>CM063169.1:221927333-222527333 GCA_031835075.1 Saguinus oedipus
AGGGCTGGAAGTGACGTGGGGGTGACACTTTGAAATTCAGCAGCAGGTAAATTAGCTGTGCTATGAGCTGTAGCTGTTTGCAACTCCCTCATGCTGTTTCTGGGTCTGGTGGCAGCTTCTGCTCCCCTGCCGCTGCCTCCTCCTGCCTGTTCGTTCCCTGGCACCATCGCTGGCTTCTCTGCACACCCTGTGGGCACAGCAGGCACCAGGATAATGAGGCTGTTTGGGTGGGCTTGTGGTGCTGAGGAGACACAGAGCACCCATGAATCATGGGGATCACAGTGGCCCAGATGTGAGGCTGGGATTTGAAGCGTGCAGGCTCTGGGGCTTCCACGTGTTGGTCACACTGTGGAAGTGTGACCTGGCCTCAGAGCCTCTTCAGCCACTCTTCCCAGTGGCCCTCACGCCACCCACCCCTGCGGGGACTGCCCCCGCTGCCTTTCTGCTGGCTGTGTGTGGCTTTGGTCTGGCTCGAAGGGGCTTTTGAAATGGCTTTTCCATGAAGGTGATTGAGGAATTGGCAGAAGGCTCACTGTGTGTCACGGAAGTGGATTTTAGTTAAAGATGGCAGCCAGGTAACTCAGACTTTGGGATGACTTTACTGATCCTTGTTTTAGGAGCATACTTGTCAGATTTACGGACTACCATTCAGTTAACAAGAAAATGTTTCCTAATCCTTGTAAGCTTAAATCTGCTTGTTTTGACTTAATCTTAGCATTTGTCTTTCTTGGTTGGGTTCTTTCAAGCTATCTCAGGCTGCTTTTGGCTGTTTCCGGTTGATCTTCTGGCATATGTGGTCTCTTCCTGGTTATTGACAGAGTTGGTCGTGTCTGGAGCTGTCTGCCTGGTGATTCATGTGGCCGCCACTGTCCCCTGGTCCACCCCTCATCTCGCGGACGGCCCAGGTCTTTCTGTATGCAGGTCACTGTATTTCATTTGCTTCTTCCTTTACTTTAATGACCTTCTAGATCAGACCATTAAATACTTCGCTAAAGTACACTCTTTTCTTCCATTTATTCATGGTGATTTCCTCAATAAAGTATATATTGAATTCGTAAGACACAGATTTCCTTATGTGTGCTGCTTCCATCAGATGTCATTAAAACTTTTCTGGGCTTGGGCCCTCTGTGCTTGAAAATGCCGTCCCTATTACCTAAGGCAAGTATTAAAGAATAAGATCTACTTAGCAAAGTCATTTTTTCATCTCTAGTATGCAGCATTTAACTCACAGGTACTTTCAGCGAGACTCGAAATTCACCTTGGCCAGTGCAACTGACTTTTCTTGAGAGGGAGAAACCTTATTTTTATTTTAACTTTTTGTTGGCTTTTCCATTTTCCTGGGGTAGAAGAAGAATGCTTTAATAATAGTGAAAATTATTTCTGATTATTTCTTTCAGTTAAAATATGTAGTGAGCTCCTGCCAGGTGAGGCACAGGGGAGCTGAAGGCTTCTGCTTTAATGGAGAGACAGGTCTGCTGCAGATACTTATGGTAGAGCCAGGAAGGGCAAGGGCTCTTAAGCAATTGTAAGGAGTTCTGTGGTAAGGCCGGGCGTGGTAGCTCATGCCCGTAATCCCAGCACTTTGGGAGGCCGAGGCGGGTGGATCCCGAGGTCAAGAGATCGAGACCATCCTGGTCAACATGGTGAAACCCCGTCTCTACTAAAAATACAAAAAATTAGCTGGGCATGGTGGCGCGTGCCTGTAATCCCAGCTACTCGGGAGGCTGAGGCAGGAGAATTGCCTGAACCCAGGAGGCAGAGGTTGTGATGAGCTGAGATCGCGCCATTGCACTCCAGCCTGGGTAACAAGAGCGAGACTTCGTCTCAAAAAAAAAAAAGAAGTTCTGTGGTAGCAAGCAAGCATGCGGTTTACCCCTTGAAAGGGCCTTGCTCACCCAGGCTGGAGTGCAGTGGCTCTCTAAGGCTCACTTACAGCCTCAAACTCCTGGGCTCAAGTGATCCTCAGCCTCCCAGTGGACTTTGTAGATAGCCTATGGAGTCTCATGGCACAAGAAGATTAAACAATGTCTCCAATTTCATTCATTCATTCATTCATTCATTCATTCATTCATGAGATGGAGTCTCCCTCTGTCACCAGGCTGGAGTGCAATGGCACGATCTTGGCTCACTGCAACCTCCGACTCCCGGGTTCAAATGATTCTCCTGCCTCAGCCTCCTGAGTAGCTGGGATTACAGGCACGCGCCACCACGCCCAGCTAATTTTTGTATTTCTAGTAGAGACGGGGTTTCACCATGTTGGCCAGGATGGTCTCGATCTCTTGACCTCGTGATCCACCCGCCTCGGCCTCCCAAAGTGCTGGGATTACAGACGTGAGCCACCGTGCCCGGCCACAGTGTTTCCGATTTTAATAAATGTCTGCAATGTATCTCGGAAAAAAACGTTCTGTGGAAACACAGATGAACGAGTAATAAATTCTGCTGGGGATATGACTGGGGGTGGGAGCAGGTGGGCCTTCACGGGCCGGAATAACTGCAGAGAAGGTACCGTGTCTGCACTGGGCACCGGAGGCCGAGCCACCTCCTTGACCCAGGCCTGGGGCAGGGTGTTCCACGAAGACGGGGCCACCTTAGAGGCAAGAAATCAGATTGCAGGTGCAGATGGTGTCTGGGAAGGTGGCGTCGATTGGACACCGGGATCTTAGGAGGAGGACGCAGGAGGCTGAGCCCCGGTGCTCCTTCCAGGAGCCTTGGTGGGGACCAGAAAGCTGGTGCTGGTTTCTACCTTCCCGTAGCCCTTGCTTAGTCAGTGCATACCCGGGCTCCTTTCACACACGGGCTGGCATGGCACGGGCACCAGCCTTCCCTTCTTAGAGAAGATTTACTTCTGTTCATCTTTGCTACTCTTAAATATAATTTAACATTACAGATGTTTAGTGTTTGAAATTTAGCAACTCCTGAGAGTAATAATAAGAAAAATAATAGCATCTAACTTTTTTTTTTTTTTTTTGAGATGGAGTCTTGCTCAGGCTGGATGGCGGTGGCTCCATCTCGGCTCACTGCAACCTCTGCCTACTGGGTTCAAGCAGTGCTTCTGTCTCAGCTCACTCCAACCTCTGCCTCCCGGGTTCAAGCAGTGCTTCTGTCTCAGCTCACTCCAACCTCTGCCTCCCAGGTTCAAGCAATGCTTCTGCCTCAGCCTCTCGAGTAGCTGGGACTACAGGAGCGTGCCATCACACCCTGCTCATTTTCATATTTTTATTAGAGACGGGGTTTCTACTAAAAAGAGTTCAACACCATATTTGCCAGGCCGGTCTTGAACTCCTGACTTCTTGATCCGCCCACTTCCACCTCCCAAAGTGCTGGGATTATAGGCCTGAGTCACCATGCCCGGCTGCATCTAATGTATTTTAATGCTTGCTATGTGCCAGGTGTGTGGTGTAGAGTCCTTGATATGCATTTTCTTGGTCATTTCTCAGAGTAGCCTGGTGAAGTGGACACTATTTTTATTCCTGTTTGACAGATGAGGAAACTGAGGCTTGAAGGGGTTAAAAAACAAGCCAGATATTCCCAGATTTTGACATCACAGAGCCAGGACTCAAACTTAGCAATGTGTGAGGCCACTCGGCACACTCTCTTCTGCCTGCTGTGCAACCTCCCAGGACCAGTCTCAGGAAGAAGGTTAAAAACCCGGGTAAACTGCCACCCTGGTTTCCCCAGGATATTAGAAAAGCTTATCTTCTTTGTCTTTTTGGGAGGCTTGTGTGTGTTTTCCTTTTTACATAGACTTGAGATCAAGCAGTGTATCTAATTATATATCTAGTTTTACTTACTTTTAATTATTTTTGAGATGGAGTCTTGCTGTGTTGCCCAGGCTGGAGTGCAGTGATGAGATCGCAGCTCACCACAACCTCCGCCTCCCAGGTCCAAGCAATTCTCCTGCCTCAGCCTCCCGAGTAGCTGGGACTACAGTTGCCCACCACCACGCCCAGCTAAGTTTTTTTTGTATTTTTAGTAGAGATGGGGTTTCACCACATTGGCCAGGCTGATCTTCAACCCCTGACCTCAAGTGATCCACCTGCCTCGGCCTCCCAAGTGGTGGGATTACAGACGTGAGCCACCAAGTGCAGCCTGTTTTTACTTATTTTAAATAATGTATTTCCCCATGACATTAATTTTCTTTGAAAACATGATTGTTAATGGCTTTGTAATATTCATTAAAACACATTCGTTTCTTCAGTTTGCTTGTAGGTGAAACGTTTCTGAAGATGTTCTATTTAATGGGTGTTTAAGTTGTTTCCAGTTTTGTTTTTGATGCTGTTTTCTACTTACTGTAATTACTAACCTGTGGGGCACACCCCTGACACATAACTCTTGACCACCTTCCTTGTGTGATTTCCACGGCAGGAGCCCTGGGGCGAGGACTTGGTGTTAAACAGAGCTGCGTGTCAGTCCCTCGTTCCCTCGCTTTGTCGTGCTCGCCCCTGTGGTTCCCTGCTGGCCCTGTGCAGTTTGATAGCTGCTGTTGACTTGATTACTCTTTGCCCTTCTTTCCCTCTGTATCAGTGTTTTTGAATTGAAGTGCCCCTGGGCACACAGTAATTTATTTGGACCTTCAGATGCTGTCTCGCTCAGAGCGCGAAATCCTGCTTCCCCCGTGTTGGATTTGCCAGGGTTTTTCTGCTTCAGACTTTCTAGATGCTTTAGAGGTCGGTGGGCAGTTGTAACAAGACCGTGCCCATTTCTCTTTGTAATATATTCACTTGTTTGCTCACTCATGAATTCAGTCATTTGCTCATTGATTTGTTCGCTCATTTACTTGGAAAACATTTCTTAAGCCGCCTGGTGCTGGGCAGTGAGGATACAAAGATGTGTTTGTGAGTCATACTCCCTGCCCTGCAGGGATCTCATCCATGCTGAGACACCCAGCAAAACAGAATTCCAGCTTTGTGGAAAGAAGGAAGGGCCTTTGTGGATGAGGCTTGTTTGCTGGATGGGAGGGTGAAAGGTGAAGGGAGAGAGTGTTGCATGGAGGGGAGGCCTGCTGGTGGGTCAGGGGCGAGTGGAGAGAATCGGCTGGAGCCTGTGGGGTGTGCTCCATTGTGCGCCGTGGGCTGGCCCGTCCCGCTGTAGCCGAGGGGAGGGCTCTGGGGAACGTGAAGCAGATTGGATTTTCTCCTGCAGGTGGTGTCATCACTCTGCTTACCGTTCTTTCACAATCATGCTCCCGCCTTTGGGATTGGGACCGAGGCCTCCGGTCGTCTGAACCTGCCGTGGGCCTCCTGCTCCTGCCGCCTGCATGCTCTGTGACAGCACGGCGGCTCCTCCTCTTCCTGCACCTCCCCACTGGAAAGCAGTCTGCGGCCCCGTGCCTCATTCCTGCACACTCTGGTTTGGAGGGTATCTCAGGGGAGGGATTTGGGCCTGGCGCCGGGCCTGGCTGCGGGCCATGCTTTGTCATTACTTGGTAAACTGAAGAGTTAGCTTGCCTGGAGTTGCATTTAGTCTTTCCCTTATCTCAGCCAAAAACTGTCGTTTTCAAGAAATTTACTGCCGTTCTCTAAGCGCTGAATGAAGTTATTCTTTCTAATAAGATTAGGTAAATCCTGTGGAGGACTTGATGGAGAGTCAGTCCCATTAGAAGTCAACCCAAGAGTAGCACATCTCCACAACAGTGGATTTGACTGGGGCACGTTGTGCGTGAGGCTCTCTGCTTTAGGCAGTAGCATGAGGTGGGGACAGTTAGTACTCAGGGAAGGTAGCCAAGTGCTAGATGACAGGAGGACGTCATGTTCTTTTCTTCCTAGGGCTTTTGAAAGCATTTTGATGCTTATACTTATTATCAGTCCCCACGACCAAAACCAGATCAAATAGGCCACATTTCCTGACATCTGTCTGCAGAGCTGCTTATTCGCGGACCACGTTAACACTTCACTGTCCTGCTGTCCTACAAGAAGCTGGTAGAGCTCGTGAAAACTGCAGACCTCATTCAGAGGGTCATTCCCGCTGATTCCCTGAGCATCAGATCTTAACATCTGAATTCTCTCAGTGTCCTGTTCACATAGCAAAATGCTGGTGTTCGAACATGAAGACTTCCGGTAGCTAGAAAATCTCTGTATTGTACAGCTTAGCACATTTTTGCTGAACTCGTCAAGTTGTATACATTAAGTAGATGGTACATCTTTTCGTAAGTCAATCCTGTCTCAGGAGAGTGGCTTCAATTTTTGCCCTTTGGTTGTGCTGGAATAGCTTTCTCTGTAACCGACACCTGTTGGCTTTCATAAGTGTGGCCATATTGGATGAGTCCAGTTCCCTACTCACATTGCTCTAGGTATGTGAAGATAATTAGATAACTAGGTTGTCCTTTCTTTTTTTTTTTTAATTTCTTCTTCTTCTAAAAAAAAAAAAAACAAAAAGAGGATACATGTGTAGAACGTGCAGGTTTGTTACGTAGGTATAAACGTGCTGTGGTGGTTTAATGCACCTGTTGACCCATCCTCTTAAGTACCCTCCCCTCACCCCTGACCCCACAGCAGGCCCTGGTGTGTGCTGTTCCTCTCTCTGTGTCCATGTGTTCTCATTGTTTGACTCCCACTTACGAGAGAGAACATGTGGTGTTTGGTTTTGTGTTCCTGTGCTGGTAGTTTGCTGAGGATGGTGGCTTTCAGCTTCATCCATGTTCCTGCAAAGGACACGATTTCATTCCTTTTCATGACTGAATAGTGTCCTGTGCTGTATCTGTGCCACATTCTCTTTATCCAGTCTATCATTGTGGTTGGCTCCAAGTCTTTGCTATTGTAAATAGTGCTGCAGTAAACATACAAGTGCATGTGTCTTTATAGTGGAATGATTTGTATTCCTTTGGGTATATACCCAGTCATGGGATTGCTGGGTCAGATGGTATTTTTTCCTTGGGGAATTGCCAAACTGTCTACCATAGTGGTTGAACTAATTTACATTTTCACTGGCAGTGTAAAAGCATTCCCATTTCTCTACAAACTTGCCAGCATCTACTGTTCCCTAATTTTTTAGTAATCGCCATTCTGGCTGGCATGAGAAGGTATCTCATTGTGGTTTTGATTTGCATTTCTCTGAGGATCCCTGATGCTGAGCTTATATGTTTGCTGGCTGTGTAAATGTCTTCTTTTGAGAAGTGTCTGTTCATGTCCTTCGCCCACTTTTTCAGGGGGTTGTTTTTTACTTGTAAATTTAAGTTCCTTGTAGATTCTGGATATTAGACCTTTGTCAGATGGATAGATTACAAATATTTTCTCATATTCTGTAGGTCGCCTGTTCACTTTGACAATAGTTTCTTTTGCTCTGCAGAAGCACTTTAGTTTAATTAGATCCCATTTGTCAATTTTGGCTTTTTTTTTGCAATTTCTTTTGGTGTTTTTGTCAAAAAGTCTTTGCCCATGCCTATGTCCTGAATGGTATTGCCTAGGTTTTCTTCTAGGGTTTTGTGGTTTTGGGTTTTACATTTAAGTCTTTAATCTTGCTTCAGTTAATTTTTGTATAAGGTGTAAGGAAGGGGTTCAGTTATAGTTTTCTGCATATGGCTAGCCAGTTTTCCCAGCACCAATTACTGGATGGGAGATCCTTTCCCCATGGCTTGTTTTTGTCAGATTTGTTGAAGATCAGATGGTTGTAAACATATGGTGTTATTTCTGAGGTCTTTGTTCTGCTCCATTAGTCTATGTATGTCTGTTTTGGTACCAGTACCATGCTGTTTTGGTTGGTATAGTCTTATAGTATAGTTTGAAGTCAGGTAGCATGATGCCTCCAGCTTTGTTCTTCTTGCTTAGGATTGTCTTGGCTCTATGGTGTCTTCTTAGATTCCATATGAAATTTAAAGTAGTTTTTTTCCTAATTCTGTGAAGAATGTCAATGGTAGTTTGATGGGAATAGCATTGAATCTATAAATCACTTTGGGCAGTATGGCCATTTTTACTTGATTCTTTCCATCCATGAGCACGGAATGTTTTTCCATTTGTTTGTGTTCTCTCATATTTCCTTGAGCAGTGGTTTGTAGTTCTCCTTGAGGAGCTCCTTCACATCCCTTGTTCCTAGGTATTTTATTCGCTTTGTAGTGATTGTGAATGTGAGTTCATTCATGATTTGGCTCTCTGCTTGCCTGTTGTTGGTGTAAAGGATTGTTTGTGATTTTTTTTTTTTTTTGAGACGGAGTTTCGCTCTTGTTACCCAGGCTGGAGCGCAATGGTGCGATCTCGGCTCACCGCAATCTCCGCCTCCTGGGTTCAGGCAATTCTCTTGCCTCAGCCTCCTGAGCAGTTGGGATTACAGGCACATGCCACCATGCCCAGCTAATTTTTTGTATTTTTAGTAGAGACGGGGTTTCACCATGTTGACCAGGATGGTCTTGATCTCTTGACCTTGTGATCCACCCACCTTGGCCTCCCAAAGTGCTGGGATTACAGGCTTGAGCCACCGCGCCCGGCCAATTGTTTGTGATTTTTGCACATTGATTTTGTATCCTGAAACTTTGCTGAAGTTGCTTATCAGTTCCAAAAGTTTTTGGGCTGAGATGATGGGGTTTTCTAAATATACAATCATGTCGTCTGCAAACAGAGAGAACTTGACTTCTCTTCCTAATTGAATATTCTTTATTTCTTTTCTTGCCTGATTGCGCTGGCCAGAACTTCCAATACTGTGTTGAATAGGAGTGGTGAGAGAGGGCATCCTTGTCTTGTACTGGTTTTCAGAGGGAATGCTTCCAGCTTTTGCCTATTCAGTACGATACTGGCTGTGGGTTTGTCATAAATAGCTCTTATTATTTTGAGGTATGTTCCAGCAATACCTAGTTTATTGAGTTTTTAACATGAAGGATTGTTGAATTGTATCAAAGGCCTTTTCTGCATCTGTTGAGATAACAAGGTGTTTTTGTCTTTGGTTCTGTTTATGTGATGGATCATGTTCACTGATTTGCGTGTGTTGAACCAGCCTTGCATCCCAGGGATGAAGCTGACTTGATTGTGGTGGGTAAGTTTTTTGATGTGCTGCTGGATTCGGTTCACCAGTATTTTATCGAGGATTTTCACATTGATGTTCATCAGGGATATTGGCCTGAAGCTTTCTTTTTTTCGTGTGTCTCTTCCTGGTTTTGGTATCAGGATGATTCTGGCTTCATAAAATGCGTTAGGGAGGAGTCCCTCTTTTTCAATTGTTTGGAATAGTTTCAGAAGGAATGGTACCAGCTCCTCTTTGTATTTCTGGTATAGTTCGGCTGTGAACCCACCTGGTCCTGGGCTTTTTTTGGTTGGTGGGCTATTCATGACTGCTTCAATTTTAGAGCTTGTTATTGGTCTATTCAGGGATTCAGTTTCTTCCTGGTTTAGTCTTGATAGGGTGTATGCATCCAGGAATTTATCCATTTCTTGAGATTTTCCGTTTATTTGCATAGAGGTGTTTATAGGGTTCTCTGATGGTAGTTTGTATTTCTGTGGGATCAGTGTTGATATCCCCTTTATCACTTTTTATTGTGTTTATTTGATTCTTCTCTCTTTTCTCATTTATTAGTCCAGCTAGTGGTCTATCTGTTTTGTTAACTTTTTCAAAAAATAAGCTCCTGGATTTGTTGATTTTTTTTTTTTTTGGAGGGTTTTTCATGTCTCTGTCTCCTTCAGTTCTTCTCTGATCTTAGTTATTTCTTGTCTTCTGTTAGCTTTTGGATTAATTTGCTCTTGCTTCTCTAGCTCTTTTAATTGTGATGTTGGTGTCTATTTGAAATCTTTCGAACTTTCTGATGTGGGCATTGAGTGCTATAAATTTCCCTCTTAACACTGCTTTAGCTGTATCCCAAGATTCTGGTACATTGTCTCTTTGTTCTCATTGGTTTCAAAGAACTTCTTGCTTTCTGCTTTAATTTCATTATTTACCCAGGAGTCATTCAGGAGCAAGTTATTAAATTTCCATGACATTATGTGGTTTTGAGTCAGTTTCTTAATCCTGAGTTCTAATTTGATTGTGCTGTGGTCTGAGAGACTGTTATAAATTCAATTCTTTTGGATTTGCTGAGGGGTGTTTTACTTTCAATTAGGTGGTCGATTTTAGAGTAAGTACCATGTGGCACTGAGAAGAATGTATATTCTGTGGATTTGGGGTAGAGAGTTCCTTAGATGTCTATGAGGTTCACTTGATCCAGAGCTGAGTTCAAGTCCTGAATATCCCTGCTTATTTTCTGTTTTGTTGAGCTAATACTGATAGTGGGTGTTAAAGTCTCCTACTGTTACTGTGTGGGAGTCTAAGTCTCTTTAAGTCTCTGGGAACTTGCTTTATGAATCTGGATGCTCCTGTGTTGGGTGCATGTGTATTGAGGACAGTCAGCTCCTCTTGTTGCATTGATCCCTTTGCCATTATATTATGCCTTTCTTTGTCTTTTTTGATCTTTGCTAGTTTAAAGTCTGTTTTATCAAGGACTAGGATTGTAACCCCTGCTTTTGTTTTTGCTTTCCATTTGCTTGGTATATTTTCCTCCATCCCTTTATTTTGAGTCTGTGTGTGTCTTTGCGTTTAAAATGGGTCTCCTGAATACAGCACATTGATGGGTCTTGACACCTTATCCAATTCGCCAGTCTGTGTCTTTTAATTGGGGCGTTGAGCCCATTTACACTTAAGGTTAGTGTTGTTGTGTGTGAATGTGCGCCTGTCATCATGATGCTGGTTGGTTGTTTTACACACTAGCTGATGCAGTTTCTTCATAGCATCATTTGTCTTTGTATTTTGCTGTGTTTTTGCAGTGGCTGGTACTGGTTGTTCCTCTCCATATTTACTGCTTGTTTCAGGAGCTCTTGCAGGGCGGGTCTGGTGGTAACGAAATCCCTCAGCATTTGCTTGTCTGGAAAGGATTTTATTTCTCCTTTGCTTATGAAGCTTAGGTTGGCTGGAAATGAGATTCTGGGTTGAAAATTCGTTTCTTTAAGAATGTTGAATATTGATTCTTCCTATTCTAGCTTGTAGAGTTTCTGATGAGAGGTCTGCCGTTTGTCTGATGGGCTTTCCTTTGTAGGTGACCTGGCCTTTCTCTCTGGCTGCCCTGAACAGTTTTCCCTTTGTTTCGACCTTGGAGAATCTGAGGATTATGTGTCTTGGGGTTGATCTTCTTGCGGCGTATCTTAATGGTGTTCTCTGTATTTCCTGAATTTGCACATTGGCCTATCTTGCTAGGCGGGGGACGTGCTCTTGGATGACATCCTGAAGTATGTTTTCCAGCTTGTTTCCGTTCTCCCCATCTCCTTCTGGTACTCCAGTCAATCATAGGTTCAGTCATTTTATAAAGTGCCACATTCTTGGAGGCTTTGTTCATCCCTTTTCATTCTTTGTTCTGGTCTGCATGTCTTCTTTCAGTAAGGTGGTCCTCAGACTCTGATACCCTTTCCTCCGTGTGGCTGATTCAGCTGTTGATACTGGTGTATGCTTCATGAAGTTCCCGTGCTGTATTTTCCAGATCCATCAGGTTGTTTTTGTTCCTCTCTGAACTGTCTATTCTAGTTAGCAATTCCTCTAACCTTTTATCAACGTTCTTAGCTTGTTTGCATTGGGTTACAACATGCTCTTTTAGCTCACTGTAGTTTTTTATTACCCATCTTCTGAAGCCTACTTCTGTCAATTTGTCCATCTCGTCCTCCGTCCAGTTCTGCGCCCTTGATGGAGAGATGCTGCAATCATTTGTTTGGGTTTTCAGCATTTTTAAATGGATTCTGTCTCATCTTCATGAGTTTGTCTAGTTTCAGTCTTTGAGGCTGCTGACCCTCGAGTGGGGTTTTTGTGGGGACTTTTTCTTGGTGGTGCTGTCGCTTTCTGCTTGTCCCTCTTCAATAGTCAAGTCTCTCTTCTGTTGGGCTGCTGAAGTTTGCTGGGTTCACTTCAGGCCCTATTCAGCTGATTTGCTCCTGTGCCTGGAGATGTCACTCAGGGAGGCTAGAGAGCAGCAAATATGGGTGCCTGCTGCTGCTTCTGGGACCTCTGACTGCGAGGGGCGCCAGCCTGATGCCAGTGGGATCGCTCCTGCGTAGGGTGCCTGATAACCCCTGTGAGGGTGCCACCCAAGGGCACAAGGAGCAGGACCCGTTTAATGAAGCACTTTGTCCCTTGGTGCAGAGGGTGTGTTTTGCTGGGGGAAAACCCACTCGTCTGGGCTAAGGGTTGATGGGGGTTCAGGTTACCAAATGAAGGGCCCTGCTTTTGTTTGAATGGGGTCTCTGGACTAAGAGCTGGGTGAGCTTCAGTATATGCAAGAATTGCCTCTCTCCTGGGGAGCTCCCTAAGCCAATGAACCCATCATTCCTGGGTTGAAAACCACTATCCTAGGGTGAAGGACAGCAAGAGAGTCAGTGCTGGGACCATTCAGACCAATGCGGGTAACCTCTACTGCTAGGAACCACAGCATCTGGCTGCACTAGGCTGCTGGGATTGACCATATCCCAAAGCATCTTACTGTCTTCTTTGAAGAAATCCACATCCAGGAGGCCAGATGAGGTATAAGGTTGAGGCTCCATGATAGCGTCTCTACGAAGAATCCCAAAGCCAGGGCAACAGCAGACTGCGGCGATTTGTGGTGACCCACAGTGTTACCAATCTGATTCGTTCAAAGATGTGATATAGAAAACTTCAGGGTTGGATAATAATGCACATTTATTACAGAACAATTTGGAAAATGCAGAAAACTGCTGTGAAGTTATCACCCCGAGTGCGTCTGCGGCTCCGTTTTAGTTTCTGTTCTATGTGTGGTTGATACTGCTGTACCCTGCTGGGCTTCACTTCAGCTCACCTGGGAAGGGCGGGCCATTGAGGGAGGCCCAGGGCCCTGGGTGAGTCCTTGGGGCGCGGGAAGCTATGTGGCAGGGTGCCTGCGTGGCGTTTGCCAGTGTCGAAGCTGGGCAGCATGCAGACTGCAGCGTGGCTTGAATCCCACCTGACCCCTTATGGGGAGGATTCAGTGAATTCACGGAAGGCTCCTAGAATAGCGCCTGGCACATGGCAGTACTTAATAAAGATTAGTGATGCTGTTTAGTTTTCTTCTCACGGTCACTGCTGGCTCTGCTCTGTTTTCTCCGGAACTCTTGATGTAATTTAATCAGCCCGCAGCGCTTCTGATCTGAGAGCCTGCTGCATGCCACGTGCTGCCACAGGAGCTGGGAATGCGGCCATGACCAGGACCAGCAGGTGCTGCGCATACACACCTGACCCCATCAGCACACAAGGCAGGATGACAGTGAAGCTGTGACTCAGATGATGCAGGACCATGCTCTGGGGCAGCACCACCCTGGGGGACGATGCCAGCCATGGCGTGAGTTAAAGCGTTCCTGTGGCCATGGTAAGGAAGGCAGAAGCAACATGTGAGATGGGTTTTAAAAATATATGCTATTAATATAATATATAAGCCATGTGAACTTAACACATTACGAATGCAACATCTAATCCGTATAGAAACTGTCGGTGGATAACGCACACTCACTCTTTGTACTAAGTCTACAGTAAGTCTCATACTTACTGTGCATCTCTGCTGGACCACTTTTCGGGTGTCCTTTAGCCTTTGTGGCTCGAGGCTCCTGTGTTGGACAGCACTGGGGTGAAGGAGGGGCTGCTTATGCAGGTGATTCGGATGGTCGTTCTGATGGGGTGACAGTGAAGCACAGACCCAGAGGATGAGAGGAAATAGCCACCTGGTGATTTGGGGGCACAGAACCCTTGAAGGAAGGATTTGGAAAGATGAGCTTAGTGTACATGCGGCTCTTCTCTAAGAAGGCTGCTGTGGCTGCAGTGAAGGGAGGGTGGAGCTTAGAGGCGGGTGAGGAGGGAGGGGAGTCAGAGCTGCACCCCACAGGCCACAGAGAGCGGTAGAAGGAGGTCAGATTCCATGCTGGTTGTGGTGGTGGAAAGCCAGTGGAAGGTTTGAGCAGGGGTTGGCATGATCTGACTAAGGCTTTCAAAAAGATCCCTCTGGCTTTTCTATGGAGCTAGGAAGACCAGTTAGGAGGGTAGTGGCTTGAGAGGGTGGAGGTGGAGGAGGTGGTGAGAAGTCTGGGGTTTGGGGGAGTATATTTTAAAGCTCTGGGGAGGAGGCTTGTTGAGGGACTGGGTGTGAGGGATGACGGAAGGAGGGCTATCAGGAGTGGCTGTCAAGGATGGGGCAACTTGGAGAGGAGCAGATCTGGGGAGAAAAGTGGGAATTTGGCTTGGGACGTATAAAGCTTGAGGTACCCTGGGACCTCTAAGTCAGGATATCAAGTGGGCAGCTGGACACAGGTGTGTCCGTGGTGATCTGCAGCCAGGGGAGATGCCTGGATGGGACATGGGTGGTGATGCTGGAGTGGTATTGAGGCCTGGCTTGCCCAGCATTCGTTTTTGTGGGCTGACCTGCTTTGGTCCACACATTTTTAACTCTGCAGAACAGGGTGGTGCTTATGTTTGCCCTTAACGTAAGGCATTTTTGTGTGCTGCAGGCATCAGTGGCGTCTAGGAGTCTCAGGGCTCATGTAGTACTTACGTGATAACTGAAAATCGACTGCTAAATATCCACGTTACCCCCAAAGAAATTCCTTTTGCCACCAGAAATTTCTCACAGTGCCGTTTTCTCCACGGGGTCTGCACCCCGCCATGCCCTTGCCTGTGCTGCAGAGGCCCGGCTGCCTTCACGGGCCCAGGGGACCTGCAGTGCCTCCACCTTTGGAGTCTGCTCCTCTCCCTTTACCAGGCAATGCAGAGAACTTTGTTCTCTCCCTTCTAATGAATTATGTAATACCCACTTGCCAAAAAATATTACAGTGAATTTTTTTTTCTTTTGAGACAGAGTCTCGAGTGGAGTGCAGTGGCATGATCTCAGCTCTCTGCAACCTCCGCCTCCTGGGTTCAAGTGATTCTTGTTCCTCAGTCTCCCAAGTAGCTGGGATTACAAGCATGCACCACCACGCCTGGCTAATTTTTGTCTTTTTAGTAGAGATGGGGTTTTGCCATGTTACGCAGGCTGGTTTTGAATTCCTGGCCTCAAGTGATCCACCCTCTTTGGCCTCCCAAAGTGCTGGGATTACAGGCGTGAGCCACGGCGCCCAGCCTGCGGTGAATTGTTTTAAATAAAAATTGCCCTCACATATTGCATATATAATATGAATATGTAGAATATGAAAAAAGACATATTACGTGATGAGACCCTGGGCGCTCTCCTTCGTTCAGCGCTAACCGTGGCCCTTGCCGAGAGTGAATGTTCTGTAAGCCGACGCTCAGTACCCACATGGAGTGGCATCGTTTGGCTGGACCACACTTACATGGCCGCCCCGTTGTTCTCCACTTGTTTCTTCCCAGTTTTCCCCATTAAATGCTGCCTCAGATATCTTCGTACTCACATCCTAGCACCCATTGCTGGTTATTTTCTTGGGATAATGACTCAGTGTAAAATTATTGATTCCAAAGATACGCCTATTTTAAGACTTGATCGAGTTGTCTTTTTTTCATGTCTGTTTCTGCTGTCATTTCTTGAGCTGTCGTTCTTTGACGGTTTCATCTTGTCCTGGTGTGTTTGGGAGAGGGCTGTCCATGGCCTGGTGTCCTGGAAGGTGGGCGGGATGCAGGTGGAGCGTGGGCACGCAGGGCTCCTTTGAGGCTCAGCGGGAGTAGCCGGGAGGGAAGTGAGGCCTGAGACTGTCCTGGAGCTTGCCCGGCTTGAGTGCTACGCTCCTACAAAGTTGGATGTTACACCCATTTTAGAGATGAGAAAATGAGTTTCAGAGGGGAGACTCTGGACAGTCATATAGCGCCTACGCGGCAGAGTCAGGATTTGAACCTGGGCCGACGCTGGCTGATCCAGAGTGTAGCTCTGGTCACTGTGCATGATGCTTCCTGCCTCGCAGTCGGCACTCAGATAGCTGCTGAATGAATACATGAACACGTAAATCTAGTTTTAGCTTCTGTTTTTTTTGAAAGACAGATTAGCTCACTGTAAAATGTTTTTCTTCCTCTGCCAGGAAGCCATCAACAGAGACTCTTTCCCCTGTCCTGTTGTAGAGCTGATTGACAGACTTCTTTGTGCCTGGAAAGCAAATTATGTTAAACTGTTCTTCACGACCTATTTATAAGTGACACTCTGGTTATAATCTGTGTCCTGCGACGTTCTTAACACAGAACCGCTGCCCCTCAGGTGATTGGGGGCTCCTAGGTCCCACGGCCCTCCCGTTCAGGTAAGGCTTCTAACTTCCCTTTCCGAGGGCTCTGCCCGCCGTCACCACGCAGCGGTGGTGTGGCCTGATGGGGGGCAAGTCCCGCAGGCTGAGCTCTGATGCAGCAAGTGACCCCTCAGGAAAACCGTTCAGTGTCCTCTTAATGTGTTGGCTTTTTCACCATTGGTGCAGCTTGTGTTTCCAAAATATGACTCCCTCACCCACATCGCCTGTCTCTGAGGCATGTCAGCCACCCACAGCCCCTTCAGAATCTGCTTTCCTTTCTCACGGACTTAGCTTTTGAACATGTGTGTACCAAATGGCATTTCGTAAGTCATAGTCTTCTCGTATCAGAACGAGGCCTGGCTGCCAGCAGAGCATCTGATCAGCACAGGTGATCGGCCCGCCCAGAGACCTACTGTCATTTCCACCTGAGGGTGCGTGTGGGCATAGCCAGCCTGTGCAGCCTGCTGGTGTGAGTGAGGTCTCAGCTTCAGGTGGACTTCTGGAGTGTGACCTGTGTGGCCCGTCTCTTCTCTGAGAGTGCCTGGGTGGAGTGTACTGGGGTCCCAGCATGGTGGATGATGGACCACTTCCTGCGGGGTGGGGAGCAGTGCAGACTTCATCTGGGGGTGCTGGTCTTCACCACTGGGAGTGTCAGTCTGGAGCACGTGAGCAGTGTAAAGGCCGCTCTGCAGCTCTTTGTGCAGATGTACGGTGGAAGCTCTACCCTCTGTGTCCCCGACCCTAAAACAACCCCGAACATTAGTGTAATTGCCCCACAAGGTGTCCCAGGACTTTCGCGCCTTGGGAGCGTCCATGTGCCGTTGACTAAGATTAGAAGCATCTCGAGGCCAGGGGGCCGCTCCCTGCTCCTGTGCCCTCCTGAAACACAGCACAGGGTCTTTCACAGGGTCAGCACTCAAGTGGTATTTTCTCTTATGTCTGAGAGAATAGATGGAGGTGGGATACATTTGCTCAGCGTGATTTCTCCCCCAGGATTAATAAATATACAAACATGTGATAAAGTTAAAAAATGGAGACCTTGTAATTCTGCAGGAAGGAAGACAACGGAATAAAGATGGAAAAGGCAAGAAGCCTTTGAATCAGCCTGCTGTCCTCTTAGTAGTTTACGTGCTGGTTCTAACAGCGTGTCCGCTTGAAGTATCACCTGGGCCACTGCCAGGCATGTGTCTCTTGCATTTCTCTGCCCACTCCCACGGCCTCTCCTTGAGTTCACACCCTCCCTGTTTCTGACCTGGGCCGCTCTGGGAGTCTCCCATCTGGCCTGAGGGCGTCCAGCTCACCTCTCCCTATCTGTCACCCACAGGCGATCTTGGAGACCAGTCCCCTTGCCTGAGCTTCAGCTTTTAGAGCCTTGTTAGCCTCCTCCCTGGAGCTCAGCCTGGGACAGGAGGCCACACCTCTCACCGCCTCCCACTCAGGCCTGCCCCTCCCTCCTGCCTCTCTCTGGGCTGTTCTCTGCTACCTGCTGTCACTCTAGCCACGCGGGCTCATCTCTGCTCTTCAGGTGAGTCGTGTGCACGCGCACACACAGATACACACCCTCATGTCGAGCCCTCATTTCCTTTGTGCCTGGCAGTGTTCTTACTGTCTCGTGTGTGTTATTTTATACTTGAAACGACCCACGTGGCAGGCACTCTATTGTTTCTGTTTCATATGAGGAGCTAGAGGCACTGATACAGTAAGCAAAGTCCCCAGTGTCACCCACTCACCAGTGTCACAGGACTGGGATTAGAGCCCAGGTGTGTCCCCGCCCCCTCCTCATTTCTGCCATGCTGGGAGGTGGTTCCCCTGCTTCGCTCCTCTGCATTCTCCAAGTGTCAGCTCAGATGGCTTCTCTTCTTTGTGGCTCTTTTTTCTTTGACTCTTCTCTCCATTTTTGGCAAAATTCACTGTGCTGTCACCAAGTACATTGTTTCATAGTTCCTTTCAGCCTGGGCTGTGAGCCGTCAGGGTAGAGGTACATCTTAATCATCTTCCGTTCCGAGGTTCAGGGCACAGAGGAAGTAGGTACCTCGTCCAATTAGGGAATGTTTGCAGTGTCGTGAAAATGTGCGTTTTGGAGCTCACCCGGCTTCCCGGCCTGGTGGGCGGAGACTGGGAGGAACCGCCCTGTTTTGCTTCTCTTCCGTGCTCCCTGATGCTCATGAAGTCACCTCTGCTTTTGCTGCTGATTACAGACAAGTCAACCGACCTACTAGCACTGAGAGAATACATCTACTTAACATTGCTGCCAAATTAATACTGCATCTGGAAGGCCAGAGAAGAGCCAAGTCAAGAGAATCTTACTGCATAATTTATGAAAGACTGAGTCATAAAATAAGCATTTACAATGGCCTGTTTGCCCAAGGTAGGGAATGATAATGCAGCTATTATTCATCTCGATGGGGGCAGTGGCGTTTCTGTGCCTCCAGAAGGTCTTCTGGCTCTTAGCTGCCTCCACGGATTTCTGAGGTTATCTCTAGCGTTTCTTTCTGAAATTGGCTGTCTTCCTATTTGGGGGCCAGAGCTTTGGAGTTCAGTGTCGTGTGAAATGATTTTACAAGAACTGTGTGTGTCGATATTTCTAAACAATGGAAGTCGTAAAGGAAAAAGAAATCCCAAGACACTAGATTCAGTGCCAGCTCAGTAGCAGGCGCCATGAAAGGGGCAGGGGGTGCACAGGGAAATGAGAGGCTCTGTTCCCAAGGCGCTGTGCTCGGCTGGAGATGGACTGTCTGCCGGGTGATGTGAGCGCAGAGCCCTGGGCGAGGAAAGGATCTGAAGTGGAGACATTTCTCCTTCGCTGATGGTACAGCAGGGCTGGAAGGGTGTGGAGCGGGGCACAGGTATTGTGGTCATCGGGTGAACCGCACCCAAGGTGGAAATGCATGGGGACGCTGAAGCAAGTGACTGGAGGCAGGCCTGCGTGGTGGACAGTCTTCTTTACGAAGGCCTGTGGTTGCCAGGTCTCAGAGTGACTGCTGATCCTGTGTGACTTCTCTCCACCCGCACTGCTTCGCATCGCCCTTTGAGCCTCTGGAGGGTAGGGCCCTGTTCTCAATAAATGACACAGCAGTCACTGCAGTTTCTCCAGCAGCCCTCAGATCTATCGCGCAGGGCTCGAAACTGCAGGGCGTCATGTTGCATGTAGGCTGCAAGCTGTGGGTAGCTGTGTGTGTGTCCTCCTTCCAGGCCCTACTTGGAAAGTGCAGTCTGTCTGGGACCGCTCCCGTGGCGGGGAGCAGAAGCAAGGGGCTGGTGGAAGCTCCCAGTGCCTCTTTGAGCTTTGCCAGGACAGCGTGGTGTATCACATCAGTTTCCAGTGGCCGGCTGATGGCACAGGGCCAAGCCCAGCGTCACTGGACAGGAATGTGTAATCCTTTTATAGGGAAGCGAGGCTTTAAGAACAGTGATACAGGAGCTACTCAGAGTGCCTGAAGGATTTTAATCTGGGAAGTAATGTGATCCTAGTTATAATTTTTAGAAAGTTCATTCTGGTGCAAACAGGGAAGGCGGCCTGGAGAAGTGCAGATAGACTCAGGGTCAGTGTTGGTGGGAAATACAGTTACAGCTGCCTGTGCCCAGCGGGCTCTGGGCAGAGGATCAAGCCACTGGAATGGTGTTGCTGAAGAAAGAAAAGAAAAGAAAGAAAAGCTTTGAGGAGTATCTCGGAGGAAGATGGAGTCAGCTGAATGTAGTGACTGGTGGCGGAAGGGAGCCCTAGGGTCACAGTAAGTCCTGCTGGACCTTGGAGTCGGGTAGATCGCATATTTCAGTGGACATGAGAGGAGGAGCAGATTGGGCAGGCCCAAGGCATTCCATGCTGGGCACTGGGCTGTGGCACCAGGAGAAGGGAGGTGTTGGCGGATGAAATAAGCCAGTGGGCTGGTGTCAGAGAGGAGCAGAGAGCCTGGACAGAGCCCACCCCTGACATTGCCGTAGAGGGAAGGATGCTGACATCGAGGACCTCCTATGTGTGACGTGGTTCCAGGAGTCTCTGTAGAGCCTCCCATTGGATTTCCAGCAACTCTCCAGAGTAAATTCTCTTTACCACTGTTTTGTTTAATGGTTGAGGGCACTGAGGCCCACAGAGGGTCAAGATACTTGCTCCAAGGTCACCCAGAGATGAGAGTGAGCCTGCAGAAACTCCCGGGCTCGGAACACAAGCACCTGGCTCTCTCTGGCGTATGTTTTCCTTCTCAAACGGGACCACTCCTGGTGTCCTTTGGTTCAAGATCATATCTAGTGTATAATGAAATTTTGTTTTATGCAGTTTTTCAAGTGAGTTCACACCCATGGTCTGATTGAAAAAGTAATTAGTATTCATGTTAGCACTTACCAAACAATCCCCTGGTATGTGAGCCTCAGCAGAGGAGCAAAGCAGCGCTGGGTTTGTGATCTTTGATTTATAGCTGCCTGTGCCCAGCGGGCTCTGGGCAGGAGGCTGTAAATAAAATTAAAGAAATGGAAACAATGCACTTATAAATTGTGTTGCAGGAACCTCCGATTGCCTTTTAGAGGAAATCCCCAATAAAATGCTGTTTGGCAATCCATTTGAAAGAGAAGGAGAGGTAGATCAGCGGGCAAAGTCAGGAAAGAGAAGGACAGGATACGGTGTTGGAATGTTTTAAATATGAAAATGAGCCGACATTGGAAGGTCCTGTTTCCCCTCATTATTATTGTACTTTTCCAGGCGGGATAAAAGCCATCAGTTGAAAGCGCAGGATTTTAGGGAGGCAAATCAGTGTTTCTGCTATTCCTTCCTTTTTTGAGTCAACTCCTGGGCTTCATGTCCTGGGAAAAGGTAGAGGCCCAGCAAGAGTCTGGGCTTGGGCAGGATGTCTGGTCTGATTTTGCCCTTGTATCTGAGAGAGAATCCATGCATCATGGCAGGGAAGGGCCGAACTGGCAACCAGGTGGCCCTGGGGCAGACCCGGGGCAGGAGCTGTGGCCTGTGTGTGGAGAAGTCACCATTGTCACTTTAGAAATCCTGTTGTCTCTTCTTAGTTGTGTCCCAGAAAGTCATGCTCTGTGGAAAAGCGTACGTCTTTTAAAATGTGATATCCATGCAAATAAAATGTTTGAATAAAAAGACTAACAAAATACATTTATTCTTATTCAGCTGAAATAAATTCGAATTATTTGGCTGATTTTTGGATATCCGGTGCTAGTAAGTCACTAAGGTCATTGGACAGTGCCATTCTCACTGGTCAGACTTCGGCCAGCAGGCACTGGTATGCACTTTCTGTCATTCGGCTTCCACTTGGCTCTGTGGAATGTGAGGAAGAAGGGACAGAGCAGGGACAGGGATAGGCAGATGGTGTCCATCCCTAGCTAAGCTGCATGGGGATTCCTCCTGGAGACGGAATATGAGTGTCATTGGAACCCCGGAGAGCACAAAGCATGCATGCATTCTGAGGCCCTGTCCAGGTGGGCAGGTCCAGGAGGAGGGAAGGTTACATCTCTCCTGACTAGGAGGCCCATCCTCAGTTAAGGCTGTGATTGGAAACTTTCAGGTTAGTGGGAAGATGCATATGAGTTGATCTCTTTCTATTTAAGCCTTAATTTTGTGTATGTGATGACTAAGCGGTGTTTAGAATCCGTGTTTGCTGTGTGTCAGTGCACTAATGTGACTGTTACCTTATTTGACCATACTTACAGGAAGCTTAAATTGTTTGGACAGACGCCCCCAGATGAGAGTGCTTTTGTGGAACACAGGAGTACAAGTGCAGAGGTCATAGCAGTCTGCTTTGGACTGCAGGTCCTAGCTCAGGCCCCATTTTAAACATACTTGAACTGTAGAGGGAGGATGCACAACTAGTCAGACCAGCCTCAGGAGGGCCAGAAGATGAGCCATGGCACCTGCTAAGCTGTCTGTCCCCACCTGAGGGCCTTTCAAGATCGGCAGTTAGAAACCAGTGTGGATGACTGGCTCCTTGCATCCCAGGCACCCTGTCTTCTCCTGAGTCTGGTGGTGCATTCTTCTGCTGGGCTCAAGCTGCCTTGCCTGAAGTGCTCTGTGTACTGTCCCTGTCCTCAAGGACTTCATGACTTATGGGGGTGATAGGACTCAAGCCAGCAACCGGGAAAGGACGAATATTGAAAGGAAAGGGAGGAACACGTCTAGCTGGAGTGATCAGGAACATTTTTAAAGGAGAAGGTGGCAACTGAGCAGAGAGATTGGCCTTGAGTCAATAGAGAGACAGGATAATATTCCAGAAGAAGCAATAGGGTAAAGTTGTGAAGGTGATTCTAGAGCAGTGAAAAGTCTGGTTTCTCTGGAGCCTTTGTTTAGGGTAGAATAGCAGTGGCATGCCAGCCTATTGATACCTGAGTGCTAATAGACAAAGGTGTCATTTTGTGGGTTGAAGCAACCCTAGGCCAGGATGCAATGACTTGTCAGCAGAGAGGAACTGCGTGTTTATTCCCGTTTGGTCTCTCTGCCAGATGCCTTAACATTAAATCTTTTTTCCCGCAGGATTCATATTCTTCACACCATTTTTATGAGTAGCATTTTCTTATTTAAATTGTACTTGGACCCTCTATATCCCTGGCCTCTGAAGTAGGCTCAACCCCAGCCAAAGGGAGCAGGTGCAAAGCTCAGATTCTGATTAAGAGGAATGAATACAGACTGCTGGGTTGGACAAAACAGGGAAGAGACTCAAGGGTGTAAGGAAATACCGGAATAAAAAGCACACTGTGGCAAATGATGTCAGGAAGGTGGTGAAATAGGAGTTTTCAGCCCTCATCCCCCCAACAGTAATACCAGTTTTAACAGACACCCACAGATGAGAGTACTTTTGTGGAGCACAGGAGTACAAGTGCAGAGGTCTTAGCAGTCTGTTGGAGAGGAGAAGAACACTCAAGAACAGACACATTGAAGAGGGTAAGAAGACTTCACTTATCCCTGCTACCCCTCCCCCAGGGCAGCATAGCTCAGTGCCAACAGAGACTCCCTCAGTTCTTGATTTCTCTCACAACGCAAAGTGAAAGCGTAGTGAACACCCAGTTTCTCCAGCCATGTGGGATGCTGTCCAGGAGGCCACTTCTTTCTCAGCCCCTTCAGAACACTGAGGGGATCAGCATGACTACATAGTCTGGGAGTAACTCAGAATAGGGAAAGGGGCAGGGACTGTCAGCAGTCAGGGCATGGAGCTCAGCAAAGGACTGTGGCTTCTGCCAGCTGCCCCGAGGACTTCACCAAGAGGCTGGCCCTCAAATTTCATAGGGTTCATTTCTTGCAGACACCCCCAGCTAGTCCACATATGCCTCCAGCATTCTGTGTGCCTCCCTTCGTTGGCAGCTGGCACAGCTGCACCCCTGTAGATAGCATGTGAGTCTCTGCAGATTATGTACGGGCAGACACAGACAATTGGCTTGACTCTGCTATACTGGAAGAGAGAACTTAACCTTCATCACTTCTGAGCACTGCCCTAAGAAAAGCAAATGGAAGCTTCGTGACACCTGGCCTGGCTTTGTGGGGTTGAGATAAGCATGTAATCCTAAGACTTACCCAAATAGGGAACAGGAGGTGTGGAGTGGGTGCATCAATAGGAAAGGTCTGAGAGGCTCCCAGAATTCCTAGCCAGGCAGATTGGAAGATCTTTCTCTTCTGAAGCCAGTCAGTAAAGACTGGGGAAAGTGACTGTCCCTTCCAGTGCCAAGACAGCAATGCAGGACTTAAAGGAACCTGAAAAGCCAGGGAAACATGACCTGAAGAAAAGAACATTATAACTTTTCAGTAACTGATCCCAAAGACATGAAGATCTACAAATTTCCTGACAAAGAATCTAAGGCAACTGAGAAAACAGACAACTCAACAAAATCAGGTAAATATATGAATCAAAAATGGGAAGTTCAACAAAGAGAGAAATCATAAAAAACCAAATTCTGAAGATTGCAATGAATGAACTATAAAGTGCAGTTGAGAGCATTAACGGCAGACTAACAAGCTGAAGAATCAGTAGACTTGAAGAAAGGTCTATTGACGTTACCCAATTAGAAAATAAAAAAGTATGAAAAAGAGGGAAGAAAGCCTGTAGGATTTATGGAACAGCATTAAACAAAGCAGTATATGCAATAAGTGAATCTCAGAGGGAGAAAAGAGAGAAAGGGGCACAAAGCTTGTGTAAAGAAAGAACAGACAGTATCTTAAATCTGGGGAGAGAAATAGACTCAAGAAGCCCATAGGACCCCAAATAGATGGAACATGAAAAACTCTATACTAAAACACAATATAATAAACAGTCAAAAGTCAAAGACAAGAAGAATTTGGAAAGCAGCAACAGAAAAGCAACTTGTCATATACAAGGGAATGTCCTAAGACTATCAGTGAATTTCTAAACATAAACCTTGTAGGTCAGGAGCGAATGGGATGATATATTCAAAGTACTGAAAGGGGGGTCGGGGGAACCCTGCCAACTAAGAATACAATACCCAGCAAAGCTGTCTTTCAGAAATGAGAGCAAGATTTTCCCAAACAAAAGGTGGTAGAGATCCATTAGCACTAGACCTGCTTTAAAAGAACTATGAAAGGGAGTTAAATTTGAAATGAAAGGATGCTAATTAGTAGCATGAAAACCTATGAAAGTATAATATCCACTGGTAAAAGTATATAGTCAAATTCAGAATACTTTAATATTGTAATGATGGTATGTCAATCACAGTTAACTATAGTATAACTAAAGTTAAAAACAAACAGTATTAAAATAATTATAGCTACAATATTTTGTTAATGGATACACAGTATAAAATGATGTAAATTAATTATGATACCAGTGGCAAAATGTGTCTGCATATGTGTATGTATTTGTAAGAGAGAGAACTAAGTGTAAAGTTTTGGTGTGCGATTGATGTTAAGTTGTTCTGAGCTTAAAATAGACGGTTAGCACTATGCCTTTTGTAACACTATCTAAGCCTCATGATAACCACAAAGAAAAATCATAATTGATACGGAAAATATAAAGAGAAAATAATCAAAGCATGCTATTACAAAAAAAAAATCACAACAGAAGACAGCAAGAGAGGAGGAAAGAAACAAAAGAACTATAAAACATTTGTAAAATGATTAACAACCTGGCCGTAGTTAAGTCCTTACCAATCAGTAATTACTTTAAATGTAAATGGATTAAATTATCCAATCAGAAGACAGAGTGGCCGAATGGATTAAAAAAAACAAGATCCAACAATATGCTGCCTATAAGTGACTCACTTTAGTTTTGGCGACACATAGGCTGAAAGTTAAGGGATGGAAAAAGGTATTCCACACAAATGATAACGAAAGAGAGCAGGGGTGACTACCTTTATATCAGGCAAAATAGACATGAAGTTAAAAACTGTCACAAGAGGCTGGGTGCAGTGGGTCATGCCTGTAATTGTGGTGCTTTGGGAGGCTGAGTAGGAGGATTGCTTGAGGCCGGGAGTTTGAGACCAGCCTGGGCAACATAGGGATATCTTGTCTCTAAAAATAAAATAAAATAAAATGAAATAAAATAAGCCAGGTATGGTGGCATGTGCCTGTAGTCCTAGGTACATGTTTGAAGTTAATGTGAACTATGATCACGCCCTTGGGTTCCACCCTGGAGGACAGAGCAAGATCCTGTCTCAAAAAACAAAAAAAGTGCCACAATGTAGACAAGTCCATTATATAATGATGAAGGGGTCACTTCGTCAAGAAGATACAACAATTGTGAATATATGTGTATCCAACATTGGAGAACCTCAATATAGAAAGCATGTATTAACAGAATTTAAGGAAGAAATAGCTATACAATAATAGGGGTTTCAGTACTGCACTTTGGTCATCTGGACTGAAAATCAGTAAGGAAACAGCAGACTTAACAATATAGACCAAATGGACCTCACAGGATATACACAGACCATTCCATCCAACAGCAGTAGAATGCACCTTCTTTTCAAGTCTTAAGGAACATTCTCCAGGTTAGATCATTTACTGGACCACAAAGCAAGTCTTGACAATTTAAGAGGATTGAAATAATATCAAGTATCAAAGATGCTTTTTTTTAAAAAGTTGTACTTTAGGTTCTGGGGTACAGGTGCAGGTCATGCAGGTCATAGGTACATACATAGCAATGTGGCTTGTTGCCTCCATTCCCCCGTCACCTAAGATACTTGATATCACACAATGGGGTGATACTAGAAATAAATAATGGAGGAAAGTTCAGAAATATGTGAACAAGACACTCGTAAACTACCAGTGGGTTAGAGAAGAAATTAAAGGGAAATAAAAAGAAATCTTGAGCAAATGAAAATGGAAATACAGCATACCAGCACTTCTCATATACAGCACAAGTAGTTCTAAGAGGGAAGTTTATAGTGGTCAGTACCTTGTTAAGAAAAAACATTGAAAATAAACAACTCAACTTCCATACTTTAGGGAACTAGGGAAAGAAGGACAAACTAAGTTCAAAGTTAGCAGGAGACAGATCATGAGGTCAGGAGTTGAAGACCAGCCTGGCCAAGATGGCGAAACGTCTGTCTCTCCTAAAAATATAAAAATTAGCTGGGTGTGGTGGCAGGTGTCTGTAATCCCAGCTCCTTGGGAAGCTGAGGTAGAGAATTGCTTGAACCCAGGAGGTGGAGGTTGCAGTGAGCTGAGATCACGCCACTGCACTCCAGCCTGGGTGATGGACCAAGACTCTGTTCAAAACACACAAAGAAACAAAAGAAACAAACAAACACAAAAACACTTTTAGCTAAGAAAAAAGACAGAAATGAAATCATAAATGAGGAAATACTACATTTTATGCCATAGAAAGACAAAGGGTTATAGGAGAACAATTATACACCAACAAAATTGGGTACTCTAGAATAAACTGATACATTCCTAGAAACATACAGTGTACTGAAAGTGAATTGTGAAGAAACAGGAAACCTGAACAATCTCCTTTTTACTATGGGTTTGAATCAGTAATCGGATACATCCCAGTGAGGAAAAGCTCGGGACCGGATGGCTTCACTGGTGAATTCTACCAAACATTTAAAGAAAAATTAATGCCAGTTCTTGTCAAAGTATTTCCAAAAACTGAAGTGGAGGGAACACTTCCAAACTGTATTATGAGGACGTATTATACCCTGATTTAAAAGCCAGACAAGAAAATTACAGGCCAGTATTCCTGATGAACACAGGTGCAAAAACTCTCATCAAAATACTAGCAAACCGATTCCAACAGCACACTAAAAGGATCGTATGCTGTGATCAGTTGGGGTTTATCCCTGGGGTGCAAGGATGGTTCTACACACGCCAGTCAGTAAATATGATGTATCACATTAATAGAATGAAGGAGAAGAAGAATATCATCTCAGTGTATGCAGAAAAAGCATTTGACAAAATTCAACACGTTTCCTGATAAAACTTTCAATAAATCAGGTATAGAAGGAATGTACATCATAATAAAGGCCGTATATGACAAGCCCGTAGCGTAAGATCTTACAAATGCCCTTCCTCTTGGATTAGGAAGAGGACAAGGGTGCCTACTCTCACCACTTCTGTTCAACATGGTTCTGGAAGTCCCAGCCAGAGCAATTAAACAGTAAAAAGAAAGAAAAGGCATTCTAATCAAAAAGGAAAATTAAAATTGTTTGCAGTTCACATGATCTTATACATAGATAGCCCTAAGGACTCCAAAAAACTGTCAGAACTAGTAAACAGATCCCTGAAGAGGCAGGATGCAAACATTGACACACAAAGATCAGTTGTGTTTCTATACACTAACAACTCACTCTCCAAAAAATTTAAGAAAAGCCCATTTACGATAGAATCAAAAAGAATGAAATACTTTGGTGTAAATGGAATCAAGGAGGTGAAGGATTCTTACCCTGAGGAACAGTTGATAAAAGGAAGTAAAGAAGACACAAGTAAATGGAAAGATATCCCATGTTTATAAATAGGAAAAATTAGTATTGTTAAAATGTCCACACTATGTAAAGTGATCTATAAATAGAGCGATCTCTATGAAAATTCCAGTGACATGTCTTACAGAAATAAGAAAAATGATCCCAAAATTCATACGGACCCACAAAATATCCCAAGTGGCTAAAGTAGTTTTGAACAAGAAGAATGAAGCTGGAGGCACCGCACTTCTTTATTTCAAAATATGTCACAAAACTAGATTATCAAAACGGTATGATATTGGCATAAAAAGTGACAGATAGACCTTTGGAATATATAGAACACAGAGCTTAGAAATAAATCCATGCGTTTATGGTCAACTGGTCTTTGACAGAGGTGCCAGGAACACACAATAGGGAGGGGATAGACTTTTCAGTAAGTGCGTTGGGAAGAGTAGATACTCACCTGCGTAAGAATGAAATTGGATCCTTCTCTCACGGCATATACAAAAGTCGACTTAAAATGGATTAAATCCCTAAAGGTAAGGATTGAAAGTGTGAAACGACTGGAGAAAACATAAGGAGAAAGCAACTTGACCCTGTTCTGGGCAGTGACGTTTTGGATCTGACACCAGAAGCATAAACAAAAGCAAAAACAGATGGAATTGCCTCAGAATGAAAACCTTCTGCACAAGAAAGGAAATGACGTCAGAGCGAAGAGGCAGCCTGTGGATTAGAGGAAAACATTTGCAAATTGTGCATCTGATAAGGGGGTAAATGTCTGAAATGCATAAAGAGCTCAGACAACTCTAGCAAAAATGAAAAGCAAACAGACTAACTGATGAAAAGGTGGAGAAAGTACCTGAATAGGCGTTTCTCAAAAGAAGACCTGCAGGTTATCAACTAATCATCAGAGAAATGCAAATAAAAATCACAATGAGTCATCATTTCACATCAAAAAGACAAATGAGGCCGGTTGTGGTGGCGCATGCCTGTAATCCCAGCACTTTGGGAGACCAAGGTGGGCGGATCACTTGTGGTCAGGAGTTGGAGACCAGCCTGACTAACATGGTGAAACGTCATCTCTGCTGATACAAAAAATTAGCCGGGCATGATATGGGGCTGCCTGTAATCCCAGCTACTCAGGGAGCCTGAGGCAGGAGAATCGCCTGAACCTGGGAGGCGGAGGTTGCAGTGAACTGAGATCGTGCCACTGCACTCCAGCCTGGGCGACAGTGTCTCTGAGACTCTTTCTCAAAAAAAAAAAAAAAAAAAAAAAAGAAAAACTAAGTGGTTTGGTCTGGTTTCCAGGAGTTCTCGACTCTGGAACTCTCTGGAGAAGGGAGTCCTGTCTGTGCCTGGAGGCCAGCGGGCTTGGTACTTGTCGGTCACACCCTGGTGTCCAGTGACTGTGGACTTTGATTCCTGCCTTATCTGCAGGCGGTTGCCTGTGTCAGGAGAAACCCATTTTGGTGAGACGAGAAATGTCTTTGTTAATAGTGGAGGAAAGAACGTGACAATGGGATATTGAGATCGTTAATCATTGTTTCGGGATAAATACCAACTTTCTCTCCCCTCAGCTGATTAGATTCCCTCTTTCTCTGTGCTTGAGACGGAAGGATGTCTGTGCTTGGGCACAGGGTTGTATCTGACATTATTTTAAGTCTTCTACATGTGTCCTGAATATGTCTTTTGTTCCATTGAGAAGATTAAGGGCAGTATTTGGCTGGAATATTTTTAATGAAGCACCTAACAGAGCTATTATTCATTTTTGAAACAAGTTACTGTGGTTACCATAGTAATATTAAGCCTTTTATTAACTATTTTTGCTTTCAATTTTGAGGTAAGTTTTTGTGAAATGCTGATGGGGGAGCTGGAGATCCACGAAGCTGGTGTCTAGAAGGAATTTTCTAGCTCCTCTGAGTTAAATCATTCAAGGAATTTATGTTATGGGAACATAAAGCTTATAAATCTAGTTTATCATATCTATCATTTAATTGTTCATGGAAGCCAGCTCTTCATGTAGCGATTTACAGTAATCTCAGTGAAATAACAGTTTTGTGTCACAAAATGAATAATGCATGCAAAGAAATTGTTGAGCTCCTTAAAATCATTATGCTCAAAATATTAGGCTCTTTTATTTGAAAGTGATAGAATGATGATCATGTACTAGTTGCAAGCTGGTGACTTGAGAGTCTGTCGTTCTGTTTGCATTGGGTCGCCAGCCCTCGGGAAGGAACCGGTGGCGAGCTGACTCTGGGGGCATTGCGCACCTTCTGCAGTCAGGCTGCAGGAGCAGCCGGAGAGCTGGCAACATCCGCGGCTCTGTGGGAGGGCTGGGGTATTGGTTTAGGGGTGAAAAAAAAATCAGTTCTTAAAAGATGAGATGCTTTTTAGACATCCACCTGTCTGGGACAAGAAATGGGTATCTTGCTATTCGTATTGTTGCCAGGCAGAAACCATGGAGTTTGCCACAATGAATCTGGAAGGCAGCGATGTGCCAGGCTTTTTCTCCCCCTTCCTGTTACTCATCTGTCTCGACCGCACACACGTACCATGATGTGGTGGTGGTTTTAAATAATGAGGCGAACAGGCAATAGCTGCTGTGATCTTTCAGTGAGAACGATTTAGTGCGTTAGATTTGTTGCTAGCAGCACCGATCCATTTGTATGCATGTTTCTCAGTAGGCACGGTGACATAACTTCCTCACCTGTGCTCGCAGTCTTTGCAGAGATACCCTGCAAGCGTGTTGAGGTCAGAGGAGACAGTTGGCTGTGGTCTGTGGGGTGCCTGAGTGTGGGAGGAGAGGCGACTCCTGGTCCAGAAGGGGGAAAGGCTCTGCTCCTCGGGAAATGGACAGAGTTTTCCCAAACGGGAATGTCATCAATCACCGTCAGCAGGCCTGTGCCACCTTTACTTCTATCATGCTTAAAAAAATAAAAAACTGTGTTATAAAAAATTTCAAACATGCACGAAGGTCGAGAGAGAGCAGTGCAGTGAAGCAGCATGCCTATCCCCCAGATTCGGTGGGTGTCAAGATATGCCACCTTCTCTCATCTGTGCCTTTCTTTTCTTTTCCTTTTCCTTGGCTGGAGTATTTCAAAGCAAATCCCAGACGTCCTGTCATTTCCCCCTTCTGTAGGTCTAAGTCATGGCTGCCAGGTCTGCTGATGATGTATGCATGCCACAGAAAACAAAACCAACTCCTGCTGTTTTCAGAACCCGGTGCTGGTGCCATTGCCATTGAGAGAGCCTTTGGGCGCGTGCCCCCCTTTGCTCAATCTCGCATGGGGCTCAGCATTCCAGGGCTGGGACTTGGAGGTTGTTTGCCCTCCTTATTGGCTGTGCAGCTAACCATCTTTGGTTAATTGGGACTGAGCTGAGGACTTTGCAGTGCGGAAAACCAATTCTGCGGTGACCTCTCTGTCATTTTTGGGGACCCCAGGTGGGTGTAACCTGGAGGCATCTGGTATGTTCCGTGGCATTAGTTTGAAGTTTAGATTCCCACATAGGAGGAAGAGTGTAGAAGAGAATGCCACCGAGGTGAGACCTGGGAGGCAGGAGGCCTGGCCTCAGGTGTCCTGGAGAGTTGTAAAGACCAGAATACACTTTTTTGGAGGAGCACAGGTCACCTAGCCAGCGCTGGTCAACATATCCGCTAGTGTCTGCCAGAGACCTTTGCAGTAGGTCCTAAGGCATTGAGGGTGGCCTGGCTTATGTTATCTGTCATTGTCTTCATTTCCGTTTTTCGAGAACATTTTCTGCATGTTGAGAATGATGATTGTTAGGCTTGATGCTGCTTCTCTGCCTTTCTTCCATCCCTTCTCGCCACACTGTCCTCCTGCCCCACCATGCAGACATGTCTGCAGGAAAATGTGGGCTGCCTTGGATCTTCCTGTTGGTCTAAGTTCTGTATGCTGCCAGCTGTGCTGATGATGCCTGAGGTCCGTGTTTCTCTCAAAGGACTTTATGTACAAAACGACCCTGTAGCAGAGGTGCCCAGGCTTGTTGGTCCCCTATGTTTGGAGAGGAGTGCCCTACTCAGTCCAGGGAGGGAAAGTGGGGTTTGAAATTAAAAAAGTGTCCACTGTAAATGGATACTTGTTTTTTGTTTGTTTTTGAGGCAGAGTCTCGCTCTGTCGCCCAGGCTGGAGTGCAGTGGTGCCATCTCAGCTCACTGCAGCCTCTGCCTCCTGGGTTCAAGTGATTCTTGTGCTTCAGCCTTCTGAGTAGCTAGGACTACAGGTGCGTGCCACCACGCCTGGCTAATTTTTGTATTTTTAGTAGAGACAGGGTTTTGCCATATTGGCCAGGTTGGTCTCCAGCTACTGAACTTGCAATCTGCCCACCTCGGCCTTCCAAAGTGTTGGGATTACAGGTGTGAACCACTGCTCCTGGCCAACTCTTTTATGTAAAACATCTAAAAATATGCAGAGGGCCAGTTCTGATGGCACCTAGAGAAGTAGTCAAAATACCCTAGTGGAGAGAGAGAGAGAGAGAGAGAGAGAGAGAGAGAGCGTGTGTGTGTGTGTGTGTGTGTGTGTGTGTGTGTGTGTGTGTGTGTGTGTGTGTGATCTATACAGTAAACACCCAGAGAGACAACTTCAGACACTTCCTAAGCAGTAGATGTTCTTTCTGGATGTCTTCCTGTCTTAGAAGGAAGGAGATGGGAAACTATTAAGTAGTTGTTACTTGGATGTGCTCATTAAGAGCAGTTTTAAAGCTTTTAACTTTTAAACACTTCTGCTGTAACTTTTGCCACTCCCTCCAAAGAAATGGTGTAGCAGAGGGGGTGTCAGAAGAGTCCTGGAAGTATTCTAGTGGAACTCAGAGTACTCCTCCACCCTTGCAGGTACAGTCTCATGCTAGAAGCTTTCCATCAGGGACCCAGGAGAACAGGGAAGGAGCGCCTGCTGTTGGAAGGCAGTAGTGGAGAGCCAGCTAGAGGTGATTCTAGGCGCGTCAGTTCGTCTGTGACTAACTGCAGTGAATGTTTAAAGCAAGTTGTCTATGAAGTTTAAGTGACGCCTCATCAAGGCAGCTACCGCCTGGCTCTGATGTCAGAGCAGCCTGTATGGTTCTCTAAGCTGAGGGAGAGACCTGGCCAACAGAGGGTCGACCAACCATCTGCAGCCTCTCTGTCAGCACCTTGGACAGAAATCCAGTTAGGCTCTCTGACACGAATGTTATTTATTGCCTTTTTCTTGGTAACAAGGGCTTTTGGTTGGCGTTGCTGAAGCTGTATGATGATGTTTTACCCTGTTACTGTGTATTACTTTTTTATCGCATACTATTTCTGTTGCAAATAGTCATAAATATTGTTACAGTTTTGACTGCATTATGATGCGTTGCTCTTAAGTAGTCTCACGTACGCTTTCGGTTGCAGGGCTGAGCAATTTGTGTTTTTCCTTTGGTGTCTCTTTCTAAGTGTGCCTCAGCCCCCCGTAATAGCACCTCAGTGCTTCACCATCCATTTTTTTTTTAAACTCCCGTGACATTTCATTGCTTGTAGGGACCTTTAACCGGTACATCCTCCCCTCCCTGCCCCCAGTCTCTGTTTGAGCCTTTTCTGTGATACTTGGTTGACAGATCATCCTCATAGCCTGGATTCATCACTTAGTAGATAGTTACGGTATTTAATCCCATTTGTCAAGGGGGCTAGTTCATAATTTATGTGATGCTCTAGGCAGAGGGCCTGGTTGTGGCCATTATTATTCCCATGCTGGACAATTCTTTCTTCTGTGGCGATGCTGGCTGTCTGCCTGCAGGTTGTCCCTGCTGGCCTGGCCCTGGCCATGTGGGTCTCCACATGGCAGGTTGTTCTGTGGGTGACCTGCTGCCATCACTCAGACTGCCCCAGCCTGCCTTCAAGACCCTCTGCCAGCCGCCTTCCTCCTGAACACTTTTCTGTCTTTCAGTGTTTATCTCTGAAATTCCACAACTGACTAGAGGAAGCCTCAGATCCCTTTACCTCCCAGGACAGCTACCACGCACTGTGGTCCTCACCGAACCTGCTGTTGACTAAGACACGGTCCCTGTCATCTTTATTAGAGAATAGCTAAGTCAAGTCACCTGTCCTGGGCTGAACAGGTGACTCAGATTCATCTGCCTGTTTGCTGTCATCCCAGCCTGCAAGGATTTTTGGGAGAGACTGGGCAGTGGTCAGCAGGCAAAGGGACATCCGGAAATGTGGTTCACATGATCCGATTCATTTGTTGTTTCTGCTTTTCTCTAATGAGCTGATCTTGGATTGGTTGTGCAACTTTTGGGGGTCTTCAGCTCTAAGAGTTGCAATGACAAAATGAGGTGCTGTATACAAGTGTCAGCTCTGCCATGCTCCAAGACCGTTGCCTGTTCCCGTGATTTCTCTCATTCAGTGGTTAGTGCTCTTTCTATGCTGTGTGGCTGGTGGATTGTGGAACAGGCTTCTTGGGCTTTACTTAAGTTGTTCTCGTTAGTTATGCATTTAGCCAGGGTGGTTTAAATGAACTTGGGTAAATGACAGCTGGTGATGATAATTTAGCTTAGCTGTCGTTGCTGTCTGGGGAACATCTGGAAAAAGTTAGCTGCCCCTGGAAGAGCGGCTGCGTTTGTGGGGACATAGCCCTTCTTTCTGGGGTGTGTTTCCATGTGGCAAGCAGCCCGACTGCATCTTTGTGTGTGCTGGAGTGCGTGGTGGATGCTGGCAAGGGCCATGTGCTCCTGGGACTTACAGGTCAGCGGGGATGGGCATGAGTGCTGAGGGGCACACAGGAGGGCCTCTTGCCTGTCCTGTCACTTGCCTGCTGTGTGCCGTGGGGTTGCGGGTGCCTTTGAGGTGTGCTGTGAAATGTCTCATCCCCGGGCATTGTCGCACACTTGATGCCAGCATGGTGGCTGTCTGTGTTCGTGCGCATGTCTGCATTCGAAATTCACACATGTGGATGTAGTGCGCAGAACTCTTTTGGGAGGCGATAAAACTAGATCCATAATTTGGGAAATAACTGTCAGCCCGTTCCAAAAACGCACCAGTTACACCTACTAGGATGGCTACAGTAAAAAAGACCAAACAGCAAAAAAGATGGTCATTAGCACATGTTGGCAAGGGTGTGGAGAAATCAGAACCTCAGACGCTGCCGTGAGAGCGTGCGACGATACAGCTGCTGTGGAAAGAGTCCGACTGTTCCTCAGACAGTAAACGTAGAGCTGCCATGTGACCCAGCAGCTGGACTCCTAGGTGTGCTTATTCCCAAGAGAAATGGAAACTCAAGTCCATATGCAGACATGTACGTGAGTGTTCCTAGAAAAGGGGAAACAGTTCCATGTCTTTCACAGACGAATGCATAAACAAAAATAGTCTCTCCATATAGTGGAATATTACTTGGCCATAAAAAGGAAAAACTGGATCAAACTTTAATGTATTAAGTGGAATAAATCACTCACAGAAGACCACATATTGTATGACTCCTATTTATATGAAATGTGCAAAACAGGCAAATCCATAGAGACAGAAAGTGGATGAGTAACTGTGGGGGTGGGGAGTGAGGCGCACAGGCACGTGGTTTCTGTTTGGGGCGACGGAAATGTTCTGCAGTTACAGTGGTAATGGTCACACAGCTCTGTGCATGTACTGAAAACCACTGGGTCGTACACGTGACATTTTATGGCATGTGAATTATGTCTCAATAAAAAATTTCAAAACATGTACCTGTTGGTCTGTTGGCTTTGCTGTGGGACGTCCCTAAGGGGATCCGGAAGAGGCTCTGCCCTCAAAGAGGTTTTAGCCTGTTGGAGAGGTGAGGAGTAGTAGTAGACGGCAAGACACAGCTGAACAGGTTTGATTTTCACTGTATTCCTACCCGACGCCACCTCCCTGTTTCAAACCTGGGCTGGGGCAGGCAGTGCTCTCCGGTCACAGAACCCCTCCCATTGCTGCACTCCTCTGTAGAGATGCCTTCTGGTGGGAGAGGCTCCCCAGAGCTCAGGCCCTGAGGCAGCAGGCCCTGGATGGTTCAAGAAGGCGGAGTCCCGGGCTGTTTGAAGAGCTGTTTCCTGGTCCTGGCTGTTCTGCCCCGATAAGAACAGAGTGCATGAAGTCCGGGGAGCTTTCCTCTGTGGCCTGTGTGATCCGTCAGGATTTACTGCAGTGATTAGAATCCCTGAGCTTATCTCCAGATGGGAAGAGATGCTTACTGGAGAGAATTCGAAATGGGATTTCAGAGGTTCTTAGCAACCTCCATAGCCCTTTGTTGACTGTGGTTGGAGGGAGTTAGGAAGGGGTGCTCGGCTCAGCACACAGTGGCAGCTGGGTTTGAGGCTCTTCATGGGTGCGTGCTCTTTCTGCCTTTCTGCTGTGAATGTAATGTTGGTAAAAATGGGGCACATTAAGAGGCAGGAGCAACCAGCTGGTGGCATGAGCCGCTGGTGGGCTCCTCACAGTCCCTGGCTTTGTTGTGCATTGGATTTGATGAAGATAGGAGGCTTTTTCTTGGACAAACTGGGTCTAGAAGATGCTTCATGGGTGCTGTGGTGGGGCTCAGGGGCACCACAGGCAGCTGCGTGGTTCTGGTGGTTTCTGGGAGTCAACTGTCTTTCGCACGTGTGTTGTACCTGCTCGGCTGTTTGGAGGGATGTCGTGGGCATCATGGCAGCCTGGTATCTGTGAGCCCTTGCTGGCCTGTCCTCCTGAAAGTAGGTGAGGTAGGTGGAGAAATACAGAACAAGGGGTAGCTTGAAGCTCTTCAGAGGCTGCATCCCTTCCCAGGGGTCCTTCTTAGTTTCCCGGGCCCGCAGAGAACTTTAGCCCTCCCGTCTTCCAGAACCCCAGGGTGGCTGCTGCTGCCTGTGTCCCCCCTGTCTGTGGTCTGGTCTGTTTCTTCCCCAGTACTGCTCCAGGCTGTTCCCTTGGTACCCATTCCCTTGAAGTCGAGCACAAGGTTATGAGACTTATGGAATCTTTGGGGTTGTTATGACATTTGTTTGAATCTCAGTGGCGTGAGGTCCTTGTTTGCTCAGGGGTGGACGCATCTGCCGCTGGAGACATCATACTGGGTGGAAGGCTTGTTCTTGCTTCCGGCCCCGCGGGGCCTCTGCCTTTGCCCTTCCGGCCCCGCGGGGCCTCGGCCTTTGCCCTTCTTCTCTCACCCGGCTTCCTTCTTGATGCCTTTGGACAGCAGCGCCCAGCACTTTCCTCACGTCACACTCCACTGAGTCTCGTGACTCCTTGTCTCTCTGCTCCTGCCTCCGCCTCTGTGTGAGCACCTTCCGTGTCGCCTTGTGTAAGGTTGGCCGTTTCCTGGCTGCACCACGAGCTCCTCTGGGGAGGGCTGTGCTGTGCTCTTCTCCCTGTGCTCGGGGCCTGCCTGTCCTGAAGCGCCATGTCACCAGCGTATTCTGCATCTCTGCCGACGGAGCCCCGTTCCGTTTCTTGCATGAAGAGCCTGGTTTGGGTCGCCTGGCTGCTGTGGGACTGGAAGACAGTCCGTTGCCTGCACACTGTGACCTCCAATGCTGCTCCTACTGGGAGCACGATTCTTTGGCAGCCTTTGCTGCTGAGGGGACAGTTTGGAGGCCTTTTAAGACCAAGAGCTCAGGAAGCAGTTGTCCCTGGAAAGATGGGGGCTTGAGAGGACGGCAGGGCCTTCACCCAGCATTCGCTTATGTTTCCAGAGCACTCGCCACTCTGCCTCCATCCTCGGCTCTGCCTCCCCTTGTCCATCCTTTCATGCTTCATTGGCACCTCAGCCTGGTCACATTTCCCACCTGCTGTGGTGGTGCAGGAATGACAGAGGCACCCCTAGGATCTGAGCAGAACCTTGGGAATGTTGAAAGGAGGCTAGGGAGGCATGAAGACGCCTACTTCAGGATGTGTTTCCCAGCCGTGCCGTGGAAGACGGCTGCAGGAGATCTTGAACATTTGAAAAAATGTCCTTTACAGGAGGGTTTGCCCCACGCCTGGCTTTGCGCCCATATGGCTGGCCTTGACTCTTTTGGGGATTTCCTCCAGCCTCCACTTGAGGATCAGCATGAGGGAGAGGGAGTTAGGGCTTCCCTTCAGCTGCTGTGAGGGATGGTATGAGATCCAGGAGTGTTCTTTAAGTGCCGTTTCTCTTAAAATCGGGTTTCTACTCCACTTTGCTGACACTGGTCACCAAAGATGTCACATTTGCCTCGTCGTACTTGAGAGTGGCACAGGAACTGAGAAGTTAATTAATTCAGTTGTGCAGATGAAGAAGGGGAGCCTGAAGAGGTTCACTGTTCAACAGATACTTACTGAGCACTCACTGGAGGCGGGGCCTCGTCTGCTGGGCCCTGGAGACTCAGCCTGTCGGAGTGATGGGCACACAGTGTGGGGTGCAGGCAGTTCCCCGAAGCATGTGTGGCTCTTTTCTGCCTTTGGAATTGCTTTCTCAGCCATGCCGCCTGACCTCAGAGGCATTTTGCACCAATGGATGCTTCGTGGAAGTTTTTTCCCAGGTTTCTTTGACATTTTTGCTCTGATGCTTCCCCACCGTCTCCGCTGTCCCCCGTGAGTGGACTCTCTTTCTTCTTCACACCCATGTGCATTTCTGAACTTCTTGTTTTAAACACGATCTCCCTTGATTGGGACTCTGCCTGCGTTTCTGCACCCCTGAGCCTCGTTGCCCAGTGTCCCTCTCTCCCAGAGGTGCCCACCGCATTGCCTGGGGACTTTTCCCATCAGAAACGTGTCGTTTGATAGGAAGATTGCGGACTTTGGTTGAGAGTCAGGCCCCCGAGTTTCCTTTCCTCGTTTGTGAAGTGGAGAGGGAACCGCTCTCCGGGATGACACATTGTCCTGTGGACACCAGTGCATGGCACAGATGCTGCTCTGTAGCGTTGGCAGTCCTCCTCTCCCTCCTCTTCCCGTTCCCTCCTCCTCCTCCACTGCGCAAGCGTCGCCTTCAGCTTCCCGTTTACATTATCGAAGGTGCTCGTTTTCCTACCCACGGTCAAGTTTGGTCACGGTCGTTTTTGCCTCTCTTTGTCCCCATATCTGGTTATCGCCGAAGCCCGCCCCGACCCGTTCTTGTTCTCTCCAGATGTTCTCGCGCTAATTCCCTCAGCCTTTCCTTCCTTCTGCCTGTGATGGGCTGCCCTAGACCAGACCTTTCTGATCCGGGCCCAGGCACTGAAGCAGCTTCCCAGCAAGTCTCCTTGCTTCCCTCTTCCTTGCGATGCGTTCCACGTCCTAGCAGGAGGCGAATCACACTGAAACGTGGCTTTCACCTCTACTTTAACAGCTCCCCGTTGCTTCCCAGACAAAGACCACACTCCTGGTATTTAACGCCCTTCTTAATCGGACTGCTAATTACTTGTTCATCCAGACATAGGAACCCCCGATCCCGGACTGTTCATTGTTAATCTCTGCCTGATACTTGTGAGCAGTGACTATTAAAATATATGCTAAAACACAGAATACTCCAGTGACACAATAGGTGGCAATATCGTAGCTGTTACAATAGTTAATAATAAGTAACAACCATTGATATTGCCTGGAATGTGTCTTTCCACCCATTTTCTAAGGGCCTGGTGCCACCAGGAAGCCTTCTCCACGGTGTCACCCGACCCACCCGCAGCAGGGCCCTGTACACAAGGTGATCAGAGGGCCAGGTTGCTGGGAAGTGCTGGTTTACCCCTGTTGTCCTGGCATCATTATTACTTGTGCCCAAGGTGTCTGCTTTGGATGAGACATCATAGGGTCCGTTGAACTGTAGGTAACACAGAGTGAGTGGCAGCCCACTGAAATCCTTTCTTGCCCATCTCACTAGACAGGTGGAGGGTTTTATACTGTTAGGTCCTTTTTGTGTTCTGTTTAACAAACCTTTCCTCAGCACCTCCTCTATGCCGCGATGGCACCAGGGGTTAGGTGTTTGGGGATGTGGGAGGTACAAACCAGGAGCTTGTGGTTGGGGTTCCGAGGGAGCTGGAACAGGTGCAGCTCACTGGCATGAACGAAGGAAAGGAGTGGTTGTGCCAGCGCAGGGTAGAAGTGGCAGCGTGCAGTCTGGGAGTCAAGATGGGATCCATGGAGTCCGCTTTACGGATTAGCAGTGGGCTGCTGGGTAGAATCCCAGGATTGATGGGTTCTAGACAGAAGTGCTCTGGGGCACCAGATCCAGGTTCACGCAGGATAAAGCAATCCTGGCCACGCCATGTGGGTTGTGGGCTGGCAGGTGGGCTCGATGGTCAGTTCTTGACTGCCCCGAGGTCTTTCATTGCCATCCTTGCCTTTCTTCTGTGCTTCTGTGCATTATATTTGAAATTATATGCAGGGGACTGTGGGATTATGTTGCTTTGCCTTTGCAATTACATTGCGTACTTATCTAAAATTAATTGAGCTTATCACGGACAAGACACTCTCTAGCCTTTCTGTGTATCCAACTTCCTTTCTGGTGGATTTCTCAGTCACGTGTGACATCTAGGCATGTGCTCACTGGCCTCCGGAGCCACAGAAGGAAAGCAGACAGAGGGAGTCCCTTGGCAGTGCTGAGAGGCTACCCCTCTCCTCTGCACGTCCCCTGAGGTTTGCTCAGGGGGCTTCTACAGGGTGACAGGTGTGGGAGTAGAGCACGTGCCACAGAGGTCTCGTGATGCCAGGGCCCCACCCAAAGCTGTCACAGGAGCCTCTGCATGGCTGCCCGTTAATATTTCTGTATTGTAGCATCAGAACGATTGTACTTGCTGAAGCCAGTCTGGTTATTGACGCTGCCTGTTAAGAAATGGAGTAGCCTGCTGCCAGGTACTATTATCAGCAAAGGTTGCTAACCTCAGAAGGGGCTTGAGCCGAGTTGTGCTGTATATGTTTTAATGCTGAAATTATAGGAGGTGGAGGTCTGTCTTCAGTGAGTCCTACTGGAAGGCAAAATTGTGAACTTCAAGCTTCTAATTTGTTTGAAAGGATTTAGATTTTTAACATGAAATAGCAGTAGCCTTTCCTTTAATTAAATGCCATGCAACATTGGCCGTGGGATCAATGATATTGAAGGAAAAAGCAGTGTAATTAGACCTTGCGAAGTGACTGACAAATGATTAGGGCCGTCTTCCCGGAGCGGGGTGGGGCTGGTACCGGACGTGCGGGTTAGCTGCTCCTTGCCTTCCCTTGCTGTAGACTTTGAAAGGCCAGAGTTTTCCCTTAAACATTTTAGTTCTATTTCTTGATTTCCTGTCAGCAACAAATGGACATAGCTCTAATTTAATCACTTTCTTATAATTAGACATTTAGATCGTATCTTTTTTGATGTATAAATAATGCTGTGATGACCATCTTTCTGCATAAATATTTGTTTGCATTTTGGGTAATTTCCTTGGGACAGATTCCCAGAAGTGAAATGACTGGCTCAGAGGGAGCAAGCATTTTAAATGAGGTTGGAATGCAAGCTAGAGGCGCTTCTCCCCGTGAGGTCTGGTCGGGAATTGCCTCCAGTCCTGTTTCTTGCTGGGCGAAGGCCGGAGTGTTCCCTGGAATGCCCGTGTCTCCCATGCACAGGCTGCCCCCATGGAAGGGGTGGCGTGGGCATCATTGGGTCATGGTGTCTTCCCAAGCGGGTTTGGTTTGCCCTATGCCAACCTTAAGCCCTCCCCAGTTAAACACAAAAACAGAACAACACAACCACTTACGTTGGGTCTTTTCGCGGATTTCTGATGGCGTAACCAGGCCTGGGGTCCCTGGGAGGGCCCTCTTTGTTCTGCTGCCATCTTGCCAGCCAGGAAGCACTGTCCAGACTGAAATCTCTGCTGCCCCTGGGTGGGGCTGGTCAGCCCTCCTCAGCACTGACCCAAAAGCTGCATGTCAAAACCTGGCATTGCCATTGTCCTACAGCAAAGGGCCTCTGTTTCCCAGAGCTGCCTTTCTGAGAAGGTAGGTGGGGGCAATAAAAACTCTGAAAATATCCTTATTCGACTCTTTAGACATCTTTACTGAGATGTAATTTGCATACCGTACAGGCCACCATTTAGAGTGTCCAGCTCACTGGTTGTTAGTGTGTTTGGAGAGGTGTGACTTCAGCACAGTCAGTGTTCGAGCAATTTCATCTCCTCACAAAGCCTGGACCCGTTATCAGTTGTTCCGGGTTCCCTAACCCTTTCCCCTGTCCCTGGCAACCAGGAGTCTGCTTTCTGTCTCTGTGGACTCGTGTAGGTGGAATCGCACAGTCTGCAGCCTTTGAAAGTGGCTCCTGTTTCCTTGCGTGGTGCTGCTAAGGCACATCTGGTTTGGAGCATGCCTGCTTCATTCTTTTTAGGCCAAATAATATTCCATTGTGTGGCTGTGCTGCACTGTATTCACTCTTAGTGGATGGACATTTGGGGTGTTTCCCCTTTTTGACTGTTGTGCACAATCCTGCTGTGGACATTCATGCACATGTTTCTGCGGTTGTGTTTTCTCGTCTCTCGGGCATATGCTGAGGAGCGGAATTGCTGGCGCAGCTGGTAACTCTGTATTGAACGTGATGAGGAGCCACCAGACTTTCCCACAGCTGCCGCAGCATTTTATATTCCCACCAGCAATGCATGAGGTCTCTGGTGTCCCATATTTAAACACCGTAGCCATCCTAGTGCAGAGGGGTGTCTATCTCATTGTGGTTTGAGCTCCTGGAGGGCTCTTAAGTTTGAGCATCTTTTTCCATTCTTACTGGCTGTCTGCATATCTTCTTTGAAGAAATGCCTATTCACATCCTTTCCCATTTTTAACTGGGTTGCTCATCTTTTCGTTACTGATATCCAAGACTCTTGACACTCAGTCCTGTCTGTTTATTTAGTAGGGTGCCATGAGGACCAGGCTGGAGGCAGCCAAGAGCAGGGAAGCCGCCCTGGGCCGGCAGGATCTGTTTCTTGTGGGAAATGCCCCTTCCTCAGCTCTCATGCATGTGTATCTCAAGGATGACCCAGCTGGGCCTGAGAGCCACGTCTCACGTTAATGATGAAGTAGTCTCAGGAACACATACCTTCCGTGTTCCTGCAGAAGTGCCGATGCTTCCCCACTGACTGTGGGAGGAGGAATCTCTCCTGCAGAAGAGCAGGTAGACCGAGGGGGAGCCCTGAGTGGTGCGCTGGAGGGCGTGGTTCAAGTGCTTCTTGGGAGAGGCGGCCTTGACCATTTCAGATGGAAGGCTAAGGAGGGGGAGGACACCCACCACTGAGTAAGGTAGAGGAGTTCTTTTCTTTTCTTTCTTTTTTTTTTTTTTGAGGCGGAGTTTTGCTCTTCTTACCCAGGCTGGAGTGCAATGGCACAATCTCGGCTCATTGCAACCTCCGCCGAGGAGTTATTTTCTTAATAGGATTTGTTTTTCCTGCTATGAATTGGGTACGTTCACTGTGGTAAAGTATTAAAAATAAAAATTCTATGTGTGTTGCACATTACTGTTAAAACTAGCAAATTCAAGCAAAATGAAGACAAATGATGAGAAAAGCAAGTCGCACATGCCCAGGAGCAGACCGGAATTCTTTTTGATAGAAGCCTGCACAGCGCTGCGCCCCTTCCTGCTCTGGTGCGAGCACATGCGTCCTGGAGACTGTCTCTGCGACCACTGGGGGAGGGTCCTGCTGCCAGGCACGTCTTGGCACAGTGAGCAGGACAGGTCCTCTCGGGCTGGAGTGTAAATGACATGAGTGTTTTCTCTGGCGGTGAGTGGGGTTACAGGATGTGCAGAGGGAGAAGGTGCATATCAGCTTCTGCTGCCTTTGGGGGAGACTCTGCTCATTCTGAGAAGCTCTTTTAGTGAAAGCACATTGAAAACAGATAAATTTTGTTTTTTTTTGGTCATTGTTGCCCCGACTGAAGTGTAATGGCACAATAGTGGCTCACTGCCTCTGCCTCCTGGGTTCAAGCCATCCTCCTATCTCAGCCTCCCCAGTAGCTGGGACTGTGTGCGCACCACCATGCCTGGTTAATTTTTGTATTTTTTTAGAGATGGAGTTTTGCCCTGTTGCCCAGGTTGGCCTCAAACTCCTGGGCTAAAGCGATCCACCGTGCCTTGGCCTCCCAAAGTGCTGGGATTATAAATTTAATTTTTAGAATCATGTTTTATCTCACATAAAATGACTTAACATTTAATTGTAGGACAGTTTCTAGAATAAAATGTCTCCATTTTAATTTTTCATTCCTTTTAAAACATTAATCTTTTCAGGTTTTCAAAATGTAACGGTATGGCCAGAGTGTAGCACAGGCGTTCACGGAATGTAACGGTGTGGCCAGAGTGTAGCACAGGCGTTCACAGAATGTAACGGTGTGGCCAGAATGTAGCACAGGTGGCCCCACTGTCTGTTTCACCAGTGGCTTGCAGGTTTCTGTCCTCTGTGACAGCCCAGATGGCAGGAGACAGGGGCCCTCCGCTTTATTCAGAACTTGCAGGATTGTGGGAGTGGGTGTCTCAGCTTCCCTTGTGGGTCTTGAATTTGTTTCTGAGGACATGGTAACCTCAGATTCTGTCTCTCACTGGGGTAGCCTCCTAGGCCTGTGGTGTTCATGTTCTGGCCAGAATTGCCCATCTCTCAGGAGAGGGAGGGGGGTCGTTAGTGCCCCTACCTCATGTCTACCCGCCCGGAACCTGTGAGCAAACTCAGAAGCGTGGACTCGGCTACCCTGGGGTTCTGAGCAGTCGTCTTGGCCTTGGCTGATAGTGGGGCAGGAGGTGGGCTTCCTCTGCTTCTCTCTGGCTGTGGTCGATGTTGACCCAGTTTGACTCTGACTTTTCATCTTGGGTTAAGGATCCCATGAGAACACGTGTGGAAGGCACAGAGCACGGTCCTTGGCCCTGTTTCTCTCTTTTCTGTGCTTCCGGAAGGGACCGGGAATGTGGTGTAAGGACAGCGTACTGGGGCCTCTGCATGGCCTCCTCAGTCTTTTGGCTTCAGGCAAGTGACTGAGCTCTCTGGGCCTCAGTCATGACATTTATCTATTAATGAGTGGATGTCAAGATTAGAAGAAACACTGCATGAACCCTGGCACCCAGCAGGTGCTCAGTGAAGGTCAGCTTTTGTTTCCTCAGCTCCGTGAGGTCTTCTCGCCCTGAGCACCCCCTGAGTGCCTGGCCCTCAGGAAGTAGGTCCTCTGTAAATCTTGGATGTATGAAGTTAACAGTGGCCCAGGGACAGGGAGGCTGTGGGCAGGAGAGGCTTGGATGGTTGCAGATGGGGGTGCAGGTGGTGGAATTGGGAGTGAGATGAGACTTGGAGATTTTCTCTTGCCACAAGCCTTTGCCCTCTTACTTTTGTTCTCAGGGCATGTGTGTACTCTGTGGCTTGTCCAGAGCCTGCGGCCTTCGCTGAAAATGGCTCCCGAGGCTGTTTTCCCAGTGAAGCAGTTGCTTCCACTCAGCGCTGTCCAGACCCGGGAGCCAGCCAGCGAGAGCCGGGCTGTAGAAATTGCCTGTTTGGAGACAGAGTAGGAGCCCTGCAAGCTGAGGGTCTGCAGGGGTGGGTGTGGGGGTTCCCATCCAAGGCAGCGCCCAGGAGGAGGTGGACAGCCTGCCTGTGGCCACCGAGAAGCAGAGAGGAGGCTGGGGCAAGGTGGAGGCCCCACCCTGAGGTGTGCAGCGGACAGGCCTGATGCTGGGGCTTTTTGGAATGGAGGGGACCTCTGATTCTGGGGTGTGGGACTGGGGAGCATGGGAGGAAAGGGGACAGCCTCTTGAGGCACTGTGGACCTGGTTTTGCTTTTTTCTGTTTGAGAAATTCTGTCTGTAGGTAGAGTGCCTGTGATCTGCAGGCTTCCAAGGCGTCTTGCTCAGATTTCTACCCCTGCAGTTGCCATAGTCTGTGCAGGATAAGCGTGGCATGGCTGCCCCAGCAGGAGCTGGCCTCCTGGAGAAGAGGAGCGACTCTCACTTCTCATTCTGTGGTTGCACCGGTCGTGAGTTAGGTGCCCATACCATGTTTATGAATCGAATGCAGTGTGCGCCCCACCCTCCCAGGACCTTGAGTCTGCACCCATGACAGGCAGCCAGGAGGTGGCTCTCCCAGTGGTCACTCTCTAAGACAGTGAGGAAGAGCTGGAGCCTTCGTGGAAGAGTTGCTGCTGCAGGGCCGAGCAGGGGAGGGCAGGAGACGTGCTGCTGTGCCGGCAGGGTCCTGGAAGTGTACCTTCTGAGCAGTACTGTATTGATGACATAGGTGGTGCATCATAGTTCCCAGTTGACCAGTGGACAGAAGCTGCCAGAGCAGTGAGAGCCCTGCTCCGTCTGATCCTGTTTCTTTCAGCCTGGCTGGGTTCTGACTTTTCAGGGTAAGTTGGTCTATTTGGTATCTCAGCAACTAGACGCCTCTAGTGTCTAACCTTGTCATTTTACGCCCTTTTTTGCTCATTGTGCTTATCCCAATTAGGATTTAATTAGAGCCCCATAATGGGGTTTTAACTGTGTATTGGAAACCAAAGGGGTCATGCGATATGATTTTGCACACAGTAAAAGCATTTCTATCGTTCAGGAGCCTCATTCAGCCCCCACTCTCTCTTGGCTTTTCCCTTAAAATGCCGCCTTCCCCCAGCAGGGCTGCCTCCGCTTCCGGCCTGCATAGCTTTCTCAGATGCTCGCTCCTCCGTGAAGAATGCCTCCCTCCATTCTGCTGTGTGTCGGCCTCATGGACGTCCCTTATTTCCAGGGACATAGCAGCCTCCTCTGCAGGGCCTTTTGTAGCCCAGCACCTGGCATCGCAGGGAGGCCTCTCGACTTGTGCCTGGGCCCTCTCCTTGTGTTTATTCACTTGGGCGGCTGTTTGCCTTCCCGGGGTTCCGCACAGCACAATGCCTGGCGAGGTCTGTCCAAACCGTTGCTGACATTCCTGATGCCTCCACAGACATATTCCTTCCTGGTTGTAACTAGAAGCTGCCTGAAGTCACACACACACCCCCAACCTGCAAATAAAGAAAAAGCTAAAGCTAGAGAAGTTATTTAGATAAACTGTGTTATGTTAATGGTAGCAGTTAAGGGTCATGAAGCTTACAGTCTCATAGCTCTCAAGAAAAGCTGCCTAAGGAGCATCCGTGCCTTTCTAATGGACCTGCAGTGGAGCCAGAGGCACAGAGCGGCCACTGTCCCTTGCTGCAGTTTGGGCTTCAGGGTCCAGCAGAAAGAACACCTTCCAAAAGGCTCATTCAGCTGTATCGCATGATCAGGGAAAAACAGCTCCCTCCTAGCTCTGTCTTTGGAAATGAAACCTTGTTTAAATTTGCGAAAGGCTGGAGAGGAAAAGGCCTGCTGTACTTTTCCCCCTGCCCCGCGGCCTTCCACACAGACACCCGGGTAAGGAGCACAGAGTTCAGTAGATGCTAAAAAAAATCATCTTCTGGATTGGTGGTTTTCTCTTCCCCTGTTTTCACCTGAGAAGAAACACAGCCCAGAAGGTTAGTTGTTCCATTTTGAAAACCTGGGTGATGGGGTGTGGTCTGCTTCCAGGTGTACCTGCACTATTTTTGGGACCTTATGTAGTGCCAGTGGTGTTCCAGAGGGAGTACTGTGGGCAGCTCCTGCCTGGATCCATTCCTACCTCTGTTGCCACACAGTGCCCGGCCTATACAGAGTTTATCCTGAGTGCAGAGTGCTGCAGAGTGACCCACCCAGCTGAGTGAGTGAGTGAGTGAGGGTGTGAAGGAGGGAGTGAGTGAGGGAGTGAGGAAGTGAGGGAGTGAGTCCGGGATTGAGGGAGAACTCAGGCTGGGGGTTGGCTGACTCCCATTTGGGCTCTGCCATTTCTGGGTGCTGTGAGCCTCCCAAGTCACTGTGCTTCACTTTGACCTCCCAGGTCACCCAGCTAGACCTGTGGCATCCTGTCCAAATGCTGTTTTCTTCTTACTCAACCCACACCGGGTCATACCTGTGAAATCTTTGCCTAACCCCCATCCTCAAACCCCTATTGGCTCCTCAGTACTGGCGACTGTAAATCCAGGTGGTTGGCACCTGTTCTAGACTCTGCAGGATCCAGGCCCTGCCTTCCTCTCCAGTCTTACATCCTGTGGGCACCCCCTATCTCCCCGCTCTGGGTGGGTACACCATGCTAAGCTGTTGCAGTGATGGGAAGGTGTTTTATTGTTTCACACTTGTGCTTCTGTTTATGCTGCTTCCTCTAGCCACAGTGCCCGTGCCCCCTTGATGTATGCCTTATTTGATTATTTTTAGGTCAGATATTTACATTACAAATTAATCTGTGTACCTCCAAAAATCTAACATCTGGAATGCTCCAAAGTCCGAAACTGAGCACTGATATGACACCACAGGTAGAAAGTTCTGCACCTGATCTTATGTGGAGTCATATGTGACCTCGTAGATGCATAACATGCAGTTTATCAGTGTCTCAGAGGGAAATGAGACCCTTCCAGCCCCTTCTGTCATTTATCTTGTCTGTGCCCTTCCAGATTCCCCTGCACAGACATGCCCATAGGGCATAAGACCACACGTGTGCACTGGATGTGCCAAGGGCAGGTTCCCTCTGATGCCCCAGGGGAAGGCCTGTGTGTATTGCTCACGGTGGCATTTTGCTTACTGTTTGTTCTGTGGCATAAAGACACTATTGAAAATGCCAAAAAAAGACCTGTAGATACCCTTATCGGTAACAATGATAAGAAAAAGGAGCATTTATGTTTATTTGCATCACAGAAAAGTCAGGCTGTTGGAGAAACTGGACTGGGTGGAAGTGAAACGTCTCACAGAGGAGTGGTGTTGGAATCACCACCATATGGACCTGAAGAAACAGAAGGATATGCCGTTGAAGTTCTGTGCCAAACTGATGAATAAAAGTTAATGAGAAGTCGAAAACCAGTGCATAAAGCCACAAAAATGAAGATCTTTTTAAAATTTTGTTTCTTTTATTTATTTTTTGAGATGGAGTTGCGCTTTGTCACCCAGGCTGGAGTACAGTGGTGCAATCTTGGCAGATTGCAACCTTCTCCTCCTGAGTTCAATTGATTCTCCTGCCTCAGCCTCCTGAGTAGCTGGTGTTACAGGTGCCTGCCACCATGCTTGGCTAATTTTTGTATTTTAGTAGAGATGGGGTTTCACCATGTTGGGCCACGTTGGCCTCAAATTCCTGACATCAAGTGATCCACCACAGCCTCCCAGAGTGCTGGGATCACAGGAGTGAGCCACTGGACCCTACCCCGAAAACGATCTTGATTGTGTACTGAGAGAGTGAATCCATACAGTGAACACATCCACTTAATGAAAAACCCATCAAACAGAAAGCAAAGCTCTATCTCCGTGAACACAAAGTTAAAGAGAACTGTGACTATTCAACAAGCTGGTTGCAGAAATTTAACAATAGACATGGCATTATAGTTTTAAGGGTTTGCGCTAAGCATGAAGTGGTGGAGAAATTCATTAGTTTGCCGAGATCACCTCTAATGAAAAGCTGATGCCAGGGCAGTCTGTGGTGCTGATGGAGCATCACTGTTTTGGTGTTCTTGCCTCAAAGATGCTGACTAGTACAGCTAGCTGATGAGAAAGCCCCTTCAGGAATTCGGGGTTCTAGGACAGAACAACTGCTGGGACGTGCTAATGCAGCAGGCATGCGGAAGTGTAAACCTGTCGTGAGCCGCAAAAGCTTGTATCCTTGCTGTTTTCAAGAAGTGGATTTCTTACCAGTCCTCCATTAGGCTAACAGAAAGGCATGGATTGCCGAGGACATCTTTTCTGATTCATTTCACAAACGTTTTGTATCCACGGCTTGTGCTCCCTCCAGGGAGGCTGGACTGGATGATGACTGCAAGATTTGTATTTTATGACAGGTGTTCTGCTCATCCTCCAGCTGACATTCTCAACAATAGTCATGTTTATGCCATGTATTTTCCCCCAGATGTGACTTCATGAGTTCAGCCATGTGACCAAGCATCTGTAGATCAATGAAGAGTCGATATCAACACACTTTCTTGAGCAGCATGCTGGTGGAGTGAACAGAGACATGGGTTTGGAAGGTTGTCAGGAGTTTTCCATGAAGGATACTGTATGTGCTGCCAGCAGGGCGTGGAACACAGCGATGGAGCAGACAGCTGTGCTTGCCTGGCACAACCTCTGGCCTGTGACTGTCTGTGTTCAGTGATGATGATGAAGAAAGTGGTGACTTTGAAGGATTCTGCATGTCACGTGAGACAAAAATGATATGTGACCTCCTTACACAGGTAAAAATACACCTTCAGGATCCATCAGAAAGTGGGAAGAAGTGGATATCGAAGTTCTCAACGTCCATAAATGAGGTATCAGTTGGTGTTGAAGTGGCTGAGATGGTTTGAGTCGAGGTGGCTGTGATAATACTGATGACGAAGACGATGGCGTTGACCCTGTAGAAGAAGTGCCTACGGATGACAGGGCGAACACGCGCCGCAGGCTCACTGAAGGACTGGGCAGCACGCTCACAGCAGAGCGACAAATCACGTCAATCTACAAAATCAAAGAGAGACCGAAAAGGTGGAAAGTGATGTTAAAAGCACGTGACTCCAGAGGAAACGCTTTAAAAAGCCATCGAGCAGATTCTGCCTTCTCATCCCTGGAGCACTCACTTCCCCCTCTCAGCTGCTTCTCATGTTTCTTCTCACTGAAAAAACAAAAAGCAGAAAGCAGAAACCACGCAGTGTAACTCTTGATGGAGCCGCAGCACCGTTGCTTGTTGCGGCTGCTGTTCCGCAGCGCATGCGGGTGGTTGGGGAGGCCAGCATGATGCTCACCTGCTCCGAACGGCTTTTTCACTCCGGTAATGGTAGCTCGTGTTTTTACCGTTAATACCTATGTGGGAATAAGTGTAAAAATGTGACATGCTTCTTGGTAGCGTGCAAATTCAGAGCTGGGAATGATGGTGCCAGACAACCAGAGGTTGTCCTCACGAGTGACTGAGCTAGTGACACCCCGACTTCCTCACGAGTGGCCGAGCTAGTGACACTCTGACTTCCTCACGAGTGACCGAGCTAGTGACACCCCGACTTCCTCACGAGTGGCCGAGCTAGTGTCACCCCGACTTCCTCACAAGTGACCGAGCTAGTGTCACCCCGACTTTTTAGTCGTTCAGTGTACACACATTTTGTTTCATGGGCAAAATTATTTAAAAAAGTTATGAAGTCGGCCGGGCGCGGTGGCTCACGCCTGTAATCCCAGCACTTTGGGAGGCCGAGGCGGGTGGATCACGAGGTCAAGAGATCGAGACCATCCTGGTCAACATGGTGAAACCCCGTCTCTACTAAAAATACAAAAAATTAGCTGGGCGTGGTGGCGCGTGCCTGTAATCCCAGCTACTCGGGACGCTGAGGCAGGGAATTGCCTGAACCCAGGACGCGGAGGTTGCCGTGAGCCGAGATCGCGCCATTGCACTCCAGCCTGGTTAAGGAGCGAAACTCCGTCTCAAAAAAAAAAAAAAAAAAAAGTTATGAAGTCACCCTCAGGCTATGTGTAAAAGGTATATATGAACCATAAATGAATTTCTGTGTTTAGATTTGGGTCTCATCCTCAAGATAGCTCATTATATATATGCAAATATTCCAAAATCTGGAAAAAAAACCGACAATTCGAGCACTTGCGATCTCAAGCTTTTACCCTCCCAAGGGTAAGGGAGACTCAACAGCAGTATAGGATTGGTACTGGAAAGAGTCGTCCCCCGTCCCCACCCTTCCGCATCCCTGCCTTCCGTCTCTGAGGTGAGGCTGTCATCCTATCTCTTACTTCTGGTACTTGTCATTGTATTTCTAAATATGATGCTCATTTTGCAGATTTTTACAGTTTCGCCATATTTGTTAACTTCCTAGTCTGAAGCAGAGGGTTTACCTCTCTTACCATGCTTCTTGCTCTTCTCCTTCCCCACCCTCTCAGTTTAATTTCTGGTGACATTGGGGTTTATTGTTTGTGATGATGTAACTCTAACTCTGGTTCATGACTGAGTACCTGTCATGTATAACTTGTTTCATCCTAGAGTTGTTCATTTGCGGGTGAGGCAGAGGGAGCTCGCTGCATGGGTGGGGAGTAGTTCTGCCCCACACAGCTCTTTCTGGGGTTCTTTGCCCTCAGCTGGCCCCTCCCCATTGGCATCCCTCTGGCAGCCATTATCCATGCTGCCGTGCCGGCACCCACTCCTGTGTCTGCTGTCCAGCCTTCAGATTTCTGCTGACATTTCTTGTCTGCCGCCTTTACACCCTTGCCCTTGTTTATGACATTATTTCTTTACTGTCCTGTTGGGGAGAGTTAGGGGGAGTAGACATAAACCTGTGCCTTGCTTAGCTTCAAGATGGCTCTCCAGCAGCAGCTCATGGAGAATCTTTCCTGATGTCCCCTTCTTCAGAGAAGAGACCGCCCCTCCTCTGGTGACTCTCTGCACCTTGTATTCGTTTCTCTCAAAGTCCTGGTGAACAATGATAGATTTCTTCTTGCTACTTGACAATCAGCCCCTTTTGGGAAGAACTGGGTTTAATTGTTCTCTCGGAGGCTAGTTCAGGGCCTGGGTGGCGGTGAGTGTTGATTGGCATGTGCTGATGGGATGGATTAATGTGTGGGTGGACTCGGCCTGGGGTGCGTCTCAGTGGCTTTGCCCAGAGGCAGCTTACACAGAGGGTGTGCTCAGCAAGTGCTGGTCACATGGGGTTATCTGTCATGTGAGGCTCTCCTGTGTGTGGCTTCAGGAACCGGACATACTTATTTTTGCAGAAGCTTCTTATGCTGGTGACACTCAGCTTTTAGTCTAGAGCCGCATGTAAGCCAGGTGATTGCAGTGCTCATGCGTTTCTTGCTGTTGTTCAGTGTTTCCTCTAGATTTGATTGTTACAAAAGGTTTTAAAAATCATAATTAAAGGCAGTTAATAAGAAATGAATCTTAAGAAAAAAAAGCTTAAATAATGGGTTGATTTTTTTTTTTTTTCTGGGCTTTTAGAAAAAAGGTGCTTATAATGATGAGTTCTTTGCATACACCATTTTGTGACAGATTTCTCGTCAGTCTCAAATGTGATATTTTACATCCAATTAGAATGAATGAGTCCCGGTTGCTTTATGGTTTGGGTTCACAGAGTGCTGAGTAACTGCATCTGTCAGCATAACAGAAGCATCCTCTTGCATTTGTATGTTATGTCACAGACGTTTCCCCATGTGTTATGTCTTTGTTCCTTGTAAAAACTGTGTGACTTAAGCAAGTCAGGTATTTTTATATGTCCTGTGTTCCAGTGGAGGAAACTGGAGCTTGAGAGATGAAGGGGATTGTCCAGGCTGGTCGTTGAACCCAGGTGCGCTGAAGCCACAGCCAGCCTTTGTTCCTCTGCACTCTGCTCTCTCTCTGCTTCCTTTAGAGTTAGCACTTGGTAATTTCCTAAGTGGGAGTTTTATTTAGAAGTAAAGCTTTCACAGTGCAGATCAGCATGAAATTGTGATTTTGGTGGTGTTTTCATGAGAATATTTCAACGTTTCCTTTTTCGGAAAGGAAATCCACCGTTGTAGAAGAAATGGTATTTATTTCTCATTCACTTTCATTCATTCTTAATCTCATTCATTTTCTGCCTGTGTAAGTTTTTCTTCTCTCCTAGAGGACTTGTGATGTTACTGTCTGACTGTATGAAACTATAGAGACAGAAAGCTGAAAGGAAAGCTGTCTTCGTCTGTTGCGTGTTGCTCTAACAGAATACCACAGACTGGATAATCCATGAGCAACGGAACTTCTTCTCTCACAGTTTAGGAGACTGGGAAGTCTCGCATCAAGGTGTGAGCATCTGGTGAAGGCTCGCCTGCTGTGTCCTCACGTGGTCAAAAGCAAAGGGCAAAATGGGACAAAATCTGTGTCCTCACATGACAGAAGAGCAGAAGAGGGCAAATCTGCCTTCGGAAGCGCTTTTATAGTGACATTGATCCAGTCAGGAGGGTGGATCACTCATGATCTAAACACCTTCCACAAGGCCACCTCCCAGCACTGCTGCACTGCGGATTAACTTTCCAACACTTGAATTTTTGGAGGGGACAAAAAACTTCAAACCATAACAAAAGCAAAACACACACGTTTCAAACATAAAGACAGGCAGTTGAAACAAAAGGGTAGAAAAAGATATGTCATGCAAGTGCTAATCACAAGAAAACTAATTTGCTTATAATTATATCAGAAGAAGTAGACCTCAAGACAGAGAGTTGTATCAGAGACAAAGAAGGATGTTTGACGATGATAAAAGGATCAATTCATTAAGTAGAGAGACAAGTCCTACATGTGTATGTACCAGCTTTACAATACATAAAGCAGACATTGACAGCAATAAAGAGAAATAAACAAGTTTACAATTCTATGCAGAAATTTTAACAGCCCTCCGTGAGTAATTAATACAACAGGTAAATTAAAATGTTAGTAAAAGTATAGAAGAAGTCCAGGCTCAGTGGCTCATGCCAGTAATCTCAGCACTTTGGGAGGCAGAGGCTGGTAGATCACGAACGAGGTCAGGAGTTCAAGACCAGGCTGGCCAAGATGGTGAAACCCCATCTCTACTACTAAAAATACAAAAAATTAGCTGGACGTCGTGGTGGATGACTGTAATCCCAGCTACTCGGGAGGCTGAGGCAGAGAATTGCCTGAACCTGAGAGGCAGAGGTTGCAGTGAGCTGAGATTGCACCACTGCACTCTAGAGTGAAGCTCTATTTCAAAAAAAAAAGGAGAAGTGTAGAAGATTAGAATAGCATTATCAACCAGTGGGATCTAATTGAGTTGTAAAATACCACATCTACTAACTGATGATGCACATTCTTTTCAAGGACATATGGCACATCCACCAAGGAGACTCTGCTGGCCCCAAAAAAATTACCGTAAATATGAAAGGGTTGAAATACCACCAAGTGCATCTGGCCAAATGCTTTAAATTAAAAACCAGTAACAACAAGATACACAGAAAATCATCAGGTGTTTGGAAATTTACGTACATCTAAACAACCTATGGATCAAAGACATCACAAGGAATTCTGAACTGAATGATAATGACAAGACATGTCAAAATCTGTGTAATGCAGCTGCAATAGTGCTTGGAGGAAAAGTTGCACTTTTAAATGCCTATATTAGAAAAGAATAAAGGTTTCAAATCAATATTCACAGCTTTCACTTTAAGAGACTAGAAAAAGAACAAAAACCAAGTAAAAGAAGAGACACAATCGAAATGAGGGTGAAAATCAACTAACTGGGAGATGGATAAACAAGAAAAGAATCACTAAAAGATATCATTGTTTGAAGAGACCCCTGAAAAACCTTCAGTTAGATTAGTGAACAGAAAAAAAGAGAAAAAACAAGTTACCAATGAAATGAAAAGAGGGGACATCACAACAGATCCTACAGACACTAAAAAATAATAAGGGAATGTTATTCACGGTTTATGCCAGTCAACTCATGAAATGGACATATTTCTTGAAAGACACAACTTAAACTAATGCAAGAAGAAACAAGGCTTTAATATCCTTATAATGATTAAAAAAATTAAGTTTGTTATACAAGAGCCTTCACGCAAGGAAAACCTCAGGACCAGATGGCTTTGCTAGTGAACTCAAACATTTAAAGAAGAAATAACACCAATCCTCCAGGAACTCTTTCAGAAAAGACAGGAGGAGTAAATACTTCTCATTTTTTAAGGTAACTTAATCCTGATTCCAAAATCTTACGAAAACATCATAAGAAAAGGAAACCTGAGACCAATGTCTGTGATGACTATAGACAAAAAATTCCTTTAAAATATATTAGCAAATTGACGTTTGCCTTAACCTAGGAAGGAAGAACTGTGAAAGAAATTGCTTTCCTACTATAAACAGCTAGAAAACTGGACCATATATATGGATCAACTGTTCTCAGGTACTGGGCAACAGGCAATGCAGGGCTGTGACCCTGTGAGATGGGAGATAAGGTGAACTTTGTAATTACTCAGTTTGCAGTTGAATGCAGTTGCCAAGCAACCCAGTTGAAACATGCAGCTTTGCTGAGCTGAGGAATTAGGAGGGTTTTGAGGAGGCTGAAACAGAATAATAAATGGAGCAGAGTGTTGGAGAGGAGGGAATTGTACAGGGAGAGAACCCCAGATGTCTGCAAAGTCCCACCGAGTCCTTGGCTGAGTATTGATCTGCCCAGGAGATTCCCGCTGCTCTGTGAGCTGGGGAAAGTCACCAGAAGGCAGTGAGTTGAATAGTCCCAAGAGCTGTGGGAACCGAATGCTGGAGAGACAACACCTGCAGGAGCCTGGCGAATGAGCCCTAGGAACCTGGAGCACACCGTTTGGGTTCCTTCAGCCCCCTCTACTGGACAGGATGAGATCGCGCCAGCTGACAGAGAATTTTTTACAAGATCCAGTTCCAGTATCACAGTGGCAACAAATTGATCCCTGGGATATGTGGCATTTGAGAAAAAAGTAACTTTAACAGGAAAATATGACCCATAATCAGAAGAAAAGTCAGTAATTAGAAGGAGACTCATGAATCAACAGTAAAATGATTAAGAATAACCCAATAAAATGTGGGCAAAGGATTTCAACATACACCTCACCCAAAGTATGGAGATGGCCAGTGAACACGGGAACGTCTCTTTGGTGCAAAACATCATTAATCATCGTGGAACTGCTGTATGAAATCACAGTCGGATACCACTGAACACTTACTAGAATGGCTAAAAGAAAAATACAACATCAAATTTTTGCCAAGATATGGAACCATTCGAATTTTCATACATTGCTGGTGGCAAGTGTAAAGTGGTGCAATCACTTTAAAGAACCTTATGGCAGATTTATTTAATTAATTTATTTATAAGTTTAGGGGTTCATGTGCAGGATGTATAGATTTGTTACAAATGTAAATATGTGTCATGGGGGTTTGTTGTACAGATTTTTTCATCATCCAGGTATTAAGCCTAGTGTTCATCAGTTACTTTTCCTTGTCCTCTCCCTCCCCCCATCCCCTGCCCCCCAGTAGGCCCCAGTACGTTCCCTCTCTGTGTTCATGTGTTCTTGTCACTTAGCTCCCACTTGTAAGTGAGAACATGTGTTATTTGGTTTTCTGCTCTTGCATTAGTTTGCTAAGGATAATGGCCTCCAGCTCCATCTGTGTCCCTGCAAAGGACATGATCTTGTTCCTTTTTATGGCTGCATAGTGTTCCATGGTGTACATGTAGCACATTTTCTTTATGCAGTCTGTGATTGACGGGCATTCAGGTTGATTCCCTGTCTTTGCTACGGTGAATTGTGCTGTAGGGAACATAGGTGCACATGTGTCTTTGTAACAGAATGATTTATATTATTTTGGGTATATACCCAGTAATGAGATTACTAGGTCGAATGGTATTTCTGTCTCTAGGTCTTTGGGGAACTGCTACCCTGTCCTCCACAATGATTGATGGAATTCACCCTTCCATCAGCAGTGTAAAGGTGTTCCTTTTTTTCCATAACCTCACCAGCATTAATAATTACCATTCTGACTGATATGAGATGGTATCTCATTGTGGGTTTGATTTGCATTTCTCTAATCATCAGTGATGTTGAGCTTTTTTTCATATGTTTGTTTGGCTACAGGTATATCTTTTTTTTTCCCTTTTTCTTTTTTGAGAAAGAGTCTTGCTCTGCACCCAGGCTGGAGTGCAGTGGTGCAATCTCGGCTCGCTGTGACCTCCGCCTCCTGGGTTCGAGTGATTCTCCTGCCTCAGTCTCTCAAGGAGCTGGGATTATAGGCACCTGCCACCATGCCTGGCTAATTTTTCTATTTTTAGTAGAAACGGGGTTTCCCCATGTTGGTGAAGGTGGTCTCAAACTCCTGACCTCAAATGATCTGCCTGCCTTGGCCTCCCAAAGTGTTGGGATTACAAGTGTGAGCCACCATGCCTGGCCTTTTGAAAGGTGTCTGTTCATGTCCTTGGCCCACTTTTTAATGGGATTTTTTTTTTTCTTGTAAATTTTTTGAGTTGCTTATAAATGCTGGATATTAGACCTTTGTCAGATGCATAGATTGCACAAAGGTAGTTTTTAAATAAAGGGAAATGTAAATCTGCCCTGTGACCCAGCAGTTGGACTCCTTCATACCTGCCTAGGAGAAATGAAGACATATACCCACAAAACATATGTCTACAAGAGTGTTGATCACAGCCCATTCATGGTGAAAATCGGTAACTAACCCAGAAGTCTATGAATGGCTGAATGTGTAAACAAGTTACGGTCTGTTCTTAGAATAGAATACTTTTTCTGCTTGTGAAGAATGAACTACTGGTCCTGGCAACATGTGTGACTCTTACAGACACATTCTGAGCAAAAGAAATACAATACTAGGGAGATATACTGTATGTACTTTTATTTTTTGAGACAGAGCTTCACTCTTGTTGCCCAGGCTGGACTGCAGTGGCGTGATCTCAGCTCACCACAACCTCCACTTCCTGTGTTCAAGTGGTTCTCCTGCCTCAGCCTCCCTAGTAGCTGGGATTACAGACATGTACCACCATGCCTGGTTAATTTTGTGTTTTTAGTAGAAACAGAGTTTCTCCATGTTCGTCAGGCTGGTCTCGAACTCTCAACCTCAGGTGATCCACCCGCGTCGGCCTCCCAAATTGCTGGGATTACAAGCAGGAGCCATTGTGCCCGGCCTGTATGTACTGCTTATATGAATTGCAAGAACAGACGAATCCATTCTTTGGTGATAGATATCAGAAGGCAGTTAACTTGGAGTGGGGGCTAAGAATGACTAGAAAAGGGCAATAGAAATGTTCTATGTCAGCAGTACTTTTTTTTTTGAGACAGAGTCTCACTCTGTCATTCAGCTAGAGTGCAGTGGCGCAATCTCAGCTCACTGTGACCTCCGCCTCCCAGGTTCAAGTGATTCTCCTGTCTCAGCCTCCCAAGTAGCTGGGACTACAGGCACCAGCTACAGCGCCTGGTTAATTTTTGTATTTTTAGTAGAGATGGGGTTTCACCATGTTGGCCAGGCTGGTCCCGAACTCGTGACTTCAGGTAATCTATCTGCTTCAGCCTCCCAAAGTGCTGGGATTACAGGCGTGAGCCACTGTGCCTAGCCTAGCAATATGTTTATTGTATATAAACTATCCTTTGATTTAAAAATATCACACCCCGTAACAAACAAACAAATCTCTGAAGGGGAGGAGGAAAGGATGGGGAATTCTCTACAGCACTTAACTGGAGACAGGCGTAGTGGAGCCTGACCTTCAGGAGCACATACATTACTTCTAGACGTCAAGACTGGCACTCCTGACACAGCCCTGTCATTGGAGCTCACAGAAGACGTGAGTGAGTGAGGACTGTAGTTGCCAGGAAGGCATCTTCGATGTGGCAGGACTTGCGAGGGGCCCAGAGAGCTGGATGGAATTTGACAAATTGGAGATTGAAGTGGTGATGTCACAGAAACTTTGTAGTTTTGTAGAAATTCCAGCCTGGCCAACATGGCCAAATCCTGTGTCTACTACAAATACAGAACTTAACAGGGCACAGTGGCACGCACCTGTAATCCCAGCTACTCGGGAGTCTGAGGTAGGAGAATCACCTGACCCCAGGAGGCGGAGGTTGCAGTGAGCTGAGATCACACCGCTGCACTCCAACCTGAGGGACACAGCGAGACTCCATCTCAACAAAAAAGAATTGCTGCTCAAAGGTACTTATGTACTTTTGAAATTTGACCAACAACAAAATCTATGCCAATATACACTTTTACCAAACTGTGAGAGAATGGCTGTTTATCCAAATTCTTACCAGTATTAGGTGTTACCATTCATTAAAAGTTTTATCCAGCTAATTTGACAGATTTCTTGCTTTAATTTGTTGTTGTTTGATCGCTATTGAGGTTATGTGTCTTTTTTTTTTTCTTAAAGACAGGGTTTGGCTCTGTTGCCCAGGCTAGAGTGCAGTGACGTGATGGTGACTCATTACAGCCTTAGTCTCCCAGGCGCCATTGATTCTCCCACCTCAGCCCCCGAGTAGCTGGGACCAGGGGCATGCACCATCATGCTTGGCCAATTTTTTTTTTTCTGTAGAGACTGGGTTTCGCCATGTTATCCAGGCTGGTCTCCAACTCCTGGGCTCAAGTGATTGGCCCGCCTCAGCCTCCCAGAGTGCTGGGATTGCAGACGTGGGCCGCTGTGCCCAGCCTGAGGTTACGTGTCTTTTACAGAACATGTTTCCTAGCCGTTTCCGTCTCCTCTTCTGTGTATTTCCCAGGCTGTTTAAGCTGCTCATCTTCCTTCCGTTCTGTGTGCTCTTTGTGATGTTACGCTAATGTTGTAACATTAGTGATGTTAACCTTTTTGGTCTATGTTGCGGGTAGTTTTTATTCTGTCGTTCGTTGGTTACATATCATATGTCCTTCACTGTACAGTCATTTCCAACCTGTTATGTAGCTAATTTGTTAATACTGTTACTTACAGATTTGCGTCTTGCTTAGGAAGGCCCTTTCCTAACCTGAGTGGTTTCTTCTGGTGTTTTTACTCTTTCCTTGACACGCAGACACACACTCATCCACCCACTGGTTTAGCTCTGTAAGCGTCTGGAAGTTTGTAAGATACATGGTCTGACTTCCTTTTACCATATTGTGTGGCCATCATCGTTGACTGCCCCGATTTGAAATGCTGTTTTGTATCATAACGAAGTGCTCATAAGTGCATAGGCCTGGTTTTGAACCATTCACTGTGTTTCATTGACTTCTTTTTTTCTTTCTTTCTTTTTTTTTTTTGAGACGGAGTTTCGCTCTTGTTATCCAGGCTGGAGTGCAATGGCGCGATCTCGGCTCACCGCAACCTCCGCCTCCTGGGTTCAGGCAATTCTCCTGCCTCAGCCTCCTGTGTAGCTGGGATTACAGGCACACGCCACTGTGCCCAGCTAATTTTTTTTTTTTTTTTTTAGTAGAGACGGGGTTTCACCATGTTGACCAGGATGGTCTCGATCTCTTGACCTCGTGATCCACCCGCCTTGGCCTCCCAAAGTGCTGGGATTACAGGCGTGAGCCACCGCGCCCGGCCTTCATTGATTTCTTAGTCTCTGTCAGAACCCCACTGTCTTAATTCCTGTAGTTCCATGATATGTCTTTCTTACCTGTTAATGCGAGTTTCTTCACATTATTCCTTTTGGGAATGTTACTGGCTCTTCGTATCCAGTTCAAATCCCAGGTGAACGTAGGGTCAACTTACCAAGTCTCAGAACACAGAAGTATATCCCATAGAAGTTTGATTGGGTTTGCACTGAACTTGCAGGTTTTTAAAGTGACACTGGACAGCATTATAATTTTCAGTCTTAGATCCGTGTATCTATCCTGTCCATTGTTCGATTCTTCTTGCATTTAGCTCCCAAATATCTTTGGTCATTGCCTTTCTTCCAGTGCCATCATCACCCTTACGCTGGGCTTGCTAAGTAGCTCATTAGGTGGTCTCCTTGTGACCACTCTCGGCCCCTCCAGTCTCTTCTCCAGGATGGTCCAGGCTGTGCATTAGCTGTTCTCTGGCCTTAGACTGCCTTCCCCGCTGGCCTCTCTCTTCACCCGGTTAATCTCTCCTCATCCTTAAGATCTTACCTCAAGGAAACCGCCCTGACCTTCCTAACAAGGTAAACTTCCCCATCTGCAGTTTCAGGGCAGGCTTTGCCTGTTCATCTGAGCACTCGGGCGAGCTGTGAGTTTACTTTTGCTCTTCCTTGGAATGGGAGGTGAACTCTTAAGCACAAGTGAGTTCTCTAAGCACTGAAGGTTCTTTAAGTGCAGGTGAGCCATAACACAGGAGGCCCTCTAAGCGCAGGTGGGCCCTCTAAGCGCAGGTGGGCCCTCTAAGCGCAGGTGGGCCCTCTAAGCGCAGGTGGGCCCTCCAAGCGCAGGTGGGCCCTCCAAGCATGGAGCGGATCTAGAAGCACAGGGGACTCGAAGCCCAGACGAGTTGTCCCGCACAGGGGCTGTGTTTGGTGTTGCTCACGTTGGTAATTCCGCCACTTGTAGCCAAGAGCCTGGCCCAGAGGAAGAGCTTCTGAAATAGACGTTGGCGTTACTGAGCGTGGTGTTCCTCCTGTTTATGCGAGTCATCAGGCGAAGACGTGCAGTTTTCTTCCTGTGGTATTGCACTGTTCTTGTGAAGTTTACGCCCATGTTATTTTCTTTTTGCTGGGAGAGAAGTGCTATCGATTTTTGAATGTTCCGTGGCTGTGATGTAGTGGAAAGACCTTGTCGTTGAAGGTTGCTTAGTTCCCGTGTGACCTTGGTTAGGTCATTTGACCTCTATGAGCTGATTTCTTTCAAATACCATCGTTATCACAGCCCTAAGTAACACAAAGTGTTTTGAGGATCCAATGAGATAGTACGTATGAAAGCTCTCTTTTAACACCAACGCGTAAGCAGACTTAGAACCTTCTCTCATGTATAGTCAAGAGTTTTGAATTTTTGTGAATTTCTTCAAGTGAGTTAGGTTCAGAGAACATTATTAACAAATGAGTTTCCTCTCAGCTTTTTCTCATAAACCATAATCAGAAAACCAGAGTTATGCCGAGGGAGAGGCACTGGGAATGTGGTTGGTAAACATTGCCTTATTGGTGTTCAGATATGAGGCTCCTGCTTTTCATAACGTCCTTAGGGTACTGGGGAAGATTTGATATTTTCTGAGATTGCTGTAAAATGCAAGTTATTGCTGCGACTCTCGCCCAATTATTCTGATAGTTATTTTACTTAGACTTCGGTAATTGGAAAAAGATTAGATGTCAGGACTTTGTCTTTTGTTGATTATATTAGCAGAGTCTTCTCTTTAATCATTTCTTTGATTCCTGTTATTAATCATTAGCTCCAGGCTGTTAGGAGAGGACCTAATGGTACATTCCTAACTTAAAGGAAAGAAATAATTACTTGCGTTTCAGTGGGATTGGACAAGTGTTGATTTACCTACAAATTGAAATGGATTCTCTAGCCATCCAGGGCATGGGAATGAGACACTCAAGGAGACACGGAGGTCGATGGAATGCAGGCCCACTCTCCTTACCCCGCTGCCCCGCGCTGTCCTTCCCTGCCCTGGGAGGTGCTGGGCCTTGCTCCCGGACCCCGCTGCCTCTGTCCAGCCCCGCCCCTCTCGGGATTCTTTTCTGCTTGTAGGTATTTATAAAGCCTCATTGACTTGTATTAGATTACCTTGAAGACTTTGTTGTCTGTGTAGAATATGGCCATATCCTTAATTAATGCTATATAAAGACAAGCTTATCTCCATGAAACAGTTTCTTTCAAAACCAGTAGAGAGAAAACCCACATCATATAGATATGCTTAAATAGCAAATGGAGAGTGAGATGGATGAAAGAAAGGAAAACCAATTCACATGGTCAGGTTGTGGGAAAAAGCCTCCTTTGGGAGAGAAGGGGGAACGGAGGGAAGGAGGCCAGTGTCCTCTGGATTTCCCTGCTTGGAGGAGGAGGGGTCACGGGGCCTCACCTGTCCCAGGGTAGCTCCAGGGACACTGTGGATGCCTTTGCAAACATGTACACAGGTGACCTGTAGCTTGTTTGAATAGAATGGTAATTTACCTTCTCTCAGATATTGAAAACATTTGGTATCTGGAATGTTGGTCGTTTAGTTTAATTTGTTTGTGGGTCTCATTGAATCCTAACAAACCAGGTGGAACGTGTGAAAGCACGGGGGAGGTTTGCGAACCTTCTGTAAATCTTGTTTTCCTTGTCCCTTTTTTTCATCAACAGAGGAATTACGGAAGTTGAGCTGGTCCGGAATCCCTAAGCCAGTGCGTCCGATGACGTGGAAGCTCCTCTCGGTAAGTGCCACCAAGCCGCCCATCAGCGCGTCTCCCTGTGCACAGGGACTGCAGGACCTGGCCTGAGTAGGGCCTCGCCGCCCACGGGCTTGCCCTGGCTTCGTTGCACAGTGATCAAGGTCTTTGCCACGGCTGAGCTGACATTTTCCATTCTTTGCTTAATTTTAAGCTTGGTTTGACAGGACAGGCAGAAAACAAGGACAAGTAATAATTATGACAACTGTACTTTTTCCTCAGATTTTATTAGAAAATCTTTATATGTTCCAGGCTGTGATATGGAAAGGTTTCAGCAGAGCAGAGATGGTTATTTCAACTTTAAGCAGTTGAAACAGGGAAATACGTTTTAAATTTGTTTCGAATATGTTGAAAACAAGGACATACGTTTGATCACTTTTTTTTTTTTTTTTTTTTGAGATAGAGTCTTGCTCTGTCACCAGGCTGCAGTGCAGTGGTGCAATCTCTGCTCACTGCAACCTCCGCCTCCCCGGTTCAAGCAGTTCTCCTGCCTCTGCCTCCGGAGTAGCTACTACAGGCACATGCCAGCACGCCCAGCTGACTTTTGTATTTTTAGTGGACATAGGGTTTCAGCATGTTGACCGGGATGGTCTCGCTCTCTTGACCTCATGATCCACCCACCTTGGCCTCCCAAAGTGCTGGGATGACAGGTGTGAGCCACCGTGCCCGGCCTTTTCTTTCTTTTTTAAAGTGTTAGTAGTGCTGTTTGGAAAAGACAAAAATGGATGAGAGAAGTCGTTCATGTTTCTGTGATGGAGGGTGGCGTTTTGGCCACCTCAGCCCTGGCACTAAGTGGCCATTTGGGTGTCGTCTGGGAAAGGTCTGGGCAGGCAGGGTTGCCCTGCCGACCATTTCAGAATGGTTTACAGGCAGTTTTCTTCTCTTTTCCTTTTTCATTATTTTTGGAGTTAAGTCAATAGGGAGCTCTGAGTGTTTACTCTAAATTGGGTTTGACTTTTAGTATTTAAAAGACTCTTTCTGGCTAATGAGTCTTAATAAATTTGCAGCTTAGCACCTCGTAATCCTAAATGCAGATGCAGTTCTGAACAGTGAATATTTATTGATTAAATATTCTCTGGCAATTAAAATTAGGCTTGCTGCGATTGCTTTTATTTTTGTTTTGTGCTTTTTTATTTTAACCTAGTTTTCCAGTTTATACCCAGTTTTCTAAATGTCCCCGCAGATAGGTTGCAAACTTTTCAGGTTGATTTGTGGGAAGTTTTGATGAGAACCCTGATTTCGGTTTTATGTTTAGTAAGGATGTGCTGTGTTCGGCGAAAAGTCTCACGTGAGTTATTTTACGCTGGTCTTCCTAATTCTGTCTCTGCGGGTCATGGATCTGCTTCACTGAAGTGTATAGCACAGGGGTTGAGTGGAAATGGACACTCTGGTTTCAGTGGACAGAGGAGCAGAAGGGGAGGTGACAGACAGCCCCCCTCTGCTGGTTGTGGACAGGAGGGCAGGTGGGTGTAGGTGGAGTCTGAGCCAGGAATCCTGGCCATGTAAGTGACAGTGTGAACCCAGGAAACCTTAGACAGGTCTCAGGTGATTTAGAAAGTTTATTTTGCCAAGGTTGAGGATGCACTGGTGACATGTGCCCAAGGTGGTCAGGGCCCAGCTTGGTTTTATCCATTTAGGGAGACAAGAGACATCAATCCATGTATGTCAGAAGCGGGGAGGGAGCTTCCTGGTCACGTAGGTGACACACAAGGGGTACATTCTTTTGAGTTTCTGATTAGCCCTTCCAAGGGAGGCACATCAGATGTGCATCTGTCTCTAGTGAGCCGAGGACTGACTCTGAATAGAATAGGAGGCACGTTTGCTCTACTCACTTTCCAGTTTGAGTTTTTTTTAGTGATCTTGGGAACCAAGATATTTTCCTTTCACAAGAGAAAGCCTGGGCGTTCTGAGGGCTTTCTCTCATGAAGGAAAAACACATGTAGTCCTTTAACCATCGTTGCCTGCAGCTGCAGGGCCTTTGCTTGGGAGACAGATGAACTAGACACTAGCCTCCCATGACGAGGAGGTTGGGGCGCTGCAGACTTGGGTGGGATGGCACTGGTGAAAGCTGGCACTACATACTGTAGCAGGGACAGGATGCACGTGTGAAGCGAGCGGTGGAGGAGTACCACAGCATCTGGAGCAGTTCAGTGCTGAGGGTCAGCTTCTGCTGAGAGCAGACTTCACACCAGGATATGCAAGGCCATGGCAGGTGGGGAAGGACGGGAGGGAGTGGAGGCTTGCAGTCACAAGGGACAGAGTTGAACGTGGTGGTTCTTGGCCCTCTCTGGTCTTGGATTGACAGATGAGTAGAAAATAAATGTTAGGTCAGGGAGCAAAGCTTTGTCCTTCCAAATGTGGGGTGCTTAGAAGGGGTTCATGAGGATGCCAGGTAAGGCTTCTTGGGGAAGGTGGCATCTTATGCGTCATCTCAAAAGATATGTTAGTGTTCTCTCTGGTAGTGGGAAGTGGGAAGAGCTGGGGCACGCAGTAGGCATGGGACAAGCAGGAGCAAAGGCTGGGGTGGAGGGGCCCAAGCGGAGGCCAGGTGACAGCTGCCCTGCTGCCCTCCTTACCCGCCCCGTTGCTTGGGTTTTATCCTGAAGGATTTAAGTGGGGAGCGATGAGCCTGTGTTTCTGGAAGAGTAAAGCCCTTGGTTGGTTCATTCACTCATGTGAACGTGTCACCGTGTTGGGTGCAGGGAAGAAGACCAAGTCATCCCCCTGAGGCCTGCAGAACAGACAGTAGAGGGCCTGCCCTTTTCTGTCCCAAGAGGAGCCTGTTCTCTTGGGATCTTACTTCTGTGCCCCCAATGCACTGCTGCCCTGTGTCTGTCCCTCACTGTATGCTTGCCCTGTGTCAGACCATGCACTCAGAGGTTCTCGTGGACAGGCTTGTGGCAGGTAACTTGGGGACCAGGCAGTTCTTGCCCGGTGTCTGGCTCAGAGGAGCAGTGCTGGTTGAGGGGAGGCTGCTCCGAGCTGGCTCTTGGGAGGGGACTAGGGCTGGGATAGGAAGAACTGGGGAGGGACAGGGAAGGGAGTTGAGGGGCCAAAGGCTACAGGGCTGGAGTGAGAGGACCCTGGCAGCTAGAGTAGGGAGCAAGCGTTGGTTCTTTTTCTGGAACAAGTGCTCACTGTGCCTTTGCCACGCTCCATGCCCTGTGCTGGCAAGTGTTGATGCCACCCAGCTCCCCAGGCACAGTCCCACTACACCGTGGCTCTGGGCCTTCTGTAAGAGTAGAGATTTGGGGAGCACAGCACACGATGCCAGTCTCCCATCCCTGAGCACATGTTGCTCACACATCTGCCCTCAGCCAGGCCCTCTGCAGGTACTGGGGTTATGTTGGAAATGGGTTTATAACGTCTGGAAGAATCCACACGGAGACAGCGGATCACTCAGCAAGGCTAGTTTACTTTCTGCAGGAAGGGTGCAACTCGCCAGCAGCCTTGCCACGAGAGCACACCTGCACAAGGGAGACAGGGACGTTTAGAACTTTCATAACCCGACGCAATCGCCCTACTGCTGTATCCACTTTCCATTGGCCAGAACGGGACCTCATATTCTATACTTGACCTGATTAGCTAAAAACCTGGAAATTTCCTGAATAGATGGGGAAAGAAGATGAGGGAGAAGAGGAAGCTAGTCAGGAGAAGGTCAGGAGGGTTTCCAAATTAGGAATGGCAGGCAGCAGGGTTTGGAGCTTGCCCAGTCCTGTTCAGACATGCCGGAGCGAATCAGGGTAGCTGATTTGGAGACTATATATACGTGGGTATATGTTTATGTTAATAGTGAATAATGGCCATAGAGCAAGAGATCGTACCTCCTTACAGTGTTGTCTAAGATGCAAACCAAGAGGAACTTTCCCATCTCTCACAGGTTTATAAGAACATTTGGGAGAATGGTGGAGGGTGGGAACTCAGCAGGGAAGGGGTCTCTCCAATTCAGGGGGCCTCTTTGTCATTCCCTGAATCCCAGGGCGCTCCCGGGGAGCTTTTCCAGATCCTTGTGTCTGGGCCCGTGAAGCAGATTGGAATCTCTAGGGTGGACTCAGGCGTCAGGGTGTTGACTGACTCCAGAAAGCTGTGAACCACGCAGTCCACAGAGTGCCTATCCTGTGGTTAGGTGGGGGATGGCGGGTAAGGGTGTGGCAGGTTCAGGTCTGCCCTCTTCACCCCTGGGGGTTTCCATTCTGGTTGCATGTTAGTATCACCTGGGGAGCTCAGGAAATACTGTTACTTGGGTTCTCGGGGGTTCTCACCTATGCCCAGGGTTGGAGACGGCTGCTCTAAGACACTCAGGCTCCAGTGGGACAAGGTAGGGCATACCTGAGCCACCTGGGAAGCAGGTCATTGAAAGTCGTGCACTATGCTTGTGTGGGCAGTGAGGCCCCACTGCAGGCAGCATACACCTGGGCTGAGGTACCTGGGCCGGAGAGCCGGCCTGGGGCATTGGAGGGGCGGCGTTGCTGGGGCGAGAGGCTCAGTGAGACTCGCGGAGAGCCAGGAGCATCTTGTCTGGGAGGGCTCGGGTGAGTAGGGTAAGACCGAAGGGGTTTATCCAAGTCCGTGAGTCCTTCCAAGACCCAGAGGTTAACAGTTAGGCCCAGAATTGAAAATTTATCATTTGTCCAGCTTCAGAAGGCAGATAACCAAAGCTGTACTTGAATGGGAATCTATTTCAGGGTCTGGCAAACTAATGACTCTTTTTCATTATGTTTGCGATTTGTCATTGACATGATTCGAGTAGCATTATTTTTAATTGATGAGTAGGCAATGCCACTTCAATGAAGAAAGATGAGAAACATGACTTATCATTTATGAAAAACTAACATCTAGTTAGAACATGTCATTAAGCCACAAGTAATACTACTTAATATTTACATTTTGTGCAAGCGGGGCAGTAACTTTTTAAAAATTAGTGCTATAGCGAATCATATTTTCGGCTTTTTAAAATAAGTATTTCAGAAACATGGAACAAAAACTAATTAAACATTTAACATTTGCATTAATGAGTAGAATGGTTAAAAATGAGAACTGAGACTCCAGTATTAGCTTTTCCTTGTGTACATTGAGGTAGGTTTGCATATGAACACAGTGGGAGGGAACAGTTCAGACCTAAGTATATGCATGCATTGTTTTACATTTATGATTAGTGTTTTTATAGCATGCTAATACAGCAATTAAGTTTTCTGTAGTTCTGTCATTTAAAATTCATTGCATACTTGCATCTTTTTCATTTGCATAATTTCTGGTCTTGCTTAATTATTGAAAGGCCTCCACTTGCATATGTGTGTTTTCCTTTAGGGACGGGAGTGTCAGGAGCACATGTGAGGTTTTTATTGCCTGTGTTCCGATGATGACGTACTTGCCTTCTAGAATTTGTCTTTCAAGTTAAGTTTAAAATTTGGGGAATGGAAAGTATTTCTGAAAGCCCTCTTTCAAGTTCAGTATGGAGTTTTTGTTGCCACTGAATGCAGTTGTGTCTATACCACACCCTAGCTGATTACCCTGGGTGGCCCATGCTGCCCTGTGTTGAAGGCCAGGCCCCTTCCCTGGCACATGGGCCTCTGTCCTGGGTGCTGCCCACAGTTTCACACCCGTCAGTGGCCAGGCTCTCTTTCAGACCTTGCCCTGGGCGGACCCGGACACATTTCCCTGCATCTTTCATGCTCTGTCTCTTTCTCTGCCCCGTCTTCTCTACTGTCAAAGCCAAACCCCAGAAGTGTATGCTCATTCTGATTTGTCCCAAGTTAGCACAGGTGTCTTTCTCCCTGAGTCTCAGGGCTGTGGCCACCTTTGGGTCTTATGGTATTGCTGCACTTAGCAAGGAAAGACTGAGTATCCGTGATGTGTAAATTTCTGGTGCTGCAAAATAAGTAGCACTCAAATATAAATTTTCTCAGCAAGGCAATTTACTTCTGTAGAAGGGTGCGTCTCACAGATGGAGCAATAGCGAGCGCGCGCCTGGACGAGGGAGGGGAGGAGGTTCTTATTCCTGATTCAGGTAGCCCCTGCTGCTGTGTCATTCCCCTATTGTCTAGGGTTGGACCACACAGACTAAGCTGATTCTGATTGGCTGTTTTAAAGAGAGCAGGGGTACGAGCCAGAGTGGTGGGGTGGGTAATTTGGTGGGAAGGATGGTCCGGAACAGGTCAAAGCAGGTGACCAGGGGAACAGGTGTGAAGTACTGATTAGAACTGGCAGGAAACTTGTTTACTAAAACTAGAGGCAAGGGGGCACAGAGAAGCAGGAAGTTAAACTTTAAAGTGGAGGATTAAAGACGAAGAGAGCTGAACATACTGATGTGCTGATTCTCTGAAGAGAAACTTGGCGTTCACTACGTCTCACGTGGGGCAAATGGTGTCCAAGCCCTCGGATAAACATCCCGCCCTTGTGGAGCTCCCATTTGATGGGGGAAAACAGTCCACTGAGAAGGGAATTTGATGGACGGTGGAAGGCGATGAGTGTTGTAGGAAAAGGCCTGGGATCAGCTTGGTGGGATTGGGGGCGCTGAGGAGGGCAAGGTGCTGTTTAAGTAGGTGAGTGGCTGGTCAGGGTGGGCTGCATTGAGGAGGCGACTTTGAGCAAGGAGTTAAAGGAGCGAGGGAGGTTGCTATGCGGGTTCTGGGGGTGCATTCCTGTCTGGTTTATTCTTCAAAGAGGGCTTATCTGTTCCCTCTCTGTGTTTCCCATCGGGGAGTAGCGCCCACCAGACACGGGGGATGAGGAGGTAGAACAGTAAGTAATAGGAAGCAGTGTCACGGGCTCCTCCTGCAGCCGGGGAGGTGGACACCGAGAGAGGGTGCTCTTGTGGAAGCAGCTGCTGACCCGGCAGAGACCGAGAGCAGCGGACGGCGGCTGTCCCCAAAAGGGGAGCCGGTCAACACCCTGGGCTTGGTGGCCCCTGTGGTCTGTTGCAGCTCGGCTCTGCCATTGTGGCCCAGAGTAGCCACACGGAATCCGTGTAAATGAAGGCACACAGCTGTGTTCCCATGATACTTTATTTACAAATATGGGTGGGCAGGACTGGCTGGTGGTCAGTTCGCTGACCTGATCTAGATGAAATGGGTCACAGCAGAGGAACAGTAACTTCAGAGAGAGGCACTGAGGCAGGAGGTGGCATGACATTTAAGGAACATTTAAGCAGCGTAGTAAAAGCCGGAGGAGCCATGGTGGGTGATGAGTGTTGGCCTCTGGGTCAGAGAGGCAGGAAGGGCCAGGCCTGCAGGAGCTGTTGGCCTGCGCAGGGCCTGGGCTTTTATGCTGAACACGATTAGAAGCAATTGGAAGTTTTTTCGGGGTAGTGGTATTAAAATGATGTGATTTTCACAGGGTCTCTGACCAGAGTGTGGAGAAGGGACCGTGGGGTCTGTGTCCGCCCTCTGATGGACAGTCCCCTGTGAGCCTGGACGGTCTTCAGCGTCTCTGTATGGCCGGCGCTGGGTGAATGACTGTTGTTGTGTGTGTGTCTGTGGGTGGCTCTCAGCGTTCAGATTTGTCCGCAGGTCTTTGGTGACTTGGGATCAGATGACTCTCCTGAGCCGTGTGGGACCTCATGTCAGGAGCTGGGGGTTGGCTTTAACTTGGCATCGTGTCCGTGTGACTCTGGGCATGTAAACCACGTTTCCCGAGCCTGTCTCCTTGTCTGTAGATAGGGACGATGACGGCCTTCTGTGATTAGTGGAGTTACAACAGCACTGTGTGTGGCACAAACCCTGGTGGGGAGCCAGCCCTTCCTTAGCCTACGGGGGTGGCAATTCGGGTCAAAAAATGGAAGTAATCTTATGTAACTGTTATTGACAAGAGGCAATACAGGCTTGAAATCACAATCAGGTGAACACAGGTCTGGATGAAGTGGGTGGTTCTGAGATGACTTGTCTGTAAAGCTGGCTTTCACTTGAAGAAGTCTGTTTCACTCAGGTCTGGCCGCCACCAGTAATTTTATGCCTTCCCATAACTGGGGGCAGTGCTGGGAACCCAGCAGAAGGAGTTCTGCCTCTTGGCAATCCACCAGCACATCCCAGTGAAAGAGGCCTGAGTGTGGAGGTGCTCAGGTGGGTGGGCCGTGAAATAGCTGCACGGAAGGCACGCAGAACCACACCTGGCACTGCCATGCACACTCGGGGCTGGTGATTTTTTTTGTCACTGTTAGAATGATGTGAAGCAGTATGCTCTTTGGAATACTACTGTTTTCTCATTTTAGGGGAAAATAGAGGCCAGGTGGGAATGATGGCCACACCTTCCCTCCATCACGAGGACTCCCAGTGTCTCACTCCCGAGTGCATCTCGTCCGTGAGACTGCTCTGTACTCCTCTCCAGAATACCATAATTGACGGAGCGATTGTTTTCTGCTGACGGTGTTCTCCCCGAGACACCTCCTCCTGTTGGGTTGGGGAGGCGTTTGACACGTGTAACCAGGCAGTTGAGTTGTGACCTGCTGCCCTTTCTGCCAGGGCTACTCGGAAATCACACATCATAAACCTTGAAGGTATCCAGTACTCCTCTGAGCTCAAAGTTCAGTGTCGGAATTTTACCTCAGGAAATAATTGACGTTGTTAGCTGGTGTGTGTTTTCGAATACCGGACAATTAGAAATAATTAAAATACTTACAGATTGGGGAAAGGTGACAGAAATAGCTATGATGGAATCCCTGTCACCTTCAAGATTGATGCTTTAGAGCAGGAATGTTTTCTGTGCAGGTCTGGATGGTGAGTATTGGAGCCTGTGGGCCACGTGGCCTCTCGTAGCCATCCCACTCTGCTGCTGCGGGGCTGAAGCAGCCGTGCGCACAGTACATAAGCAGATGGGCTGTGCCGGGTCCAGCAAAATTTTCTTTACGCGAATAGATGGTGAGCTGTGGTTTGCTGATTCCTGTTGTGGAACGGTACTTGGTGACATGGGAACATGGTCAGGATTTTAAAGGGGAAGGACTAATCATGAAAGATTCATAAACTGGGCTGCAGTAAAGGTAGGGACTTTCTTCATCAGAGATGTCCTCGATAGGGTGAAAAGGCAGCTCACAGGAGGAGGCTGTTCACAGCAGGGCTGACGTGGGCTCTCTGGATACGAAGGCTTTTGAGGAAGGAGGAGGCAGGTGGCCTCACGTGAAGGGACTGATACATCTGTGCTCGCCCTTCAGAGATGTGCACGCGCAGCAGCCTCCATTTGTCTCTGGGATACTCAGATGAAAAGGAAACGTAGTTTAATAGGTAGCACGGCAGAGCCATCAGAAGGGCTGAGGTGAAAGGATCCACAGTACCAAGTGCTGGCAAGGACCTGGAACACTGGGGATTTGCATACGCTTCTGATGGGAGCAGAATCACTTTGAAAATCCTTTAGCAGAATCTTTCACAGGTATGCAAACCCAGCAGGTCCGCTTCCAGGTATATCCTTAACAGAAATGCATGTTATGTAACATGAAAAGGGAGCTCTAAGAATCTTTAAAGCAAAAGCTGGACACAGCACAAGTGTTTTTGTTAATAGAATGGATTTCGTATTATGCAACAGTGGAGAGAGGAACTGCTGTTACGTGTCATGACATGAGCCAGTTTTCAAGGGTAACACTGAATGAAAGCAGCCAGACAGAAATTGCCACTGAGGAGAGGATGAGGTAAGGGGCGGGGACTGAGGCCTGATAAGACGGTGATGGCCTGGCTGTCACCTGGATGGCATTTACAGACGTGCTCAGTGTGTGATAATTCATGCATGATTTTGGGGTGCACCTTTATGTGAGTATGCCATCCTTGAGTAAGCATTTATTAAAAAGCAGTTTCAGTGGTGTGACCCTAATGTGTTAAAACGAATGTGCCTGAGTGTAATTTATGATACAGAATAGGTGCCAGTAGAAACGGAAGGAGAGTGGAAGGAATGTCATTGCTCACACAGCTGAAAAGGCGGGGCTGGAGTCTGGCTTCATGCCCGAGGCCTGGCGGCTCTCTGAGTCCCACTGTCCTTCAGGTCAGCTTCTTGGTGGACCTGCAGCTTGTCATTCTCCCTTCCTGTCGGAGGGCGGCTGTCCCAGCTCCACCCTATGTGCACACGTGCTTTGATTCACAGCAGCAGCAAGGGAAGGCCCTGGCTTGGCTCTTATTCCCGTGAGGGGCCACCTCACCACCCCCGAACTGTCAGTCATGGTGGCTGGAGGAGGGCTTAGCCATGCCGCTTAGCCCGGTCAAGACCTGTCCTGAAGGAAGGGGCTTTCCATCTGGACCACAAGGGTTGGGCATAGGGAGACGTGGCCCCCAGAGCATCTTCAGGGCTCTCTTCCAGCAAGGATCAGTAGATGCTTGGTGGGTAACACAGTGATGTCTACTACAGACGTGGAAGCACTTTAAGAGGCAAAAAGTGCCATCTGGGATACATTTGCTGGTTCATTCAGTCTCTTGTTCATGTGTAATTCACCCAGTGAGAGCCTGTGTGCCTGCCAACTGGTTGGCACCGTGAGGGGCTGGTCCTGAGGGAACTTCTAGCTAGATGCTGCTGGAGCGCCGAGTGACCAGCCCCACCTCACAGGAGAAGTGACTGCTGACCATTCGCCCAGTCAGACTTCATGGGAGAGGTGACCACTGAAGAGACACTTGAGAGATGAGAAAGACGTGGCCAGGCAGAGCATTAAGACTTCCAGGGAAAAACAAGGAGAATTTTTTTTGTTTTTTTTTGAGACAGAGTCTTGCTGTCTTGCCCAGGCTGGAGTGCAGTGTTGCAATCTCGGCTCACTGCAACCTCTGCCTCCCGGGTTCAAGTGATTCTCCTGCCTCAGCCTCCTGAGTAGCTGGAGTTATAGGCAGGTGCCACCACACTTGGCTACATTTCGTCTTTTTGGTAGAGATGGGGCTTCACCATGTTGGCCAGGCTGGTCTTGAACTGCTGACCTTGTGATCTACCCATCTCAGTCTCCCAAAGTGCTGGGATTACTGGTGTGAGCCACTGTGCCCGGCCAAAAATCTTTTTTATATAAGATACAAGAACACTGATTATAAAAGAAAAGCTATCAGTTTGACTTCATGAAACTTGAAGACTTCATCTGTTTGAGACGAAAAAGCAAGCCTTAGATTGTGGTGAGGAATGACAGTACCTACACAGGAGAGAGATTCGTATCTAGGGTGTGTACAGAGCTCATCAAACCCAGTAATAAGATAACACACAACCTGGCTAAACACTGGGCCAAAGATCTGAACAGATACTTCACCAAGGAAGGATGTTCAGGGTCATTAATCGTTATGGAAAGGAAATTAAAGCCACACCCAACCGCCTGGCTGGTAGTCAGATTCACAGTGGTAAGTGTTGGAAAGAGTATGGGGCATCTGGAGTTCTCAGACATTGCTGCTTTGGAAAAAAAACTAAACATACACCAATATTATGACCCAGTACCTCTGCTCCTGGGTATTTAACCATGAGAAGCCGAAGCGTATGCCAACACAAATCTTGCGCAAGAATATAACAAACCCCAAACCGGAAACAGCACAAATGTTCATTGACAGGTGAACCTTTAACAAACTGGTGGATCCATACAGTGGACACCGCTAGGGAAAGGAAATCGCGGCTGATTCACGGAGCTTGGAGGCATCTCAGAAGATGCTCTGCTGCCGAGTGTCCAGTGGAGGTCCTGAGTGACTCCATTTCTAGAGAGTTCTAAGTCAGGCTCAGCCATGCACAGTGACAAGGTGAGCGCCTCGGCCAGGGTTGGGACAGGCTGCTAGAGGGTACCGGGAAGTCTGCAGGGGGCGGGAGGATGAAAGGGTGTCTGTATCTTCCTTGGAGTAGGAGTTATGTAGCTGGGTACCCTTGTCAAAAGCCACCAAACTGAGTGGCTAAAATGGCACACTCATTTTATAAATTAGAGTTGGCCATTTATATCTGGGGGTTTCGCATCTGCAGATTCAACCAACTGTACATGGAAAATATTTGGAAAAAGACCCAATGAAAAGTAATAATGCAACAGAAGGTAATATAAATGGTATTTACCTTGTGTCAGGTGGCAGACCTGCATAGGTTACATGCACGGGTCTTGAGCAGCTAAGAATGGTGGTATCCCCCGAGGACACTTAGGGGCAGCTGTATGTTGTCAGCAACGTCCAGTTAAAAAGTAGAAACAAGACAACAGAAAACGAACCCTGGACCGTCGGGACCAGGAATCAGGCTCTTCATGACCTCCTTGTGCTGGCTGGCCCTTTCTGAGGTCAAGTCCCCTTTACGTACTGGGACCGCAGCTCCCACAGGCCCATGAGTGTTTGAAGACAGCAGCACATTTACATAAGTGACAGTACATACACATGTATGTGTGTATATGTGTGCATGTATACATGTATGTGTGTATATGCGTGCGTGTGGTTGCTGTTAGAAGACTGTTGAGACTTTGGAATCCTTCCGGGTGCATGAGGCCAATAGAGGAGGGCCTGTCTCATCGCGCAGCCCTGCTGTAGAACAAGTCTTGGGCTCACCTGCTGCAGAGCCTGAGCGACTCCTGTCTGGCGAGTGAAGAGGGACTGCACCGGGAGGCTGCGGACGCAGGCCCTGGCCCCTTCCTCATGCTGTCGGGAGTGCTGCCTGCGTGTGTTCAGCTGGCTGACCTTCTCTGTGTGTGTTTCTTTTTTCCCACAATTTGTGCTCCCCTTTGTATCAGATTTCAGAATGCCAAGCTCAGTTAGAATGCAAGCCTTTTTATTTCACACTTCGCATAGGGACTCCATCAATTAACTATGACCTTGTATGTTTTTTGTTTTTGATTTCTCACCCAGGGTTACCTTCCTGCTAATGTAGAACGGAGACCAGCCACTCTCCAGAGAAAACAAAAAGAGTATTTTGCATTTATTGAACACTATTACCATTCGAGGAACGACGAGGTTCACCAGGACACGTACAGGCAGGTGGGAACCCTTTCTCTCTTTCGTGTGTTACCTGAAGAACTTTGCTTCCGTGTGATTCATAGGAGGAAATGTTTCATCAAACCATGTGGAGTTGGTCGGAGTTAAAGCTGCAGGTCCCTGATTAGCTCACAGATTTTTCTTTTCTAATAAACTGTGAAACAAATAATGGAAAATTTCTTCTAATAGTACTATCTTGCTTGTCTTCAGTTCTCTCTACAAAAGTTAAAAAGAGTATTTTATTTTTAATTTTTTTAATTTTTAAAATTTTTACTGCATTTTAGGTTTTGGGGTACATGTGCAGAACGTGCAAGATAGTTACATAGGTACACACATGGCAGTGTGTTTTGCTGCCTTCCTCCCCTTCACCCACACTTGGCATTTATCCCCAGGCTATCCCTCCCCAGCCCCCCCTACTGTCCCTCCCCCATTCCCCCCAATAGACCCCAGTGTGTAGTACCCCCCTCCCGGTGTCCATGTGTTCTCATTTTTCTCACCCACCTATGAGTGAGAATATGCGGTATTTCTTTTTCTGTTCTTGTGTCAGTTTGCTGAGAATGATGTTCTCCAGATTCATCCATGTCCTTACAAAGGACACAAACTCATCATTTTTGATTGCTGCATAATATTCCATGGTGTATATGTGCCACATTTTCCCAGTCCAGTCTATCATCGATGGGCGTTTGGGTTGGTTCCAGGTCTTTGCTATTGTAAACAGTGCTGCAATGAACATTCGTGTGCATGTGTCCTTACAGTAGAACGATTTATAGTCCTTTGGATATATACCCAGTAATGGGATTGCTGGGTCAAATGGAATTTCTATCTCTAGGTCCTTGAGGAATCGCCACACTGTCTTCCACAATGGTTGAACTAATTTACACTCCCACCAACAGTGTAAGAGTGTTCCTATTTCTCCACATCCTCTCCAGCATCTGCTGTCTCCAGATTTTTTAATGATCGCCATTCTAACTGGCGTGAGATGGTATCTCAATGTGGTTTTGATTTGCATCTCTCTAATGAACAGTGATGATGAGCATTTTTTCATGTGTTTGTTGGCCTCATGTATGTCTTCTTTTGTGAAGTGTCTGTTCATATCCTTTGCCCACTTTTGAATGGGCTTGTTTGTTTTTTTCCTGTAAATCTGTTTGAGTTCTTTGTAAATTCTGGATATCAGCCCTTTGTCAGATGCGTAAACTGCAAAGATTTTTTCCCATTCTGATGGTTGCCGATTCACTCTAGTGACTGTTTCTTTTGCCGTGCAGAAGCTGTGGAGTTTGATTAGGTCCCATTTGTCTATTTTGGCTTTTGTTGCCAATGCTTTTGGTGTTTTGGTCATGAAGTCCTTGCCTACTTCTATGTCCTGAATGGTTTTGCCTAGATTTTCTTCTAGGGTTTTTATGGTGTCAGGTCTTATGTTTAAGTCTTTAATCCATCTGGAGTTAATTTTAGTGTAAGTTGTCAGGAAGGGGTCCAGTTTCTGCTTTCTGCACATGGCTAGCCAGTTTTCCCAACACCATTTATTAAACAGGGAATCCTTTCCCCATTGCTTGTTTTTGTCTGGTTTATCAAATATTATATGGTTGTAGATATGTTGTGTTGCCTCCGATGCCTCTGTTCTGTTCCATTGGTCTATATCTCTGTTTTGGTACCAGTACCATGCTGTTTTGATTACTGTAGCCTTGTAGTATAGTTTGAAGTCTGGTAGTGTGATGCCTCCCGCTGTGTTCTTTTTGCTTAGAATTGACTTGGCTATGCGGGCTCTCTTTTGGTTCCATATGAAGTTCATGGTGGTTTTTTCCAGTTCTGTGAAGAAATTCAATGGTAGTTTGATGGGGATAGCATTGATTGTGTAAATTACTTTGGGCAGTATAGCCTTTTTCACGATACTGATTCTTCCTAACCACGAACATGGAATGTTTCTCCATCTGTTTGTGTCCTCTCTTATTTTGTTGAGCAGTGGTTTGTAGTTTTCCTTAAAGAGGTCCCTTACGTTCCTTTGTGAGTTGTATTCCTAGGTATTTTATTTTCTTTGTAGCAATTGTGAATGGCAGTTCGTTCTTGATTTGGTTCTCTTTAAGTCTGTTATTGGTGTATAGGAATTCTTGTGATTTTTGCATATTGATTTTATATCCAGAGACTTTACTGAAGTTGCTTATCAGTTTCAGGGGCTTTTAGGCTGAGGTGATGGGGTCTACTAGGTATACTATCATGTCGTCTGCAAATAGAGACAATTTGGCTTCCTCCTTTCCTATCTGAATACCCTTTATTTCTTTTTCTTGCCTGATTGCTCTGGCTAGAACTTCCAGTACTATGTTGAATAGGAGTGGTGAGAGAGGGCATCCTTGTCTTGTGCCGGATTTCAAAGGGAATGCTTCCAGTTTTTGCCCATTCAGTATGATATTGGCTGTTGGTTTGTCGTAAATAGCTTTTATTACTTTAAGATACGTTCCATCAATACCGAGTTTATTGAGGGTTTTTAGCATAAAGGGCTGTTGAATTTTGTCAAATGCCTTCTCTGCATCAATTGAGATAATCATGTGGTTTTTGTTTTTGCTTCTGTTTATGTGGTGAATTACATTTATAGACTTGCGTATGTTGAACCAGCCTTGCATCCCCGGGATGAATCCTATTTGATCATGATGGATAAGTTTTTTAATGTGCTGTTGCAATCGGTTTGCCAGTATTTTATTGAAGATTTTTGCATCTATGTTCATCATGGATATTGACCTGAAGTTTTCTTTTCTTGTTGAGTCTCTGCCGGGTTTTGGTATCAGGATGATGTTGGTCTCATAAAATGATTTTGGAAGGGTTCCCTCTTTTTGAATTATTTGGAATAGTTTCAGAAGGAATGGTACCAGATCCTCTTTGTGTGTCTGGTAGAATTCGGCTGTGAACCCATCTGGACCTGGACTTTTTTTGTGTGGTAGGCTCTTAATTGCTGCCTCAACTTCAGACCTTCTTATTGGTCTATTCATAGTTTCGGCTTCCTCCTGGTTTAGGCTTGGGAGGACACAGGCGTCCAAGAATTTATCCATTTCTTCCTGGTTTACTAGTTTATGTGCATAGAGTTGTTTGTAGTATTCTCTGATGATGGTTTGAATTTCTGTGGAATCTGTGGTGATTTCCCCATTATTGTTTTTTATTGCATCTATTTGGTTGTTCTCTCTCTTCTTTTTTATCAGTCTGGCTAGTGGTCTGTCTATTTTGTTGATCTTTTTGAAAAACCAGCTCTTGGATTTATTGATTTTTTTGAAGGGTTTTTCTTGTCTCTATCTCCTTCAGTTCTGCTCTGATCTTAGTTATTTCTTGTCTTCAGCTAGGTTTTGAGCTTTTTTGATCTTGCTCCTCTAGCTCTTTCAATTTTGACGATAGGGTGTCAATTTTGGATCTCTCCACTCTTCTCATGTGGGCACTTATTGCTATATATTTTCCTCTACAGACTGCTTTAAATGTGTCCCAGAGATTCTGGTACGTTGTGTCTTCGTTCTTGTTGGTTTCAAAGAACTTCTTTATTTCTGCCTTCATTTCATTGTTTATCCAATCAACATTCAAGAGCCAGTTGTTCAGTTTCCATGAAGCTGTGCGGTTCTGAGTTATTTTCTGAATTCTGAGTTCCAACTTGATTGCACTATGGTCTGAGAGACTGTTTGTTATGATTTCAGTTGTTTTGCATTTGCTGAGGAGTGCTTTACTTCCAGTTGTGTGGTCAATTTTGGAGTAGGTGTGATGTGGTGCTGAGAAGAATGTATATTCTGTGGATTTGGGATGGACAGTTCTGTAAATGTCTATCAGGTTTGCTTGTTCCAGGTCTGAGTTCAAGTCCTGGATATCCTTGTTAATTTTCTGTCTGGTTGATCTGTCTGCTATTGACAGTGGAGTGTTAAAGTCTCCCACTATTATTGTGTGGGAGTCTAAGTCTCTTTGTAAGTCATTAAGAACTTGCCTTATATATCTGGTTGCTCCTGCATTGGGTCCATATATATTTAGAATCATTAGCTCTTCTTGTTGTATCGATCCTTTTACCATTATGTAATGACCTTCTTTGTCCCTTTTGATCTTTGTTGCTTTAAAGTCTATTTTATCAGAGACGAGAATTGCAACTCCTGCTTTTTTTTTTTTTTTGCTCTCCATTTGCTTGGTAAATCTTCCTCCATCCCTTTATTTTGAGCCTTTGTGTATCCTTGCGTGTGAGGTGGGTTTCCTGGATACAGCACACCGACGGGTTTTGGTTTTTTATTCAATTTGCCAGTCTGTGTCTTTTGATTGGTGCATTTAGCCCATTTACATTCAGGGTTAATATTGTTATGTGTGAATTTGATACTGCCATTTTGATGCTAGCTGGCTGTTTTGCCCATTGGTTGATGCAGATTCTTCATTTTGTTGATGCTCTTTAGCATTTGGTATGTTTTTAGAATGGCTGGTACTGGTTGTTTCTTTCTATGTGTAGTGCCTCTTTCAGGAGCTCTTGTAAAGCAGGCCTGGTGGTGACAAAATCTCTGAGTACTTGCTTGTTCACAAAGGATTTTATTTTTCCTTCACTTATGAAGCTCGGTTTGGCTGGATATAAAATTCTGGGTTGAAAGTTGTTTTCTTTAAGGATGTTGAATATCGGCCCCCACTCTCTTCTGGCTTGTAGAGTCTCTGCAGAGATCTGCTGTGAGTCTGATGGGCTTCCCTTTGTGGGTGACCCGCTGCCCTTAGTATTTTAAATTGAGGTTGTAATATAAATGCTTTGAATTCCTGCAAACTGCCTGAGGGTGATGGTGGGAGTTTATGTCATGGTGAGCTGCTATCTGGTAATAAAAGGCCATTTCTGAAGGCCCAGGCCCAGGCATTGAGCTGGACGGCATCAGGACAGAGAGGTTGCATGGGGGCTGCTGGCGCTGGGTTCTTTTGTCCAGGAAGGGACATGATAGTGACCCAGGAAAGTATGTTAATCAGCTTGGGTTTGTGGGAACACATTCAGGCCATAGCAGAAGGTGCAGCCAAGTTACCATTTTGCTATTTAGTTTAATATAATATGTGTCTAATTATGGTTTCTTAAATAGTCAGTTGACAGATGATGTACATATGGGAAAATGCTTAAGATTGATTTATGGTTCACAGTACATCCAGAATTTGCATTAGAATAGCTCTTTGAGGACTGTATAATTCTCATTCTCTTTGTAGTATGTGAAAGGTCAGAATGGTAGTTCTTAATTGGTATTATTGTCTCAGATATCTGAAATCAGCTTCTGGGTTTCCCCAGGCATGCCAGGAATATCTCCCTCTGCAAACCCTACTGCTAGGTAAAGGAGCTTTGCCACATTTTCCCCCTCAGACTTGGGATATCCACATCTCTTTATCTCTTAAAAAAAAAAAGTCCAAAGATACGCCTTACCTCTATTACGTAATCAAAGATGCTTTAAGTTAAATGCATTCCTGGACAGCATCTTCCAAGACGGATGGGACACATGGCTGCAGGAGGAAAAGTGACTTGCTTAGGAGTGAGACTGGGGCAATGGCCGCCTCCGTTTCCTTCCTGGCCGGAGCTCCCACTGCCCTGTGGTGCCTTCTCTCTGGCACTGGGGCTCTGGGGCCGCACTGGGCCACCACCCAGTTACTCTGGGAAACTGACTTGATACACAGATTACTTTGGATTTGCTTAAGGAAATATTAGCTTACCTGGTCTATTTTGCCACTGCACCAGTTTTAGGAAATTAATATATTTGGCATTGTTTTGAGCGCGTTTTTTAATGCATTTTAATTTCAGAAAACAATTTCCAAAGGATGACACTAGCATCTATCTGCGAGTTTTACCAAGCAGAATTCCGTTTTGAGTTTTTGAATAGAAAGTTAATTACGAACAGGCTGCATACATCTTTATTTAGTTAGTGTGATAGGTAATAAAAAGATTCCTTACTGCTGTGAATTCCTGAACTGTTTCTACATTAATATAGATGAGACATGTGTGTGGTGACGCAGTTTTTCCTCCCTGCCCGATGCTTCGAGGCTTCTGGGAACTGTGCCTTCTTTCTCGCCATTGCCATTTCAGGCAGAGCTGGGCCCGACGGGGTTTGGGGACCCTGGTTTCTCCTTGCCGTCCAGTTGGGCGTTGGACCCGTGGACCGAGCCTGACTGGCGGTCTGCCCCTGCACACCGGTGGAGGCAGTAGGAGGGGGTGGCTTCAGCAGGTTCCCCACTTGCTTTCCATCCTTATCTGATTTGTATGTGCTCACTCTTCTGCTGAAGATGTGATGTCGAAGCCTCATGGAGAGCCATATGGAGTCAGAGTGAAATATTGGTCTGGTCTGTCTTTTCCTCCCTCAGTCAACTCTGTCATGGCCTTTTTCCTTTGTGCCCAGTTCTGTGTTTGATGGGGAGCAGGCAGGATGGAAGGAGGGGTGCACAGAGCCCTACCTGCCCAGCCTTGTGGAGGACCGTCTCTCTAATGTTGGAGCCTCTCCTGATGATGGGGAGGATGGCAGGTGTGGGGTCTGGTGGATGCTGCCTTGTCTCCTTAATAAATGTGTGACAGGATCTTTTATGTAAGGGGCTGTGCTGGCCCTGGGCATGCAGAGGTGGCTCAGACCTGGTTCCTGCCCTGCAGCAGCTTATGCTGCTCATGCTGGGCACACAAGTGTAACTGTATGGTAACAGACAGTCCTCCAGGACACCCTGATGACAGACCGGGGTCCTTTTCCCTGCTGGCACCCGGGCTCTTGCATGTGGCCAGCTGCAGTCCTTTGGCCCTGCCTCTCTGGATAGAGTAGTGCCACTTCTGTCTACTCCTTGTCCCCCTCTTGGTCCCCCTCCTCCTCCTCCTCGTCCCCCTCATCCTCCCGCTCCTCTTCAGCAGCACTGCTGCTGGCAGGCCCCCTTTGGCCCCCATCACAGATGCGTGTGCGTCTCTGCTTATTTTATTTGGCTGTTGACTCACAGTCTTACTTGATGTTTACCGGTAACCTTTTGAGATACTTGGAGCGGCCATTTTGTAGACAAGGAAACAGGCCTGATCACAGTGTGCTAAGTGGCAGAGTGACGGTGTCCCAGCCTCCTGGGTGTGAGTGTCCTCTGTGGGGATGTGCAAGGATGGGGAGAAATGAAATGCAATCGTAGCGTCTCCTTTGGCATGAAAATGTGTTTATCTTCCCTCAGCCCACTGGAGTCTTGCACAAACAGGAGTGTGGGCTGGTGCAAGAAGTTTGCATGGGATGCTGGGAGCCAGCCCGAGCTCACAACACTCTCGTTTGGCTGCTTCTGGGGCCCTCAAGTGTCCTCTGCAGTGTTGGGGACTTCATTATAACTCTCATGTCAGATGGTGGTGAAGCAGGAACCAGCTGACACTAACTGAGGCTTTCAAATGCTTCCTTTGAAAAATGTTCTAGATTCCCCCAGGACTTCATAAAGTGGAGAAAAATGTGGCCTCTGTCCAAGAAGAAGCTGTCGCAGCTGAAAACTGGTCAACTATTGATGTACTTGAATTGCTTCTGTGTCAGAGGCTGAAAATCGATGTGTACTAATTGCTGTGGCTGTTACTAAGCATCCGAGGCCTGCTCTGTTCTTCATCACGCAGCAGCGGCTGCCGAGCGGGGACAGTGTCAGGCAAGCCTGTCACCTAGGACTGGGCGAGCTGTTCAGAGAGAACAGGCTTTGGCTGCCTCCTTCCGGGGAGATCATGGTAGCGTAGAGAATGGGAATCCTCCAGGAGAGAGCAGAGTAAAGGCAGGGGAAGGACGTCCCTCAGTGTTGCTGTTTTAGTCATAACGCTTGCCGTGGTATTTGTAGTCACCTAACATACATGACTGTTTCTCCTGCTTCCCCAGATCCACATAGACATCCCTCGCATGAGCCCTGAAGTGTTGATCCTGCAGCCCAAGGTGACGGAGGTAAGAAGCTCTTGGCGGGAATTCGCCTGTTGGGAGTGGCTCCCAGGCAAACTGCTGCTGCGCCTGGCCCTTGTGGACACAGTTGGTGACGGGAATCTCATTTGTTCTTTAAATATTTTTACTGTATAATATTGTCACATGCCAAAGACTGTATGTAATTCATATGTGTGGATGTATGCACTCATCCACTGCCAGATTTAGGAGCCAGAACGCCACCATTGCTACCCAGCTGCCCACATGGCCATGAGCTCAGGCCTGACCCAGAGCACCGAGGCTGCCGTGTACCCCCTCTCGCCTTGACACTAAAAGGCACGACACTTGCCTTTTAGGTTTACGATTCTTTGTGACTTTCATTCATGTCATGTGACAGTAGGAACACAATGTATGGATTTAATTTGGGTCTTCTGGAGCTGCATCACGCTTTCTGTGGTCTGGTCTCTGCCTCTTGTTTTTTCATGCATGCATGCATGCATTCATTCATTCATTCATTCACAGACTGAGTGTTGCTCTGTCGCCCAGGCTGGAGTGTAGAGGCATGATCTCAGCTCACTGCAACCTCCGGCTCCTGGGTTCAGGCGACCCTTTTGCCTAAGCCTCCCAAGTAGCCGGGATTACAGGTGCCCACCACTACGCCCAGCTAATTTTTGTATTTTCTGTAGAGATGGGGCTTTGTCATGTTGGCCAGGCTACAGTAAGTTAAGTTTTTAAAGAAGCTATGATTTATTAGAGGAAAGCTTTGAAGAAGAACCTTTTATTTTTGTGATGTCACTGCCACATTCACAGATCTGTGTTGTGCTGTGTTTTGCCCAGTATTTAGGTGGTCTTCCCTTCGTACTGCACCTTGCCTCATGACGTCCTGCTGCCTGGTGTGGGCACGCGCCGCCTGCTGGTTTCCTCTTCGCCAGGAGCTGGGCAGTCCCACCCCTTGCTCTTCCACATACGTCTCAGAGTCAGTTTGCCAAGGTCTTTCACTTGTTTTTTTGTATTTTTAGATTTGTTTGGTCTATGATTGGAATTGCATGGAATCTTTCTATTGCCTGGAAAGTCAGGGGTCAGAAAAGACAATTTTTAGTTTGGGAGAATAGATAGCTTTATGAAATTAAATATTCATTTTCATGAACATGCTAGTTCCTCTTTTAAAAGTCCTTTTTAATGCTTTTCAGTGAAGTCTTCAAATTTTCTCCCTGAAGGGTCTTGTACATGTGTTACCGGTGGAGGGTGTCCAGGTTCTTGGCATCTTGAACAAAGAATTGGACAAAATGCACACACAAGGCAAGGGAAGAATGAAGCAATAAAAGCAGAGATTTATGGAAAAGGAACACACTTTCCGCAGGGTGGGAACAGGCCCGGGCAAGCAGCTCAAGGGCCTGGTTACACAATTCTCTGGGGTTTAAATACCTTCTAGAGGTTTCCCATTGGTTACTTGGTGTACACCCTGTGTAAACGAAGTAGTGGCCCACAATCAGTCTGATTGGTTGCAGAAAGCGACCAATGAGAGGATGAAGTGAAGTTATAAAACACCCTATGCAACTGTCTGATTGGTTGCAGAAAGCGACCAATGAGAGGATGAAGTGAAGTCACAAATTTACACTGTTATGCAAAGGAAGACTTGGCCTGGGACCAGCCTGATTGGTTGTTGAAGGGGATCAGTCAGAGATGCTTTCAGTGTTTCATCTGCCATGCAGAGAAGGGGTGGATTGCCTGTGGTTCTTTTGTTACCTGGGCTTGAAAGTGGGGTTTTCCTTTTGATCTGGTTCTAAGTGGTTAGTGTGAATTGGCCTTAGTTTCCTGCCTCCAGACCCTGTTCTCCTGCCTCACATGTTTTGTTAGATTTGTTCTTAGTTATCGTATTTTTTCTTGTTATAGTAAATGTTCTCTCTTTAAAGCTGAATTTTTTTTTTATTGTTAGAAATATTTTGTTTTGCATTTGATTGCTTCAGTAAATGTGCTTTTTAAACTTTGACATTTCCTGTCTGTGCAGTAAATCTGTTAAAAAATAATCCGGGATTGTTAAAGCAGAGTACTTAGAGATTGTAATACAAAAAGAGAACATTAGTTCCCAGCAGAAGACGTCATTTGGAGACACTTCTCTTTGATTGTCCTTTTCAGCAGTTGTGCTTATCATATCTGGAAAATGACATAATTGTTCATAACCTCCTTTTTACTTACGATTTTTAAAATGGGAAATAGAGGCTGCCACAGGCCCTTTGGTTTATTCTTGCTTACTTTTCCTGCCACTTGACGCCTTCTTTGTGCAGCCGACCTCTCAGGCCCTTCCGTCACAGAGTGTGGACCCTGAGTCACTTGCTAGTGGTGGCAATTGGCAATTGGTCCTCTTGTCTGTGACCTCCTGGGCCTTGAGCTGTTGGTTTGGAAAGCCTCCCCTGTCAGTTGAGAAAGTGATGACACAACTCTTAATCATTTTAGGAGGTTTATTTGTCAAAAGTAAGGACACAACGCCTGGGAGACAGGTCTATGCCTTTCTCCCAAGATGATTTTGAGGGCTCTAAATTTAAAGGGGAAAGGGCCGGATATTGAGAAGTACACAATTTTTCATGAAAGAGGGAGATAGAGAAAAATAGTCATTCATGCCGTTGTCTGGCTCAGTCTACTTTTTTTTTTTTAAACCTAAGACGACACAGACAGATGGAGCGGAGGAAAAATGCAGGGAATCTGCACTTTACATATGATAACCTGGACAAAATGGGGAGCAGTCAGTTATACATTTGTGTCTGGTGGGCTGGGGGTGACTGTCCCCAGCCCATTTGCATTGCCGTGGTGAAATCTTAACAGAAACATCCTAAAAGATCTTGCCGCTCACTAGGAATTTCCCTGTGGGCAAAATACGAGGGAGGCATGGAGCTTCATCTTGTAGCCATCTTATCTTTGGAACCAAAAGGAGTAGGCAGGTTTGCATACCCAGTTCCCAGCTTGACCTTTCACTTCGGCTTACTGAGCCTGGGGTTTCATGATTCAGTTTCCTTCCACACCCCATGCAGTCGGTCTTGCTCAGCTCCCAAATGCTCTCCCAGGGGTGCTGATGCTCTCCGGGACCCAGCTCAGCAAGGCTTGCAGAGTGGGTCAATGTGGAAGGTAGATGGGCTGGCTTCTGGGAGAGCCAGGCTCCTGCAGGCTGGCAGAGTGCAAAGAGCAGGTCACCTGAGCATGGCCTGTGTGTGTGTGTGTGTGTGTGTGTGTGTGTGTAAATTAAATGATAGGCAGAGGACTTTAGGAGAGTATTGAAATGTGTGTCTTGGCCGGGCGCAGTGGCTCATGCCTGTAATCCCAGAACTTTGGAAGGCCAAGGGGAGCAGATCAGCTGAGGTAAGGAGTTCCAGACCAGCCTGGCCAACATGGTGAAACTCCATCTCTATGAAAAATACAAAAATTTAGCTGGGCATGGTGGCATGTACCTGTAGTCCCAGCTACTTAGGGGGCTGAGGCAGGAAAATTGCTTGAACCCGGGAGGCAGAGGTTGCAGTGAGCTGAGATATCGCCACTGTACTCCAGCCTGGGTGACACAGCAAGACTTTGTCTTGGCAGGGAAAAGAAAAGTCTGTCTTGTGTTGGGCAGTAGGAAAAGTTGAGTTATGGTTTCTGGCATTGTAGAGGTGTAGAGGTTAGCTGTGAACACATCTACCAGTGACGGCAAATGTGTAATAATCATGGCTTCACAGGAGAGAGCTCTGTGACTGTGTCCAGGTCTAGGTCGTCGTCAGCACGTTGGTTGCTCCTCTATGCTTGGCTTTGACCTCATGGTCCAGGGTGGCTGCCCTGGCACTTGTCATCACATTTGCATTCCACTAGCAGGGATAATAAGACGTGGGAAGAGAAGCCATACGCCAGCAGCTGCTCGTAGCACTTCTGCTGTTTCCTCCTGGCTGTGACTCGACCTGTCATCCGAAGTGACATGGTGTACTTAGCTGTATGGATCAGGGAAAATGTAAGTTGGGTTGTTAAAGTTTGGGCTTCTAATACTCAGGAAGAAGGATTTCTGCCGTAAGCATCCCCCCAACTCCCGGCACTATCGAGACATCCATTTATCCATTCCAGGTGATGGCCGGGTCCATGTGGTCGGTTTCTACTTTGCTTCTCTTCCTCCTTCTCTCCTTCCATCTCTCCTTCTCTCCCTCCTGTCAGTTTTATTGAGGTTGAAGAAAATTCACCTATTTTAGGTATATAGTTAGATGTTTTGACAGCTGCGTTTATAGGTGTGTACCACCTCCCTAATTTGCGACGTAAACATTTCCGTCAGTCTGTGAGGTTCCCCATGTCCCTTTGCTGTCCGTCTCCTCCCCTCACCCTTGCCCTTGACAGCTGCTAACCTGCTTTCTTTCTCTAGAGGTCTGTCCTTGTGTAGAATTTCATATAAATGGAATCGCACAAGCTATAGACGATGTAGTCTGTGTCTTCTTTTTCTTAGCATCATGCTTTGGAGGTTCATGCATGTTGTTGGAAGTATCAGCATTTCACTGCTTTTTTCTTGCTGAGTAGTATTCCGGATGGGCGTACCATAATGCGTCTGTCCATTCACCAGTTGACAGACACTGGGTTCTTTCTAATTTTTGCTCATTACAAAATAATTTTTTTTTCTTTTTGAGATGGAGTCTCACTGTATCACTCAGACTGGAGTGCAGTGGCACGATCTCGGCTCACTGCAACCTCTGCCGCCTGGGTTCGAGCAATTCTCCTGCCTAAGCCTCCCGAGTAGCTGGGATTACAGGCGCCTGCCACCATGCCCAGCTAATTTTTGTGTTTTTTAGTAGAGACGGAGTTTCACCATCTTGGCCAGGCTGGTCTTCAACTTCTGACCTCGTGATCCACCCACCTCAGCCTCCCAAAGTACAGGAGTGAGCCACTGTGCCCAGCCAAAATAAATTTTCTATAAACCTTCATGTACTAATTTTGGTGGGGAAAGCAGACAGCCTGGTCTCACTGCTGATTTTAAAGGGGAAATTGCACCGTTGACTTGTGATTTTAATCTTTAAATGGAAAAATTTTAATCTTTTAAATATTTTAAAAATTAAGATAAAATTTTAATCTTTTAAAGGAAAATGTTTTAATCTTTTAAAGGGAAAAATTGCACGATTAACTTGTGATTTTAATCTTTAGTATGTGAAGGAAGGTGCCTTACTCCTGGTTTTAAAATCATAAATGGTCGTGGAGGTTTATCAAATCCTTTTTCCTCCCGTTATCTGAGGTAATACGTTTTTGTTTCCTTGATCTGTTAACGTAGTGAATTTGATTGGATTTTCCCAAAGCCAGAATGACCCAACTCTATGTTCCCGAAGTAAATCCAGATTGGCCATGACGGATTTTTAAGGGTGCATTTCAGGAGGAAGCTTGCTGGGCCCTGGCACGCCGGGCCGCACCGTGGGATCGGTGTGGTAACACGATGTGCCACGCTGCCGGACGTGGAAGCAGCTTCTGTTTCATTCGGAAAGGGCTCCCTGACCGTTGTGCTCTGACGTGTAACACTCAGTTTCGGCGTTTTCTCTGGTAATAGTGACCCTGTGATGCTTTGTGTGAAAGTATTCTTTAGTTTCAGTCTGTCCTCCTTTGGATATAATGAAACCTCTGTGTTTTGCTAACCTAGCGAGACAGCTGACGTGGGCACAGAACGTGGGCTGTAAATTAACGTAATTGACTGAGGTGAATGTTGAGTGATTCACACACCAAATGTGGCCTTACTGCTTGTTTCAGAGGGTCCTACCTGTTAATTAGGTTGTAAACATAGAGTCCGTAGTTCTGGTGTGCTCAGTGTGTATTTGTGTGATACAGGGTTGCCTTTTAACCCGTATTCTAGATTTCTACAGTTCGATTTTGGTTTCGTTCGTCAGGTGTTAGAATTCACATGGGGGGAATGTTGCTTGAATCATGTTGCAGAATCCTGAGTTGTAAATCATTTCTTCTTTCTGGGCCTACTGGATTTGAGGGCTGTAAATTCCACAGGCCATCTCTGTAGAATTCTGGATTTTGTTTCTCTTCTCGCAGAAATTATCTCCATGGAGCTTTATATGCCGTGAAGTCACATTGCTGATGCATATGATAGAGTTCTGATATTTTTAAATTTCTGAAATCAGATTTTTTGTAAGTTAATGTAAGCACAGCAACGTTTTCAGTTTCAATATGTTTCCCTTTTTAGTATGCACAGTCCCTCAGCTCCCTTGTGTGAGCTGCACGGCTGGTGCTCCGGGCCTGCCTCGCGGGCATGCGGGTGTTGGTTAGGTGGACACCGTGAAGACAGAGCTCTCTAGCAGGGGACCTCAGGCCCCTTCCCGGAGTTCCGTGGGAGAGTGCCGCTGAGGCTTTTAGGGAGAACCTTTTCCTTCTGAATTGGCAGGTGTGTTATGGCACTCAGGTTTCTGAAGCTGGGCAAGCAAACTGGCAATGCCTCTCTTTTCAAAATTTCTTCAGCCCTGGTGATAACCAGTAGCAGCAAGCACTTTTATTGTTGCTGAGTATTTACTGACTTGCAGAAAGGATATTTTGGGAAGAGTTTAAAGTTTGTACTACTTTTAATGAATTCCCACTCTCCAACAAAGACGTGAGCATCAAGAATATGACCAGACCTTCAGTGGCTGATAATATCCAGTGGGTTTTTCTTGTTTGCAGCATTTCATATTATTCTGTGTTGTTATTAAACACAGCCACATATAGGACATCCTTCCTTTATGGCCCTTTGCTAGGTAACATCACTACTTCAGGATAGCCGGCTCATTGCAGTGGGAGTCGCTGTCCTGGGACAGGGCCCCGCCGTGTCCGCTGCTTGCTAAAGCAGCCCTTCCACTGAGCTGGCTCTTCGCCTCCAGTAAGAGTCCCGTGTGAGTGGGCACATTGTTTTCACCTTTCCTTCAATAACTGCAAGGAAAACATCTGGATTTCTGACACACAAAGTTGTAAAGGTTGTGATTCCCCGAAGAACACCAGCAGACACCTGGTGGGCACGTGGGTGACCCGGAGACTCAGATGTGTCTGTCCTCAGCAGCGCTCTGTTGGAGTGAGGGATGAAGACAGACGGGCATGAAACGCAGAGAGATCATGTGAAGTTGTGAGTGAAACCACAGTTTGTGTCCTGCCGACTCCATTCCAGGGCAGTTGAGAGGATTGGAGAAGACAGCCCGAGGAGGGGCAGTATGGGCATGTGGATCTGGAGGGTAATGCCAAGTTGCTGGGGCCGCCTCACTTCCCTGTTGTGATTTCTTTATTTTCTGGCCCGATTGGGCCGTGGACCCCTCTCTGGTGCACTTGGTGTCTCTGTGGGTCTTTTCCTCAGGGGACTTTGCAGCCCAGCCTCATGCCCTGCAGAGTACACAGGCCTCGGCCTGGTGGGTGCCGTGGGCTAAGGGCCGAGGTGAAGTGCAATGGCACAGGCGTCCCAGGCTGCAGGCGAAGGGGCTCCCCTTTGAGAACCCGCAGGATGGTAGCAGAGCAGGGTCAGCCTGCAGGGACGTTGTGGACCGGGAATTCGCCCTGCACTGAGCCAGCCTGGTGCCCTCCCCGCAGTGATGGCTGCTCTGGCTGGCTAGGCTTCGTATCAGAGATTCTTGGCTCAGTACCTCTGGCTTTGGCTGCTTGAATTTGGGGACCTGTTGGCCCTTCCTGGCTCGCTTCAGCAGACTTCCAACCTAGCCCTTGCCTCTGGTCACTGCCCTGAGGCTGAGTCTAGAGGGTCTGTGGTGTCCTGAGGGAGTTTGAGGAATTGGGCCCTGTCCCGGGGGCATGGGGAGACGGAGAGGCCCCCTCAGTGGACTGAAGCTGCCGAGTCTTCCCCGGCAGGGTAAGCAGCAGCACACAGGAGCCAGTTTCCTCTGGGCCGGGCCACTGCTGCGAGGCAGCTCAGTGGTGGGAAGAGGAAAGGAATTTCCTTGAGGAGAGTCTTACCTGACTTCTTTTCTAGCTGAGACTGTCTAACGCAGCAGTGGAGGCACTGGATAGTGGCTGGGATTGAGGGGTGGCAGGAACTGGCAGCAAACCAGGGAAAGCTTTGGTTGCTCACAGCTTGCTGGGCAGTTGCCCAGGGCCTTGCTGCCCATGGATGCACCTTCAAAGGAAGTGGCGTGCTTAACTTTACCCCTTTTCAAGTGCCACCCTCTAGACTTTCACAATACTGACTTGGAAAACATAATTTGAAATCGGTCATGTATGTATGTATGTATGTATGTATATATATATATATATGTGCATGTGTAGATATATACGTGTATAAATATTTACCGTTCTGAGAGCACATATATATGTGCGTCTGTAGCTATATACGTGTATAAATATATATATTTACCGTCTGAGAGCACATATATATGTGCGTGTGTAGATATATACGTGTATAAATATATATATTTACCGTCTGAGAGCACATATATATGTGCGTGCGTATTTACGTGTATAAATATATATATATTTACCATTCTGAGAGCACATATATATGTACATGCGTAGATATATACGTATATAAATATATATGTATATTTACTGTTCTGAGAGCACATCTATATGTGCATGTGTAGATATATATGTGTATAAATATATATATATATTTACCGTTCTGAGAGCACATATGTATGTGTGTGTGTAGATATATACGTGTATAAATACATACATATTTGCCGTTCTGAGAGCACATATATATGTGTGTGCGTAGATATATATGTGTATAAATATATATATATATATTTACTGTTCTGAGAGCCCATATATATGTGCGTGTGTAGATACATACGTGTATAAATATATATATATTTACCGTTCTGAGAGCACATATATATGTGCGTGTGTAGATACATACATGTATAAATATATATATTTACCGTTCTGAGAGCCCATATATATGTGTGTGTGTGTAGATACATATGTGTATAAATATATATATATATTTACCGTTCTGAGAGCACATCTATATGTGCGTGTGTAGATATATACGTGTATAAATATATATATATATTTACCGTTCTGAGAGCACATATATATGTTCGTGTGTAGATACATACGTGTATAAATATATATATATTTACTGTTCTGAGAGCCCATATATATGTGTGTGTGTAGATACATACGTGTATAAATATATATATATATATATATTTACCGTTCTGGGAGCACATATATATGTGTGTGTGTAGATATATACGTGTATAAATATATATATATATTTACCGTTCTGAGAGCCCATATATATGTGCGTGTGTAGATATATACGTGTATAAATATATATATATTTACTGTTCTGAGAGCCCATATATATGTGCGTGTGTAGATACATACGTGTATAAATATATATATATTTACCGTTCTGAGAGCCCATATATATGTGCGTGTGTAGATATATATGTGTATAAATATATATATATATATTTACTGTTCTGAGAGCCCATATATATGTGCGTGTGTAGATATATACGTGTATAAATATATATATATTTACCGTTCTGAGAGCACATATATATGTGCTTATGTAGATATATACGTGTATAAATATATATATATATATATATTTACCGTTCTGAGAGCCCATATATATGTGCGTGTGTAGATACATACGTGTATAAATATATATATATATATTTACCGTTCTGAGAGCCCATATATATGTGCATGTGTAGATATATACGTGTATAAATATATATATATTTACCGTTCTGAGAGCACATATATATGTGCTTATGTAGATATATACGTGTATAAATATATATATATGTATATATATTTACCGTTCTGAGAGCCCATATATATGTGTGTGTGTAGATACATATGTGTATAAATATATATATATATTTACTGTTCTGAGAGCCCATATATATGTGCGTGTGTAGATATATACGTGTATAAATATATATATATTTACCGTTCTGAGAGCACATATATATGTGCTTATGTAGATATATACATGTATAAATATATATATATATTTACCGTTCTGAGAGCCCATATATATGTGTGTGTGTAGATACATACGTGTATAAATATATATATATATTTACTGTTCTGAGAGCCCATATATATGTGCGTGTGTAGATATATACGTGTATAAATATATATATATTTACCGTTCTGAGAGCACATATATATGTGCGTGTGTAGATATATATGTGTATAAATATATATATATTTACCGTTCTGAGAGTACACATATATGTGTGTGTGTAGATATATACGTGTATAAATATATATATATTTACTATTCTGAGAGCAAAAGCTTAGAACTGGCTCCACCAGTTTTTGGAAAACAAAACAACAAAAAGGGTCTGATTGTGTGACGCTGGGGTTGGAAGTCCCACAGCGTGTGTCCCTTGGCGTTTGGGTGGGACCCCTTCTTACAACAGGCTTTCCGTGACGTCTGATGTGTGGTGAGCTCAATATGGTGAACATCACACGGCAAGGTACTTTCAGGGTACCGCTCGCGATGCCATCCGAATGGGCTCTCGGCCACGAGCGCTTTCCTGGCTCGCCTGCTGGTGATTATTAGGATGAGAAGATGCTTTAAAGCCTCTGCGGCTTTCAGAGGGGGACGGTGGGGACCCTCTGATGTCACAGTGCAAATTAGGTGATTTGGGACGGAGTTTCTAAAAATGATACTAAATACTTTGGGATTAGACCGAGTTTTTGCCATTTCAGAAATGAAGTGATTTAAGACAAGATAAGAGGGTGAGCCAGTGAAAACAACAGCGATCGCAAGGAAAGGGAACCCCAGGCCTCGAGATGGAGAAAAGACTGTCTCCATCTTGTCTTTTCTGATGGAGACAGTCATCCTGTCAGCAGGCCTCACAGCTCGCCGGCATGAAGAGGAGCTCAGGGTCTGTGACTGTCGCCTCTGCTCAGAGCCTTTAGTGAGCAAGTTGGTAAAGCAGCGGATTGATTCGGGTCTGTGCCTGGTGTCCTGAGCTGTCATCCCCTGGGCCAGCATCCTTAGCCTCCAGTCCCTGCAGCCAGCCTGGGAGCCGGAAGAGGAGCCTGCGGTCAGCTGGCAGGCTAGGGGTAGGCAGGGCCTCTGGGGACTCAGCCGAGCAGGTCTCTCAAGGTGGACCCTTGAGGGCCAGAGGTCCCAGAGGTTGGGGCCAAGGGAGCCTCTGGGGCATGGCCAGGGACGTCCTGGACTTGGGGGCCGAGCTTCGCCCTGCCTGCTGGTTTCCTGCAGGCTGTTCCCTAACCTGTGGGTAGGCGGGAATCGGAGGTCCTTCTCCATCCTTCTGGGGTCGTGACCTTCCAGTGTCCCCAGGCCTTCTCTGTTTATGGAATCCTTTTTCCGTGATCGTACGTGGTGGGGATTTTCTTCCTCAGAGTCTAGACGAGGCTGATCTGCGGTAGCGTTTTGAGAGAGTTCCTGTCTGCCGTGCTGCTGGGATGGCTGCTCCTTTGCACTTTTCTGGTGGGTGATGGGAGGTCCCACGGCTGGGGTGAGTTGAGCTGGGGTGAATTGCAGGCAGGTGGGGCCCACATTAGCCTCTCGGCCACGTGTGGGGCACCCAGGACCAGGGACCTGCAACCTGCGTTTGCCTTAGTACAGGGTGGAGCCACCTTGGTTCCTGGTGTGTCCCCAGCACAGCGGTGATGGGAGAAAGGGGGGCTGCAGGAAGCTCAAGCAAGTGACTTACCTTTTCTTCCCTGCTGCTACCTAAAGGAATGTAAATCATAGCTGTTTTCTTACTTTCTAAATTAGTACCCATTGTTATGGGGGATAAGCAGCCAGAAGGTGAGTTTGATCCATAATTCCAGGAAGAACGAGGAGAGCCTGCCCAGAATAAATGTCGGCCAGGGGCTGCTTGGTTCTGCATGGTTGGTTGGTTTGTGGCAGTGATTTCATTGCGAGGCTGGTGTGCACTCAGGACAACTGAGCTGCCGGGGCGCTGGCTGTCTACAGTGGGGGACGGTAGGCCTGGACACAGCTTGCGGGCAGCACTTCCCCGAGCAGGAAGCACACGCTCAGGCCTCCTCTCAGTAGCAGGGGCTCGGCACCCATGGCAGACGTGGGAGCATGCACCGTGTGTTTCATCCGGCAGGGCCTCTCCAGCCCACATCCTTGGCTTGTGGCTAGGAAATAGGAAGGCATTTCAGAGAGAAAAGAAACAGCTCTCCACCTACGACTCAAGTCACTAACGAAAGGCTGCTCGTTCCATTTCTCAGCCACATGGAGTTCCCAGGTAGACCCTGAGCTGTTTCCCTGGCCCGTGGCTGTGTGTAAGTGAGTGCTCTTCCGTGTGTGTGCTCTTGTGTTCTTTTTGTGTATGTGCGCATGTGGCTCTCTGTATATACGCGGGCTGTTTCCTGTATGTGTGTATACATGGGCTCTTTCCTGCGTGTGTGTATATGTGCGCATGTGCTTTTCACCTGTATGTGCTTTCCTCTGTGTGTGTGTGTACCCATGCTCTTTTCTGTGTGTGCGTGTGTTCTCTGTGTACGTGAGCTCTTCTCTGTGTGTGGATCTGTGTGCTTACGCTCTTCTGTGCGTGTGGATCTGTGTGCTTACGCTCGTGTGTGTGTGGATCTGCACGCTCACGCTCTTCTGTGTGGATCTGCACACATACGCTCTTCTCTGTGTGTGGATCTGCGCGCTTACGGTGTTCTCTGTGTGTGGATCTGTGTGCTTACGCTCGTGTGTGTGTGGATCTGTGTGCTTACGCTCTTCTCTGTGTGTGGATCTGTGTGCTTACGCTTGTGTGTGTGTGTGGATCTGTGCGCTTACGCTCTTCTGTGTGTGTTTTCTTCTCTGTGTGTGTGCACATGCTCTTCTTTCTGCATAGAAGGCTCCGCTCCTGCTCCCTCCTCAGCCTTCACCGCCCTCTCTTTCCGTCACCTCTGTGCAGTCTTCCTTCCCCGAGTGTGCCTATCTTCCCTGTCTGTTTCAGTGGAGTTACTTCTTGCTCTTCCTTTCTGCATTTTTCCACTCAGATAGGTGGGGGTCCTGAGGTCCTGACTGGTTGGCCTTTGAGGTGCCAGGCTGCAGCATTGCCCGGTAGAGGAAACAGATGGGAGAGGCTGATCACAAACCCAGGCAGGCACCCGTGGCATTATCTGTCCCCACAGACCCCCAGGATGAGTCCAGGCCCTGCCAATGGCACAAAACCTGGGAGAACGGACGGAGGGTAGGGCTCACATGCCAGGCAGCAGGGAGTGCCTCAGCCACCTGTGCCTCCATTCAGCCACAAAGTGCTTCCCAGTCCCCTGTGCTGTCCGTGTAGGATTCAAGTCCTGAGGAGACCTTTCCCGGGGATTCACCTTGAACTGGGTGAGAGCTAGGCTGGCGCGGTGGAGGAGCTGCTGCTTTGGGTAGGGCAGTGGTAAAGGGGCTTGTTGCCTGTGAACTAAGGCCTTGGGTGGAACCGTGGGAGCCTTGGGAAGGTTGGGAGAAAGGGGGTTCCAGTTGGAAAGAGCAGTGGCACAAAGGCCTGAGACGGCCGCCGAGTGGCTGGGCCTGGCGAGAGAGCACCCAGTGCCAGTGAGGAGCCAGAGAGCAGGGAGCAGCTGGGCACGCACCTGAAGCCTGCTCAGGAGTGTGTTTTCTCGTCAGTGTCTCAGGAAGCCACAGGGGATGGATGGTGTGACCTGACATTTTCAGCAGCATCCTCTGCTGCTCAGTGGAATGCGGAGTGAGGGTGATGGCAGGAAGACCAGCCAGGAGACTGTCCCTGTGGACTGGGCACAAGATGAGGGTGGTCAGCCTTCTGGCAGGGGAGCAAGGAGAAGGGGTTAGGTGCCACAGCCTTTTGGGGTTTGCTCTAGTGGTGATGGCATGTGGGGTCCTCAGGTCTCCCTGCGATTTTCTAAGGGGCGGGCCTCTGCAGTGGCGGCCTAAGAGCACAAGCCTTTAGCGGCGAGCCAGGCTGTGCGTGCTGTCACACGCCTCCACGGGCACCCTCTTTTCACTGTTTGAGCCTGCTTGCCTCGGTAAAGGTCATTTTTGTTCAATGCTTGAGCCGGCCGTCCTTTATTTACATGTTAGTGGGATGAAAGTGGACATCAAGCAGAGTTAAATGGAATGCTTTGGACTGACCAGTAGCTTTCTTCAGTCAATAAGAAAGCGGCGTTCTCCATTTTTCCTCATCGTGATACAAGCATGTGCTTTCGGAGCGCCTGACTCCCCAGGCCGGGCAGCGCTTCCAGGAGGCTGGGTGGGCACCTCCACCCTGGCTTGGACTGGGGGAAGCACGTGTTTGCAGGGTTGCTGGCTGGCTTGTGAAAGGACACTGACTATGCAGTGCTCCAGCACTGTTTGCTGACTGAAGGCTTGGCTGCCTCCTGCCCTGCCTGTTAGGTGCTGCCAATTGGCCCCATAGTGCTTTCCATGTCTCTCCTGAGGCTGTGCCTAGGCACGACTCAGTCTGTCTCAGGTGCAGCTCGTAGACCCGGCCACGTGGAGGCTCTTCCTACTGAACTGAGTCCGGGGCCCTGGCCTGCTCAGCTTTCTCCCCCTGCAGCAGCTCTCCGGTTCCACAGATCCCAGGAGCTTGTCGCTGGGAGAGGAGTTGGGCTTCTGATGGCATACTCCCTGGGTGAAGCTGGGTACGTCCTATTTGCCATATAGGTTTTCTCCAGCAGTTAAGCTGCTGAGGGTAGGACTGCATTCATGCTTATGAGTAGATCAGACTTGAGAGAGACAGCGTGTGCATGTGTGAGACAAGCCCTCTGAAAGTGAGGGCCTTGTTAAACGGTGGGGGTGCTCCACTGCCTGAATACACACACACACACACACACACACACACACACACACACACACGCAGAGTCTGTGTCTGTCTCTCTCTCTGTCTCTCTTCCTCCCCTCTCTCTGTTCCTCCCCTCCCCCAAGCCCTGCAGTGCAACTGCCCCCTGCTCTGGGTGGTGCCTGCCTTGACTCCCTCTGTCCCGGGTGCGTGCTCCTGGGGTGCTGCACCGCCTGCTCCCTGGGCTGTAGAGGACACCACATGGCTACAGAGTGGGTCTGGTGGCTGCTGGTTGCCATGGCCCTCTGGACGTGCGTGGAGGGATGTCAGTGGCCCCGGATACCCTGGGCCTTCTTGGTGAGGAGGTGTTGGGCAAAGTGTCCCCGTTTCTTCATGACTCTGTGTGGTCAGCTTCTGTGGAGTCACCACCTCTGTGTCATTCCTTTTCCTCCTGTTGCTCCTCCTCTGTCCTTGTGTGGCCCCTGTCCCCTCCACCTCGTGCTCCTGACCCTTTCGGGGGCTCAGACGCTCCTCAGAGGCTTGCTGATGAGCAGACTTGAGGGCTGCTGAGCTGCACCCCTGTCCCATGCCTGCCTCATGGGCCTGGCCTGCTTGTATTCTAGTCTCACACGCTGTGCTCTGGGCTTCCTTCATGCCCCAGTGGCCGGGCAGGACAGCGGCTGCACGTTTGTGACTTGTGGTGAGGTGCTGTTGGCCAAGGGGCCCTTCCTGTTGCCGCCCTGCTCTTTCATCTCCCTCTGTGGCCACGGAGGGGCTGCCTGCAGTGTGGCTCTGCTGGCTGCTACTTGCAGCTTGGTTAAATAGCACTGTCATCATTTGCTGAGCTTCTGTGCATGAGAAATTCTTAAATAGCACTGTGTTGTTGCGTGAGTTCAGTCTTTGATGCTAAATCTTAAGTTCTGTCTAGAAGGTTGTGGACCGAGATGAAAACCGTGTATGGATTTATATGCGCGAATGTATACTCATCTCAGCGGCGCCCTCGGGTGCCTGCAGTGCCAGGTGGTTGCTCTGTTACTTATTGGACCAACCGCGTGGACTGCAGGCTGACCATGCCACTCTACATAGGGTTCCGCGGGTTGAGAGACTTCACCTGTCGGCCCCAGGTCCCTCCTTTGTAAGTCCTGGGTGGATGGTAATTGTGGGGATGGAGAGGACCAAGCCCAGTAAGGTTTAGGATTGTGGGCAATGGAGGAGGCATGGAGTCGCCTGGGTACAAGTGCAGGTGGCTCTGCGGGGCTGAGTGTATGTGGAAGCGATGGAATTCATGCGTGTGTCAGGCGTTTGCTCCTGAACTCTCCCTCCCGTGCCTGTGCCTGGTTCGTATGGACAGGCCTGGATGGAGCAGCTGCACCCGGCCTTATCTGGCAGGCAGCCCGGAGGTCAGGCTGGAGCCTCCGGCCCGTGACTCAGTGGAGAGGAGTGGGAGCCGGAGGGCCACAAAGTGGGAAGTGGGCTCTTCCTAAAAGAGGGCGGCAAGGGATCAGGTGGCAGCAGAGTCTTTGAGGAGGGAGAGATGCTTGAAGAATTCTGAAAGCCAGGGCAGTCGAGACTCCAGGTGCAGGAGGGGCTGGCTTTCCAGGCAGCGGCAGGAGTGTGGGCTGATGGCTGGGGAGACCCTGGGGCAGGGGCTAGACTGAGGGGCCAGGGGTACCGCACTGGGCCTGTGGTGGTGGAGGGGCTCTGTCGGTGGGGGGTCTTCAGATCTCTGTGCGTGTGTACGGTGTGGGTCATAGGATTGTGCTGTGCTTTGGTATAATACAGCCTTCCTTATGAGTGAAGATGGGAGAGAGTGGGGATAGGGGATGGCGGGAGAGAAGGATCAACCGAATGTATTGGGAGTACTGGAGGGAAACGGCTGGGCTGGCTCCTGCACGCCTGGCCTGGGTAACTTAACTGAATGCCTGCGGAGATTTTGTAAGTGGTAAAAGTTGTTTAAATTTGTGTTATTGAATGCTGATAACTCTCAGGGGTTTAAAGAAACCTGTTTACTTTATGAGGAAAATTTAGAGCATCCATCCACTCACGTGTCCATCCATTCATCCTCTTGCCTGCTCACCCATCCACCCTCCCTCACCGAGGAGGCCTTCGCTGATAGGCCAGCTGCCGCTGCACCACGGCCCGAGGGGTGTGGAGGAGCAGAGAGCTCCTGCGGACTGGGCCAGGGGCGGATGAAATGGGCCACGTTGCTTGTGAGACGATAAATACTTAAGATAATTGAAACTTGATTGAAAAAAAAAAATTAGGGGCCATGCGTTTGGCTCACACCTGTAATCCCAGCACTTTGGGAGGCCGAGGTGGGTGGATCACTTGAGGTTAGGGGTTTGTAACCAGCTGGGCCAACATGGTGAAACCCTGTCTCCACCAAAAAATATAGAAATTAGCCAGGCGTGGGGGTGGCCTGTGCCTGTAGCCCTAGCTACTTGGCAGGCTCTGTTGAGAGAATTGCTCGAACCTGGAAGGCAGAGGTTGTGGTGAGCCGAGGTGGCGCCACTGCATTGCAGCCTGGACGACAGAGTAAGACCCCGTCTCAAAAAAAAAGGCAATAGATATTTGTTTACATTTGAATTTTAATATTAGGAACAGTGTAAAAATATTGATAATGTACACTTTGAGTCACAGAATGCTTGCGTTTTCAAGTTTCTGCCATGTTTACTTTCTGCTTTACCACCTGTTCGTTTTCTTTCAGATCTTTGAAAGGATCTTGTTTATATGGGCAATCCGCCACCCTGCCAGCGGGTATGTTCAGGGGATCAATGACCTCGTCACGCCTTTCTTTGTGGTCTTCATTTGCGAATACTTAGGTAAGATTTCTCGCAAACATTCAACGTGAACTTTAGTGGACTTGCTGTGTGTTACTCTGCGTAATTATAAAAATATCGAAAACTGCCCTTCAGTTTAATGTTATCAATGATAAGTAATCTTAGAGAAAGAGTTTTCTCATTGACAACAGCTTCCAAAATGTCTTTAATCTACATGCTCGACCACTGAAATTATGAAGTTGCAGTTGTGATGATTAGTATCTTCTTTTTAACAATATGTGAGGATAAATACTGTACTAGGGGAGTGTACTTAATTCTAAAGGCCAGCACAGTGCTGGCTTTAATGGTTTGAAATTATTTTTTTCATTTATGAGATGGAGTCTTGCTCTGTCGCCCAGGCTGGAGTGTAGTGGCGCGATCTTGGTTCGCTGCAACCTCTGTCTCCTTGGTTCAAGTGATTCTCCTGCCTCAGCCTTCTGAGTAGCTGGGATTACAGGCATGCATCACCAAGCCCAGCTAATTTTTATATTTTGAGGAGAGACGGGGTTTCACCGTGTTGGCCAGGCTGGTCTTGAACTCCTGACCTCATGATCTACCCACCTCGACCTCCTAAAGTGCTGGGATTACAGGCGTGAGCCGCTGTGCCCAGCCAATGGTTTGCATTTAAATGGATAAGGTTAATGTGTTAGAATATCAGTGGCACGTTTTGCTTACAAGCTGAAAACCAAGTCTTTAATTACTTTTCTGTGGCATTTCATCGCTTTTCTGCTTTTGATACACTAGTAACATTTTGTGTTCTGAGAGTATTAATTACCTGTAACTGGCCGAACAGTGTAGGTTGGCTGTGCTGTTTCTTTGTGAGTACTGTGTATCTTTTCTTTATCTCGTCAACTGTAACACAACTGAATCAGTTTTGAATGTGTTTAATTAAAACCCCTGATGATAAAGTGAGGATCTGCTTTCTAATTCATCTGTGAATAAAACCCAGGAGAGGGGACTTGACTGTTTTGTTGCCGTGTTTGACTTTAAACCGGTTTGGTCTCCTGCAAGCCTTCGGGACCTGCCGCTTGCCTGTTTTCACGACATGCTGTTTCAGCCTTTGAAGTTTCTGTTTGGCTTCAGAGTCACACCCTTGCTGTAATCTGGAGAGATGAGCTTTACCCAAGGACAGATTATCCTCCGAGGATGGGGACATAGCCATGTACTGAATTTCACTGCAACCCTGTCACACTTTGTCCCCATTTATGATTTCATAGGAGGTTGCCTCATTGCTAAGCAACTAATGAGAGCTGCTGCTGCTCACTCCCTAATCATCTCTTAAGTAGAGGAGAGGCCGCTCCTGAGGGTGCTTGCTTTTCTGCCTCTCACCCCTCATTTGACAGATAATGAAAATGCTCTTAATGATCCTAGAACAGTAGGACCTCTGTCAGTAGACTTCAGCGTTGTTAATTGAAAGAAGTTCAGCTGAGATGTGATTAGAGAATTGATATTCCATGTTAAATAGACCATTTAATTAATGTGGTAAATAAGTTTGTCTTAACTGCTTTACCACCAGCTTCTCTTGTAAGACCCAAGTGATTCTTAATGCATTTGCCTGATTATCTGCAAGACAGGACGAAGGGGCATGACCACGATCTTAATTGTCCAGCAGAAAGAAAGACGAGAAAATGGAGTTTGTGTCCTGTAAGTGGCATTTTCAGATGAGCTCAGGGACACACTCCTTGCCTTCCCTCATCCCCATCACACACACGTGCACACGCATATCCCCGTCACACACATGTGCACACACGTATCCCCATCACACGTGCACACGCCTATCCCTTCACGTGCACACGCGTATCCCCATCACACACGTGCACATGCGTATCCCATCACACATGCACACGCATATCCCCATCACACACGTGCACACGCGTATCCCCATCACACACACGTGCACACGCGTATCCCCATCACACACACGTGCACACACGTATCCCCATCACACACGTGCACACGCGTATCCCCATCACACACACGTGCACTCGTGTATCCCCATCACACACGTGCACACATATGCGCACATCGGAGCACAACTACACATTGTGGGTGTACCGTGTCACTTCCGAACGTCTGTGTAAAAACGTACCATTTATTCTGTCAGTTGAGAATAACCGACAGACCTAGAAAGTGGACCTACAAAAATGTTTGGTCCCGGATTTCACGTGTGGTTGTTGCATTTGTAGTCCTTTCTAGATTTTGCTTCCTCTGTTTGGGGAATGTTCATTAGTATAGTCCAAGTCCATTTCACTTTGTTGTAAAGAAGCGTTTACAACATAGTATATTACAAATCCATTTCATTATGCTGTAAAGACACGTTTAACTTGCGTGGGAGCTGTCCAGCTTCCTTAGGGCTACGGTTTTGTCATTCATGCAGCCCTTCATGGAGCACCTGCCCTGGTGCTGGGTTGGGAGGTGACTTCAGTTCAATTCATTGAGTGTTGATAGGGCATCTCCTGGCCCTGTGCTGTGGGAGCCGGGCAACAGACCAAGGAAAGCCTGATCCCTGCCCTCTTGGAGCCTGTGGTTATAGCACAGGAGACAGATTGTAGATGAGTAATTTAAAGTCTTAATTAAAGTAATTAGCATTCACATTATCAAGAGGAAGCTTGGGCTGCTGTGAGGACCTGTCTGGTTTAGGGGTCAGAGGAGGCTTCCAGGATGAAGTGACATTTTAGCCATATCTCATGGGACGAGGGGGAGCCAGGTTGAGGCCGGGCGTTCAGAGAAGGCAGCAGGAGGGCCAGCCTGGAATCCAAGGCTCAGTGACAAGTAGTGGCACTGGGAGCAAGGGTGGGGCCGCCTGGGCCTCGGTGCTGAGAAGCTTGGGGTGGAGTCCCAGGGGCGTCTTTGAACATTCAGTCTGGCAGCTGCGTGGATGAGATTGGAGAGTTTCTTGGGAAGCTCACAGACCGGGGACCCGCAGCCTCCAGCACCGGCAGAGGCACGGGTGCCCTTCAGAGAGGCTGTTTTGGTTTGCTGAACTCTTAGTTTGCTTGGTCATCAAGCCAGTAAACCTCCGATGCTCTGCTTAGTGAAGCCCTTCAAGTGGACGGTTCTTTAGAGGGTAGAGCCTGGCAATGCGAGTCTGGTTTTGACGCCTGAGCACCCGCCAGTCCTTGGCCTCCTGCCTGTGGTGCTAGCCCGGGTGTGCGCGCCTCCTGAGAGCTGCCACTGGCTTGCTTCTGGGGACAAGCTTGCATTGCTGCTTGGATTCTCCTTTCTTTGAAGTTGAAGTACAGGACAGAATCCTAGTTAATCGAAGGTGTAAGAAATCCCCTGGGTATGGGATTCCTTCAGGGGCTTTCGGGCAACAGCAGACTGATGTGTGAGGCCTGAGTGGGAGCTGGGCTCTTTCTGGGGATGTGCGTTCACCATGTGTCCAGGGCCCCTCAGGATCCACAGCTCCTGACCTGCCGCATGCCCCCGCTGGTTCCACGGGAGGAGGGAAATGCTGGAGCGTGGCAGTGGTGCCTGTGATGTTCCAGGTGGGAAATGGCCACTCCTGAGTAGCCAGGCCCTTCCACTCGGCATCATGCTTTCAAGGCCCTCCACGCAGCGTGAATCAGTCCTTCTTCCTTCCTGCAGCCGTGGTGTCCGTGGTGGGGACGCCGCACGTGTTTCTCCACTCAGCCGCTTGTGGACGTTTCAGTGTTGGTTTTTCTACTCATGTTGTTTCCATTTTTGACTACGCTTTTGACAGGAATCACATTGCTATGAATATTCATGTACAAGTTTTCACGTAGATGTGTGTTTCCATTTCTCTTGGTTTATAACGGGGAGTAGAATTGCTGGATCACGTGTAACTCTGTGTTTAACAATCTGCCGGACTGTTTTCCCATGTGGTGGCTCCTTTTCCACGCCCGCAGCAGTGTGCGAGGAGCTTCGTTTCCTCTTCCTGCATGAGTTTGTCCATTTGGTCAACATTTGTCATTATCTTTCACTCTCTTTTTGGGTAGACTTGAGTGAACCTCATATTAATTTAAAGAGACTGAGTTCTGCCTGTTACTCTCAAACTGTGATAAAAACTCTGAGGAGAGGGGATGTCGACTATAGAAATCATTATTGGCAAAGATAAAGAAATGAATTCCTGGGTGCTGCTGTTTTCCGCACAGCCCAGCACACCTGCAGTGTTGACAGCCGTCCTGCCCAGTGCCAAATTCCCTGTTGTACGAGGCAACCTTTATGGGCCGGTTTAACCCTCTTATAATGGATGCACATGCTGTTGTTTTCTTCAGGCTTAAAGCTGAGTATTAGTAGGTATATGTGTATGTATGAATGAATGAATGAAGGAGAGGGACAGTCTTGCTCTGTCACCAGGCCAAGTGCGGTGGTGTGATCATGGCTCATGGCAGCTGCAACCTCCCAGGTTTAAGTGATGCTCCCACCTCAGCCTCCTAAGTAGCTGGGACTGCAGGCGTGCACTACCACGCCTGGCTAAGTTTTTATTTTTTGTAGAAGCAGGGTCTTGCTGTACTGCCCTGGCTGGTCTCAAACTCCTGGACTCAAGGAATTCTTCCTTGGCCTCCCAAAGTGCTGAGATTACAGGCATGAGCCACTGTGCCCGGCTTAAAGCTGGGTATTCTCTCATTATTCTAGTAATCGTTTGGTCGTGTCCTATGACAATTACACCTTCAGTTTTTAGGAGGGAAACGTGTAAAGGTGAAGTTTCCATATATTCGCTGAAACTCTTGGAGACTGCGATTCAGTTTCGTTCCTGATGGGTGCTCTGTTTTCCTTTTTCCTGTTGTGCCTCTCCCACGGAGACTCGCTGCTCCTCGAATCTGGGGACTGTGTCTCACGTGTGTGTCATGCTCTGCGCAGAGAAGCTCAGTAGATGGGAGAAGCTCTGTTGAATTGGATCCCTGCAGAAAGTTTTGTGTCTATGGAGCACTTTGCTTATTCATGTTTGTTTAAACATCAAAACAATATATAATACTTAATGTTTGAAGTTAACATTGTTTGTCTTGGCTTACTTCAGCCTCCGCCTCCCGGGTTCAAGCTGCTCTCCTGCGTCAGCCTCCCACCACCATGCCTGGCTAATTTTGTATTTTTATTAGAGATGGGGTTTCACCATGTTGGCCAGGCTGGTCTCGAACTCCTGACCTCAAGTGATCTGCCCACCTCGGCCTCCCAAAGTGCTGGGATTTCAGGCACGAGCCACCGTGCCCAACCAGTATGTTATTAATTAATTAATTTATTTTTAACTTTTATTTTAGGTTCAAGGGCACGTGTACAGGTTTGCCATGCAGGTAAATCGTGAGTCACAGGAGTTTGGTGTACAGGCTATTCAGTTACTCAGGTAATGAATATAATACCTGACGGGTAGTGTTTTGATTCTCACCCTCCTCCTGCTCTTCACCCTCAGCCAGGCCCTGGTGTCTGTGCTTTGCTTCTTTGTGTCCGTGTGTTCTCTGTTTTTGGCTCCCACTTACAAGTGAGAATATGCGGTATTTGGTTTTCTGCACCTGCACTGGTTCTTCTAGGATAATGACCTCTACCTCCATGTTGCCATAAAGGACATGACCTTCATTCTTTTTTATAGCTGGATAGTATTCCATGGTGTGTATGTACCACATTTTCTTTACCCAGTCCACCACTGATGGGCGTTTAGGTTGATTCCATATTTCTGCTATTATAAATAGTGCTGTGATGAACATACACATGTGTGTTTCCTTCTGGTAGGACAGTTGACATTCCTTTGGGTACATACCCAATAATGGGATTGCTGGGTTCAACAGTGGTTGTGTTTTAAGTTCTCAGAGAAATCGCCAAAGTGCTCTCCACAGTGGCTTCTCTGTCTGCATCCTCACTCGCAGTGTGTAAACGTTTCCTTTTCTATGCAACCTCGCCAGCATCTGTTACTTTTTGACGTTTTAATAATAGTCTTTCTGACTGGTGTGTGATGGCATCTCATTGTGGCTTTGATTTGCATTTCTCTGATGATTAGCGAGGTCGACCATTTTTCATATGTGTATTGGCCACATATATGTCTTCTTTTTGAAAGGTGTCTGTGTCCCTTGCCGACTTTTTAATGGCGTTGTGTTTTGCTCATTAAGTTCCTTATGGATTCTGGATATTAGACCTTTGTTGGATGCATCATTTGCAATATTTTCTCCTGTAGGTTGTATGTTTACTCTGTTGATAGTTTTTTTTTTTTTTTGCCATGCGAAGCTCTTTAGTGTAGCTAAGTCCCATTTGTTAATTTCTGTTTTTGTTGCTTTTTTTTTTTTTGGCATCTTGGTCATGAAATCTTTGCCAGGTTCTGTGTCCAGAGTGGTATTTCTTTCTGTTATCTTCCAGGATGTATACAGTTTAGGTGTTTTATTTAAGTCTTTAATCTATCTTGAGTTGATTTTGGTATAATCAAGGGGTCTAGTTTCAAACTTCAGTGTATGGCCGACCAGTTATCCCAGCACCATTTATTGAATAGGAAGTCCTTTCTCCATTGTGCGTTTTTGTTGACTTTGTCGAAGATCAGATGGCTATAAATGTGTGGCTTTATCTCTGGGTTCTCTGTTCTGTTCCACTGGTTTCTGTGTCTGTTTTTGTACTGGTGCCATGCTGTTTTTGTTTCTGTAGCCTTGAAGTATAGTTTCAAGTATGCCCACAAGTATATTTACAAGTCTGAATATTGTGATATCTCCAGCTTTGTTCTTTTTGCTTAGGATTGCTTTGGCTAGTCAGACTCTTTTTTGGTTCCATGTGAATGTTAAAATAGTTTTTTTCTAATTCTGCAAAAAATGTCATTTATTGGTAGTTTAATAGGATTAGCACTGAGTTTGTAAATTGCTTTGGGCAATGTGTTCATTTTAACAATAGTGATTCTTCCTGTCCATCAGCATAGGATGGTTTTCCATTTGTATGTTCCTCTCTGGTTTCTTTGAGCAGTGTTTTGTAATTCTCGTTGTAGAGATCTTACATGTCCCTGGTTAGCTGTATTCCTAGGTAGTTTATTCTTTTTGTGGCTGTTGTAATGGGATTGTGTTCTTGATTTGGCTCTCAGCTTGGACATTGTTGGTGTATAGAAATGCTACTGCTTTTTGTACATAGATTTTTGTATTCTCAAACTTTGCTGGATCTATCAGATTAGGAGCTTTTTGGCAGAGACCATGGGGTGTTTTAGGCATAGAATCGTATTGATGGCAAACAGTTTGATTTTCTCTCTTCCTGTTGGATGCTTTTATTTCCTTCTCTTGCCTGATTGCTTTGGCAAGGGCTTCAGTACTATGTTGAATAGGAGTTTTGAGAGTGGGCATCCTTGTCTTGTTCCGGTTCTCAAGGGGAATGCTTCCAGCTTTTTTGCATTCAGTGTGCTGTGGATTGTTAGTTTCTCATAGTTGCCTCTTACTATTTTGAAGTATGTCCCTTCAGTGTTAAGAGTAATGTAAAAACATGTCTTTTAAATAGGAACAGTATAGAGCTAGTGGAAAGCATAGGTAAGTTATGAAGGAGCAGTTAAAATACTTGGCCATCCCACTGTTGAGAAGACTTGTCGAAGCCTGTCTCCTCACTGTGAAGATCCGTGCTCCCTGCACAGCCACACTGGGAGGGCTGGAGAAGGGTCTCCCTGCTTTCTCTGCTCCCAAGAGACCCGTGGTCATCCGCATGTGGAGTGTCCGAACTCTACTTCAGTTCCTTGGGGGAGGTGCCATGGTATCACCTCTGTGTGGTAAGCACTGTGGGTCTGGGCCCTTCCCCACGTCTTACCTGACCTGGGACTGGGCCTCTGAGCTAGCCTGGGTCTCTCCTCTGGGCTGCTTGGGTCCCAGTGTCTAGGTCTGCGCTGGGGGAAAGAGGACTCATCCGGCCTGGAGCCTGAGCTGTGGTTCCAGCCCGTCCTTTGCGCGGGGGTCCCAGGCACTTGCCCGCTCAGCGCTCACTCGGGTGCCGTCCTGTGTGTGGCCACCAGGCGGCGCCTGCCACTGTTTGCTGTATTTCTTCCCGGTCTTTATTTCTGTGTGTTGTGTTTACATTGTCAGGTGCCTATTATCTATGACATTTTGTTTCATGTTTTTTCCCCATTTAACCTTACAAGCTTTTCCCTGTATTGAGAAATCTTTATAAAAATCATTTCTACCTTCTGTACATAATACTCCATTGAGATCATGTAGAGTAATTTGCGAAACCATCCACTGTTGGAATTTTTTTAGTTTTTCTTTCCTTTAGGCATGGTGTAATTTTTAAGTAAAGCCTGTACTTTCCAAGCAGCAGCTGCCATACTTCTTTTAAGTTTGTTAAATTTGGTCTTGAATGAAGGAGTGTTATTCTATCACCGTGAATTCCACAATTTAAGCAGAAAATTGTGTTTTAGTTTAAATATTTTTAGCATAGCAAGAAACAAAGAAGCGTTTGCCCTGCTCCCCATCTTTGATGCCTCTGTGCTTCTTAAATGTGGAAACAACCTTGACTGAGTGACTTGGACTGGTAACTCGGAGTGACCGGCTGTTGCTTGTGCCGCACGGGAGCCACAGCACTACATTTTGGAGGCGAAGATTATTTCACAATGGATCCTAACCATCAGTGTGTTTAGTATCTTATTGACTTGCTTTTTTTACGTCATTTTCTCTTAAGTTACTCTTGAAAGCAAATGTGGTACGGGATTGGAATAAACAGTGCATTTACTTAAGAACAGTAAGAATATTTATTGTACGATGGCTCATGCTTGTAATCTCAGCACTTTGGGAGTCTGAGGCGGGTGGATCACCTGAGGTCAGGAGTTCCAGATCAGCCTGACCAACATGGAGAAACCCATCTCTACTAAAAATACAAAAATCAGCCAGCTGTGGTCGCACATACCTGTAATCGCAGCTACTCAGGAGGCTGAGGCAGGAGAATTGCTTAAACTCAGGAGGCGGAGGTTGCGGTGAGCCAAGATTGTGCCATTGCACTTCAGCCTGGGCAACAAGAGGGAAACTCCATCTCACAGACACATACACAAAGAATATTGATTTTTATATTATTGTTTGTAAGTCAGATCCCTGAACATAGATCGTTCTTAAGCATGTAGTTTTGCCCGGAGAGGACATTCTAACATATGGCTCCTGGAGCTGGAGGCCTGCTCGAGTTGTGATTAGCATACCGTGGGGTGGCAGGTAAAATCCCTGCAGCCAGGGCAACCATGAGAGAAATAATGCGGAGAACATGCTCAAGGCTGGATTTTAGCAGCACCGTCATTCTTTTCCTATTTCCATGATCAGAGTATTAATAGGGCTTCTGGTGACAGCGAGGGCAACAGCTGGTGCTAGTTTCTCATTGATAAGTTGCAGCTTGAGAATGATTTGCTTTGTTTGCATTTAAATTTCACTTCACTCTACCTCGTTTTTTTGCATTGTCTAAACCGAGGCTACTGCCAAATACATCCTTCGCCTGACTTCGAGTTTTCCACATAGCTTAGGTGCTTGTGTCTCCACAGTTAATCTCAGAAACGCCGAACGGTAAAAACCAAAGCATCTGAGCGTAGCACATTGTCTGTGGTAGTTCTGTGAGGCAAGCAGAGAGCTCCCTGGGGTTGCTGGTGGGTGGGACAGGAAAGGGGCGGCGGCTGGTGGGCGAGACAGGAAAGGGGCGGCGGCTGGTGGGCGGGACAGGAAAGGGGCGGCGGCTGGTGGGCGGGACAGGAAAGGGGCGGTGGCTGGTGGGCGGGACAGGAAAGGGGCGGTGGCTGGTGGGCGGGACAGGAAAGGGGCGGTGGCTGGTGGGCGGGACAGGAAAGGGGCGGTGGCTGGTGGGCGGGACAGGAAAGGGGCGGTGGCTGGTGGGTGGGACAGGAAAGGGGCGGTGGCTGGCTTTGCAGCCCTGAACTGACAGTACAGGTGCCACATCTTTGTATTGCCCACGACTCATATGGATTCATATTTTCTAGTTAATAACATTTTGGAAATAATTAGGGTAATGGATTTACTGTTCGAAAAATTGGAAAATTTAATTACAGTGTGGCTTTATCATCCCAGAAGCTGTCACTTGAACGTTTAGCTAATTTTTTTCTGGCCTTTTAGTCTATAGACTCTTTTTCATAGTGGGTGTTATGTTATATTATGCATGCACATTTCAATATTGCTTTTTGCTTGGTATCTAAGCAGTTTTCCAGTGTCATTAAACATTTTAAAAAATGCGTTGTTTAAAGGTAGCAACACACTTCTTTCAATAACGGTTAGAAAAAGTAGACAAATAGGCCAGAAACTAGAAGAATAAACAACACAGAAAACCAACTAGCTCTAGTAGATATCCACGGAACACTGCACCAAACAGCAGCAGGGCACACGCGGGGCTTGTGGAGCAGCCTCTAGAATAGACCATCTGCCAGGCCATGAGACAAGCCTTCATACTGTTGAAAACATGCAGTTTATACGAAGTGTGTTTTTTGACCACAGTGGCATTAAGTTAGAAACCAGTAACAGAGGGAGACTGGAAGAAAATGACAAATACGTAGACATTTTAGAACATACGCTAGATAACCAGTGGGTCAAAGAAGAAATTGTAAGGGAGATGAGAGATTGTTGTGAGATGAAGACGATGAAAACATAATGTATCAGCACTTACAGGATGCAGTTAAAGCGCTGATCCAAGGAAAATTTATAGTTGTAACTGACTGTAATGAAAAAGATCTCAAATCATTAGCTTTCCTGTTTCAGACACTTAGAAAAAGAAGTGCAAAACACACAGAAAGGAGAAAATAATGGAGACTGGAACAGAAATAAGTGAAACAATAGAATAATAGGCAAAAGCAAAGTTGGTTCTTTGAGAATATGAACAAAATTGACAGACTTGTAGCTGACGAGAGAGAGAACCCAAGTTACTAAATTCATGAGTAATTTAAGAAATATGCAGCATTAAAGGAATCCTGTGAACAACTCTGCAAACTAGGCATGAGTATGGAACCAACTCCCGGGAAGACACAAATTGCCGAAACTGACTGTGATGGTTAATTTTGTGCCAGGTTGGCTGGGCTTTGGTGCCCTCTTGCTTAGTCAAACACCAGTCTGTTTGTAGCTGCCGTCTACCTGTATTTTAGATGTGATTAACATTTAAATCGGTGGACTTTGAGTAAAGCAGATTATTCTTCACGGTGTAAGTGGGCCTCCTTATCTAATCAGTTGAAGGCCACGAATGGGAAGACTGAAGTTTCTTGAAGAAGTAGAAATTCATCTCAAGACTGCATCATGGGGAATCCTGACTGAGTTTTTAGCCTGCTGCTCTACCCCACAGATTTCAGACTTGCCAGTCCCTACAATTGTGAGAGCCAATTCCATAAAGTAAATCTCTCTCTGAGATTTAATTATTAACAATGCAAAATTAATTTTACTCAATCATAGGACTAGTTTGCTGGTGAATTTTATCAAATGTTTAACAAAGAATTAACACTATTTCTTCGTAGACTCTTCCCAAAAACAGAAGAGGAGGGAACACTTTTCACCTCATTCTGTGGGGCCAGTATCACTCTAAGACCAAAGTGAGATGAAGATGGGACAAGGAAGGAAATCTATAGAACAGTGTTCCTCATCAAGATGGCTTGAAATCCTCAGCAACGTCCTAGCTAACCGAATCTAGCAACATAGTAAAAGAATTAGGCATCATTACAAGTGGAATTTATTTCAGGAATGCTGGGATGCTTCAACATTTGAAAATCAATCAGTGTAACATGCTATGTTAACAGAATAAAGGACATGCTCTTCTCAGTTGATAGAGAGAAAGCATTTGACGAAATCCAGCACCCTTTTATGGTTAAACAACAACAACAACAACAACATTCAACAAACTAGGAATAGAAGACAACTTCCTCTCTAGTAAAAAGGCTTCCATGAAAATTCTATGACTAACATCACCCTAGTTTTCTCCCTACGATCAGGAATAAGAAAGATATGGACGTCTACTCTTCCCACTTCTATTTTAGTGTAGGTTCTAGCTAACACAGTTAAGCAGAAAAATGAAACAAAAGTCATCCAGAATGGAAACAAAACTCTCTCTGTTTATAGATGACAGGATGGTGTATGCAGAAAAAACTAAGAAATCCACTAGAACACTATGAAAGCTTATAAACCAATTCAGGTTTGTAGGATGCAAGATCAAGATTAAAAAATCAGTTACATTTTTATGCACTTGCAATGAAATATTTAAAAAATGGAACTATGAAAATCCATTTACGTCAGAAAGAATAAAATACTTAGACATAAATTTAGCAAGAGAAGTGCAAGATTCACACTCTGAAAACTACAAATTATTGTCGAAATAAAGAAGATCTAAATAAATGGAAAGGCATCCCATGTTCATGGATTGGAAAACTTAATATTATTAAGGTGGCATTTTCTCCCAAATTGATGTAAAGATTCAGTGCAATCCCTATGAAAAGCCTAAATGGCTCGGCAGAATTTGTTGATCTCATCTTAAAATTCATTTTGGAGTTCAGAGGACCCAGAATAGCCTTAACATCTTGAAAAAGAAGAGCAGAAATTATGCATTCTGGTATCAGAATTTATTACAAAACTACGTTAATTGAGACTGTGATGCTGCCATGTGGACAGACCTGTAGATCACCAGAATAGAATTGAGAATCCAGAGATAAATCTTCATGTTTATGATCAATTGATTTTTGACAAAAATGCTGAGAAAATTCAGTGAGGAAATTTGTGTTTTCCAGCCAGTAGTCCTGGATGGTTTATTAGATATCGATATGTAAAAAGATGAAGTTCCACTTCTGCTTCTCTGTATACTCAAAAAATAAAGTGACTCATGACCTAAACGTAAGAACTGAAAGCATAAAACCCTTGAAGGAAAACATGAATAAATCTTCATGACCTTGGGTTAGGCCATGGTTTCTGAGATATGACACCAAAAGCAAAAGGGACAAAGGATAGATAAATTGGAATTCATCAAAATTAAAACTTTCATGTTATAAATCATACCCTTAAGAACATGAAAAAACATTCCCCAGAATGGGAGAAATCTTTGCAAATGGGAGAAGATGTTTGCATATCTGAAAAGAAACTCCTATCTAGTATATACAGATAACTCATCCAACTCAATATTAAGACAAACTTAATTTTAAAATGGGCTGAGTATTTGAATAGATGTTTCTCCTGAGAAAATACACAAATGACCAATATATATAGGAAAAGGTGGCCAACATCGTTAATAGGGAATACAAGTCAGAAACCACAGTGTGATACCACTTCACACCCACCAAGATGGCCACTATCAAAAAGAATAACAGTAACAACTGTTGGCAGGGGTGTGGAGAAAGCAGTGTGGGGCCGGGGGATTGGCGGTTAATGGGTACAGAATGTCTTTTGAAGGGGAGCAAAATGTTGTAAAATTAGATTGCAGTGGTGGTTGTAAAATTAGATTGCAGTGGTGGTTACCCAACTTAGTGACTATGTGAAAAACCACTTTCAATACGTGGCATGTGAATTATATCTCCGTTAAACAGTTCGAAAAAAGTCGAAGCTTATTATTCTGTTGTAAGGAGATACGATTGTCAGTTTTCTATCGACAAACATTGCGTAGTTTGTACTTTTCATTGTTGCTGTTGCCTGTGCTGGCCCAGTAAAGCAATCCTGATTGTGTTTTGGACTAGTCTTGTGATGCATTCTTAGAAGAGGCATCACTGAATCAATGGCTGTGAGTATTTTTAGCTCTGCATAGCATTTGCTGGTTGTTTTCCAGCAAGAAATGACTGCGTATAGTCTCACCACCATGTGAGAGAGTGCCATCTTTCTCTGTGGGATTTTCTTTACCTTGGTTCTTAATAGGTCTTTCATTGGCTTGACAGGACAAAAGTCTGTGTCTGTGTGTTGCAGATGTACTTCATTCATGGATAGATGCTTTAGTATTCACACTCAAGGCTGCATCCGCATAGGCACAAGCCCAAAGATGCTAAGTGACTCAGTGAATTGAAGAACCAGGAGCAATTAATACACTCTCCAGTACTGACATGGGAGTTTTCATCCGAAAGGTACTTTATTCAACTGGTCAGATGAGAAAGTCAGCAAAGACAAGGGGCGTGTGTGTGTGTCTGTGTGTGTGTGTCTGTGTGTGTGTCTCTGTGTGTGTGTCTCTGTGTGTCTGTGTCTCTGTGTGTCTGTGTGTGTCTCTGTGTGTGTGTCTGTGTGTGTGTGTGTCTGTGTGTGTGTCTCTGTGTGTGTGTGTCTCTGTGTGTGTGTGTCTGTGTGTGTGTGTGTCTGTCGGTCTGTGTACGTGTCTGCTTGTGGGCATGCATGCTTGTGTGTGGTGAAACAACAATTGAGTTGGAACCCAGGGACTGCAGGCCTCGTGTGTAGAGCGTGCTAGTGTGACAAAAGCAAGCATGTGCCCAACGGTTTCCGGGACCCAGTGTGCTGGGAACTTGCTCCTCCCTAACGAGTGTGTCGACTCCTTTGGGAGGCTTGGTTTGGGCTGTTTTATGGAAATGCAGTGCCTGAGTCAGCGTCTTGCAATTCCCTGATGTACTTTCATGCAGAGGACGGTGTTAGCATTCCTTGTAAATGATGAGGTGGAACCCGTATATCATCGTAAGCTGCCCCAGCAGAAGGTCAGCCCTTGCCTTGGCCTTGACCTGTTTTTGCGACCTTGTTTTCCGATTTCCTGATTCCCCACGTGCTTCTCACTCTCTCCCCCATCGGACCACACCCGCCTGCAGTCAGCTCCTATATTTACCCACACACTGGTTTTGGTGAAGCATTTTGCATATTGTATTACAGTATCGGACATTTATGGAGTTTTCACCCTAGGCTGAGTGTTCTGTGCGTATCGTGGTAGATAGGTTGTGTTAGGTTTTAAAGTGAAATTGTGGGGCATCAGGACCACCCTCAAAGTGCCTGAAGTCAGTAGAACTTGGGGACCCTGATACTTAACATCCAAGAATCAACCCATTTGTTTTTCCTTGCATTTAAATCCTGGCTTCCATTTATTTGGAGCAAAAGCCAATATCTAGCTTAAATGGTGTGGATTATGGGGATAAATGAGAGGCTCTCCTTCCTGCCTTACGTGAATTCACCTAAGCTGAATTTACAGAGGATTAGCTTTACTGTATGTCTCCCTAATTCTCACCGCAGCCTTGTAAGGTAGAAGCGACTGCCCTTAGTTTGGAAGTCGGGATATGGGGAGGTTAGGTGGCTTGTCAGGCCCACGGTTTCCGTTCCAGCATTCTGCGGCCTCCCGTTCTGCCTCTGGACTGCAGGCAGCTTCGGAAGTCGCCGCCTCAGAGCCTGCCATGGAATTCTCGGCCATGTGGTTTTTGTGGTTGCAGCTGATGGTTAAATCAAAGGATTCCTTTCTCCAGTACCTGGTTTTCTAATGACACACTGCTGAGTTCTCATTCATCTGAATCTGGTCCTCAAGGCTGAGACGTTGGGATTTTTATCCTTGTTTATGCGGCCCTTTTCCTTCAGAGAACAAGTTCTGTTTCTGTTCCACAGAAATGCAATTTCATGTTTTTCCCAATTCATTTTCTTTTAAAAAAATGAGTTTCTCTTAATTTCTTGTTTTAAAATCGCAGTCATTGTTGAAGTGGTTGTGGCTCTAGGAGGAAATAAAGGAACACATGAGAGGTATCCTCCCACTTTTAACCCTCCTATAGAAATGCGCATACTTTAACATCCAGAAACTTCGGTAATTCAAACCAGCTCCTTTGAAAACTTTGAAGAGTGAATTCACCCACGGAGGCTACAGCCGGCAGAGGGTGCCTGCTTCGTGCTGGGAGCGCCTGTGGTTTGGGGGCTGTGCCATTGGGAGTGCCTGGAAGACACTGGATCCTCTTCTCCACAGAGAGACGCCTGGCCCCACACCTTACTTAAGGTTTCAGAAATGTCATGGACCCTCTTTCCTGGGTCTGATTCTCAATCCCTTTGAAGCCATGCAGAGGGGTGTGGTGAAGACCGATCTGACGGAGCTTGGTTTTCTTTACCTGGGTCTGATTCTCCGTCCCTTTGAAGCCATGCAGAGGGGTGTGGTGAAGACCGATCCATTCCTGGCTGCTGCTGCGCATTCTGCATTATTTTAATTTTGTTCCTAGAAATGTTAAGGGACTTTACAAAATTAATGGCATTTAGTTACGAGATCCTTATGGTATTTTTTTTTGTATTTCCAATTCGGTGTTACAACCTGGGCAAAACAAGTCTCTGCTTACTGATTGGTTACTTGCTGAGAAGTGCCTTATTCTGCTGTCACGAGGTTTCTTTCCTGGCTCGTGCAGACCGCCGTTTGTGCGTTTACAGGAGGTGTAAGTTCTGTGCTAGTCAAAGCAGGACTCTGCGAGCGAAGACGGCGGTGACTAGCAATGGCTCCGCTGTGGCACACCCTGTGCTAAGCACGTAATATGTTACAACTTGTCGTCCTTACGCGCTCTGTGGCGACACCACCGTGCCTCATTGTGTGAATGCCCAGGTTGCCTGTCAAGACCATGGCGTGGCCGCCGCACCGGCCCCAGAACTCATGCTTTCTCCACCAGCTTGTCACCCCAAAGAGTAAAGGCCGGAGAACGGCCTGTTAAGAATTCAGATGTGGTGTTGATGTTTTGCCAGGTCATATGTTTACAGTATCTGCCCTTCGGCTTTTGCATTGTGTCCGTGAGTGACAGTGGTGTGTGGGGTGTTTTTGGTGGAGTACCGTTTTCCTCAGGTTTAGGAATAAATGTCATGCTTGCCTCGTAAAAGGTGGTGGGAAGTTGACACCCTTTCCCATGCCCCCTCCTGTTGTCTTCTCCTCCCGTGGTTTTCCACCCCTCACGGAGCCCTGGGTGGGTGGTGAGGGGAGAGGGGAGATGAGTCCTCCTCCCTGGCAGCGTTGCGTTCGTCTGTGAGGACAGGGTTTCAGTGCCCTGGGTGGGTGGTGAGCGGAGAGGGGAGATGAGTCCTCCTCCCTGGCAGCGTTGTGTTCCTCTGTGAGGACATTTCGGTGCATTGCGCGTTGTCCTTCTTGCTGTTCGGTATGCTGTGGGAGGAAGTTCTGGGAACAGGCAGCTTCTGGCTGCCATTGTCTTTTGCTGCCTGCATTTTCTCCCTCCAGAAATTTTGCATTTTCTGCCTAGCACCCATCTGCCTTCCATTCCTATCTTTGAGCTGTTAGGATCCATCAGCAGTTCTGGCAGCTGATTCTTCTCAGGAGCACCTTCTCCAAAGAAACAAAAGTTGCTCATGATCAAAACCACAGCCTGCTCCTAGCAGGGAGCAGAGGACAGCCAAAGTGAGGTCAGTTCCTGGGGAGGCAGGAGGGCTTCCCCGTTGCGTAAGCGGTATCTTTCCTTCCTCAGTAGAAGGGCAGGTTGCCCCCTGTCCAGGGTTATCAGCGTGGCTTGGAATTACTGATAGCCATGGAGACAAATTGAGGTTTGTGAAAGTTCTGCTGTCAGATGGGGCTCCCTCGGCCAACCCAGTGGGAGAGAACGATGTAGTTTCTGAGGGAGTGAGAGGAAATTCGTCTTCCTCTCCTGAGTCTCTGCCACCTCTGGCCACTTCCACACAGGGATGCTGTTCAATTCTGAGGGCAGAGACAGGGAGAGACCACTGGAGGGCTTTTGCAGGGGGCAGGCACACCCTCTGTGCCAGGGTGGCACTGGCCGGCAGCCTCTGCACTCGGATGCCCGTGTTCTCTATCTGCTGCCTGGGGTGGGTGTTGACCGCCTACCACGTGGCCCCTGAGCATGGGAAATGTGACCAGCAGGACTGAAGGTTCAATTCTGTTTCATTTTCTGGTCTTTGGAAGCACAGCTTTAGTGTGAGAGGAAGCAGAGGTGGGGACAGGGGCGTGGGGATGAGCCAGGCCGAGCTGAGGGTGTGTGGCCAAGCGGTCTCCAGCGTTTAGGCTTTTCACACTCGAGAAAGCTGGACTCCCACTTTGCAGTGCGTGGGAGTTTATACCTGATATGTGCCTTCCTATGTTTTTTCTGTTTGCTTTTCTTGCCATCTTTATTTTCTCAAAAGGAAAAGCAGAATGGCAGAGGCGAGGCTTTCTGACCCAGAGAATGGGTGAGGTTGCAGAGCGGGGAATGGTGCTCACAGCTGCCAGGCAGAGCTTCAGTTGCGTATCTGCCTGATATGCAAACTTTTATTCCTCATGGTCCAAGTAAAGATACGTAGTTTTCATGATCAAAATTAAATTTTCTCTTTGCAAATACCTAAGGAATTGACTTTACTTCAAAATTGTAAGTCACAGGGAAAGAGGGCATGAGAGTTACGTGTTTATCAAAAGTGGAGACTCAAGTGTAACTGAAGGGACTGGGCTTCGGGGGGGTCTTGGAAACCTGGGCTGGATTCTCACCCTTTCTCAGTGCCGTAACCTCCTGCAGTGTGAGGAGGGAGTGTCTTAGAAGGTCGTTAGGAAAAGGAGACTCCAGTGCAGCCGGCTGTCAGCACACTGCAGCTCTTTTCATTTCCAGAGATAACAGGAGTCTCACCATCCCCCAAACCATCTACACGACTCTTGGGAAGACTCATCTCTTTTAGGACTCTGCCGTTGCCGTCCCTTAGCAGTAGTGATTAGAGTGTTGAGGCCGAGGTGCGTCCCCGCTCTAGCCGGGGACATGTCACCGTCACCCACTTCCAGGAGGGGCCCACTCTAAGTCTGCTTCCTCCGGTTCAGTGCAGGGTAATGTCTGCCTGCACTGACAGGTGTTGTGACGGGTGTTGGTGTTATGGTGTTGGAGAGTGAGCAGCTCACGTGAAATAGGGACTGCTTACCCTTCGCCTGTCCAGGGGTCCTCCCTGGCTCACTGGACATCACCATTCTCACATCCGTCACTTCTACCGCTGGACGTCACCATCCTCTCATCGGTCACTTCCCCGGGTGGGTCTGAGGCTGTGCTGTGGGCCATTCTGTCATCGGTCACTTCCCCGGGCGGGTCTGAGGCTGTGCTGTGGGCCATTCTGTCATCGGTCACTTGCCCGGGCGGGTCTGAGGCTGTGCTGTGGGCCATTCTCACATTGGTCACTTCCCCGGGTGGGTCTGAGGCTGTGCCGTGGGCCATTCTGTCATCGGTCACTTCCCTGGGTGGTCTGAGGCTGTGCTGAGGGCCATTCTGTCATCGGTCACTTCCCCGGGCGGGTCTGAGGCTGTGCCGTGGGCCATTCTCACATCGGTCACTTCCCCGGGCGGGTCTGAGGCTGTGCTGTGGGCCATTCTGTCATCGGTCACTTCCCTGGGTGGTCTGAGGCTGTGCTGAGGGCCATTCTGTCATCGGTCACTTCCCCGGGCGGGTCTGAGGCTGTGCTGTGGGCCATTCTGTCATCAGTCACTTCCCTGGGTGGTCTGAGGCTGTGCTGAGGGCCATTCTGTCATCGGTCACTTCCCCGGGCGGGTCTGAGGCTATGCCGTGGGCCATTCTCACATCGGTCACTTCCCCGGGCGAGTCTGAGGCTGTGCCGTGGGCCCTCTGTGGGCTGGAACCAGTTAGACTTCCTCCCTGTCCTGTGCCAGTCCTTTCCTCAGAGATGCGGGGTCTTCGTGGCCTTTGTTACCCTGTATCCTGGGCCTCCTGTCCCCTGAACTCTGAAGCACTGTGCTTATGCAACTCTTTTCTGTCACTCAATCACTGTCGGCATTGGATTATTCTGTCCTCATCAGTGTCTGAGTTAATGCCAGGGTCTGAGCGCCTCATCCTAAGCGCTGTTCCACCTTGGTGGAGAATTCATCATGCAGATAGCTGCTGTGTATTAGGTGCCAGAGGGTGCGGGCATGTGCAGGTCACCTGGGCACCCGAGGTTCTTCCCTTGAGTTCTCTGCTCACCTGTGATGGCTGTAGGTACTTGTAGCTTCTGTGCTGTGGTCACTGGAGGCCTGGGAGGCTTAGCGTGGCTGGACAGTGTGCTCAGGGCAGCACAGCAGACACGTCCCACTGGGGCCAGGCCCCTCGCCAGTCTCCATGCCCTCCTTTCAGCTCCCTGCACAGCCTCCCTGAAGCAACTTGGAACATACAGGCAGCGCCCCAAACAGTACGTTGCATCTCTCTTTAGTGAACCTTCCCCACCAGGGCCCCGGGGCCCGGGCAGGCATTCCATCCTCCCTCGATGACCTCCGTTACCAAACGATTTTGGCAGACAGCCCGCCAAGTGGAGTGTGAGACAGGCTCATAGCAATTATGGATCTTTCTGTCGGATTCTGGACAAGGGCTGTCAGTTAGCTGCTCAGGCTCTGCAGTGGAACCCTGAACAAAAGAATCTAGTGTGAACGGGAGAGCCTGGCTCTGTGAGGACACACAGCCCAGTAGAGCAGAAAGTTAGTCTTGAGTATTTACCAAGCTGGCAAGTGGGCAGTGTGCACCCTGCTCTTCATAAGCCGCACGGACTTAGTCTGCAGCAGTTTTCAAGTTTTTCACTCAAAGTAAAAACTACTCAGCAAAAAGCAAACTCCTCAAAAATAAATGAGACTAGTCTTAGGGACTGTTTTAAAATTGTTTCAGATTGTCTAAGTGTATAGCTATTCTTGAGTTCAATGTTGTCATCTCACCATCACCACGTTCAGCTTTTCTGTGTCAGCTGTGAAGGGTGCAGGGCTTTTTATTCTGGCTGCAGGGGTGCTGTGTACTTTGCTTTTGTTTTGAAGAAAGTCATAATCTCGTGTCCACTGTAGGTTTTCTGTTCGAACATTTCAAACTATCTATAAGGTTTGATATTTCATGATTTTTATCCTGTCCTTCAAAGAACAGGGAGAAAATCTATGTATTTTTGAAAAACAGAATAAAATACATTCTACCTTGCTACATGGGCCCATTGACTCTGTTGTAAATATACAGCTGTGCACCACAGAATGACATTTTTGTCAGCATTGGATGGCATATGCTGCAGAAGTGTGTGTGAGCTGGAGAATTCCTCTCGTCTGGTGACATCATGGCCATCGCGTAATGTCTTAGCACCACAGGTTACCCACGTGTTTGTGGTGATACTCGTGTAAACGAACCCACTGCACTGCTGGCTGTGTAAGAAATGCAGTTCATAATACTTGATCATGATAGTAAATGACCATGTTTCTGGTTTAAGCGCATATATTAGAATCATTATTTTAGAATGTAATACTTATATAAAAAATAAAGTTGAGGGCCGGGCACAGTGGCTCACGCCTATAATCCCAGCATTTTGGGAGGCCGAGGAGGGTGGATCACAAGGTCAAGAGATTGAGACCATCCTGGTCAACAAGGTGAAACCCCGTCTCTACTAAAAATACAAAAATTAGCTGGGCATGGTGGTGCGCGCCTGTAGTCCCAGCTACTCGGGAGGCTGAGGCAGGAGAATTGCTTGAATCTAGAAGGCGGAGGTTGTGGTGAGCCAAGATCGTGCCATTGCACTCCAGCCTGGGTAACAACAGCAAAACTCTGTCTCAAAAAAAAAAAAAAAAAAGAGTTGAATGTAAAACATCCTCAGGCTGGTCTTTCAAGAGGTGTCCAGAAGAAGGCATTGTTATCAAAGACGACAGCTCCCTGTGTGCTGCTGCCCCTGAAGACCTTCCGGCGGGACAAGGTGTGGGGGTGGAAGACAGTGATACCAATGATCCTGACCCTGCGTACCCCTAGGCTAAGGGGCGTGTTTATATCTTAGCATTTGACAAAAACGTTGAAAAAGTAAAAAGTGAAAAAAATTAAAAATAGAAAATAGGCTTACAGAATAAGTATATAAAGAAAAAATAATTTTGGTGTACAGCATACAATGTGTCTGAGTTTTAAGCTAAGTATTGTAAGAGTCAAGTTAAAAAAAATTAAAAACCTTATAAATTAAAAAAACGTTACAGTAGGCTAAAGTTAATTACTGAAGAAGGAAATGAAAAATAACGTAGTATAGCCCAAATAAGTGTGCAGTGTGTGTGACGCCTCCATGAGTGTGCTGTAATGTTCCAGGCCTTGCAGCCACCACCACTCACCACGTATTCACTTACTGACTCACTGACCACTCAGTGACTCACTCACTACTCACTCTCACACTCACCACTCACCACTCACACCACTCACCACTCAAACCACTCACCACTCACTCACCAGTCACATACTCACCACTCACACCACTCACCAGTCACACTCACCACTTGCACCACTCACCACTCACCATTCACATCACTCACCACTCACACCACTCACCAGTCACACTCAACACTCACACCACTCACCAGTCACATCTCACACTCGCCACTCACCAGTCACACACCACTCACCACTCACACACACCACTCTCACCACTCAAACCACTCACCACTCACTCACCAGTCACACACTCACCACTCACACCACTCACCAGTCACACTCACCACTCGCACCACTCACCATTCACATCACTCACACTCGCCACTCACCAGTCACATACCACTCACCAGTCACACACACCACTCACTTACCAGTCACACTCATGTCACATCACTCGCCACTCACACACTTACATACCACTCACAATGACAGTAAACACACTCACACCACTCACATCACTCACCAGTCACACCACTAATAGCACTCACCACTCACACCACTCACCAGTGACACACCACTCACACCACTCTCACCACTCTTATCACTCACCACTCACCACACTCACCCGCACTCAACCACTCACAGCACTAACACAACACTCTCCACTCTCACCACTCATACCAACACCACTCACACCACTCACCACTCATGCCACTCACACACACTCAACACACACCACTCACCACTCACCAACACACCACTCACCACTCACCCCTCACCACTCCTACCCCTCTAACTCACACTCACCACTCATACTCAACACACCACTCATCACGCTCACCACTCCCACTCACGACTCACACAACACTCACACTTACCACTCATCACTCACACTCACCACTCAGCACTGACACCACTCACCTCACACCACTCACCCTCACTCCACTCACTGCTCACACCACTCACAGCACTCACAGTTCACTCACACCACTCACTCATATTCCTCTCACCACTCACACTCCCACTTATGACTCACATTCACCACTCACATTCTTCTCATACTCACCACTCCCACCACTCAAACTCAGCACTCACCACTCACACTCACCACTCTCACCACTCCACTCTCACCACTCACACTCACCTCTTAGCAGTCACTGTCCACTCACTCACCACTCACCACTCACACCTGTCACACTCACCACTCACAACTCAACACTCACCACTCACACTCACCTCTTAGCAGTCACTGTCCACTCACTCACCACTCACCACTCACACCTGTCACACTCACCACTCACAACTCAACACTCACCACTCACATTCACCACTCACACTCCACTCACCACTCACACCCACTCACAACTTATACTCGCCAGTCACACTCATCACTCACCACTCCCTCACCACATACTCCTCTCAAACTCAGCACTCACACTCCCTCTCACGACTCACACAATTCTCACCACTCGTGACTCAGGACACACACCACTCACACTCACCACTCACACCCATCACACACACCCACCACTCACAGACTCAGCAGTAGCACTACTCACACTCACACTCCACTCACAGTCACCAGTCACCACTCACATTCCCACTCATGACTAACACCACTCAGCACTCACACCACTCACACTCACCACTGACACCACTCACCCCTCACCACTCACACTCACCACACTGACCACTCATACCAATCACACTCACCACTCTCCTACAGTCACACTGTCCAGTCACCCACATTCTCACTCACCACTCACACCACTTGCACTCACTCAGCACTCACTACTCACACTCACCACTCACTAACGCCACTCACACTGACCACTCCCACTCACCACTCACTCCCTAACTCACACTCACCACTCACTCACACTCACCACTCGACAAGTTACCACTCACCACTCACTGACCACTCACTCACTCACCACTCACTTATCACTCACTCACCACTGAAACTCACCCACACTCAGTACTCACCACTCATTAACACTCACCACTCACTGACTGACTCACTGACTGACCCACCCACTGACTGACTCACTGAGTCACCCACACACCCACCCACTCACCCACCCACTCACCACGCAGAGGAACTCCCATTCCTGCAGGCCGCATCCATCGTAATTGACCAGTACAGGTGTACAGCTTTTTGTCTTCTCTAGTTTTCTTGTAGTGTACCTCTTCTGGGTTTAGATAAGTTTAGATACACAAAAACTGACCTTTGTGTTCCATTTGCCCTTAGTATTCAGAACAGTAACAGCTGCACACGTCTGTGGCCCAGGAGCCACAAGTTACACCATATTGCCTAGGTGTGTAGGCTTTTTCTGGGTTTGTGTAAGTACGCTCTGTGACATTAACACCGTGATGAAATAGACTGATGGCACATTTCTCAGCGTATGTCTCTGTTAAGCAGGGCATGGCTGCATTATCGCACCTTAATGTTGTTATTTTTTTATATCTGAAAACATTTTGCTTTCTTTCTGTCAATATTTTACCATTATTCACCAGTTCTTTCTTTCTTTCTTTTTTGAGATGGAGCCTTGCTCTGTCAACAGGCTGGAGTGCGGCGGTGTGATCTCAGCTCACTGCAACCTCCGCCTCCCAGGTTGAAACAATTCTCTTGCCTCAGCTTCCAGAGTACGTGAGATTAAAGGCATGTGCCACCATAGCTGGCTAATTTTTGTATTTTTAGTAGAGACAGGATGTCATCATGTTGGCCAGGCTGGTCTTGAACTCTTGACCTTAGGTGATCCACCTTCCTTGGCCTCCCAAAATGCTGGGATTACGGGCGTGAGCCACCATCCTGGCCAGTTATTTCTAACTGTGGTAGAAAATCATAGAATGGAAGAATAAGAGATGGCATCAAGAATCAGGTTATAGTGGAATGAACCATATCTTTTATATGGTTTGTGAGTTTCCTTACTGTGTTGCCCAAATGATTGCGTTATCTTTCAAAAAGCTCTGCAGACAATCTGGAGACACCATTTTTGAAGTCTGTTTTTCTTTTAGCTTTCATTAAACACAGAGAATTTAGAATTTTTTTATTTTTCACTTGTAATGGCAATGAGAGGAAAATTGGCAGAGGAAGACATTTTACCATTATTAAATGAATCAGAAGATGAATGCAGACAGACTGAGAGCAGCTCTCTAGATGCTAATGATGATGGTGGAATCGATCGTATCAGTGATTTCACAGACTGTGTGCCTTCAGTGGAAGATACCTTAGATGATTTTTCTTAAAATCAAGCATGAACGAGTGAGTAGTATTCTAAGGACGTAGAGGGGAATACGGTTTCTCATCCAGTTAGTCATTCGACAGGATGGGCTTCATCACACAACATTTTATGACAGGAATGTGGACCATCGCCTTTTAAACAGATCTGTGACGGTATTCTTTCATCTTCTATGATGTTTATGGACCAAACTCGATACACTTACTAAATGGATCATTACTACAAGTAATCAAGAGATGACTGGAAGGAAATAGCGGTAGAAATGAAAATAGCCATTGGCTTGATCATTGTAATTAATGTTCATAACTCTAAAAATGAAAATCCTCTCCATTTATGGAGCACAGAAGATGACTATCTTTAGCAAAACCGTAAGCCGTCAGAATGTTCAGATACTGTGTTTTGACAATGGAAATGTGGGAAAAAGAACTAGAAGTCATGATGAGTTAAAAACCTATTAGAGATGTATTTGCAATTTAGAATCACTGTTGCATTTCAGTAACATCAGTGCAAGAGGAACCCAAAGCAGTGACAATGAGGGGACCTATCAGACAGATGCCTACTGGAAGCTGGCATCAGTATTTGCAGATGTGACGCAGGCTCAGCCGTGACAGTTGATGAGCAGTTGCTTGCATTTGAGGGAGGTTGCCCACTGTAGATCCACTGTACAGGCATACTTTGGAAATACTGCAGATTCAGTTCTGCCCTTGAACAGCATGGGGGCTGGCGCGCTGGCATCTGTATATATACACACAGTCCACAGTTTCAGAGGACTGGGCAGGCTGCCTGGCATGCAGTTTGCGGTAGGTATCAATGATGGAGCCAGCTTTGTTTTTTTGTTTTCATTTTGTATTGAGGTGTTTTTTCATTCTGAACGACAAATAGGAAGAAATCCTGTTCTGTATTTGGGTGAAAAGCTTAGCTTTATCAAGCTATCTTACGGACTTCACAAGGGCCCAAGCTTCACCGCGACTGTTTGTTTCTTTGGGGAAGTTTCAGTGACTTTCGTGGGTAACGAGAGATGGCTACTGTGCTCACACCATTCCAGCTGCTTAGCCGCTAATATCACATGTCTAAGTTTTTACTTCAGTAATAAGAATTGAATAGTATTCAAGAAGGATTCAAACTGCATTAATATTAAAGAGCTTTTCGGATCCAGAAAGTGCCTGTGAATCCCTTCTGAGTGTAATTTATAGAGCACATGTCAATTAGGCAGAAGCCTGTTGTGCTCTCGGCCACCGGTCCACAGAGGCCCCTCCAGGCCGGCTTCAGGAAGTGCCTCTTGCCGTAGCAGTCCCATCGCCAGGCCCCCCAAGGGGTCCTTGCTGAGAAGTCAGGCTTTCTATGACTTTGCTGTTCTAAATAGGTCTGTGTCCCAAACAGAATGGAAAAATCAATTTAATTACTTATGAAACTTTTCCCTAAGGGTGAATGAATTAGGAGGAAAAGAGGAAGTATCTGTCCTTCATTAGTAACTTTATTTCAGGGCTGACTAGGACAGAAATTAATTTCGCTATGAAGATGAGGCATGGGCCGCTGGTGCAAGCAGAGTGCGCGTGCGTTCGGAGGCGCGTCACCCAGGGCTGCAGGGTGGAGCGGCTTTGTGCTTCTGGGACCAAATGGGAAATGAGCTGCAGGATCTGTAGCAGCAGGAAAACGGCGTTGAACAGGAGCCAGAGGACTTCCGCAGGTGTCAGTGCAAAAGAATTATGAAGGAGGAGAGAGCTAATTGCAATTAATGTAATTATGAGGAGAGAAATGTCCTCCGAAGGGAGCAGCTCGCCTCACTTTTGGCTGGTGCTCTCCTCCCAGCCTCCCTGCGGCATCCATCTCGGTGTAATTAATGAGCCTCCTCCCGCACTGGGAAGCCAGGAGGTGCTGGGGCTGGACTAGAGTCTGCCCGGCCGTCCTAGCTGGGGGCAGAAAGCAACCTTGTGTCTTTTGCCCATGTGATAGACCTTCGCAATATCTCTACTTTTACAGGAACAGATTTAAAACCCAAGACAGAGGAAGAAATTGTGTTTTGGCTGAGGCTTTACGTGTTCAACCTTGAAGGCTGTAAGCACAGCACAATGGCGTGTGCCGCTGGTCAGCAGTACGGAGCATGGGGCTGTGCTTGGAAAGGGGAGGAAACTCCTCCCATCTCCTGCTTGTGTATTCCGACTGGTCTGTGTGTCTCCCGTTTACTGTGTCTAATGCAGCGGTTTTTAGTGTATTCACAGAATTGTGCAGCAGTTGCCACACTCTTATTCTAAGACATTTCATGTCAAGATGAAACCCTGGTCCCCTCAGCGGCCACTTTACCTACTTTCCTCAGCCTCTGGTGGCCACTGACGTGCGGTTCATCTGCACGAATCTGCCTGTTCTGCTGTTTCACGTTGTCTGCTCACAGCATCCTGGGGCCTGTGGCCTTTTTGAATTGGCTGCTTTCAGTTACCGTATGTTTCTGAGGTTCGCCGTGTTGTAGCACGCATCAGTACTGCAATTCTTTTTACGGCCGAAGAGTGTTTCATTTAGTACACGTCTCGTTTATCCAGTCGTCAGTGGACGAGCATGTGGGTTGTTTCCACTTCTGGCTGTTATGAACAGTGCTGCTGTAAGCATGTAGTATAGTTTTTATGTGGACGCGATCTTCCTTCTCTTGGGATATACCTAGGAGTGGAATTGCTGGTTCACAGGGAAATGTTATGTTTTATCTTTTGAAGAACTGCCAGACTGTTTTCCAGAGTGCCTACTCCATTTCCTGTCCCATTAGCAAAGGCTGAGGGTTTTGTGTCTCCACGCCCCTGTCAGCACTTACTCTTGTTTGTCTTTTTTATTTTAGCCATCCTCCGGGGTCTAAAGTGGTGGCTTGTTGTGGTTTGGGTGTGAATTTCCTGGACAATTACTAATGTGCTTATTTTTGTCTTTTTGTCTTCGTCGGCAGTTACATTTGATACTCATTGGATTCATTTAAGAATCTTTAAATTTCATTTTCTAGCATTAAGTTCTATGCACTCAATTTTTCTAAAAATAAAACTTTTCATTCCATGCTCTTTGATCTGTTAAATCTTGGGTGGAATTGGCCTCAGATTTTACTCAATGAAGATACCGTTTCATTGTTATTACTCTTTTGTCTTTTTTCTTGGTCAGAGGAAAAAAGAATCCTTAAAGATGAGTGTGAAAATTTGATTTGTTTTCTAAATAATTCACAAAAGCTGAAAGTTGAAAGAGTAGGTGATTTTTCTTTTAAGGTAGATAATTAAATATGTATAGATTACCTCAATTTCTATCATCTTGGGCCTGAGAGATTAAAGGAAAATTTGGAAATAAGAGGCAGCCTCTTCAAACTTTGCAGCTTCAGGCTTTTAGCAACTGAGCCACTTCCAAATCTGTAGTTTGGTCATGACCTTAGTTCTTAAAAGTCAAAATGGAATCCATATCTTCTGGTCTCCTTGGATTTTCGGTTCATTCCCACAGACTTGAAAAACTACTTGTACTGATAGGTTTTTGAAATGCCAGATTGTGGAAGACGTGATCTTTGCTCTTAGGCAGTTAAAATTTCAGGAGGGATACATGGCAATTTACTGTGTTCGTTCATTCATTCATTCATTCATTCATTCATTCATTCATTCATTCAGCAGTTATTACTGGGAGCTGTAGAAACAGAGGTGATAGAAATTACAAGGACTGTGTGATGGTTGTGGTGGAGGCGGCAGCTGACATTCATTTAGCACGTTGTTTCGGAAGCTTTTAAAGAACTTGCCTTGTTATTATGTCTCACTAAATCACGAGGTTGATGCTGTTATTACCCCCGTTTTACAAATCAGCTCATTGAGTCACCAAGAGATGGACTAACTTGATCAAGGTCACAGAGCTGCTGAGGGTCTGGGCCAGGACCCTAACCCAGGCTGCGGCTGTGCTGACAGCTGGACAGGTATGACCAGCCAGCTGATGTCAGAAGCCCCAGGCTGTCCGGGCTGTGTCCTGGGGTCTGCATTTGCCTCCCAGCCACGGAGCTTTTCTGCCTTTCCTCTGTGGGCCTAGAAGCAGGGCCGCCCTGGTTACCCCTGTCAGGGCACGTGCTTCGCCGATGGAACACTACCTGCCTTGTGCCGTGCTGGGTTTGGTGGTGTGACCCTTCCCTAGGAGAGGCGTTGAGGCACCAAGAAGGAAATCCCTCATCTGTGGCCCAAGCTCAGAATTAGTTGCAGTGAGCTTCTGTAGCCTTTTCTTTAGAGCTTACTTTTCTACTCAGTACTGCAGAACCGGGACCCCAGGTGCTTTAGAATGATTTTTATCCGCAGCTGAAGCAACGCTGGCGTTCGGTGTAATTCTCACTCTGGTTGGAAGAAGAGTGTTTTTAGGAGCCTTGTGATTGTGCAGTGTTGGCTCTTACCGCTTTCCCTTAAAGGTGTGTATACACAGCTTCCCAAAGGGAGGGAGTGGTGCATTGTTGCTACCAACTCACTCCAAGCCATGATAAGCTTGTTCACTGTAGGAGCTGCTGGCCTGGTCCAGCCGGTGTGGCAGCACCCGCTTGGGCCTGTGCGGCCGAACTGATCCATGCTCCCATCCCTGGCTGCACAAAGGATGCTATGTGGAGGACAGCTGGCAAGCACACACCGCGGCTTCTCCCACCAGGCTGAGAGGTTGTGGGAGAAAGGTGCCCCTGACAAGTAGAGGCCTCGGTGTCCCCTACTCCCCCCGTTCCTTAGGAGACTCTTTTTCTTGTCTGAAGAGTGGCACTGGCCTCGGAAGCAAATAGAGGCCTGATCCAGCCAGCCAGATGGAGAGTAGATGCAGCTGTAAGAGCCAAGGGCAGAGGGTGCCGCCTCACTGCCTCGTCCCCAGAAGCACTGAGTGGGTGCACAAGACGGGCCTCTGGGACAGCGCTTGCGTGAGTCTCACGGCTGTGCAAACCTGCGGGCTCCCGTGGGTGACTGAGTTTCCCAGGCAGTTTTCATTTTCAGGTGAGTCTGTTTCATTCGTTCGGTCAGCATCTTCAACTGCTTCCTCAGCAAGTCTGTGCTCCCAGGAATGAGCCTGTGGCCCCTCCTCTAGGTTGGTACTGAGACCAGGGTGCTCGGCTGCATTGGGAAGTGCACTCGGAGCGAATCTCTAGAGGGTTTTGTGCAACCTGGTAACACCTCCTCCAACTTTTATGCTGGCTTGTTATGTCCCCAGTAGGTTTTAGAGATTTAAGCTGCGCCTTCCTTCTGGGGCGTTTGTGGCACAGTTCACTTGTATAAGCATTTTCAGTGGTTTGAATATTGATCCGTGGCCTTCTCTGGGAGGAGCAAGTCTTCATCATAGAATTTGAGGCCAAGGGGTCTTTAGAGACTGTCACATCCACCCTCCCCAGGCCGCTCTTTGTTATGTGATGAGGTAAAAGAGCTGTGCGCTTTTTGTGGGTCTCTGTAGAGTGACATGAGTCACGATAAAGAAATGCTAGTAGGTCCCCAGTTTGAAGGGGGAAAGTGTTTGCTGTGTCAGACCCTAAATCACCCACTTTCTCTGGCTTTTATTGTTTGGACATGGCTTTGGATTCTTCTCCATCTTTCTGTCTGGACCCAGATGTGTGAACTTGAATGGCTTTGGCTGGCTCAAGTCACTGGTCGTCCAGCATAGGCACTGTTCCTAGTTAACAAGGCCCAGGCCTGGGGCTCAGTGACGTACCCTGTGCATCACAGGTGGACGGCAGGGCCTCTGAGACCCCTCAGTCCTCTGCCGTCATCTCACAGCTGGGGCAGTCAGGGCCTAGAACCTGCTGGACCTGCTAGAGGGACGCCTCCTCCAGGCCACCACCGTCTTTGTGGCACTTATTTCAAGGGCTGTGGAAGCCATGGGCTGCTGCTTGTGCTTGTCTGGGTTGCGTTCCTCTGTGTGGCATGTCCTGGCTTTCTTCTTCCACTGACTCTGCCCTTGCAAGTGTGATCCCTCCCTCCCTCCCTCCCTCTTCCCCCGTCACTCTGTTGCCAGGAATGGGAGGTGGGCAGAGACAACTGCCTGAGGAACCTGGCTGGAGGTCATGAGGACTGCCTGGCCCCCTGTATTAGCCTGTTCGGTAGTCTGCCTATTCTTTCCGAGGATTCTGGGGCCTCCTTTCCATTCTGTTGTTGACTTAGGGGACCTGTTTATTTAGCTCCTTCTCACCAAGAGAGATTCAGAAAAATTGCCAGGGCTTTTAGAATCCTGCTCTCATCTGATAAACTCGCCTTTTAATGCCAGCTGTGAATGAGAGATGCTCTTTGTACACTGGCATGAATGAGGTGCTCCGAGCGACGATGGGTTGTCTAGGAAACATGCCTTTGGAGGGCCGCAAGGGCGGAGGGCTGGTGTATTAGAGGCGAACCAGAGAGATTTACAAAGCAAAGCAGATAAAAACAAACCTGCATATCTTCAAATAAAACATATTAGGTGAAAGAGAGAAAGCAAGAAATCAGCGCTCCTTACGCAGGAAAGGTTTTCATTTTCATTTTCACTCTTACGTTGACAAGGAAGATGGCATCCCGACCTCTCCCATTTGTTTACTTTTACTCCAGAGCAAGACTTTGTTAAAGAAACAGCAGTGGAGTTTCTCACAAACTCTTCAGTACTCACCAGTGAAGAGTCATTTTTACACATGGTCATGCCTTTGTAGGCAAGAGTCCACATTCTCGGTAATGCCCTCTGAGATCTCCCCATGTGCTGGGCGACCATGGGATAGAGTCTTCTCCACCCAAAGCCTTGGTCACAGTCATGAGCTTTGCTTATCCCTCCACAGTGTGTTTTTTTCTGTTTTTCTTTTGAGACAGAGTCTCGCCCTGTCACCAGGCTGGAGTGCAGCGGCACGATCTCAGCTCACTGCAACCTCTGCCTCCTGGCTTCAAGCGATTCTCCTGCCTCAGCCTCCCAAGTAGCTGGGACTACAGGCGCGCACCACCACGCCCAGCTAATTTTTTTTGTATTTTTAGTAGAGGTGGGGTTTCACCATGTTGACCAGAATGGTCTTGATCTCTTGACCTCGTGATCTGTCTGCCTCAGCCCCCAAAGTGCTGGGATTACAGGCGTGAGCCACTGCGCCCGGCCTCCACGGTGCATTTCTAACTCCGGGTATGTATTAGTTGATAACTCTGTGTGAGTCTCTGGAACTGCCCTCCATGTCTTCTGTGGTGATGGCTTGTGCTCAGCTTGGTTTGGGGAATCTTTGATGCAGCACAGAGGCCATCTCTCCTCTTTGGTCTTTGTCCCTGTGGGACAGAAGCTGTAATTCCTCCAGAAGAAAGAAATAATGGTTGCTGAAATGGAGCCTGCTCCTTGTGCTAAGAGGCCCCATGAGACAGTGAAGACCGTGCCTCTCTCCTACAGAATCGATTTCGTCTTGCAAGCACGGCCAAACAAACATGCAGATACACATTATGAAAGCCAGGAGGTCACCGGAGAGGCCTGCCACACACATTTGCCTCATGCAGAGTGAACCTGTGTGCCCGGCCAGCAAAAACAGTGGGGTCAAGAGACAGGCAGATCAGCCTGCTGCCAGGCTCGGGAGTACCGTGGAGCAGAAGCCCTGCAGGAGGCGGGAGAGGGTGCCCTGAGCCTGGGATTCCCTGGCCCCACCTGCCTTCACACCCCAGTGAGAGTTATTGGCAGATAAAGCATGTCTTTTAAGTGAGGGTCACTCATGTCATCGGATACTGGGAAGAAATGACAGCCTGACCCAACGAGGAAGCAGAAAATTTGGGGCTCCTAAGACAGTCTTTGTTCGAGAGACCGACTATGCCTCATTTTTCTTCACTTCCATTTTTGAGTCCTGTCTTCACAACTCACCCTCAAAGAAGATGCAACACCAGGGTCAACTCGAATACCTGGAACCACCATGAATGTGACAATAGCGGGTCATGCTCGTGTCGTTCAGGGAATCAGAGGCTGTGAGAGCCAGAGGGGACCTCGGGGTTATCTGAGTCATCCTCTCCATTCTCAGGCTGGGAAGCCGATGCCAGAGAAAGAAGTCGGGTTTCTGATGGCCCCATCTGTGACGGAGCTGAGCCTGGCCCTGGTCCCCCATCTCGGCTCTGATGCACCCCTCCAGCCCTGCCTCCTGCTGCCGTGGTTGTAGGGGCCTTGAGGAGGGCATGGCCTGCTTTAAATGTTTCCATGTAGATCTGGAGTGTGTCTGGCAGATACTCGTTTGGTGATAGAGCAAATGGATGCTTCAGACGGAAGCACCTGAATTGGTCTCTTGTTAGCAAATTGATACCATTTCATCCATCTGCTGAACAGATATATCTGCACTCAAGGATCTTTTATTCTTTAGATGGGGAGGGAGAAAATACAAAATCAAAGTATGTGTAGAAGTTAGATGCTGGCAAGCACTAAGAAGAAAGAGCTGAGAAAGGAAAAGGAAGTGTTGCCGCCTCGAATCCTGGCTCAGCAGGGCCTCACTGCCGGGGTCAGCAGTGACAGGGATTGGTGAGCAAGCCCCATTTGCAAGGGTAGGCAAGTGAGTGCAGAGACTTCCAGGGGCCCTGAGACCCGAGCCGAGGCTCATGGGGCCGCAGCAGGCTGAGCAGGGGAGGGCTGTGCTCGTCATCTGAGCACAATGACCCCATGGACCTAGAGGCCAGTGGAGTGACATTGGTTAATGTGGGTTAACGTGGCCTCTCTTGAAAAGGGTTGCCTTGGGAACGTAGTGACATTAGGTTGTAGGGAGAAGCTGGTGGACTCCAGGAGACCAGTTAGGTTATGGTGCTAATCCACGTGGGGGTGATTTGGGGTGGCTTGCAGCGAGAGGGTGGTGGTGGTTGGATTTGACTCTGGTTTGAGAGTTAAGCTGATGAAAAGCTTGGCTCATGAATCAGAGGGTAGTTGAAGATGGCTCTAAGGTTTCTGCCTGGCTGGCAGGGAGGTTAGAGTAGCCATTCCTGAGTGGCTGGTGGGAGAGTTTCCAGGTTTGGAAGGATGGCAGGAGCTTTAGTCTTGGATGGGTGCTGTTTGTGTGGCCTGTGGGACATCCTCATCATTCAGCACTGTTGTGTCAAAACACCACTGGTCTTTACATTGTCCTCTCAGGAAGTTGTCGATTTCTGCCCCCGTTTTGAGGTCCTTGTGTCTGCTGTGAAGTGCTGGACTGTCCTTTAGGGCTGATGGCTGGGTGGAAGTGTTACGATGCTGGCTCCCACGGTCCTGCCCGAGGTCAGAGCCAGCTGTCATCTCGGAGCTTCCTGTTCTTGCTTTCTGGTGTGGACACAGTGATGTCTCATCAGGAAGCCGCAAGGAGCAACGGGAGGACAGTGGCGGTAGCTTTCATAGATTGAGTTATTCACGGTAGATGCGCGTGAACGACGGATCAGTGTGAAGGTGAATCTGAAGAGGGGGAGCGCGTGCCCTTTATGGACACTTGTATATTCTGGATGGATGTGTGTGTGGAGAGCTGGGACAGTACAAAACGAAACACACCCCACACCTCGCAGCTCTGTTTTATTTTTCTCCAGTTCACCAGTGTAGTTTAATTCTGTTCCCTTTCCCTAGAGAAATTTCCTTGCAGTTATCTCTCTCTCACACATTCCTTGTAAATGTCCGGGATATGTGTTAGTCCTGAGATGCATGCGTGAGCCTGTATTCATAAAAGTGTGTGTGTGTGTGTGTGTGTGTGTGTGTGTGTGTGTGTGTCCCTGTGCGTGTTTGTGGGCAGAAACAGAATCAGCCCAGCACTTCTGGAGCTGTCAGCTGTTCCTGTACATAGCATTGGGCCTACCCACCCTTTGCTTCTCTGCCAAAGCCTCTCCACCTGCAAAATAGAGACAGCCCTTGCAGCTTTCCTTCTCTCTGGGAGGTTAATGATTGAGTATATGTACAGTGCTGGGAGGCCTTTGAAGGGAAATCACAAAGTACGCTTGTATTAGTATTGTGGCTCTAATGGTATTTATATTTAAATCATTATTATTGCAATAATAATATACTGGTTTGCCAATAAAACACAAACCACTTTAGAAGAGTGTTCTAAAATGGTAGCATTTTCTGAGGCTGGGCAGCAGTGTCTAATTTTGGGCATTCACAATCAGTTTCCCGATTCATGTATTATGCATTTTCAAAGAATAATCAAGAGCACGCAGGATTGCCCGGGGCAGTGAGTACTGAAAAATGTACAGTTGGGCCAGTTGTACTAAGAATGACCGGACGTCTGTGCGGACATGGCTGTATTTCACAGCAGGCAGGGACCGTCATGGCAGCTGGAGTCGTCTTGGGTCCCTCAGAGCTGGACTTGGTGATCATGCTTCATCAAGGCTGAGCACCTTGTGTCACCTGTCCAGTTACAGTGAGGCGTAAAGCGGACAGTGTCTCAGTCATGACTGATGGATTTTTTCTTTCAGATCCATACAAAATTCATAAACCTGATTTATAACCAGTAGAATCTGTGCCGCTTGAAGCAGAAGACACAAATGCGGAGCTTTGTTTTGTAGGAAATGTCTTTCTTTAAGGTGCCCTGATGGCTTTTGACCCTGAGCATGTCCAGGTAATGGCACAACGGGCTCCTCATGAGGGGGCGATGAGGAAGCAGGTGCACCTCATCTCTGTTCATCTTGCAGGAAGTCCCGTTTAGCTTATTGAAGATGGACCAATCATCACATTAAAAGCAGAAGTCACAGAGGAGGCTGTTTGTTACTAGTTTGGTAAATAAGATGTGTCCTGTTGAGCCCCACAGCATAGGGCATTGTGAGTGGATGTCCACAGTGGGACATACTGTGGCCTTGGCGTCCTGTGGACCCTGTCCCTCCTCACCGTGGCCTTGGCGTCCTGTGGACCCTGTCCCTCCTCACCGTGGCCTTGGCATCCTGTGGACCCTGTCCGTCCTCACCGTGGCCTTGGCGTCCTGTGGACCCGGTCCCTCCTCACCGTGGCCTTGGCGTCCTGTGGACCCTGTCCGTCCTCACCGTGGCCTTGGCGTCCTGTGGACCCGGTCCCTCCTCACCGTGGCCTTGGCGTCCTGTGGACCCTGTCCGTCCTCACCGTGGCCTTGGCGTCCTGTGGACCCTGTCCCTCCTCACCGTGGCCTTGGCGTCCTGTGGACCCGGTCCCTCCTCACCGTGGCCTTGGTGTCCTGTGGACCCTGTCCCTCCTCACCGTGGCCTTGGCGTCCTGTGGACCCGGTCCCTCCTCACCGTGGCCTTGGCGTCCTGTGGACCCTGTCCCTCCTCACCGTGGCCTTGGCGTCCTGTGGACCCGGTCCCTCCTCACCGTGGCCTTGGCGTCCTGTGGACCCTGTCCCTCCTCACCGTGGCCTTGGCGTCCTGTGGACCCTGTCCCTCCTCACCGTGGCCTTGGTGTCCTGTGGACCCTGTCCCTCCTCACCGTGGCCTTGGCGTCCTGTGGACCCTGTCCCTCCTCACCGTGGCCTTGGTGTCCTGTGGACCCTGTCCGTCCTCACCGTGGCCTTGGTGTCCTGTGGACCCTGTCCCTCCTCACCGTGGCCTTGGCGTCCTGTGGACCCGGTCCCTCCTCACCGTGGCCTTGGTGTCCTGTGGACCCTGTCCCTCCTCACCGTGGCCTTGGCGTCCTGTGGACCCGGTCCCTCCTCACCGTGGCCTTGGCGTCCTGTGGACCCTGTCCCTCCTCACGGTGGCCTTGGTGTCCTGTGGACCCTGTCCCTCCTCACCGTGGCCTTGGCGTCCTGTGGACCCGGTCCCTCCTCACTGTGGCCTTGGTGTCCTGTGGACCCGGTCCCTCCTCACCGTGGCCTTGGTGTCCTGTGGACCCTGTCCCTTCTCACCGTGGTCTTGGCGTCCTGTGGACCCGGTCCCTCCTCACTGTGGCCTTGGTGTCCTGTGGACCCTGTCTCTCCTTATCATCATTTTTGGCTCCTGTGTGTGCTGCTTGTCCTCCTCTGCCTGGGCTGTTGGTTCTCTGAAGCTTTCTTCTTGCCCCTCCCCGCTTTGCATCCTGTATTCTCTACTCTTGCATGCTAGTGGCTTCATTACACTGCGTACTTAAAAGTTCACAAGTGGCTTTTAGCAGGTTTATGAGCCTCCTGACATGATGCCAAATATTACATCTCTGTATTTTTTCTGGGGAAAAGAGACATAGTTTTTAGCAGTTTTGGACGTGGGTGCTGGCCTGCAAGGTTAAGACCTAGTGTTCTCAAATGTCAGCTTTCTAGCCCAGATCTGTGTCCTGAGCTCCACTCATTTGTATCTACCTCCCTCCTTGGCAGCACCTTGAAGAGGCTGGTGCCACAGAGTCTGGTGTTGGAGGTAGAGGCAGCATGCTCTCTCATACCTGCTGCCTTGGCCGTGTTCTTTGTGCATCTGCCCAGTCTGCCGACACCTGAGGGCCACTGGGTTCTCTCTTCCTCTCTCAACATTGTTGGTGCCAGATATGACTCTGTCCCCAGCCACCCTCTCCCTCTGTCCTCCATGTCAGGACCACCCTATTGTCTCCTGCCTCTGGCCTTCCTCTTGCCACATTGCATGGATGGCCTTTCATCAGGTCTGACCTGATGGTCGTGGCGTCTTTGTCTTAGCAGCTGAGGTCTGTGACCTTGACCACCTGGTTAAGTGTTTGCCAGATGTCTTCACTGTAAAGTTACTCTTTTTCCCTCACTTCCCATACTGCACTCTCTGGAAGGAAGTCACTGTGTGCAGCCCACACCTAAGGGGTGGGGGTTATACTTCACTTTCTTGAGGGGAGAGCATGTACTAAATTATTTGGAATTTTTCTGCATGGGAGACTTGTCTGTTTTCCACATTTGTTAATGTATCCAATTATTGGTATCAATATGGATTTTTAAATATTTTCTACTTTGAGTTGTAGTCCAATATTACATTATATGTTTTTGCTCAGATTGTTTCAGCTCGGCCATGGGGAGCTCTTTCAGTTCGCTCCTGGGTCCCTTGACACACCCCTGTGTGTGTGTGTGTGTGTGTGTGTGTGTGGCCATTTCTCCAAGGATCCCTCATTCCTTTTACTGGTGGATTGTATTAAAACCATGATCTGTATGCTTGGTATGTTCCTTATCAATTGTCTTTTAAAGAAATTATAAATAAAAAATGCCTTTTATATTTACCTTCATTTTTATAATTTCCTGTTTTTTTTTTTTTGTTTTTTGTTTTGTTTTTTAAATTTCTTTGTGTAGGTCTGTATTTCTACTTGGCCTTAAATGTGATTTCTTTTGCCTGAAGAACTTCAACATTTTTTGTAGTATAGCTTTAGTTTGTCTGAAAAAAATCTTTCACCTTGTTTTCGAAACGTATTTTTACTGGGTACAGAATTCTGGGTTGCCAGTTTTTTTCCCAGTCCTTCACTGCTGTCATTCTGTTGTCTCTGTGTCACTTTGTTTTTGAAACATATTTTTACTGGGTACAGAATTCTGGGTTGGCAGTTTTTTTTTTCCCCAGTCCTTCACGGCCGTCGTTCTGTTGTCTCTTTGTCACTTTGTTTTTGAAACGTATTTTTACTGGGTACAGAATTCTGGGTTGCCAGTTTTTTCCCAGTGCTTTACCGCCGTCATTCTGTTGTCTCTTTGACCTGCATAATTTCCGATTTGAAGTCTGCTGTTGTTACCGTCTTTGGTCCATGGCTTAGGAACTGGTAGAATTTTGTCGATATCAGCCAGTTCTAATGTTAACATTGACTGGATGTTTACCTGTATCAGGTTCTTTGTTCCGCTTAGCTGTGCATGTGTGTGATTCTCCCCACACCCTTAAGAAGGAAGGAGGTGGTAGTTTTCAGTTTATAGGTGAGGAGCTGAGAGTTGAGCAGGTTAACTGATTGGTTCAAGGCCACGTAACTAGAAGGCAGCAGAGTTACGATTGTCTCATGCCAGAGACAGTCTGCATCTTACCCACTGTTTATTGAATTCATTCTTTCAGAAAGTTGAGGATCAGGTCAGGGTCATGCTAGTGTAGTTAAAGTGCTGTTGTCATAGTAGAAAGTCTGTAGGCACCAGAGTCAGACAGACAGGTCTCAGCTTCACTGCCCCTCTGCTTCTTGTAGCCTGTGTGACTTTGAACATGTCCTTTCCCTTGATGAGAGTGTTTTTACCTCCAAAATAGGTGAGAGCACTGCCCTGCTATTTGTTTTAGATCAGGATTAAGAAACGTGATGCACGTATGTGAGTGCTGTGGTCAACACTGGCAAGTTTTTCTTGGTTGGGCTGTGCTCACTCATATTTGTTGAATTAGTGAATAGGATTTTGGCAGGTCAGATACTACATTGATTTCCTTGCTCAAGGCTGAGAGCTGTGGGCATAGCACACACTCGAGCACCCTGCCTCAAGTTCCAGCCCCTCCGATTGGCTTCCTCTCCTGGGCTCATCTTTCCAAAGCACAGCCCTCCTGTCACTGTGTCTGTGGCTCCATGCTCTGGGTGGAGAGCAGGAACTGAGGACGCCGAGCTGAGTGAAGTGGAGGACGGGACAAAACCTGACAGCCATGGAACGTGGCTCAGCACCAGCGTATGTTCAGCTGACGGATTTGGACCGGAGTGAACTGGTCATCTACCATTAGGGATCTAATTGAAAATAATACTGTGCAATTTTATACAGTGATTTCTTAACTTTTTTTTTAGCCTAAATTAGCAAAATGCTTCAAAATGTTACATACAAGTGAAGTGGAAATAATTGAATCCCAGCAAAGGATAAATGGGTTGTACTGGAATATCCAAGGAGGGATTTCTGATCAGCTTAGGGAGTGAAGGGGTTACCCTTGTGGTATTTTATTGAACCACAAAATGTTATTTATAACCCATGTCAGGAGCAATTAAACTGATGGATGATTAAGGAAATTTAATAGTTGAATAATAAGACATGGCTCTTGACAGCTGTTTTTTCTCATTCTGGAAGCTTATTTCATGAGTCTAGTAGCAGCGTTCAGGACAGGCTGTTGCTATGCCGTGGAGTCATCACATGGTGGTAATGTTATGTTCAGCCTAGTGTTACATGGTATGTTACTTATAAAAAATTAGAATACCAATTATGTGTGTGTGATTTATTATTGAAGTGGTTTGTTAATTTTGATTTACTCGAAGCAGGGTTAATTAGTACATATCGATATATTTGATTAAAAGTACACTAATGGTGAATAAGAAAGGCCAAACAAAATAAATTATTTTCTAGTCACCCTGAATGGTTTTGAAATTTTAGCAGTCTTTCATGTTTATGTAAAAAGGTGGTCTCACCCTGACCGGAGGTGTTTGCTGTGATTGGCGGCTGCTTAGCACATGTACCAGTGGAGGCTGTGTTTGCGTTTTCAAAACAACCTGTGCTACTCCCTGGACATGTGGTTTGTGTTTTTTTTTTTTTTCTTTTTTTTTTTTTTTTTTTGAGACGGAGTTTCGCTCTTGTTACCCAGGCTGGAGTGCAACGGCGTGATCTCGGCTCACCGCAACCTCTGCCTCCTGGGTTCAGGCAATTCTCCTGCGTCAGCCTCCTGGGATTACAGGCACGCGCCACCATGCCCAGCTTATTTTTTGTATTTTTAGTAGAGATGGGGTTTCACGTTGACTGGGATGGTCTCGATCTCTTGACCTCATGATCCACCCACCTCGGCCTCCCAAAGTGCTGGGATTACAGGCGTGAGCCACCGCACCCGGCCCGTGTTTTTTTTTAAATGGTAGTATTTGTCTTTACGCACCATTTCTTATGTTCCAGTAGGTTAATATATTAAAATTATTTCTCTCAGAAATAAGCAGACATGTTAGTTACAAAGTAGGAAACACAAGTGACTAATAAACTGAAAAAAACCGTCCAACTTCACAGGTAATGAAAATGCAAATGGAACCCATAATGCAGTTCTATTTTTGTCTATCAGATCATCACCGATCAGAAAGAATACTCAGTGCCTTTCAGGTGAGGTGAAGTTGACACTCTTTCAGTCTTTTGCTGTGAAACAACCATTCTGGAAAGCAGTTTGCTGGCTACTGAGCAGCCCGGGGCCTCCCTGTCCCAAGGACGTAGATGGTGATGTGGTGGAGGCTGAGGACGGGGTTCACTGTGAAGGCAAACGTTTGCATGAGCTGAGGCTCGAACCAGCCCACATGTCCATCGACAGAGGAAGTTTAAAGCCATTGGGTGCACTGATTTCTGTGTCACGGTTAACACGATTTAATCAAAACCCTTTTCAGGATGTGAAAGTGATCAGGGTATAAAAACAATGGGACATAAAACTTCATATTTAGTCTCAATTCTGGGTTATGGAAGATGTGTGTGTGTGAATGTTAGGGGCCGAATTGCGTCCCCAGAATTCATTGGTCGAAGTCGTAACCCTAATACACAGAAGCTCTTTGGAGAGAGGGTCTTTCAAGGGCTAATAAAGGTCAAGTGAGGCCGTTAGGGGGCGCCCTGATCCATTGGGTCTGGTGTCCTAGTAAGGGGAGAGCCCAGGACAGGGGCACACACACGGGCGCCGTGCGAGGACACAGGGAGGAGACGGCATCTGCAGGCTCAGGAGAGAGGCCGCTGGAGAAAGCAGCCCTGCCGCCACGCTGGCCTCGGACTTCAGGCCTCCAGAACCGCGAGGACGGAGATGCTGCTGCTGAAGCCACCCAGTCTGTGGGAGTTTATTACAGCACCCCAGGCCGACCAACACAGGGAAACTAAACCAGGATGTTAGTTTTGTCTGCCTAGTACATTGATGGATCATTTAATTTTCTTTTTAAAACTTCTCTGTATTTTCCAAATTACTTACAAGAATCACGTATTGTAATACAGTATTATTGGGAAGTTTCCTTCCTTGTCTGTATAGAGAGCCTTAGAATAAGCAGACAGAGGCCCCTTCCTCTTCGGGGGGGTCATCCTGGTCAGCTCTAAGGTGAAGGCATTGCGCTCGGACGTGTAGTGCCCTGCCCAGCCCTAAAGTTGTGTGCATCTTGTGTGGCATGGGCGGAAGCCTGTGGGCCTCGTGGTCCACCGTCTGTGGGGTGTGTTCCCTTCAGCCTGGCAGTGGTGGTGCACGCAGGCCACTGTGAGATGGCTGAGGGGCGCGAGTGAGGAGGTGCTGGGGCTTCAGATGAGGCACTTCCTTTCTCTTTCAGGTGGAGGCCGAGCTTATAAAGCAGCATGGACTGCTGAGCACCGGTTTTCGGAGATTTGCATTTGTTGTTATTAGTTATTTGCTGGTTAGGCTGGGGCAGGATCCAACGTGAACTAAGGAGAAGGGTGTGTGGGAGTCGGGCAGGTAAGAAAGGGGAACGCTGGGGTGCAGCCAGCCTGGGCAGTGCTGGGCAGAGGCCGTGGCAGGTCCCTGAAGGCTGCTACGTGGAAGCCTTGCCGAGGCACTTAGGCCTTCCTCTGAAGGTGGTGGGGAGCCTCTGGAGGCCTTTTGGTTAGCGAGGGAAGCAGCCTCCACCTTGCAGCCAGCTGATGCGTTGTTCCAGGCACCAGGGTGATGGGCCAAGGGATCCCATGAAAGCAGCCCTCTTCACCTGGGCATGCAGCTGTTTAGAAATAAAACAGAGGTCTGACAGAGGGAGGCTGGAGTAGTGCTGTGTTGATTCTCCTCACACTGCTGTGAGGAGTACCCCCTGAGACTAGGTGATTATAAAGGAAACAGACTGAATGAACTCCCAGTTCTGTGGCTTAACAGGAGGCATGGCCGGGTGGCCTCAGGAAACTTAAAATCGTGGTGGAAGGCTGAGGGAAAGCAGGGGCCTTCTTTACAAGGCAGCAGGAGAGAGTGGGAGGCAGCAGGGGAAAGGCCGGATGCTTACAGAACCGTCCCATCATGTGAGAACTCACAATCACAATAACAGCTTGGGGGAAACACCCCCCCACCCCCGCGGGGGCCCCTCCCTCAACACGTGGGGATTACAGGTCCTACCTCATCATGTGGGGATGACAATTTGAGGTGAGATTTGGGTGAGGGCACAGAACCAAAGCATATCAAGTGCCTTGACTGCCAATCAGCAGATGGGTTGGAGCTGGGTTGGGATCCCAGAATGAGGACAGCATGGGCCAGCTGAGCTGAGTGGGGCCTTCCAGTGCAGAGGATGCCGTCGTGTGCAGGCGAGAGGTGAGGCTGTGCCTGTGCCTGGGCTGCTATTGTGAGGAAGCGGCTCACACCTCTTGCTGCCACCTAGCACCCTATTGAGGGGAGGGACGGCCATTGCACATGAGGCATGGACCACGTTTCTGACAATAGTGGATGGATCTGTTTACAGACGATGGAGGATGGACTGGAGCTGGGGCATCAGAGACAGGAGGCACAGGATTGACCCCCTAACTGGTGGTGGAAGAAGCCCCCCAGAGTGCCCTGCATCTCCTGCATTTGGTGGGGTCTGGGACAGGCCAGGGGTGGTCCTAGAGGAGGGTGCGGCCTGGATGGAGTTTCTGCAGGTGGAAGAGCAGTTACGGTCTTGGGTGTGGCTCTCATCAGTGAGCCTTGAGAACTTGGCCCGAGGATTGTCCATTTCTTCCGTGTTTCTACGTGGAACCCTTCTCGGGTGGCTCTGACTTCCTGGGAGGTCTGCAGAACCAGGGAGGTTTACTGATCAGGTCCATTCATTTGGTTCCCTTTGTGGTCTGAGGTGCAAGCTGGCTGTCTATTCTGGGGGGCTGTGCAAACCTGTGACCCCTGCTCCTTAGCGTCTCCCCGTGGCTGTGGTCCTAGGGCAGCCTGCATCCTCTCTGCCCTGTGGCTGCTCAGCCATCAGTCGTTACATGGGGATGGGGCGGGGGGCTGGGCATGTGCATGTGGACAGGGCCCCCACCTTGTCCACCTGGGCATCTGCCTCACTGCTGGAGAGCTGGGACTTCTGGCCAGTTCCTCCTGTTCACATGTGCGATGCAGTTAATCCTCCAGCCCCTGTGTTCACTCAGCCGGCCTCCGTGTCTGCTTGGCACAGGGATGAACTCTTCACGTATAAGCGTTTTGTAGCAGGGCCTCTCCAGCCCTGTGCCCAGCTGCTGGAACAGTTTTCTGTGTTCCAAAGAAGACAGCAGGCTTTGCTTCTTTTGAAAAGTTGCTGTTTGGCCTTTGCCTTACCTGTAGACTTCCTGGATTGGAGGGAGTTAGCATTTCTCTCTAGAAAGGAGAATCACTCTGTTTACTTTGAATGTGCCCCCGCCTCTGCCTAGGCCTGCGGTTCCTGAAACAGCTGCGGCCTTCTCATTGTCTGAGTACTTTCACAAAATACATGGAGACAGAGTATGTTTTCGCGACGCTGCGTAGCACAGCCGTCCTTCCAACCACCTGTGAAGTAGGTGGCTTTCCTTTAAATTCAGTATAAAATGCAACGGACATTGGCTGTGGCTCACTGAGGCAGCTTCAGTGATGAGAATGTGCCCCTGACAGCTGGGCCAGACAGTGTTTCTTGTGTTGGCTTTCGCATTTCTGGACGAGGAACTGTGGTGCTTTGGGATCTTGCCCTGTGTTTTCCAGCACACCCAGCAAAAAACTAAAACCAAAGCTACCCCTAAACGATGAGACTGATGGATGATGAGCTTGTGAGGAGTCTGTGGTGTGGGGCTGGCGTGAGGGTGGCACGGGGGAGGGACAGGCGCACGTTGGGGCCTACCTGGACCCAGCCGTGGAGCTAGAGGTACAGTGTTGTGAACGGTGGGTCCTGACGCCGAGCCGCAGGTTGGTTGGCGGGGCCAGCCGCAGGTGGCGTCAGATGCAGGCTGTGGGCGTGGCTGCCGCGGCGGGTGGCACTGCCGTCTCTCCATGAGCCTTGGCCCTCTGTGTCTGCGCTGTGAGTTTTGTGGTCCTGGGTTTGAGAGGCCTGCTGGAGGTCCTTCAGTCTCCATGCTGCCACCCTGGAGACAGACACACCCCAGGAGGGAAAGGCCTATTTCCTGACCCCTTGTGCCAGGGGCCTCTCTGTCCCCTCCCCATCCTTCGGCTCTGTTCTGGTACCTGAGGTCACCATGGACCTCCGATTCACTCTGATTCTGCATGGTCAGAGCCGGCCAAGCCCTGCCACGCCTCCCGGCTTTCTGAGCAGCCTGGTGCCTGCCAGTTCACTCCTGTCGGTAGTTTTTCCCATGGCTCATTGTCAGCCTGGACTGGCTTTTCCAGACTGCACTTTTTCTAATGACCTGCCATCAGCGTTGGCTTTTCTGACATTTACTAGGCTTCTTGGCCCGCGGAACTGACTTGTTTCGCTTAGCCTTTTTAGCACTGCCCTCAGACACCTCGGAAAGCCTCCTTGAGTTTTGTCCACAGCTCCTTTGGAATTTTTCTAACCCAAACCTGCATCAGCTAATAGCGCTGGTTCCTTGGAGTGGAGGATGGTGCCGAAGACTAACGTGATTTTCGCTTGGGCCCCTGGGGGCAAAGGAATCACAGAGTGGGACTGACCACTAGTCATGGGGCAGAAAAAAGGGTATGAATCTTTTCTGTTACCTCCAGTTTAACTAAGTGCTTTTTACCTTCCTCATACAGGAGTCTTGTTATTGGTGCATTTTTCACGGTCTTTGGTGCTGGCCTGTTGTATAGTGTTATATCAGACATTATGTAGGAGGTACAGCGTTGAAACCGTCCTTTTTTTTTTTGGAGATGGAATTTTTTGTCTGTTGCCCAGGCTGGAGTACAGTAACGTGATCTGGGCTCACTGTAATCTCCGACTCCTGGATTAAAGCGATTCTCCTGCCTCAGCCTCCCAAGTACCTGGGATTACAGGCACCTGCCACCACACCTGGCTAATTTTTGTATTTTTAGAGGAGATAGGGTTTCACCATGTTGGCCAGGCTGATCTGAAACTCCTGAGCTCAAGTGATCCACTGGCCTCGGTCTTGGCATCCCAGCATGCTGAGATTACAGGTGTGAACCGCCACGCCCAGCCTCTTGGCATTTTTTGGCTCTTTGGCTTAGGGGCCATGTTCCTATCCAGGCAGTCTACTCTGCCACTACCACACGGGCATAACTGAGGACAGAAGATACTCAGTCCATAGCTAAGAGGACACATCCTCTCAGAGACAAGAAACAAAATCCTGTATCCGGGACTCCTAGTGTGAAGAGGATTCCATACTGTTCATGAAAGATCCACAGATCTTTGAAGTCAGATTTTGAGGCTTAAACTCTTCATTTTCTTGGTAATTAGTGTTAGTCAGTGATAATTTACTTTTTATTCTAGGCAGCTTTTGTATTGAACTCTAATTTCTTATTTTATTATTTATTTATTTATTTATGAGATGGAGTCTCACTGTCGCCCAGGCTGGAATGCAGTGGCACGATCTCGGCTCACTGCACCCTCCCCTTCCTGGGTTCAAGCAATTCTGCTGCCTCAGCCTCCCAAGTAGCTGGGACTACAGGCGTGCGCCACCACACCCAGCTAATTTTTGTATTTTTAGTAGAGATGTGTTTTCACCCTGTTGGGCAGGCTGGTCTTGATCTTTTGGCCTTGAGATCCACGTGCCTTGGCCTCCCGAAATGCTGGTATTACAGGTGTGAGCCACTGTGCCTGGCCTGAACTCCAATTTCTAGACTGCTTTAAGTAAGCAGAGATATTCATGGTATATTAAGGCAATCTTGTTTTATAAAAATATCACTTAAGAACTTTGGAAAATATGATGTCAAGAATTATCCACCTTCCTTATATATTTGCCCTCAGATTCAGTTTGATTAATTGCTGTAGAGTCACACCTAAGTTCTGTGACTGCCCCTCAAAGACACCAGCACCTTCGCTTACCGTGCGCTTCAGCATCGTTTTGGATTCATGTTACATTTAGCTTCTCCGGTGACTCCAGACATTTCTGAGACCATCCTCAGAGCTTGTATCCACGTGAAACAAGTACAGAAACTTCAGCAAATGATCGTGTGGTTTTAGCCAGGTTTTCAGATTTCTGTATGGCTTGCATCATTTCGTGCCTGTGGCCCTGGGCTTGCGTTTTGTAATTCCCACATGAACGTGGCGTAAAAATAGCTTGAAGTCATTTCTTCCGGTAATTTGTTTGATAGAGACCAGGATTTGAACCTGGGATTTCCATTTAGTGGCCTTTTCCTCACTCCAGGACACGGGTACCGATGGCTCTGTCAGGGTTAAAAGGGACTCTGAGAGTACTCACAAGGACCAGCCGTGTGAACGCAGCACAATGGATGGCGTCACCGGCATCGGAGATGGTGTGGGAGCCCTGGGGAATTCGCTAGCATGGAGTATTGAGTGTGTCTGAGTGTATATTTTGTTTTTTTTGAGACAGTGTCTTGCTCTCTTGCCCAGGCTGGAGTGCAATGGTGCGATCTTGGCTTACTGCATCCTCCTCCTCCTGGGTTGAAGTGATTCTTCTGCGTCAGCTTCACAAGTAGCTGGGACTACAGGTGCACGCCACCTCACCCAGCTAATTTTTGTATTTTCAGTAGAGGTGGGGCTTCGCCATATTGGCCAGGCTGGTCTTGAACTCCTGACCTTGTGATCACCTGTGTTGGCCTCCCAAAGTGTTAGGATTGCAGGTGTGAGCCACCTCACCGGCCCTGAGTGTGTATTTTGACAGATTTATTCAGATAGTGTGAGTTGGATTGCTTGGTTTCCTGCATGTTTTCAAAAAGTCACTGCAGGTTCCTGCAGATTTCGTCAGTGGCAGCTGGTTGAACACACACTTCACAGGCCTCTGGCAAGTCCCTGAGTGGGGCTGACTGTGGCAGGCCTCTGGCCTTGAGGGAGTGTGCTGTCTGGGAGGAGAAGCGAGTGTCTCTAAGATCCTAGCCAGGGAGAGCTGGCTTCTGCCAGGGATCATTACTTGCTGCCTCACTGCCCCGCCTGCTCTGCATGGCGTTAGCTGGGAGCCATATGAATCAAAAATGGATTTAAGGAACAGTCACAAACGTGTGGAAAACAGCTACACTTTACCAGAAAAGAAAGAATGTGAATGAGATCTCAGTATAATGAGATGCTTTACCTTCCCAGTGAGCAGAGCGGAAAAGCAGGTCATGGAGCTGCTAAGTGATCAGGAGGAGGAGGGTCTCAGGCCCTGCTGGCTGTAAAATACATTCGCAACACTTTCAACTATTTTACCAACATCTCTCAATAAACTGTTCCACTTCCACCTGACCGTTTCACTTGGGATGTTTTTCTTAAGGAAGTCACTCTCAATGCAGACCACATACTTTATTTAGAAAAGAGTGTTATTCGGGCATTCTTTATTATAACAGTAAGATGTTTGAAATGGTGCCAGCATCCCAAAGCAGCGGTGTGGCTGGCCGTGTAGACGGGGCGATTGCAGTTCTTCAGATGATCACAGCATCCTGAGGGATGGCTTCAGAGCGCATGGTATAAAGTGGGAGATCCCTGTAACAAACGTCGGATTCAGAAGGACACTCATTTGTATTTACAGTGCAACTGTCGTCAGATAAAAGCTGAACAGAACCTCTGTGCAGAAAGAAATTGCAATAAAATTACAGCAACGGAGATCCTGATTGCGCTTTACATGACGTATCTGTGGCTGATTTCCCTCTTTATTTAGTATTGTGAGTTCCTAAAATGTTTTTCGTGACAATGACTTAAAAATTTTTTTTTTTGTTATTGTTGTTGGGACAGAGTTTCACTCTTGCTGTCCAGGCTGGAGTACGATGGTGTGATCTCAGCTCACCACAACCTCCACCTCCCGGGTTCAAGCGAGTAGCTGAAATTATAGACATGCGCCACCGTGGCCAGCTAGTTTTGTATTTTTAGTAGAGACGAGGTTTCACCATATTGGCCAGGCTGGTCTTGAACTCTTGACCTTGTGATCTACCCACTTCGGCCTCCCAAAGTGTTGGGATTACAGGCGTGAGCCACCACAGCTGGCTGACAATGACTTTTAAAAAATCAGTGCCTGATTGTCTTACCCCATGGCGTCTTGGCCATGCTGTATAGCCCCTGCCTGGGCCACACAGTGCCCATCACACTGCCTGCCCTGGGTCCCGCAGTGCCCAAAGCTGGGAGGGCCCAGGGAGCCTTCAGGGAGCTCTCAGGCCTCCATGACTGCAAGGAGTTCTGCTTGCTCCCAGCCGGGTTTGTTGGCTCTGAATGGAGCAGGCACTGATTCCTGTGCTTTCCTCAGCTCTCAGTGAGCGCTACATACACTCTTCAGGAAAGGAGAAACCTTAGCAAGTGTAAAGCCCAAGACACAGGCCGTTTTGGAAGCCTGAGAAGGTCCGGGTCTTCCTTTCTTTTCATCCTTGAATCAACATGCACAGGGCGCTTTACCAACCATAATGTCGGGTCCTTCTCTGGGCCCCGGTGCCACTCGGAGCACGGCATGGGGCCTTTGGGCTGAGCAGACCCTTCTGCATTCTGGGGCCGTGCACCTCCCCTCCAGGCCTCCAAGCTGCGTGTTGTGGAGGACACAGTGGGGTTGTTGCCATATGTGAGCTTCTCCAGCCTTTGCCTCAGCAGTGGGGAGGCAGGCGCAGGAGCAGGGCATGGGCCTGGGCCACAGGAGACACCTGTTATCTGAAGGCTCTCAGGAGCTGGCTTGCCACTCTTCCTTCCGTGTGCTCTGATCTTGGGTCCAGCAGGAGTCATGCATGTTTCCGTGGGGTGCTGAGATGTTCACTTGTGATAACAGAGGACCAGGACCTGAGTAGGGGCATTGCAGCTGCCTGTTGATGTGAGAGTTGGGCTCCTGCCCCTCCTTGGCTGCCAGCGGCATCCGTTTGATTTTCTGGCAGGTGCGCAGTGATTGGCTGTGCACTTGGTTGGAGCCTTGGTTCTCTGCCGCCCTGCACAGGGAGGCTGGCGGTTCGAAACATTTCTTTGTGTGAAGCCTCCTTAGGGCAGGATGGAGAACAAGCAGGGCTGTTTGCAAATTATACAGGTATCTGTCACTTAGGAAGACGTTTATTTGTGGGGCTGTTCATGCCTTTTGAGTGCCTTCTGGGCATGCGGAGGCCCCTCGGGTGCTCCCCAGCAGCAGAAGACCTGCAGAGCACGCAGGCTTCGCCACCAGGATGGCCTGAGAAGCTGGACGGGAAGGGCCGTCTTTGTGAAAGGTGGGTCCGTGTGTTCTTTCAGTGGATCATGTTTCTTTTTGTTGAGAAACTGAAGAGCCGTACAATTGATCACATTCCTTCAAACGGAAGTACATTGAAACATCCTGAAAGGAAGCAGTCCTCGTTTGCTCTGGCTTCGTGCCATCGTACATGGAGACAGGGTATATCTATTGTCTGTCGAGATTTGGTTCTGATACGGTAGCCTCATACCCTTCTGGATTGTATCCATCCAGGTGGGATAGTTACAGTGCAAGCAGTTTTGAACCTGATTTTTATGGTCCATCTTCTGGGTATAGTAGACAAGGAGGAACGTGTTGACATGTATCAATTCCAGATGGAAGGCCCAGCAGGGGCACTGAGGGCCGAGTGGCCGAGTTGCCAACCTGACTCTTGGCGAGGTCTTGCCCTGTGAGTGGCCACAGCCAGCCTTTCACACAGGCTCCTTAGAATTGCACAGAGCCCACAGCCGCCAGCCTTGCTTGGTCTTCATGCCGGAAACCCAACGCTGTGCACTGGCGAACTGCACGTCCGCTCTTGCTGTGAGTGGTGGGGCTCCCAGCTGGGACGTAAGCAGCACCGAAACAGGAGCAGAACTTTGGAGCTGAGCACTGGGGTGGGTTATTGAAGGCCAAGGATTGAGGAGGAGAGCGACTTAGGCTTTCGTAAGTGGCTCAGCCAAAGTCATCCTGCTGGAGCCGCCAGTGGAAGCTGGATTGCCTGTTAAAGCAGCAAGCTCTTCCAGTTAGCCAGCACTTTTAGATGCCAGCTACCTCATCTGAACAGCAGAGGAACCTGTGGTGTGTTATGCAGTGGGTGTATTTTTTGGTCTCTCGTTGCGTTATTAATGGTAAAGTGTAAGGGCACCCTCTCCACACCAGCGTGCCGTTTCGGCGTCTGACCAGGGGGACGGGTGCCCTGCCCATTCTCACTTGGTGTGGGGCTTTGCCCTTGCCAGGCTGTGAACCACAGAAGTGCAGGGCCTGGGCCTGTTTTTCTCCTGGATTCCGACGGCCCCCGTCTTGGTACCGGCGCACTGTCTGGGCTCTGCTGAGCACTGTGGATTTTCGAGGCTTTGACATAGTTTGTCAGATTGTTTTGCAGAGTACGTTCGTCATCTCTGCAGCAGTGAGTGCAGACCTGTGTTTTGAGAGGTCGTGTGCTTCAGAGTCTGTGTTTCTCGTTACTTACATCAGTGGGCAATAGTTAAACTTTGGCATCTTGGCCAGCTTTGTTGTGAGCTTGGTGAGTCTTACTGAATTTATTTTATAACTAATGATGTTGACTGTTGCCTCATTATTTTCATTGGCTTTCTTTTATACATAATCTTTTTTTGGGTATTTTCCTCATTTTTAGTCAGCCTACTTAGATTTTTTTTTATTGAGAAATAATTCTTTGTAAGTTATTAATCCTTTGCCCGTAATGACTTAGAAATGCTTTCTCATTTAAAATTTTAAAATACAGTATGGACCAGTTTTATTCTGCATCCTGGACCTTTGTCTAGATCTTTTTCCGACCTGCTGCGTACCCACATTTAAGCATTCATGAGAAGGGTTCCAGGTTAGCCTTGCGTTCGCATTCCTTTGTCGCCCTGGGTGAAATGTCTTTACAGAGACCTTTTGCTGTGGGTTTTTGTCACAGTGGGATGCAGTTGGCCCTTCAGATCCATGGCTTCTGCATGTGTGGATTCGATAGAAATCTTTGAAACAATATTGCATCTGTGCTGAGCATCTAGAGGCTTTTTTTCTTGTCATTATTCTATGTAAACATCTATTTACATAGCATTTACAGGATTCTAGGCGGTATAGGTAATCTAGAGATGATTTAAGGTGTATAGAAGGATCCGTACAGATTACGTGCAAATCACGAAATCCTTTTATATCAGGGTCTGGAGCATCCACGGATTTGGGTGTCCACGGGGTTCCGGGCAGCAGGGTACTGAGGATCTGTGTTTCCGGGTGTGGCTTCCTCCTCACGGCTAGCCCAGGCCGTCGGCAGGGCCTGCAGCCTTGTGTTGGTCAGTCTTCTTTCCACCTGGGCCCGTTAGTAATGATTTGTATGAGGGAGCATTCTGCTGATTGATTTAAAGACCCCTTTATCCTTTGAGGAATTATTTTTGACTTAATTACATAAAGGGAGTCAATCAATTTAATGGATTGATTTATGATCAGTTTGTGCTTTCAGATTATTATGACTCGAGAACGCTTCTCTCTATAAATTTCTACAGTCATCCTTCGGAAAGATGAGTGTGTCTGCAGAATCTCCTTCTAACTGGAAACATGGAATCAGGAAGAAGGTTCCTTAGCCAGAAGTGTTCTGCCCCTGTCCTCTTTAGGAAAAGGCGAAGGGCCTCACCCTTTAATGCAGTGAGGGGTGGGCAGGGGCGCCTTCACCTGTGGGCACGTGGGGGGTGCCAGCCCCTGTCCTCTTTAGGAAAAGGCGAGGGGCCTCACCCTTTAATGCAGTGAGGGGTGGGCAGGGGCGCCTTCACCTGTGGGCACGTGGGAGGTGCCAGCCCCTGTCCTCTTTAGGAAAAGGCGAGGGGCCTCACCCTTTAATGCAGTGAGGGGTGGGCAGGGGCGCCTTCACCTGTGGGCACGTGGGAGGTGCCAGCCCCTGTCCTCATTAGGAAAAGGCGCGAGGGGCCTCACCCTTTAATGCAGTGAGGGGTGGGCAGGGGCGCCTTCACCTGTGGGCACGTGGGGGGTGTCAGCCCCACACCAGAGCTCCTGGGTAGTGTGGATACCCTGCCTGCAACCTACAGAGGAGCAGGAAGGAACAATCCAGGTGAAAGCCTACTCCATCCTTGCCTCTGACCTGTGTGGGACCGGGAATGAATGTGGCGAAAGCCTGTCCATTCTTGCCTCTGACCTGCAGAGGGCTAGGAATGACTGGGGTGAAAGCCCACTCCATTGGACAGTTAGGGCCTGGGGACCATGGGCATCAGGTGTGCCCTCTGTTTTCCTGAGAAGCTATACCTGTAATTTTCAGAGACATGGCTTTTCAAGGGTGCTCAGAATTGCAAAGTTATTTTACCTTCTTCTCAGAAAACAACAAACAAGCTTTTTCTTAAAGGAGGCACTCAGAGCCGTTGTCCTGTGACCTTGTGTGAGATAGTGCTTCCCTGTTTGAATGAGTTGTTTTTCATTTTAGTGTTGCTTGTGTTGTCATTAGTAAAAGCAAATCAGACTTGACATCTTGTCTTAAATCTAGCGGTGACATGAATATTTCTTTGAGCCAGAGACATTGGGATTGCCTTTTGTTTTTTGAGACAGAGTCTCACTCTGTCACCAGGCGCCAGGCCAGGTTGCGGTGCCTCCTGGGTTCAGGCAATTCTGCCTCAGCCTTCTGAGTAGCCAGGATTACAGGCACGCGCCACCACACACAGCTAATTTTTGTATTTTAGTAGAGATGGGGTTTCACCATGTTGGACAGGATGGTCTCAATCTCTTGATCTCGTGATCTGCCCACCTCGGCTTCCAAAGTGCTGGGAATACAGGCGTGAGCCACCGCGCCCAGCCGGATTACCTTTTTTATCCTTCAGAGAACACGTGGGCATGATTTCCACTGAGGTCTGGTTCCGATTGTGTGTGTAACTCCTTTTCCTCCTAGACCGGAGCTTCTTGAGGATGGCTGCTCCCTTACTTACACATGTTCATGGAGCTCTGCTGTGCGTCCAGGCGCTCCTGCAGATGCTGGATGAGTTTGGAGAAGGAGGCAGGCAGGCAGGCAGGCAAGTTCCACCCTAAGATGCTCTCCCCGTGGTGGGGAAGGACACAGGCAGATCCCTGAGCAGGAGTGACAGCTCAGTAGCAGGCACACTGTGTGCCTCATCGCATCCTCGTGGTGGGTGGTGCAGTGTGGAGTTGCGTGATGGTGCAGTCGATGGTTCCTCAGCAGTGTGTTTCCTGCCTGGAGGGGCAGCTGTGACGGACCCACACCTTCCTCATGTGCCTTAGCCATGCTGGGCCAGCAGGCCCCAGGCGGCAGCATCTCCATCTGCTTGTGCCCACTGCGTTTCCACAGCACCGGCTGCACATCACCCCTCCCCAACACCTGCCCGTGTGTGGTGGGCTGGCTCCTCACACCTCCCGCAACCACAGCACTCTCCTGGGGCCCTGTGCCGGGGTCACCTCTCTAACACAGCTGTCTCCCCGCACTCCCTGTCCCTCTACAGCGAATTCTCTGGGGCCTCCGCGTCACACTCCCCACAAGCCTTTCCTCCTCCTCGTCTGTGAGCTTCTTTCCCATAACCTGCGCTCTGTCCGATCCTGCCGCTCCCTGGGCTTGGTTGGAATGCCAGCGGCTCTGTGCTCACGCTCACCAGGCTAGCCGGGCTCTGTGCCTTCTGCCTCATCTCCAGCTGGCGGGCTCCTGCTCACGTAGCATGGTTGTGTGAGCTGTGTCTCTCTGTGACAGTCAAAAGCGTTGTGAGAGCGCATAAGTCAGGGGGTCGGGAGCGCATGAGCACAGCCTCTCCTCTAGACACTAAGATGTTCTTTGTTTCAGCTTGGCCTTTCTCCCTGTCCCAGTTTCTCACACATAAAAGTATTTGGTATTTGTTAATAGAAATCATTATTTCACCAAATAGCTTTTGTATGAACCAAAACTTCTACTCATAGCATTATTGAACATTAAAGTTCCAGGCAAGCCACAAGAATGCTGTGAGATTGGGATTCTGCTTTTTGCAAAAGTGACACGAGAACGAGGATGGTGACAGATATAGGAGGTTTCTTTCCCTTTCTGCCGTGGCATCTGTCCCACTGTTGTTCTTTTCCCAAGTGTTGTCTGCAGACCTTCTTCCACATGGAATTTGGTACCAATTTTTTTATACAAAAAGTAACCAGCTGTTTCACAGACGCTGTCCTGTTCACTGGCCCCGAGGCCTCCTGCTTTGGGTTTTGAGGTTGGAGACCCCTCGCTGGGGGTCTGCTTGCGGGTGGCAGGACGGGAAACAGCCGTGCTGCCGGTGAGAAGACTCTGCTGGTTCTCATCACTTGGGATCACTCTGGGGGCCGGCAGTTGATTGTTGGAGCTGGCCTGACGCCGCCACCTCGTCCAGCCCCGCTGAGGGCGTTGTCCCTGTCCTGTGATAGTCATCTGCCGACGTCTCGCCCTCCCTCCGTGTGCCTGCCCCCGGTGGGCTGCAGGCGGCCGACCTGCGTGCGCTTACAGCCGTGGAGCCCCGCTGTGCCCTGTGACTGTGTTTCGGTCTGTGTGACCTTGACTGAGTTGGACGTTATTTATTTAGAAATAAACATTCCCGCCGCTAAAGCAAATTGATCATGACGTTCGTTGTTTTTGCTGAACCAGAGTTTTGTGAATTTATAGTCTTGAGTTGTGATGCTGCTCTCATCAAGGCAGGACGTTTTCCTCCATCCGGAACCCAGATGTACGTAGTGAAGTGTTCAGATCTCTGTCACCAAAGTGCCTGGGTTTCCAATGGAAAACCCCCAAGTTGGGAAATGAAAAGATGAGCTCCATAGGGCACTTCCGTCTGCTTATCAAACAGAAAAGTTTTGATTAGCGGTTAAGCTCCTAGGTAAGTGAAGAGGTTTACTGCAGGGTCTGCGCAGTACAGGTGATTAATGTAGTCATAACGACAGTCGCTCACCCGCCCCGCTCGGCTCTCCCTGCGGAGCCTGGCTGGTACCCACCGCTTTTGTGCTGTGGTGACTGCTCCCATACCTTGGTAATGTCCTGGAATCCTTTGAAATTAAAGAAGCTGTTTAAATTGGAGGGATTTTCCCCTTTCCCCCGTTACCAAGCTCTTCCATTTGTTTTAATTTGAGAGAGGACTTAACTCCTTGTCAAGCCTCTTTGTTTTTGTGCACCTTCTGGTAATCACAAGGTAAGACTTCGGTCCTCTGCTCCAGTTCCAGAGGCTGAGGTTGTCTCATGGAGGTGGGCTGTGGGGCTGTGTGGGGAATGAGCCCCTTAGGAGACCCAGAGCTTGGGTGGCCTCCGGACGACAGGCTGTTTTGCTGAATGACAGAAGAGGAGGCCATATACTTGTGGTGTGGCCACGGAGTTGTTGTTTTGTTTATGGAGTTAGACCTTCCTGGAGTTGGAGCTGTGCTCCAGTGTGGACCTTCTCACCGAGTCAGAGGCCTCTGTGCTGTGCAGGGTCCTGTTGTGAACCCGATGGGAAGCGTGTAGACTCATCAGGCAGAGCCCTGGTTCCTGGCCAGGCTCTGCCACTTCCTAGCACAGGACCTGGGCATATTACCTGCAGCCTCCTTACCTGTGCAGTGTGGGCACTGACCCCACTGGGGGCCTTTGGCTGGAGTGGGATCATGTATGGACATGCGGGCTCTAATGCAGAAAGGCCTGCTGTGGAAATATGCAAGTGCCTCATCCATCGGTGGGGAGATGTCTTCACTGTGTGGCCAGTGGTCCTGGGTGGGCAGGCCTTCTCACTGCCTGGCTGGCTGTCCCGGGTGGGCAGGCGTCCTCACTGCCTGGCTGGCGGTCCCGGGTGGACAGGCGTCCTCACTGCCTGGCTGGCGGTCCCGGGTGGGCAGGCGTCCTCACTGCCTGGCTGGCTGTCCCGGGTGGGCAGGCGTCCTCACTGCCTGGCTGGCGGTCCCGGGTGGGCAGGCGTCCTCACTGCCTGGCTGGCTGTCCTGGGTGGGCAGCCCTCATCACTAGGACCTTCTGGATTTTGAGCCCATCCATCCCTCTGTTCCTTTAATCTTCTGACCCTTTTTGTTTTCTGCATGTGGAAAGAGGGGCCAAGAATTTCTGCTTTTTGTTTCCCTCAAACAGCTTTTTGCATATTTCAGGGTGGCAGTTATGTCCCCACATGGTTCTCTCCTGACCAGGCTAAGTACCCTCCATTTCAAAAAATTTACTTTGTATACTTAGCCACAGTTCATCCGCCCACCTACCCATCCATCCGTCCACTTGTCCATCCCTCCATCCGCGTGGACTGGTGGCATCTCATGCCGGATGTGGTGACTGTGCACTGCTCTCCCTTGTAGCATCGGCCCTGCCCACTGACGGCCAGCAGCACCCCTCACCCTAATCATTCTGACCCCAAAGTCCCCTGCACATTTCTCAGAATATTCACTAGGGCAGTACCACCACCCGTGGGATCTTCTGCTCTAGGGAGAGTTATCTGAGGAAAAGACAGGCCTTACCTAAACTGTTCTAAGTGGCTTAAACATTATTCTTTTCTATTGCAGAAATAACTGCTCATTGTGAAAATCCACATTCCCTTTTACGATATGCCCTTCTGCAGAAAATAGTGAGACTTTCCCGCCCTACCCCCCACCTCGCAGGAAGTGTTTGGACGTGCCCATGGGTGGCGTCCCTGGATGGTGCTCCTCTGCGTGCCTTTATGTGGGGGCAGTGCTAGTTTTCCATGTAAACGGAGCTGTTGATAAAGGCGGGATTGTTTTACAAATTGGTTTTTTTCCTTAATACTGTATCCGGGCAGCATTCCAGAGAAGGCTGGGTTAGATCGTCCTCTAAAGCCTTTCTACGACCTAAGAAGGCAAGCAAGCTGGTTTTTAACTCAGTGTCTGTTTTTATATCCCATGACTTCACGTTTTGCTGTGGTCCACTTGGGCCTGCTGATCTTCTGCCCTTGGGAAAAGGCTGTGGGAGTACCTTTCTGCCTCCTCCAGGTTCCCCTTGGAGTTAGCCTGTGCATGTGGCCTCCCCACCACCCTGAGAGCTCTTTGGGGTCGGGACTCATGCTTTTCTCAAGCTGGTGTCCCCAGGGGACGGGGCCGCCCCTGTAGGGAGGTGTTGTGGCTGATGTAGAAGAAAGGTCCAAACGCAGTTGCGGAACACTGACACATGCCCGTGTTAATTCAGTTCTTAATTACGTGAGGAAGCTGAGAGACAGAGTCAGGCTCTTATTTCAGATGGAAACAAGTTTGTTTAAATTTCATTATTTTTAGTTACCTGTTTGCAAAAATGTCACCTTAGAAAGTCCCCACAGTGGCCTATCTCTGTCATGGCTCCCAGGGGCCAGCCGGTCCTTCCTAGCTGGGAGGAAACTGAGGTTCTGTACGTCTCCCCTTGACCTCACCACAGTCCAGGGTTGCCCTGTGAATCACCCACCTCCTGGCATCCAGCTGCTTCGAGGCAGCTTGGGCATGTCTTGGTGGCTCAGAAAGACATCTCTAAGCCCAGATCTCCCAATCCTGACAGCTCTTGCATACCCCCTCAGGGCTACAGCCATGGCTGCCATTTCATTAGGCCCCGCCCTCCATTGATTGGCATCTGGTTCTGTCTCCCTACTCTGCTTTCACCTGTGTACTGATCATTTTTTCCTGTGAATCGTGTTTCTTCCTTTAAACCCTGGGATTGCTTGGAATTAGTTTTCCTTTCTCATTTGTGATCTTAGCTGAAAATTCTTTCTTCCCATTGGTGTCGGTGCTGTCCTCGCTGCCCTCCTTTGGAGTGACACGTTTTGGAGATAAAGCTGACCTCCTTGTGGTTTGGTTTGGCTGGCGGTGACCATCCCGATGCTAGTCGACGCAGGCCTCAGCTACGAGGCTTCCCGGTCATGCCTTGCTCCCGTGCCTCCCTTTTCAGTCTCCCTCCCTCCTGGCCCCACGGGTGGCAGCGTGCCTGGTGGACAGTGTGGACTTTTGGAGTTGGATGGTCCTAAATGAAAATGTGTCGGGGCCATTGGCCATCTCTTGGTCTTGATTCAGAGCCCGTTCTCACCCGCAGTGGACTCTCGCTGGTCCTCGGGGCAGATGGTTTCCTAGATCAGCATCTGATGGGTGGAAGCCAAGCGCAGCCTGCTGATCTTGCCTGCAGTTCTGTCTGGGCCACACACCCTGGGACGGGGCTCCTCTGGGTGGTCTTGGACTTTCCCAGGCTGTCTCCCAGGGGCCAGACTCACCAGCCCGGGAGGATTTTCTGCAGCTCGTCCTGGTCCTGACCCTGCTGTCACAGCCTGGAGTCCAGAGTGTCCTGTGTCACTCTGTGTGCCTTTGCCAAAGTGGGGGATGCTTTCTCTGGCGGGGAATATTTATCTCATTCTAACAATAAGGGTAATTCTAATTCTCTTGGCGTTTAGAAGACAAATGACCTTGGGGACTCTCTGAGTTAAATGCCATTACTTCATTACCTTGAAGAGTAACAAATGGCCCATTGTGAGAAATGACACCTAGAATAGGCCACTGACATTTTCTCAGATAAAATAACAAGCCAACTAAACAGACCAAGAGAGCGAGGCCCCTGCCTGGTGCACGCAGCGCCTGGCTCTGTGAGTCACAGCTGCGACAGCCCAGCTTCGTCTGTGCACTTGAGGAGAGGCTGTTGAGGTCTGCGAGGGCTTCGGTTCCCTGCTTACTCTCATTATATCTGAGGAAATGTCTCCATGCTTGGGAGGCCCTTGAAAGAGTGTACGTCGATGGGAAGCTTCTCGAAGCACGCCTGCTGATTACTGTGGCTGATTCAGTTCCCTGAGACGGGGAAATAAAATCAGATCCGCTCCAGGTCAGCAGAATGTTGCGTTGATTCTGCTGAAACTGTTTTCCCAGGGAGGAAGTGGTGCCCTGGGGAGGCCACTCACACTCCTGTCCTGCGCCTGGCTTTTGCTTCTGCTCCTTCCTGTAGGAAAAGCATTACGAGGGGGCTGGACTTGGCTCCAGGCTGCTCTCTCCACCCCTGCCTTCCAGAGCACACTGATCAGTGCGTGGAGGCCTCGTTTTTGCATCTGTGAAGTGGCAGAGGTAACACCTCCCACCTTGGGCTGCCGTAGGAAATGGGAGACAGGGCCTTTCCCGGTGAGATCCTGTGTGGTTCTCATCAGAGGGTGCGCTCAGATCAGCCTGGGCTCCGGGGCCAGCAGAGTTCTGAGGCCAGACACCTTGCCACGTCCTGGAGGGAGAGTCTGTAGCCCCACAGGGGGCCAGTGTGTAGACAGAGCCACCAGGAGCGTGCAGGTGTCATGGACACGCCCGGGCTGGGAGGAGGGTCAGGACAGAGGAGGGTCGTGGCCAACCAGCAGCACTTGTCATCCTAGCCCCGCATTCGAGGGAAGGGGCACAGGCCCTGCCTTCCAGTCCCTGGCTTGGTGAAAACTCGTCCAAGAGAGTGAGGGCCTGGGTGCGCCCTGTGTGCTGTGGACAACGGCGTCCTTCACAAGCCCGGGTCCCGGGAGGAGCCCATCCATCTCTCCACACCACCTGAGTGACTGACACCCAGCACTGAGGTGTCCAATCTTTAAAGTCACTCGTTCTCCCCTTTAATTCATGAGCTTCCTGAGGGCATCAGGTCTGTCACTCATGTCTGTGCCTGGTGTATAGGGACAGATCCCACACAGGGGACCGGCTCTCTGTGTCCACGTTACCCTCCCTGCCCTGGCTGGTATAGACAGCCCAGGGCCAACCAGCCGAGGAATGCAGGGGCTCCACGTGGCCTGGCTGTAGGGCATGCCACTCAGTCGTGAAGAGGAGTGGGGCACTGACACCGCCTCCTGCAGGGATGACTTTTGAGGACGTTGTGCTCAGTGAGAAGGAGCCAGTCACGGAGGGCCACAGAGCCTGATGCCAGCGGTGTGAAACGTCCAGAATAGTCAGCCCCATAGAGACAGAGGCAGGATAGTGGTTGCCAGGCGAGGGGTGGGAAGTGGGGAGCGACTGCTGAAGTTTTTTTCTGTTGTGATGGAAATGCTTTGGAACTAGTGCGATACGTGTGCAGCCTTGGGACCCCCTGAAGACCACTGCATTGTACATGCTACAGAGTGGATTTCATGGTGGATGAATTACCTCTCAGTTTACACAACCCAGAACCAAATCAAGGCAATACCCATGGAGGGACTGAGGATCCACCCCGCCTCCCCAGAGAGGAGTGACGTGTGAACTGGCTGGAATCCACCCACCCTCCTGCATTAGCGCAGGCCCTGCCATGTTGGATGTGTCCAGGGCTGTCACTTCGCTGTCCAGGCCCTCAAGCGCCCAGCGGCTCACTCCTGCTGGAGGGTCAGACACGGAGGCGCTGTTCCCCTTTTATCCTGTTGGTTCTGGGGTGAACCAAGAACCGTGAGGTGGCGTGTCATCTCGGCTCTCCCAGTCACACGCTTCAGTGTGAGCGATGGGCGGGGCTGCGACTGAGGAGCCGGTGTGATGTAGGACTGTACGCAGCACGAACGTGAGGGGGGCCTCTGAGTCCTTGTGGAGCAGGTAGGGACCTTGGTTCAGGGACCAGTAGGTGGGGCTGCCTCTGTACCGTTCTCCCCACGTGTATCAGGCTGCTCCAGATAGCCACGGCCCTGCCGCCTCTACCCCACTGTTGGTGGCTCAGGTGGTGACGACAGAGTGGTGACGGGGCTGAAAGCAGCACGCACGCTCACAGTGCGCAGGAGACGGCCTGGCGCCTGGGCAGCCTGCGGTCAGCACCAGCCGCGTTCTCTTGCTTCTCGTTGTTGTAACTTTTATCTACTTAAACCTTCTAAATATATTCTGGGCTGAAATGTTTCTTTTCTTAAGGAGCATTTTCCTTGCGAAGATGCCATGCAAACCAAACTGAAGTAAAAAGCATTTGTAGGGTAGATAATTTTAAACATTTATGAGTATTTTGCTGGATGACAGCGGCTCTGTAAGGATCTAAAATTAGTTTGTTCAAGTATCTGGTGAGCCATTTCAGTTAGGCATCTGTTTTGCCTTTTAAAAACTTTAGATTCTGTTTTCTCTTTTTTATACTTGAGGAAATTATGCAGAGCACCATTGTCTGTGCTTCCCTGGACGCACGTCTGCGTGTGGCTCTCTGGGGTTTTTGGTCGTAGCTGCAAGTATTTACCCTGTGTAGTTTTGGAAACTCTTAACTTTGGGAAAAGGTTTTTAGAGGAATTATTGCCAACTGAATTTGTAAATATATCCGAAGCAGAGTTTTCAAAATCTTATGAAAAACCTTGCAGATCTCTGTGAGGATTAAGTAATATATTCTGTTTTCTCTCTTATTAGGATGTGAAATGCCTGAGAAGCAATAATTTATAATATATTAATTATGTTAATTAATTGGAGAGGATTCAGAATATTAATTATCTGCAACTAATTAGGCGTTAAGATTGAGAAGCATTAAGTGATGAGGTGGAAGACCGCATGAGTCATTTAGCTAGACTGATGAGAGCGGGTGGAGGGAGCTGCTTGTGGGCGCCGCTCTGGCCCCGTGGGCCTCCTCGTGGGTCGTGGTCCCATGTGGCTAAGTCTCCTTGTCTTTTGCATGCTCGGCGCCGCCCAGAGGCAGAGGAGGTGGACGCGGTGGACGTCTCCGGCGTGCCTGCAGAGGTGCTGCGTAACATTGAAGCCGACACCTACTGGTGCATGAGCAAGCTACTGGACGGCATTCAGGTGAGCGCCCGAGGTGCCCGCAGGGACCCGGCCCACGCCCACAGCTCCCGCGGTGAAGAGAGCCTGGTGCCTGGGCTGCTGCTGAGTCTCAGCGTGGCCGTGCAGTCTCTTGTGAAGCCTCACTTTGCTACATCTGGACCAGCACAGACCCCTCAGGGTTGACGAAGTGTGAGAAACAGTGTGTGTGCCCTTGTTCTGGGAATGGGCACCATGTCCTGCTGAGCGCACCGCAGGAAGGTGAGGTGCAGAGTCTCATCCCCTCTACCCAGCTGCCTGCAGACCATTGCCACCACCACCACCAAATGGGACAGCTCACGGTCGCTGCGTGTGTGTGGCCAGCTGTGCTCAGCGGGATCCCCCACTTAAATGGCCTCAGATTGGGGGCCGCAGCTCCTGGTCTTTAACACCAGGCTCTCGTCCTGTGGCCGGGGCTCCAGGTGCCTGGGACGCTTCAGCTGTGAGCTCTCCTCCTGTGGCCGGGGCTCCAGGTCCCTGGGACACTTCAGCTGTGAGCTCTCCTCCTGTGGCCGGGGCTCCAGGTGCCTGGGACACTTCAGCTGTGAGCTCTCCTCCTGTGGCCGGGGCTCCAGGTGCCTGGGACGCTTCAGCCGTGCCTGTCCCCAGAGAGCAACATGAGCTGGTGGAGTCCCCTGTACCACAGCGAGGACTCTGTGGGTCTCTGCGTCAGCTTGGGTTAGTGGCTGAGATTTCAGTAGAAGAGCCACAGGTCTCCCAGTGACAGGGCTGATCCTGTGGAATGGTGTCGGGGCAGAATCCCACACAGTGCCTGGGAAGGGCCTTGTTGTTAGGCCATCAGGAATGAGGACTGGAACCAGCTGATACTACAGAGGAATGGCTGAGGGGTATGGACAGGCCCCCAGTGGGTGGGGGGCATCTTAGTTTATTTGAGGCTGGCACATCTTTCTAGACACCTGCTTCCTGGGAGGTGCTGTGCTCCACACCCAGGAATAGTGGCGAGTAAGGGTGAGGCTCCGGAAGCCCACTGGGGAGGGAGGGTAGACGGGTAGGTAAGGCATGAGGGGACAGACACTTGAGCCAAAGGTGGGAAAAAGTAGATATCAGGGGACAGTGAATTTGCTGGCAAAGCAAGACTTGTCAGACAGAGGAGGGTCAAAGCCAGAGCACAGTTGGGGTTGATAATCGTTTCCTGAGGGACCAAATGCCAAGGCCATCATGGGTCTTTGCAGGTAGGTGACCCTCTGCCAAGAGCTGGGGCCTCCCGGGAGTGTCTCCGTGTTTTGCCAGTATCCCTGTTATCCCAGCTAAAAGGGGGTCCCTCATGAGAGACACAGAGACGTGGTTGTACGTCACTTGTCACCTACATTGCCCGCAGGACTTGGCTCTTCCTGAGCCACTGTGGTAAAGGTTGTTCCCGATTCTGCCAAGTGAAGAGGTCTCAGCTGATCTACTTGATTTGAAATCGTCTAATATGGCTTTTATAACATGAGGTCTCAGGTTTAGACTCCAAGTTTAATTTGAGTATTTTAGCTAAAAGGTTCTGTTGAGGAAAGATGTGTGGTTTGCTGTTAGATTTTGAAAGTAGAAGCCTGCTGTGCAGTTGGAGACTTGGAGGCCTGGTGTCTGTTGGCTGATCCTGACTCTTCGTGACCGACTTTGTTCCTTGTAAAGAAAAATGCACCCGCTGGAGACATATTTTGGCCCAAGCACCAATTTGTCATTTCCTCTGCTTTGCTAATATTTTCATACATTTTATTCTTTCTCCTAGACCTTTTGGCTTTTTGCCCCCTTAGGAAAAGGATTGAATCATAATGTAAAACTTTATAAATTTCAAATGTCACTCTTATCGTGAGTGATGGAACTTGTGCCATTTAAATACAAGATTACCTGGCCTCTGTTTGTAAATAGAATCCGCTGTACAATGGAATCGATGCTGGCTTTTCATTTTTCACCTGAGATTTGTGGTCTGATGAAATGGTTTATTGGCAGGCCTGGCAGGTAGAGGGGATCATGCTTTCCTGGCGTGGGTGTTTATGGTGCATCGTGGGCCCCTGGCAGCCGTTTATCTTTCTCTCACATGCCATGACGGATTCCGCGTGACCCTCCCAGGAGCAAGAGTTGAGTGATGTCCGTTCCCACCGTCCAGGGCCCTCGAAGCTCGGCTGTGATTTCCGTGGGTAGGACTGCCTAGCGAGCTCCTCTTGGGGACCGTAGTGTTTACAAGCACTGCTGCTGTGTTAAGTTCAGACAAGTGTGAGGACGTGTACTCACTTGTAACCAAGGAACACGCGGGCCGCCGTGTTAGCTCCCGGGGCCCTGGCCGCCTCTGCCTCTCAGCTCCCCTCCCTGCTCTTGGTCTTTCTGTGTTTCATCCTTCTTGGAACTGCTAGAACCGTCTTCCTCAAGCACCGTTTCATTGCATCACTGCCCTGATTGAAACCCCTGGGAAAGCTCTCTCTTGGTTTTCGGAAGTGCAGGCTCTCAGCGTGGCCTCCGCCCATCGTTCCCAGTGTCCTGTCAAGGCCATGCTGATTCAAACCAGCTCTGTGGCCGTCCTCGCCACTGCTGCAGACTGTAGTGGAGCCGCTGAACCAGAACCACGCGCCCGGGGCTCTTCCTCACCAGGAGGAGGATCTTAGTGGGCCTCTTGGTAGGTCATCACCCTGGGAATGAGTATGAGGAACTAACACTCTCCACCGTGACAGTGGGTCCTGGCATGGGCATTCTCAGAACAGGCAGGGGTTTGGTTACACCCCACAAGGCTGAGACCAAGAGAGATGAAGCCCATGGCCCAGGCGACATGCTTGTTCTGGAACCCAAGTTGGCTGCTCTGTGTTCTTTCCAAGCTGAAATACAGAAGCGAGTTCCATTTGCAGGAGAAGTTCTAGAGGGCAGAAGCCACATCTGTCTATTTTTTTAACCCCTGGATATCCTGGATGTTCATAACTATGTTTTTGTTTCACTGTGGGGCCTCAATTTGAGATTCTGTATTCTACTTGTTTTCAGTAATTAACTTGGTCGTTTTTGCCAGAATGTGTGAAGCACCTGCCTTGTACAGGTGCTCAGGGAGGTGGAAGACTTTGGCTGTGTGAGTCAGCACGACCTTGCTGTCCCCAAGAAGCTCAGAGCCTGGTGGGATTGAGCAGGGGGAGAGGGCAGCCGATGGAGGCAAGGACAGTGCTGGGAGAGGATGCTCTCAGCCTCAGGAAGACGGCACACTAGGAAAAAGAACAAACCCCTCTTCCACTGACAAATGCCTGGAAACGTTAGGTGATTGGACTGGTCTGTTCTCACACTGCTTAAAGCAGCACTGAGACTGGGTAATTTTTAGAGAAAGAGGTTTAATTGGCTCACTGTTCCACAGGCTGTACAGGAATGATAGTGGAGGAGGCTTCTGGAAACTTTCTTTTTGTTTTGAGACAGAGTCTCGCTCTGTTGCCCCCACTAGAGTGCAGTGGTGTGATCTCAGCTCACTGCAACCTCCACCTCCCAGGTTCAAGTGATTCTCCGGCCTCAGCCTCCTGAGTAGCTGGGATTACAGGCATGTGTTGCCATGCTTGGCTAATTTTTTGTATTTTTAGTAGAGACGGGGTTTCACCGTATTAACCAGGATGGTCTCAATCTACTGACCTTGTGATCCACCCGCCTTGGCCTCCCAAAGTGTTGGGATTACTGATGTGAGCCACCACGCCTGGCCTGGAAACTTAATCATGGCAGAAGGTGAAGGTGAAGCCGTCTTACATGGCCAGAGCAGGAGAGTGAGGGGCAGGGGGAGGTGCCACACACTTTTAAACAACCAGGTCTCAGGAGAACTCATGGTGCACCACTAGCTGGGATGGGGCTAACCCATTAGAAACCACCCCCATGATCCGGCCACATTCAGCCAGGCCCCGCCTCCAGCACTGGGGATTACAGCTGAACCTGAGATTTGGGTGGGGACACAGATCCAAACCATATCAGCAGTATTGAACCAAGACTGTCTAACGCACACTGTGAAACTCCTTAACAGCAAAGAGAGGTCCTCCAGGAGCGAAGAGTGCTGACTCCACTGGCTGATGCTAGTGAATTGGAGGGAACTGTCCGACCAGCTCATGGCTAGGAGTTCAGGCCTTCTTGCCTTGGCGAGGTGTGGTCACAGAAGCTGGTCCTGTGCAGGGAGATCAGGTGCTGCCCAGAGCAGAGACACGGGCTCTGCGTGGACATGCCCAGGCCCGTGTGCCTTGGGACTCTGCACTCCAGACATTGTGGAAGAACTCGAAGAGCTTTTGTTTGTGTGGGTTAATTCTCTTGATAACGGCCATGTTAGAAATTCAAATAGATGAAATTGAAAATATTTAGTAATTTATTTAAAAACAGCAATGGAAAACCCATTACATGTTATTATAAGTAACATTTTTGTGGTAAAGAACTATTTTTCAAAACGTTTAGTGAGAAGAAAGACGTTGTTTCACGTTCTTGCAAATCTCCTTAGTGTCTAACTTAACAGAGGAACAATTCTCATTTCTGCATTCAATTTGTCGTGGTGTTTTTTGTTTTGTCTGAAGAATGTGAAGAAAAGCCAGCAGCACATAGATACTAGCTGGAAGAGGGAGTGCTTCTTTGTTCTGGGTTTTTTTTTTTTGAGATGGAGTCTCACTTTGTTACCCAGGCAAAGTGCAGTGGCATAATCTCGGTTCACTGCAACCTCCGCCTGCTGGGTTCAAGCAATTCTCCCACCTCAGCCTCCTGAGTAGCTGGAATTACAGGCACCTGCCACCACGCCTGGCTAATCTTTGTATTTTTGGTAGAGACGGAGTTTCACCATGTTGGCCAAGCTGGTCTTGAACTCCTGACCTCAAGTGATCTGCCCACCTCAGCCTCCTAAAGTGCTGGGATTACAGGTGTGAGCCAGGAAGTGTTGTAATAGCCTTTTCAGGTAATTCTGGATTCTTTTTTCGTTCATACGATACTACTATTCAACACACGGTAGTTTCTTAAAGGTTAGTTACGATAGGAAATCTGAAACCTCATCAGTGAATGTTTTGTACTCAATGACATTAAAATTGATGGCTTGTCTTACACATTGATTCGATCTTCTACCCATATAGTTTTGACTCTAACGTCATTTATTGGCGATTTGGAAAATATTGGCTGACTGAGGTGTGCAGATCTCCAAATGTTGATACGTTTCATTGCACAATCAAATTTGTTAGCATTACCACTGTCTCATAAGAGTAGCTGTCAGGCCCAGGGTGGCAGATAAAAGTCTTTCAAAATTCAGATTTTAATTTAAAAGCTCAAATATTATAATTGGAAACAAACACTGTTCCTGGTTTCCTTTGAAGTGACAGGCTAACTTCGTTTTTGAGAAAGTATCTTCCAGAGGCCCAGCCTTGAATAACGGGTTCGTCTGTTCTTTCACGTAAACATGTTTCTTGGTGACAGTGTTCCGTTCAGCTCACAGCTGAAGCCAGCGCACCAAGTACTTTCCTTGACGAAGCCTTTGTCTCTGGATTTGCCCCTCAGAGGCTTTCCCTGTTCTCCCCGCCTGTTGTTCAGGGCTGAGACTGAGCACAGTAATAATAGTAGGGTCAGTGACCTTTCCCGCTGCATCCAGGGCATCTTTGGTGAAACAGCCTTTCGTTTTCACGCCATGAGCGTGTGCTGTCAGGACTGCAGATGCGGTGGGGGCACCGCCCTGCCTGCTGCCAGTGTGCCCCCAGTTTTACCCACCGCTGCCTGTGTACTGCCAGCACGAATGTCAGCCCCATGAGGAAGGTGGATCATGCCTTCTTGTTACTATGACAGCAGTTTCAACGTAACAGACCCCTTGAAAGGTCTAGGGACCCCTAGCAGTTGGCTGTCTACTCTTGGAGAACTTCCGCCTAGGAGGGATGATCTCCTGCCACAGGTCTGTGGCGTTCCCGTGGGAAGAGGCTTCTGCAGATGACCTCGCAGCAGAAGTACAAACCAAGCAGAGAGAGAGTGTGCCGGGAATAAATGTTAGCGATTACTCTCATCAGGAGGATTTGTACCGAGATGTGAGACACTAGAACAACGATTTGAAAGGAACAGTACAATGTGTAACTTAAAAATATTAAGGAGAAAGAAACAGTTTAAAGTCTCACAGGAACCAAACAGAACTTCTAGCAATCAAAATTAGAGTCACTGAAATTTAGAACTCATTAGACAGAAGAGAAGGGAGAGTTCGTTAGAAAATCACCCACCAGGCCACACAGATACCGAAAATATGACACATTAAGACATGAAAGATAGAATTTAACAAATAGAACTAGAAAGAGAAAATGTATGGGAGGAAAGCCAATATTTGTAAAGATATGGCTGGAAAGTTTTCAGCGTTGATGAGATGTTGTTACTAATATCTAATAAACAAACCTCCAGAAAGATGAATTGACACAAATTACCTAAAGAAAAAGTCTCATGGGAAAGAAGAAGGGCCGGAACAAGGCAGAATAATATGTCTCGTGTTCTGAAGAACAATAGTTCTTTAATTAGATCAGATTTAAAACCGGACTCCGGCTGTATGCTTCCTGTGAGACACGTCAACACAGGGAAACAGGGAGGAAGGAAATGCAACAGAACAATGTTAAGCAAAGTAATAGTTGTATAGCTGTGTAGTAGTCATGCAGCTATTAGATGAGGTAGTTTTTTTTTTTTTTTTTTTTTTTTGAGATGGAGTTTCGCTCTTGTTACCCAGGCTGGAGTGCAACAGCAGGATCTCGGCTCATCGCAACCTCCGCCTCCTGGGTTCAGGCAATTCTCCTGCCTCAGCCTCCTGAGTAGCTGGGATTACAGGCACGCACCACCATGCCCAGCTAATTTTTTGTATTTTTAGTAGAGATGGGGTTTCACCATGTTGACCAGGAGGGTCTCGATCTCTTGACCTCGTGATCCACCTGCCTCGGCCTCCCAAAGTGCTGGGATTACAGGCGTGAGCCACCGCGCCCGGCCCTAGATGAGATAGATTTTTAAGGCATTACTAGAGACAAAGCATATCACTGCCAGTGGATAGATTTACCAGGGAAGAGTGAGTCTTGAATGCGTGACGGTGACCACATGTTTCTGTACATGTGCACGAGTGTGGTGGGAGAGGCGTCGTGGGTGTGAATAAGGCGCTGTTCTGATGCTTTCACTGTGGTATTCATTCGTTTCCCCACAACAACCCGTAAGGCACTTCCCACTTGTGGCTGGTGGTCACAGCACTGGGATTTAGACCCACACAGTCGAGCACTCGCTTTGCTGCTTCTCAGTGATTAGCAGGTGATATGGTTATAGGAGACTCGTGTCCCCACCCAACTCGTCTTGCGTTGTAACCCCCATCATCCCCTGGTGTTAAGGGACACACCAGGTGGAGGTGGTTGGATCACGGGGCGGTTTCCCCCGTGCTGTTCTCCTGATAGTGAGGGAGCTCTCATGAGATCTGATGGTTTCATAAGGGGCTCTTCCCCCACTGCTCAGTACTTCTCCTTCCTGTCGCCTTGTGAAGAAGGTGCTTTGCTTCCTCTTTGTCTTCCGCCATGACTAAGTTTCCTGAGGCGTCCCCAGCCATGCTGAACTGTGAGTTAAACCTCTTTTCTTTATAAATTGCCCAGTCTCCGGCAGTTCTGTGTAGCAATATGGAAACGGACTAATGCAGTGGATCAAGCAGATGAGAATTAGGAAGACCTGGGAGCACACGGACTGCACATTTTGGGTAAATGGACATATGTGGAACCCATATCCAGCACACAGAGAATATTCCTTCTTTTCCAGTGTGCACAGAACATCTGTAAGAACAGCGGTACCAGTAGTTACCAGAGAGCCAGATAGCCCAAGGTCTGGCGAGGGGATTAGCAGATTTAGAAGAGCATTCTAGACTACGCTGAGACTCCGTGGTGTGGGGTCACTCAGAGTGCTGAGGGAGTAGGAGTGTGGCTGGAGCCTGAGGGTGGGAAGCTGGCGTGATGTTTGGCAGCTCTAGAAAGTCTGTCCTTGTGGCTCTCCCCAGGTACTTGGGCCTGGTCACTCATCTCTGGTAGATTAATGCCCTTCCTGCTAGGTGTTTCAGAGACAGTCTTTTTACTCAGGGGCATTTGGTGTTGAGGGAAAAGGCAAAGCAGCTACATTTCCAGATGTGCTGGTCGTAGGGGGATGCTCTGTCCACCAGGTAGTGCCTGGAAAGCCACTGCTGGTCTCCTGGTTATGTGAGCAGTGAATCAAGGTTACTGGCACTGCCCTGAAGGATGTCTAAGCTGACAGAGGGATGTGGGCTGAATTGGAATTAAAAAGAGGAGTCACGTAGAACCCAAACAGGAGCCCAAACGAGGAGGTGGCAGGACAGGCATTGGCGGCAGGTGCAGGAGCACTGAGGCTAGCTGTAGATGTTGTTGGATGCGCAGAAAGAGTGCCCGGTTTGCAGCGGTGGCAGTGGCGGGGTGCCTGGAGTGCAGTGGTGGCAGTGGTGGAGTGCCCGGTGTACAGTGGTGGCAGTGGTGGGTGCCCGGTGTGCAGTGGTGGCAGTGGTGGGTGCCTGGAGTGCAGCGGTGGCAGTGGCGGGGTGCCTGGAGTGCAGTGGTGGCAGTGGCGGGGTGCCTGGTGTGCAGTGGTGGCAGTGGCGGGGTGCCTGGTGTGCAGTGGTGGCAGTGGCGGGGTGCCTGGTGTGCAGTGGTGGCAGTGGCAGGGTGCCTGGAGTGCAGTGGTGGAGTGCCTGGAGTGCAGTGGTGGCAGTGGTGGAGTGCCTGGAGTGCAGCGGTGGCAGTGGCGGGGTGCCCGGTGTACAGTGGTGGCAGTGGTGGGTGCCTGGTGTGCAGTGGTGGCAGTGGCGGGGTGCCTGGTGTGCAGTGGTGGCAGTGGCGGGGTGCCTGGTGTGCAGTGGTGGCAGTGGCGGGGTGCCTGGTGTGCAGTGGTGGCAGTGGCGGGGTGCCTGGTGTGCAGTGGTGGCAGTGGCGGGGTGCCTGGTGTGCAGTGGTGGCAGTGGCGGGGTGCCTGGTGTGCAGTGGTGGCAGTGGCGGGGTGCCTGGTGTGCAGTGGTGGCAGTGGCGGGGTGCCTGGAGTGCAGTGGTGGCAGTGGCGGAGTGCCTGGAGTGCAGTGGTGGCAGTGGTGGAGTGCCTGGAGTGCAGTGGTGGCAGTGGCGGGGTGCCTGGTGTGCAGTGGTGGCAGTGGCGGGGTGCCTGGTGTGCAGTGGTGGCAGTGGCGGAGTGCCTGGAGTGCAGTGGTGGCAGTGGCGGAGTGCCTGGAGTGCAGTGGTGGCAGTGGTGGAGTGCCTGGAGTGCAGTGGTGGCAGTGGTGGAGTGCCTGGAGTGCAGTGGTGGCAGTGGCGGGGTGCCTCACTGCCTCATTAGGGCTGCTCGGAAATGTCTGCAGTGCTTTCTGGTGGTTGGGAGATGCCGCTGCATGGACGGTTCCTCCTGGGAAGAATCTTCGTGGCACTGCAGTAAGAAGCATGATGTAGAAGGAGTGTCACACCTGTAGTCATCAGATCTGGGCTCAACGTGTTCCACCTGCGTGACCCTGTGAATGACTCCAGCTGGATGGTTTTCTCTTGAGAATGAATGAGGTTGTGAGAAAAATCCTGTGTTTTGTGGTGCAGTGGGTGTCTTGGGTCTGGCACGGCAGACCATCTGGTCAGAGGTGTCCACAGTGTGCAGGAGGGTGCCCGGCCTGGCTTGCAGGCAAACGAATGTAGGGCAGGGCAGGCCGTGGGTTGCCCCCAAAGTGGGCCACCACTAAGTGTGGGAGAGATGACCTTGAGCCTCCCATTGAAGCTTCATGGGGACTAATCCTCAATGTCGGGCAGAGATTTTCTGTGTTTTCTTCCTCCGTTGTGTGGTAGCTTTGATTATAAGTGCTTTAACATGTTTAGATAAGTTTAATTTGGAGAAATCATTTCTTTCATTCTTGTCTTTATTTTTCCCTTTCTTTCGTGGTTGGGCTTTCTGCCCTTTTTCCTGAGTTTCACTGTGTGTGTGTCTTGTTCTCTGGGTGATGTGTGTTTGGTATGCCCAGGTTGACTGTGTGTGGGTTCCTGGGGCTCTGGCCTTCTGGAGTGACCTGGGATGTGAGGGTGGAGGGAGAGCCCTTTGTGGCTCCCTCGCCCAGCTGGCAGAGCAACTGGTGCCAGAATGAGAAGACGTGGTGTTTTGTTTTTTTTCCTACCAAGTACACTGGTAGGGTTCTAGCCAGATACTTAATTAAAAAAATAATTGGGTGGGCTGCTATTTCTTTCAGTGGTTTTGTGGCTGTGTCTTTTTAGTGTTCTTTGGTGTTAGTAGCTATGGTTTTGGGGATGGTTTTTGGTGTTAGTGGCTATGGTTTTGGGGATGGTTTTTGGTGTTAGTGGCTATGGTTTTGGGGATGGTTTTTGGTGTTAGTGGCTATGGTTTTGGGGATGGTTTTTGGTGTTAGTGGCTATGGTTTTGGGGATGGTTTTTGGTGTTAGTGGCTATGGTTTTGGGGATGGTTTTTGGTGTTAGTGGCTATGGTTTTGGGGATGGTTTTTGGTGTTAGTGGCTATGGTTTTGGGGATGGTTTTTGGTGTTAGTGGCTATGGTTTTGGGGATGGTTTTTGGTGTTAGTGGCTATGGTTTTGGGGATGGTTTTTGGTGTTAGTGGCTATGGTTTTGGGGATGGTTTTTGGTGTTAGTGGCTATGGTTTTGGGGATGGTTTTTGGTGTTAGTGGCTATGGTTTTGGGGATGGTTTTTGGTGTTAGTGGCTATGGTTTTGGGGATGGTTTTTGGTGTTAGTGGCTATGGTTTTGGGGATGGTTTTTGGTGTTAGTGGCTATGGTTTTGGGGATGGTTTTTGGTGTTAGTGGCTATGGTTTTGGGGATGGTTTTTGGTGTTAGTGGCTATGGTTTTGGGGATGGTTTTTGGTGTTAGTAGCTATGGTTTTGGGGATGGTTTTTGGTGTACTTCACAGAAATACGCCTGAGCCAATACCGGGAGTGAACAGTTCGTTAAGAGGACTTGCTTTAACACAGCGTGGTGGCTTCAGGGCCTGAAGATAGGTGGTTTTGAGTGTGTGCTTTCTGGGCAGTGGAAGCCGCTGACCTAGTGCTGTGTTTCAGCCCCTCCCTCTCCCTGGGGGTTTAAGGTTGGTATCCAGTGAGAAGTTCCAGGCTGGGCTGGGCACGGTGGCTCAGGCCTGTAATCCCAGCACTTTGGGAGCTGAGGCGGGCAGATCACATGAGGTCAGGAGTTTGAGACCAACCTGGCCAACATGCTAAAACCCTGTCTCTATTAAAAATACAAAAATTAGCCCAGCGTGGTGGTGCACGCTTGTGATCCCAGCTTCTTGGGAGGCTGAGGCAGGAGGCGGAGGTTGCCGTGAGCCGAGATTGGGCCACTACCCTCCAGATGGGGCAACAGAACTAGACTTCATCTCAAAAAAAAAAGAAAGAAAGAAAGAAAGAAGGTCCAGGCTGGATGCGGCCCTCTCAGGCTTTTAGGGGATTATTCTTGCGCTTTTGCCAGTGTTTTCATTTCACTAACAGCCCTGTGCCAAGGTTGTCGGTTCGCTATTACTTCTTGAATTACAGCCTCCATATTTGCCTACCCTGAAGTCATACTGTTACTCTTAGCTTCATTACTTAACAGGACAGTTTCTTTGAGTGGAAAAGAACCATTGCCTTTTATAATTAGTCATTTACATTTCCTTTCCTTGGGGAAGTATTATTGAATTCTAAGAACCGGTTGGGCGCATGTAAGTGATAGGAATATTGGAGAAAGTGACTAAATTATCTTGGAACTTGTCAGAGAAAAGGCCAGAAAGGCAGTGGCATCGTGGCTCATTTAGAGAAAGGTCAGGAAATGAGCAGGCCCGTAACTTGGGGCTGGAGTGGACTGTCTGGGGGCAGGTGTCGTCCTTCAGGTAGGGTGTGAGTTGACCATTGTCATTAACACCAGGGAGGTGACAGGGTAGTTGGGGGAAGCCATAGCCTGCACACCAAGCCGGGGAGATGTGCGGCTTCTTACAGGGCCTGTTCACAGAGGGAGCAGCCAAAGGCAGTTAAGGGTGGCTCAGGAGCCTGTGCCATGGGCTCTGGCAGCTGGAACTTGGAATGGACTAGGTCCCGGGGATGTAACTATCTGAAAGAGAATAACAAAGGAAGGACCAGTCGGATGCCCAGGAAGGTGGCAGAGAAAAAGTGCACTCCAAGTGAGCTCTGATTTGGCATTTGTTGTATACATCCAGAAGAGAGGCTTCACCCGGACAGCGCAGTGGAGCGCCTGGCGGAGGCCTGGGTGGGAGAATGGATATTTGGAGCACTGAGTCTGTTTAGTTGGGCCAAATGCACACGTGCCCCAGGTGCCAGCTCAACTGCGCTCCTGTGGGGAAGAATCTTAGATACGTGCTTTTGGAGCCCCAGTCGATAAAGTTGAGGACTCCTACCAAGATTTTAGAAAGGTTTATTAAACAGCTAAGAATGTGTTAGTTACTGGGCTGTGACAGAAGGTTCATTACGAATGAATCATTGAGCAGCAAGCAACTTAAAAATGAAAATTAAAAAATGCAATTTACAATAGCATTGAAAAACCGTAAGAATCCACATCGTTGCCTGAATGAAGAGTTGATTCCTCTGAACGACTCAGTAGTACTCCGTTGCGTGAATATGTCATAGTTTATCCGTCCCGTTGGTGGCAGCCAAGGCTGTTTCCGGTCTTGGGCTGCTGTGAATAACGTTTGCGTGAACATTCACATCCACATCTTCTTCTAGACGCCTGTTAGGTTCTGGCTGTTCCGTGTCAGAACGCGATTTCTCCAGCACTGCATTCCCCCCACGCTCTTCATTTATTCTGATTCTGATAGCGGTCCCTTGTCAAGATAGATATTTTGAGCTTATCAGCTCATTTCATTAACAATGCCTTCGATGAGCCGGCAGTCTCAGCTTTGATAAAATCCAATTTACCATTGTTTTCTTTTTCGGTAATGTTTTCTATGTCCCGCCTGCCTCCGCAACGCCAGGATACACCTGTGTTATGATTTATCATTTTAGTTTTCGGTCTGTGACCTAGCTTGACTTAATTTCTGGATATGGTGTAAGGAAGGTGTCAGGGTTCCATTTTTCCTCTGTAGATATCCTGGTGAGCACAGCTCCGTTTGCTGAAAACACTTTCGTCCTATTTCACTTTTACTGAAAACTAGATTCCATAAGCATGTGCGTCTGTTTCTGGACACAGTGTTCTGTCCCGTGATGTACGAATGATCTTAATCCAGGTCACACTGTCTTAGTTACTGCAGATTTCCATGGAGTTGAGTAAGGTCAGTCCTCTTGGTTCTCTTGAAACATTAAGTATTTTTGGTCCTTTGCATTTTTATATAAAGTTTGTTATTTGCCATTCCTTACCAAAAAAGCTATTGAGATTTTGAATGAGAATATGTGGGACTTGTATGTCAGTTTCCCTCACATTGACAGTATTAACAAATATCGAGTTGTCTTATCTGTGAGCATAACGTATTTCTTAACTTATTTAGGTAGTCTTTAATTTATCCTCACAGATATTTTGCAGTTTGGACATAGGGTTTTGCTCGTATTTTGTTGATTTTTATTTCTGATGCTATTTGAATGGCATAGCTTTGTTGGTATTTTTTATTTTTCGATTTTTTACTACGGGTTTATGCAAGTACAGTTGATTTTTGTAAACACACTTTTTCAGGTACTGCTGCTGCACAGCACATGGCCCGCAGCCCGCTGACTGGAAGCGGCCATGCTTCTGTGCTCTTGGGTTCTGTGCATCAGGGTCTCCATCGGGGCATGGCATGGACCCCTTATTTGTGCACCGCGGTGTCTGGAATCTTGGGTGGGGGCTGGAAGCATCTAGACCCCCTTTCACATCAGAGCCTGGTGCCCTGGGCCTGCGTGACTCTAAGAGCAGGACTTTGGATTGGATTGCTCAGTCCTGGCCTCTCTGTGCACTGAATGTCCTTGTAGGATGGTGGCCTCGGGATTGTCAGACCTCTTACTGGACGGTTCATGGCTTCCAGTGATACTCTGCCCGCAAACAGGGTGGAAGCTGCATTTTTCATGACTGCGCCTCAGAAGTCACATACTGTACACAGAAGTCATACCCCCGTACTCTTTCGCTTGAAGCAGTCACAAGCCTATTCTGATTGAAAGAGGGAGAAATTGGTCTCCATGTCTTGATGCTGGGGTGGCATGGTCACCTTGTGAGAAAATGTGGCCACTTTTGGAAAATGTCCTACTTGTTTCTAGCGATCCTGGTAGAGTCATTTATTACTGCTAGGAGCTTGTTAGTAGATGTGTTAGGATTTTCTGTACACTGTGATTTCAGCAGCAAATAAAAAGACTCTTCTTTCTTTGCAGGACAAGTGGTTTTTATAGGTATACCATGAAGATACTACATGTTTGATTCAAAACCACCACAGTAAAGCAACTATCATAATAAAACCAGCCACGCAAGTTTTTTGCTTTCTCGATGCATGTACAAATTATACTTTATTACACGTACAGTAGCATTGTATCTAAAAAGTGTGCAACCTTTATTCAAAAACACTTTATTGCTAAAACGTGCGAATGATCATCTGAGCCTTCAGCAAGTTGAAATCTTTTTCCCACTGGAGGGTCTCGTCTCATCTGGATGGCTGCGGACTGATCAGGGTGGTGGTTGCTGAAGCTGGGGTAGCCGTGGCAGTTTGTTAAATGAAGACAACAGTTTGAAGTTTGCCACGTCAGTGGAGCCACGTTTTCATGAAGGCTCTCTCTGCAGCATGCAGTGCTACTTGATGGCATTTTATCCACGGCAGGACTTCTTTCAGAACTCAAGTCAGTCCTCTCAAGCCCAGCTGCCGTTTTATCAACTAGACTTTCAGAGTGTTCTAAAACCTTTGTTGTCATTTCAACTGTTCACAGCGTCTTTATCAGGAATAGCTTCCATCTCAAACCACTTTCTTGGAGTCCAGTCATTCTGGGAAAAAACCAAAAAACAAAAAACCACGTTTTCCCTCATTCGTAGGAAGCACCTTCTCATCCATTCAAATTGTACGGTGAGATTGCAGTAATTGAGGCACATTCTCAGGCTATTTCTAGTTCTGTTCTCTTTCTGTTTCTACCACATCTGCAGTTACTTCTTCCACGGAAGTACTGGACCCCTCAACGTCATCCATGAGTGTTAGAATCAGTTTCTAACTCCCGCTAATGTTGGTATTTAGACCTTTTCCCATGACTCACAAATATTCTTAATGGCATGTAGAATAGCAGATTCTTTCCACAAGGTTTTCAACAAACTTTGCCCGTCAGAGGAAGCACTGTCTATGACAGCTATAGTCTTATCAAATACATTTCTCAAATAATGACTTGGAAGCTGAGATTACTCCTTAGTCCATGGTCTGCACAATGAATATTGCATCAGCAGGCATTAACACAACTTTCATCTTCCCCGCACGTCTCCATCAATGCCCTTGGGGGACCAGGTGCACTGTCCGTGAGCAGGAATATTTTGAACAAAATCTTTCTTTCTGAGCAGTAGGTCTCAACAGTGGGCTTAAAATATTTGGTAAACCCTACTGCAAATGAACGTGCTGTCATCCAGGCTTTCCTGTTCCATTTATAGAGCACGGGGAGAGTACTGTACCCTTAAGTACATGGCTCCTAAAGATCCTAGCAGTTTCAGAATGGTAAATGAGCATTGGCTTTAACTTAAAGTCATCAGCTGCTTCAGCTCCCAACAAGAGTCAGCCTGTCCTTTGAAGCTTTGAAGTGAGGCACTGACCCCCTCCTCTCTAGCCATCAAAGTTGTAGATGGCATCTTCTTCCAGTAGAAGGCTGTTTCATATACACGGAAAATCTGTTGTTAAGAGCGGCCACCTTCGTCAGTTACCTTGGCTAGATCTTCACCGGAGAACTTGTTAGCGGCTCTCCGCCAGCACTTGCTGCTTTTACTGTACCTTGGACTCCATGCTGTGGAGACAGCTTATTTCCTTACATTGTATGAAGTGACCCCTGTTGCTTCCACCTTCTCTTCTGTAACTTCCTCACTTCTCTCAGCCTTCGTAGAACTCAGGAGAGTCAGGGTCTTGCTCTGGATTAGGCTCTGGCTTGGAGAAAGGTGTAGCTATTTTCGTCTTCTCTCCAGACCACTGAAACTTCATCTACATCAACAAGAAGGCTGTTTTGCCTTCTTAACATTCGTGTGTTCACTGAAGTAACACTTTTAATTTCCTTCAAGAACTTTTCCATTGGATTCACAACCTGGCTGTTTGCCCAAAAAAAAAGACCTCCCTTTTGGCTTATCTCAGCTTTTTGCATGCCTTCCTCAGCAAGCGTAATCTTTCTGGCGTTTGATTTAAAGTGAGAAACGTGTGACTCTTTCTCTACTTGAACACTTTACTTAACCCATTGTAGGGATTTTACTTGGCCTAATATCAATATTGTTGTCTCTCAGAAAATAGGAAGGCCTGAGGAGAGGGAGAGAGACGGGGAACTGCTGGTCAGCAGGGCAGCTGGCACACACCCAGAACGTGTGTTAAGTTTGCTGTCTTACATGGTGTGGATTGTGGTGCCCCAAACCACCATGATAGGAACATTGAAGGTGACTGATCACCGATACCCATAAAAAGTTGTAATGACAATGAAAAAGCTTGAAATATTGTGAGAATTACCAAAATGTGACACATAGACACAAATAGATATTTGTTTGTTTTTGAGACAGGATCTCTGTTGCCCAGGCTGGAGTGCAGTGGCGTGATCTCAGCTCACTGCAACCGCTGCCTTCCAGGCACAAGCGATTCTCCCACCTCAGCCTCCTGAAGAGCTGGAACTGCAGGCACTTGCCACCACACCTGGCTAATTTTTTGTATTTTTGGTAGAGATGGGGTTTCACTGTGTTTCTCAGGTTGGTCTTAAACTCCTGGGCTCAAATGATCTGCCCACCTTAGCCTCTTGAAGTGCTGGGATTACAGGTGCACACCACCGTGCCCAGCTATGAAATGTATGTTTTGTTTAAAATGTACTCTTGTAAATAGCTTATTCTTGGAGTTTGCTTTCTTTTTTTTTTTTTGAGACAGAGTTTCACTCTTGTTACCCAGGCTGGAGTGCAATGGCGCGATCTTGGCTCACCACAACCTCCGCCTCCTGGGTTCAGGCAATTCTCCTGCCTCAGCCTCCTGAGTAGCTGGGACTACAGGCACACGCCACCATGCCCAGCTAATTTTTTGTATCTTTAGTAGAGACGGGGGTTTCACCATGTTGACCAGGATGGTCTCGATCTCTTGACCTCATGATCCACCCGCCTCGGCCTCCCAAAGTGCTGGGATTACAGGCTTGAGCCACCATGCCCGGCCTGGAGTTTGCTTTCTTATCCTTTTAGTGTATGTTTAGACTGTGGAGATATTCGTCTAATCTTCTAATTATTTATATGGTTGGGGTTAGGTTGCCATTTTCCTATTTGTTTCATCTTTTCTTATTTGTTCTTTTATCCCCCTGCCTTCTTTGAATGAATTGAGTTTTAAAAAAAATTATTGGTGTTTGGTTTTTTAGAGCAGTTTTAGCTTTACAGAAAAATTGAGCAGGAAGTTAGAGAGGTCCCATGAGCTCCTCAGCGACCTCCTCCAGCCCCAGCTACCCTGTGATTTGCATCTCACTTCAGTGACTTTAGTGTGGCATTTGGGTTACAGTTGAGGAGCCAGTATTGATGCATTATTATCAACTGAAGTCCATAGTGTGCACCAGAGTTGGCTTTTTGTGCTGTTTGTGCTGTGGGTTTTGAACGGTATGCAGTGACACGAATCTTCCAAGAAAGTGTTGCACGGTGTCATTCCCCTGCCTGGAACATGCCTGCGCCCCACCTGTTTGTCCCCCTCCACCCACCCTCTGGGCTTTTTACTGTTGCCATCGTTTTGCCTTTGCCAGAATGTGACTTAGTTGAAATCCTGCAGTGCGGAGACTGTTCAACCCGGCTGCTTCCACTGTGATTGCTTATCTTCCTGGTGGCTTCCCAGATGTCTCCCTCCCTCCGTGTCTCCACGCCAGTGTTGGTGGCAGCTCTGCTCCTCGCAGTGTGCTTCCAGAAGTGACCATGGACGGCCTCCTTGTGCCGGGGTGCCGCTCTACTCTGCTGGTTGGCCTGTGTCTGAAGTCAGGTGACAGCCACGTTTCAAGTGGTTTACAGAGGCACTGGGTACTGTGGCCTGGCTGGGTTGGGAGCCGTCAGCCTTAAACCACTGTTCTGTGGGGGGCAGGTTGGGTTTGCACTTTGTTTGATGGTTCTTTTAGACACAGTAATTCACTTAACATTCCCTGCGCCCTTGCGATGGAGTCCTTCCTCTCTCCATTTCACACATGGGAAAGCAGAAGAGCAGAGAAATGAATCTGGCAGGTAGGAAAGCAGAGAGTTAAACAAGGCTCCGTAGAATTTACACAGCTGTGCTCTGAGGGCACTTTCTGAGAGCGCAGCAGAGCCCTGTCCGCGGCCCTGCCTTCCCTCTTTGCAGGGACTGTAGTGAAGACATCAAGGGGATCCGTTTGACCAGGGCCTCTAAGCCTGGAGGGACAGCACATGTGATAGATGGCACAATTGAGATTCAGAACGGGTTTAGCTGCCTGCAGGGCCAGTGGGAGCCAGTCAAATGAATGAGCTAACAGGGAGAGATGGAGAGCCCTACCTACGTTCAGGTGCATGAGCCCACCAACAGGTCAGCAGAAGGCAGCGTGGACAGTTGGGGCTGATTTGTCTTCTGTGGGAATCGCCTGTGGTCACTGCCTGGGTGACGGCCTCATGGATGATAGCCCTGCATCCTCTTTGGGCTCATTCCTTTGTTTCTACGTCATCTTTCCGTGATGCGAATCTCTTACCTGCAGTGGCTCCATTTCCATTTCATTAACTGCATTTGAGAGCGCTGCCTGGGTCTCACGCTGACTCCCACATGGCCTGCCAGCCTCAGAATGGTCTCTTCCCGCCTCAGCCGCAGCTTCCTCGCTGCCCTCCAGCTGCCCTGACCTCCATTTCATTTCTGGGATGTGACATGCTCCCTTGGGCCACCAGGGCTCTGCCACCTAGTGCCTGAACCCTCTCTCTCATCTCTGCTCAGGCCTCACATACTCCAAGTGGTCTCCGGGGCCCAGCCCTGGTTCTGTGCTCTGATGGTGTGGCCACCCAGGTGCTTGTTACCAGTAAATGTACACTTGCCTGACGTGTGAAGAACATTGGCTTGGCTGCCAGACTCATCCCTGTGGACAGAAGGCCCTGTCTGCCTGTCTACTTTTCCCCCTGTCTGTCCGGGACCCCAAGGCCACCCCACAGAGCCACACTCATGGCTGTGACTCCTCACAGTGCAAGGATGCAGAGGAGACTCCATCAGGGGGTGAAGTGAGCTTCGAAGCCCTCTCCTGGTGCAGTCACACAGGACATGCTTTATCCCCCCAGCGCGGAGCTGGGACGACCTGTGTGAAACGCTGTCTGTTGGGGAAGCACATGAGCGACTCAGCACCCAGGATGTTCCTGGGGACTGGCTTGCAGGCACTCTCTTTTTGGCATGTGCCCAAATGCAGCCTCCCAGGAGGAGAGCAGGTGCCCAGGGTGAGCCACACCGCAGAGTGTCAGCCGCTGAGTCACCCAGATTAGCCAGGGAATCATGGGAACTCTCCTGAAACCCACATTCTAGGCAGCAGCCAGGAGCCGGCCTTGCATGCAGGACTTTCCAGGGTGGACGGCATTCCCAGGCCTGCATGCTTGACTCCATCGTGCCGCATCGAGACTCAGGACTTGATTTCCTGGCATGCAGGAGGCTTTCAGTGTTTGTGGAACAGATGAAAGAACCAATAGTCTGATGTGGGTCTGCCTTCCGCTGGACTGGGGCATTAATTGCACGAATGTATTAATGGTTGAAAGTGGAGTGCAGCTGTAACAGGAGGCTCCTTAGCTCGGTCCTCCGCATGATCAGAGCCCAGCAGGCTTCTGTGTTCAGGGCTGGCAGCCAGGGACCCCCGAGTGGACGTGGAAGACAGTTTTTTAGGAGTCTAGGGAGGCTGGGCACGGTGGCTCACGTCTGTGATCCCAGCACTTTGGGAGGCCGAGGTGGGCGGATCACAAGGTCAGGAGGTTAAGACTATCCTGGCCAACATGGTGAAACCCCGTCTTTACTAAAATACAAAAAATTAGCCGGGCATGGTGGAATGCGCCTGTAGTTCCAGCTACTCTGGAGGCTGAGGCAGGGAATCACTTGAATCCAGGAGGTGGAGGTTGCAGTGAGCCCAGATTGTGCCATTGCACTCCAGCCTGGGCTACAGAGTGAGACTCCATCTCAAAAAAAAAAAAAAAAAAAAAAAAAAAAAAAAAAAGAGTCGAGGGAAATGGAAGTCTCTCGGGCCATTTCTTTCTTTTTGGAGATGGGAGTCTCGCTCTATAGCCCAGGCTGGAGTGCAAGTGGCACAATCTTGGCTCACTGCAACCTCCACCTCCCGGGTCCCTCTCAGGCCACTTCCTGAGCTGTTTCAGAGGCAGGCCAAGGCCTGGGCGTGGAAGGCACATTTGGTTTCAGTGAGGGGAAGACACTGTGTTACAGTGAGATTAGCCTAGAAAGAGGGGGCTGGACTTAATGGGGAGGCGGACCCCTGGTCCAGGCGGAAGAGCCCTTTGTCACAGAGGCAGGAGGGAGTCTGACTTCTCCATGTGCTGGCAGGTTTGACTGTGGGTACTTCCAGCTGAGCTGATAGGAATTTATATTTCAACTCTTCTCTAAAATGTTCCCTGAGAAAATTTGATTCTACTTTTCTCCCAAAAAGTGCAGAAAGTGTTAGTTGTTATCGGGGGAGTGTAATGTAACGGCAACAGGTATAGGGCAAGCTGAGTGTATTTAAAAACATATTCACAGACTTTATGTTCTGTAAAACATTTCACAAAAGGCCGTTGTTGTCTTCAGCCCTTCCTTTCTTTCCTCCGATGCACAGATTTTGTAAATTATATCCTTTTTTAAAGACTCAAGGTCTCCATCTGAAAGGATACGCATGCTCACTTTTTACGAAAGGAATAATGCTGTTATTAATGACATTTTTGTAAGTGTACAGGATTCTTGCTGAGTTCCTGTTTTGCTGCCCAGGTGTGTGTTCACCAGCACAGGTGTTCCACGTGCCAGTGTGTGAGTTGGGGCGCTGGGCTGGGGTATCCCAAGGGCAAATCTGCTTTCTGGGCCTTAAGCAGATGGAGCCCGTGGTCTGCCCAGGGGCCTTGGTGGAGCCTGTGGGCAGCAGTTCCCAGGAGGGCCTGGGCAGTCAGTGCCTTCCCAGGACAGGCTGTTGCGAGTTCTCTCTTTCCTTTCCTCAGCTGCCTGGCTCTGGACTCCTTGGCCATGGTGTCTGCCTCCTTAAAGTGCCCTGGAAGGCTTTCTGGCTGCTGAGCAGGGCCCTCTGCAGCCTGGGCTCCCTCCAGAAGCCACGATGGCCCAGACCGACCCCCATGCCTTAGCCTTGGTGCCTCGCCCTCTGGGGGTGGGGCCTGTCACCTGCGTTGCAGCCTTCAGAAGGCTGGTCTCCGCCCCCAGCCTGAAGCCAGAATGCCCGGGCCACAGCTGCCAGTCTTAGCAGGGCTTTCAAAATGCGGACCTTTTCCCTTTTAAAATGTAGACCTTTTCTTTATTGGCTCTCGGGCGTCATTCTTATTGTTTGGATTTCTGAGAACCCATCTTCCCTACCTGGGTTTTGAACATATAAACAAGGGAAATAGTGGCAGATGGAGGCCAAGGAATAACTTTTATTTCTGCTAAATGACAGCCTGAAATCCTGTCTTAGTGGGAGAGCCACACAAAGTGGCTGACCCATCCCATCAGAGCCCCTGCGGTGGGCCAGGCCCTGCCCCACTGCTGTGGAGCCTCTGAGAACCTTAGCCTCTCCCTGTTTTAGCCTCTGTGGAGGAGCATTTCTGGGGATAGAGAAAGTACAGGAGAGGCACCAACCGTGCTCCCTCCGCATGGAAGCGGAGCCGAGGTCTGCTATTCACATAATGGTAACTGTCAGGGCCCTGGCCAGCCATGGGCGTGGCCTCCCTTGGAGTGGAAGAGTTAGCAGTCCCTCCGGGCAGAGCAGTGGGGTGGTTGGACTGTGCTCCCCATGGCTCTGGAATTAGTTGGAATAGGACAGTCATTACATAATCTTCAGGCCTCTCTGTGTTGGAGGCTGCCATGCTACTCTCTGGTTTACTTCTCACCCTTAATTCCATGCAGCTATCTTGTTCAGCCGGGCTCGTCGGAATTCCTCCACGAGGTCGGATGACATGACATAAACATGCCACACACAGTGTGCCCTACATTTTAACATAAATCTGCTTGTTAGCCAGTCCCCCGGGAGAAATCGAGCCTTAAAGGCTAACCATTGCAAGTTCAGGTCCAAAGACGATGCAGTCACAGGAATTAATGTCCGGAGCCAGAGTTTCTTACTCCTGTTAAGGTTCAAATGTATGAAAGCTCACCGTTTGTCCTTAGCTGCTACTGCTGCTGCGTCCCAGCCGGGCAGGCGCTTGCGTCACTGGCACCTGCGCAGCTCCTTTGGGGCCTGAAAGTCCTGCCCGTTAAACACCGTATTTTGGACAGCCAAATTCGGGAGGCCTCCAGGCTTATCCCTGAATCGGCCAACTATTTCTAGAAAACACATCAGCCCCAGGCCCCTGGAGCAGTCACTCCAGAGTTCCTCTCCCCAGAGCCCATCCTTCCTGCTGTCCAGGGTCATGGGAGGGCCTCGGCGTCCTTCTAAGTGAAGTTGGCAATCTGAGCTTTTCGCGGTTCTGCCCTCACAGAGATGTGACAGTTTGGAGTCCAGAGCCTGTCACTTGAAATCCACCTGGGAGAAATCCCCCAGCAAGCGGGCAGATCTGACTCGGCTCATTTTCCTCAGTGTCTTGTAGGAATTTTTTGTGTTCTGTGCCATGGCGGCTGCTGTGCCTGCTCTTGTGAGGAGATGTCATGTGTGTTTTGCGTGCGCGCGTGCATGCCTGTGTGTGTGAGAGAGAGAGAGACAGGAAGAGGGAGGGAGAGGGAGAGAAATACAGAGCACGCTGGCCGCATGCGTTCACATTTGACTTCCCAGACTTGGAAGTGCTGCTGGCTGGAAGGCAGTGGCTCAGCTGCACGTTTGGCTTACCTGGGCCCCCTCCTGGGTTCCGGAGCTGGGGGTTCTGTGAGTGCTGTTTCCACGTTTGTCTTACCTGGTGAGCTGCGGCTGCCTGTGCCCAGCACCTCCTGTTCGGCTCAAGATTGTGTTACCTGTACCTTCACTGAGGCCAGTGGCCTGCCTGGCTTCCCCTAGCTGAGGCTCTGGGGGCCATTCCCAGTGTCACTCCCTGAGGGCACAGCTGACCCAGGCAGTTGTCTCCCAGTGCTGGCCGGGCCAGAGGCCCTTTGTGCTTCCTAAAGAGTTCAAAGCCTGGGAACCCCAGGCGCAGGAGCCCCAGGCGCGGGAGCCCCAGGCACAGCACCGTCATTTGGCTGCCTTCCAATTCTCCTTGCTTCTTACGTCTCAGTGAGTCTTAGGGGCTCCAGGAAAGAGCATCCTCGAAGCGTCCTGAATTGGTTTTTACTGCGGCCACAACAAATCACCTTAGACTTAGTTCTCAAGGTGACACTGATTTCTCTTCTCACGTCTGGAGGTCAGAAGTCTGCTGTGGGTCTGGCAGGCTGAAACCAAGCTGTCAGCAGCCCTGTGCTCCTGCTCGAGGCCCTGGGGGAGGATCTGCTCCTTGTCCCTTCCAGTTCCTTGCTTTGTAGCCCTTCCTCCACCATCAGAGCGAGCCATGGGTTTGAGTTTCTCACAGGGCATCACTCTGCCGACTCTCCTGCCTGCCTCGCCCACTTTTAAGGACTTAGGATTGCGTTGCACTTACTGGCTAATCCAGGGTCATTTCCTGTTGCCATCCGTGGATTAGCAACCTTAGTTCCACGTGTAACCCTAGTTTCCCTTGCCACGTGAGGCAACACATCCACAGGTTCCGGGGATTGGAACCTGGACATCTTTTACGCTGGTTCTTATTCTGCTTTCTGCCTTCACTGCCGTTGGGTACGGATTAAGTCTGTTAACCACGAGTCTGAAAATGCTTCCTGAGCACTGGCTGAGGCCCAGAGGGCAGCCTCTGTGGGGAATGGCCTTCTCTCCCTGATGGGAGCTGCCTCTTCGTGTTCCTGCTGTGGGATGGGGCGGTGTGACCAGTCCTCTCTGGCCATGCCCGCGCAGTGTCCTGTGTGTGCTCTCTTGGGTGGTGACAGCAGGAATAATACACCTGTCCCTGCCCCAGTCCCTGCTGTGTCTTGAAATCTCTTCCACATTCCACTTACCTATTTCCTTGAAACTTGAGACAGTCCTAGAAGGCAGTGTTTTTGCTCTCATTTATTGATAATGAAACTGAAGCCAAGAGAGGTTATGTTACTTGCCAAGGTCACACAGCTCCTGAGCCCTAGAGCTGGTGCCCCACTCCTGGGCTGTGTGATCTGAAACTGCCCAGGCCCCCTTCCCTTTGATGCTATGCAGGCCTTTCTATCTTAGTGTCTGAACTTCACCTGAGTTCACCCAGCAGTCTCTCTGAGGGTAAAGTCACACATCCATGTTATTCACCCATGTAGCGACTATGTCATTAGTGCTTGGATTGTGACCACAATGATGGTGCCGTCAGCACCAGGCACATTTGCCATTTCCCACAGGCTCCTGGCAGGGCTGAGTGCCCGGGTCCAGGTGGCCAGCAAGGTGGTCAGTTACCGCAGACGGTTCTAGTCAGTGAGGTCTGCACGTGGACGTCTATTTTCCAATTTAAATATAAGCGTCTTACATTTACAAATAGAAATGTACCATTTGGTGTTTCCTGAGATGTGCGTGCTTATCACCTGACGTCAGGAGACGCTGGGCTTTCCCTTCTCAAAATAGCACTCAACAGTGCCGCAGGCGGGCTGCGTGTGCATCCACCGATCTGTTTCCCAAGATAAAATCTCTGTGAATTCGTCCTATTATAAAGCTCTTCACTTGATCCCAGCTGCCTTTTTCCCTTTTGGAAAGTGTTTTATTTTATATGCATATGATACGCATTATTATTCTTTTCCTAGGACAACTACACCTTTGCCCAACCTGGGATTCAAATGAAAGTGAAAATGTTAGAAGAACTCGTGAGCCGGATTGATGGTAAGCCAGCTTCCCACACAGCCCCTCTCTGTGGGTGGGGGGAGGTGGCTCCCAGCCGTTGGTGGGACAGGGTGCCGTCCCCATCGGCTCTGGCCTGCTCAGGATCCCTCATGGACATCCTTCTGAGGCAGCTGCTGAAGTGTGAGCTGCTCTCATTTCTTATTAAGGCGATGTCATCAGAATTCAGTCTGTTCGCTTTGCAGCCGAGCAGTGAGTGTGCACCCAGCGCTCTGTCCCGAGTAAGCCTGGTGATTGTGGTGATCCGGGGGACAGGTGCTTGTTTGTGGTGGTCCTTTGGCACTCTATTCCCTGCCTCTTGGCCTCATTTTTCCATCAAGGATGCTAGAATAATTTCTCCACGGAATCCAATTAATTACCAAGTCTGCAAATAACATCTTTAATGTTATAGAAAAATTACAGTGTGGGTGCTTGGGCAATTTTAGATTATGTCTCCATGTTTAAGTGGGGGCTTTGAAATACTTTTCTCCTTCATCTTTAAAAGAATTCCCCCTGCGATGTGCTGACTGTCACCTTACAATAGCAGAGTTTAATTAAATGGAAGTTGAGAGATAATGCCTGCCCATTCCAGGCATATTCTCCTGATAGTTTGTTAAATTAATGAACAGGGCATTAACAGAGTGATGTCAGGCAGAACCAGGCATCGATTTGTGATACCAGCTGGTTGGTGATGAGGTAGGAAAAAGAGACACGGTCTTTCACAAAGGGTCCCATATGAGCTTGGCAGATTCTTTCACAAAACGTGGAGAGAAATTGCACTTTGTGAAAACGCAGCCCTGGCCACGTGCCTCGCAGTGCTCTGCCCGCTGAGTGTTGTGGGTCACCATGCCCTTTCCCCTCACCGTGCCCTCAGCACGGAAGGCCGTAACAGCGATCTTCTCGGGGAAGGCACTCGGCCTGGGAAATTGCTGAATGATACTCTGAAATGGAGTCCTACAAACGACAGACTCCATTTTCTTCCTTGATTGAATCTGATTCTTAACTCTGTGTCTAATGGTTATTACCTCATTTCCATATTATGAAGTTTTATGCAGTTCTCTGGTAATACTTGCGGTGTGACGTCTCACTGCTCTTTAGTCTATCATCTGTTAAAAATTCTGCTTTTGCCGCTGTAAGCGCGCTCACGTCCGCCCACTGTGCGCCCCACGGCGAGGCCGTGCTTGGGTGTGGATGCGTTCCTTCCCCCAGCAGCACCTCCACGAGTGTTCCCCAGCCTCGTTTAGTTCTTTGAAGTACGGTTTGCAGTAGATGTGAGTTACATGCTGCTAGCAGGTTCTTCTCTTCCACTGTGTCTCTTGGAAGGCATCTTTTATGTTTTCTCGGAGGTTGGAAAGTTGTGGCGAGTGCTTGCTTGGGAAATACTTGAATGGATTTTCTCTGGTGCTGTGGTTTAGAAAGAAGCACGTTGCAGATTTGTTGGATGATTGTTTAAAAGAGCAGCAGCAAGAACCAGAGGAACCAACGAAATCCGTACTTTTTAGTGTATCGTAGCTTTATTTTCAGTGCAGCCTCTGAGTAGGGCAGTTTCATGTGGCAATTTTTTGTTTAAAGGATCAGTGCTTCACAACAGAGAAGATGAGTGTTGGTGTAAGAGGTTAAACTGTAGAACTTGTTCCCGTTCTTCGAATGAAACCTTAAAGAATTTCTATCATGGCCTCAAAATAAGAATACCCAGGCTACTAAAGCAGTGAAGATACACAATTTCCCGAGTTTGAGCTCTCGGACTGGTGGGAGCCTGAGCAAGCTTGGGAGAAGCATCTGCAGGCCTCAGCCACGTGAAGCTCCCTCTTTATTTCACCTCTTGCCTCCTAGAGAAAGGATTTGTGGCTCGAAACTTTTGCAGCGACTGTAAAGATTTTATTAAGGGGAGAGGAAGAAAAAAATTGCTTTACAAAAAAAAAAAGCAAGCCTCTCCTCATTTCTGCATTTGAAGAGAAGGCCGACATTTATTTCAGAACATTTTGATAATTCAGTGAAGGAAGACATTCTCATGGACTTGCCATTAAGAATGGAGAGGTTTTGAGGACATTGCCCAGGCGGGAATAGTTCAGAAAAGAGCTTAATTGCTCTGTAAAGTCAAGTTGAAGTTTCAGCCTTGGTGGCCTGAGGGTAAGGGCTCATCCGGGGAGAGCAGAGAGCTGGAGGAGGGGGAGGCCTTGGGGATGGAGGGAAGCCCGGCGAGGGGTGAGAGGGCAGATTGGAGGAGGGACCGCTTCACTCTTGTCTTGTGGTAAGGAGTTGTGAAAGAATCTCTCAGAAGCACTTGTAAGTGGTTTCTTCCTGTCTTGAGTAGTACCGTAATCCTTCCCCGTCATCCCTAAGCCTTTCATAAATGTCTGCCCTGGCAACATGAAGGTGCTGAGACCGAAGGGAGAGGGCTGCGTCTGTAATGGAGCCGTGTGGAAAGGAGGATGGGCAGCAGCCTCCGAGGGTGTGTGCTGGGCAGGGGTAAAGAGAGAGGCAAGCCCGGGGATGGGAAGCTTCCCAGGAATCTAGCCTTCGGGACAGAAATTGTATGACTTCCCACAGAATCGGAGATGGTGATCGGAGCCACTTAATTTGGAATTAAAGAAAAAGGTGAGAGGAGGAGGAACGTGCGTTTTTAGTCCTGGCAGCCTAGATGATTTCAACCACGTTTCCCACTGGGTAAGATTTCTTGTTTTAAAGCCAACAAACAAAGCAAAAAGCCCCTCCCCCCCCCCAGAAAAAGAAGAATAAGTTATTTAAAAGCATCCAGCTGCTATCTACAAAATGAGGCTTCCTGGGCCAGAGTGATGCTAGGACCTAGCTAGTGGCCAGCACTAAAGCCACTGTCACTCTGAATGTATTTCCTGATGCAGAAGAAACCATCCCAAAGCTAGTTGTAGTCTGAGTGCCTCATGTGTTTAAAACACACTCTGAATGAAGAGACTTCCCCCCCCCAGCCCCCAAACAGGCTTTGTGTGAGCAACATGGCTGTTTATTCACCCAGGTGCAGGTGGGCTGTGTCCGAAAAGGAGTCATCGGAGGGCAGTGTGATAGGAGTTGGTTTTATAGGTTTGGGGTCGGCAAAGGAAAGTTACAGAAGTTTCAGTTCAGGGAGGGTCTGGAGTCAGGAGGTTGACCTGTCAGTTGAGCAAGGTCAGTTACAAAGTCCATTTGTGTTATCAGTTGAGGCAGGAATAAGGAACAATAGAAGAATGTCTCAAAGTTAATTAGGCACAGCAGGGGTTGGTCATTTTTCTCTTTTTGAAATTTTCCGGTTACTTCAGACTTTCTAGTTCCAGGAACTCATCTGAAGATACATGCACAGGTCACAGTTTACCATGCAGTCCATGGCGCAGTCTGTCAGCCCAAAAGACCTTACATCATGTAGCGCATGGGTCTAACCCATGGAGTCAGGATAGGGAATCTGAGAAATGCGCATATGGTTTCTGAGACCCAGAATGGTGACACGGGAGGGTAAAGTGGAAGTGGTACAGCCCTCAAAATCTTGTAATCTAGGTTCCAACCTGGGAGGACCAGGGTCGTTTGAACCTCACTTATGGTGATTCTCTACTGGAGTTCTCCAGAGTACTAGTGAGAAGCAAAACAAAATCTTTTCTGGAGGAAGTTACAACTCAAATTGTAATTTTTTTTTTTTTTTTAAAACCCCAAACACTTTTTAAAAATAAAATGACCTACACACAGTCAAAGGTTATCATACATTCAAGACTTCTTACGTGAAAACGAAAAAGATGACAGAAGCAGGCCCACAAAACGTTGAGCTTTTGCAATTCTTGGGCACATACCATAAAACTAGTCTCCTTACTATACATATGAAGAAAGAAGAGAAGCTCGAGAATGTCTGCAGGGCACAGGACAATTTTGCACAAGAAATTTGAAAAATGACCAAGTAGGACTCCTGGAACTGAAGAATAGAACCAAAATTAATAATTTAATGGACAAATTTAACAAATTAGACAGTGCCGAAGAGGACACTACTGAACTAGAAGATGGATTGGAAGGAAATAGTCATAGTAAAACCTGGAGAGTTCATATAAAAATACAGAGGATATGGTTAGAAAGCCTCATATGTATCTGTTTGGAGTCACAGGAGGAGAAGAGAGTGTGACTGAGAATATGAGAGATAATGACTGAGGTTTTCCTAAACCAACTAAAATACACCACAGGTTCAAGAGGTCAGTGAATCCTCATGAGGAGCTTTTATAAAAACAAGACTATATTTAAACACATTACAGTAAATTTAATTAAACTAAATAGATTCCTAAAGCAATTAGAAGAAAATATAATTTTCTAAGAATGGCTATTTGAGAAAATGTTTCTCAACAGAAGTACAGGAGGATATGTTCAGTGTGATGGAAGAGTATAACTTTCATCTTAGACTATATATCTAGCAAACATATCCTGCAGGAGTGAGTTGGAAATTCCAGGAGTTCATGTCAATCTGAATTGTTCCACAGCATGTCAGACAAACTGTATAAATCGAGGGAACGCAAAGAAAGCGATGTGTAAGTGACCCTTGCAGCGTAACCAGGGGACAGGGGTTGCTGTGAACGACACATTCCCCGTGAGTGGGCACGTTATAACCCAGTCCCACCTGTGGGAGCCCAGGGGATCCACGGCCAACACCTAGGGAAAAGGACTGCGTATGTGAGCAGTTTAGGTGGAATAGAGCCAGAGGAAGCCACCCTAGGAAGACAAAGCCCTAGAATCCAGGATGGGAAAGTACTGAGCAGCTCTGAGAGCTGGTCCTTCAGCGCCCTGGCTGCTGGCAAATGGAAAAGGATTTGGGATTTCCTGGAGAGGCAGCAGCTGAGACCTCAGCAGAAACCCCTCAACAGTCCCTTGGCCTGGGGGAACCGAAGTCTTAGGTCACAGTTTTTTGGTGAGGGCCCAGCCAGACTAGATTTCTCATTGTTGCCAAATAGCATTTTATTTTGGCCCTGGGGTGGAACAAGCAGCTTCTTGTGCAAATGTTACTGCTTTGGGCCTGTCAGCCTCCTTCCCCTCCAGGTAGGAGGAGTTGAGGTTCTCTTTGGGGCACTCTGGTGGCTGGTGGGAGGGTGAGATGAAGGGGTTGAGCTTGGGTGCTGGGAGTCCAGTGAGAAGGTGCTGGTGCATAGTTCAGGGGAGAGAGGCCAGCGCAGGAGTGTTGAGGAAGCTCGGCTGTGTTTGAGAACTTCATGGAGCTATTGTTCATTTAAAACCTCACCTAATACTTTTTAATTTTGCATTTATTTGGCTTCTGAATCTGTTGTCAAAAGTGGCTTCCTTTTTTCTATCTTGGGAGAAATAGATGGAAGTCTTGCTGTTAGGGTGTGGTTCCAGTTTTCTGCCCTGCCTGGGGCAGGCTCTTGAATCTCCCCATCCCTGGCATGGTGATCAGACTTCTCTGGGAAGAGCCATGCACAGAAGCAGTTATTAGAGAAATCCACATCAGTACCATTTGACCCTGTAGCCCACCTGCCATCAGAGCTGATGCGGTATCTGGGACGGAGCATTTATGCACAGAATAGGCAGCTCCTGCTTGCGTGGAGTGTGCTTGAAAGCACATGACTGTCTTCGCCATCATGTCTCTGAGGCTGGGAGCAGTGGTGGGCCTTGTTGCTGTTGCACCGGCCCCTGCAAAGCCTGGGATGCTTAAGTCCGTGTCTGCAGAACTCGAGGGGACCCTCGAGCAGGGTATGTTTGCAGAGTGGGCTGGGTGAGCAGGCTGGCCTGGACCATACAGGAGGAGGCTGATGTTCAGATTTTTGTGTCGAATGCTGTGCTGTTTCATTTTGATATACAGCAGGTCCTCAAATAATGTTTTGTTCCACATTGTTTTAATCATAACATTGATAAGAAAAAAAATTCCTGGCGGGGGCCACTATCTGTGTGGAGAGGGCACCTTCTCCCCCTGTCTCTGTGGGTTTTTCCGGGGTACTTTGGTTTTGTCCCACATCCCAGAGATGTGCTCATGACAGGAGTTGGTGTGTCTGCGTGGCTCTGCACCAGGGTATGTGTGAGTCGCACTGCGATGCAGCTGCGTCCTGGCCCGGGCTGGTTCTCACCCTGGACCCTGAGCTCCTGGGATAGGCACTGGCTGCTGCAACCTGGAAGTGGAATAAGAGTGTTGGAAAAGGAATGAATGAGTATAAATTACTGTAAAGGTTCGTAAAGAATATGATAAAGATGCACGATAAACAGTGTGGTAGGAAGGCGCTCAGTCACCCTCCATGTCTGTGATTGCAAACTGCCTGGTGGGAGGAGGTGCTCCTGACAATTTTCACTTTGCAAGCATTTATTCCTTGATTTAACTAACTACCACTGTAACCACCACTACAACTGCCAGCACCCACCAGTTTGCCAAAAACTGAGTAGTTACCTTGTTGGCATTAATCTTTCTGAAGTAGATTAATTAGTTAGTAGCTCACATGTATTTCCAGATTTAATACTAGAAATGTTTGCTTGTTGTTTAGAAGTTGGGTGATGTGGTTGGGCGTGGTAGCCCACGCCTGTAATCCCAGCACTTTTGGAGGCTGATGTGGGCAGATCACTTGAGGTTGGGAGTTCAAGACCAACCTGACCAACATGGAGAAACCCCGTCTCTACTAAAAATACAAAATTAACGGGGAATGGTGGTGCATGCATGTAATCTCAGCTACTCAGGAGGCTGAGGCAGGAGAATTGCTTGAACCTGGGAGGTAGAGGTTGCGGTGAGCCGAGATTCCACCACTGCACTCCAGCCTGGGTGACAGAGTGAATCTCCGTCTCAATAAAAGAAGTTTTTGTGACCAGAAATATGCCATAGGAACTTAACTCTTGTTTCTATCATTGAGCCTATGGTGAAATTAGTTTTATTATATTTTGTTTTGCTTTCGGTCAGAGCTTCCAAGAACCTATAGGTGATTCTAAGTGAGTATTTGGTGGAGAGTGCTGGTGAGCCCCACAGTGCAGTCTGCAGTTTTACCCCAAATTGAATTCTTTTATATACTCTTATGGAGTATTTTAGGGGCTTGACATTTTTCTTCAGGAAGAATAATTTTTCTGAAAAATTCCCTAAACAAGGCTCATGGCTAAGCGGAATTAAAAAATTAAGTATCAGTCTTAAAGTTTATTTTATGTTAGAATAAGGCATGTGTTCAAGAACCCCACAGAAAATGGAATTAGGGTGTCATCCAATCCCTGTTATCCTGTCTTGGGTTACTTAAAATTTTATAAGCATTTGTAGGCTCAAAGAGGATATGCTGTTCATTCTAACATTATCTAGCTAATAAGTTCTCAATATTTGTATTAATTGTCAGTCTGTTCCCTGCTTAGCAAAGGGTTTTGTATATAAAATCAACAGTTCACAACCATTATTCAGAGATTTACTGCTATAATAATAAATATGCATTTACTCTCTAGCTGACAGTTTCCACATGTAAGGCACATGATGAGAGTCCCTCTGCGTATCGCATCGAGGACGCCTACACATCCTTGAAATTTCATGTGTTTGCAGTGATCCCAGTGACATCCCCCTACACGTTGTTTTTACACCTGTTATGTCGGATGTTAACCTCTGAAATCACATGATCCCTGATTGCCCTCAAGATAGAATGGCGGGAGGAGTGGGCTCTCAGCACCCTGCCTTTCCAGAGGCTGGAGTCAGAGCCCTGCTGTCTGAATTCTGGGGCCAGCCCCACCTGGTACTCAGTGCCGTGCATCTTTTGAGACATAGATGATGTCTTTGCCAGTGAGATCTTTGCCACATTACGATTAAAGAAAAAAGCCGTGGAGAACTTATTTCAGTATGAAACTGCAGCAGATGTGTCCATGTGATTATGTCCGTTGTTGGTTTTTTTCAGATTTCAGATCAGACCAGAGAATTGTCCCATGTTGGGGATGACACTAGCACCGAAAGGGAAGCTGGTGGATCGTTTCTGGCGATGGCGCCAGGGCACCCAGGGATGAGGGGAGGAGGCTGCACTGTTCCCGGGGCCCTGTTTCTGGTGGACTCCACCCTCACGTTGTTCTGAGGGTACTTAAGGCTGGGAGGCCCTCACGGGTCAGGAGGAGCTTCTGGCAAAACCCGGTCATGGCTAAGCCCATCTGAACTTAGGTTGCAAGGAACGGCCGCCCAGAGGCCTTCCCAACAGTGGCCTCGAAGCCGTCACCCGGGCCACTTAGGGAGTGGAGGATGGACCGACCGCCATGTGCCTCCTGAGTCTCCTCCTCCCACTGTGCCCCGCTTCTCTTTAGTAAAAAATGGGAACAATTGTTTCTCTCTCTCTTCTGACCCCACAGAACCTCCAAGGACTCGGGGTGCCAGGCTGAGCACATACAAATACAGAACACCTAGTGAAACTTCAGTTTCATATAAACACCGAACCATTTTTTAGCGTAAGTGTGCCCTGAGCAGTGTTTGGCACACACTGAAATTCAGTGTTCACTGGGTCTTCTGTATTTATCTGCTCGTCCTTCCAGGGGTAAGTTCTGAGTGGGGTGAAGTGGGATTCAGACCTAGGCTTGAGCTCCAGGCTATTCTTTCCTCCTTGAGGTTACAGATGACCAGAATGTGGCTTTAAATGTAATGTGTTATTTGAAATTAAAGTATACACACACACCCTACACACCCATGCCTATGTAAACACCCACCAGATAGACATATACACACAAACCCTTACACACATGCCTATATACACACACACCCTCATATACACACATGCCCCATCACAGATGCCTATACACACACCTGCCATATACACACAGCCCCCTGCACACATGCCTATATACACATGCCCCTCATACATACACATACCCCTGCATACATGCATCTGCCATATACACATATACACACACTCCTACACACACCCCTGCACACACCCCCATACATACACCCCATACATGCCTATATACATACACACCCCTCTTACATACACCCCTACACACACCCCTATATACTCACACCTGCCATATACACATACACCTACATACACACCCCTGTATATACACACACCCGTACACACATTTATACACACCTGTCATATATGCCTACACACACATGCCTTTATACACACACCACTATATATATATACACGCACCCCTATACACAGCCATCATAAACACACACCTACCGTATACACACGCATGCCTATATACGTACACCCTTGTAAACACGCTCCTACACACATACCTATACACGAACACATGCCTGTATATACACATGCCACTGTACACACACCTGCCATATATACACACACCCCTCATATATACACACATGCCTATATGCACAAACACTGCTTTACACACACACCCTACATACATGCCTATGCACATGTACACACATACCTATACACACACATGCCTGTACACATATATATGTACCCCTATAACACACACCTTTATACACACATGCCTATACACCCACCACTTACACATGGATATGTAGACATATCTACATGCATGCCTGTAACACCCCCATATTCATACATACCGTCCTACACACTTATGCGTATATACATACACACACCTATATACAGACACCTCTGTATACTCACACACTCTGTAAACATGCCTGTACAGACACACCCATATACACATACATGTACACCCCTACATGCACCTGCACACACCCTCGTATACATATACACTCGTGTATACACACCCCCACACACATAGATATACACATACACACAAACACACACCCTTGTATACACACCTCCCTATGTACATACATTCCTATACGTACACACACGGCTACACACAGATGCCTATACAGACACCCACACACATATCTGTACACACAGCACACCCATGTGCATGTACACCTTTAAATATACACATCTCTACACATGCCTATACACACACACCTATACACAGTTCCATATATACATCCATACACACATGCCTACACGTGCGCACACACCCCTGTATACTTGCCTTTACACACAGACACATCTAGACACACCCACTTTAGATACGGTTTATCTCATTGGCATGGTCACTGCATTTGAGGCCATTTATGTTCCCATTTTCCTGGGGAATGTGTTGACGCTGGTCACACAAATTTGTTGCTTGATGTGTCAGAGGAGGGCCAGTCTGTCTCCAGGAGAGATTCTTGTTGGCAGCCAAGGGCTTCAATTGAGCTATAAATAAACTTTTCTCATTTGACTTTTCCTGGTGCAGGCATTGCGGTGAGGCTGCTCACCAAGTCACTGCTTTGAAGTGAAGCTATTCTTCATTAGTTTTCATCAATTTCTGGCCCATTTCTGCCTTATTAGTATTCTCTGAAGGGCTGGCTCAGGACTTCCTGACCACTCTGGCCAGGAGCAGGAATGGGAGGGTTTTGGTTTAGGGACTAGTTTGTGGGTTAGAGGAGGAAAGGACTTATTAAAAGTATCTCTTGAGGGGCCCAAAGTGGCTCCGGCCGGATGTCGTGGCGCTTGCGAAGGCGAGGCCAAGAGTTCAAGGACAACCAACCTCAGCAACCTTACAAGCTCTCATTGATTGGCAAAAAAAAAAAAAAAAAAAAAGTATTTCTTGAACATTTCTCGCTTATTCTAATGTACTCGTCCGCTCTGTGAGGTAACAGCTTAGACTTTGGAGGCTGGTAGACTTGGGTTGACTTTCTGGCTCTGTCAGATACTGGAGGACTGGCTTTGTGAGAAATGTCCCACTCAAGCCCTTGTTTCCCCACACCTGAAGGGTCATGGGAGTAAAGTACTTTTACGAGCGCCTGTAAGTCTCATGCAGTGTTAGTACCCATCATCATCATCATCATCATCATATTTACCATCATGATGATTGTCATCCCCATCATCATAAGCACCATCATCACCACCATTATGTCATCACTGTCACCATCACCATCATCATCACTGTCATTTCATCACCATCATCACCATCACCACCGTCACCACCCTCATCACCATCACCATCACCACCATCACTGTCACCACCCTCATCACCATCACCACCCTCATCACCATAACCATCACCATCACCATCACTGTCATTTCATCACCATCATCACCATCACCACCATCACCACCATCACTGTCACCACCCTCATCACCATCACCACCGTCATCACCATCACCATCACCATCACCATTACCCTCATCACCATCACCATCATCACTATCACCACCGTCACCACCCTCATCACCATCACCACCGTCATCACCATCACCATCACCATCATGTTGTCATCACTGTCACCATCACCATCATCACTGTCATTTCATCACCATCATCGTCATCACCACCATCACCACCCTCATCACCATCACCATCACCATCATCACCATCACCATCATCACCATCACCACCCTCATCACCATCACCATCACCACCATCACTGTCACCACCCTCATCACCATCACCATCACCATCACCATCATCACTGTCATTTCATCACCATCATCACCATCACCACCATCACCACCATCACTGTCACCACCCTCATCACCATCACCACCCTCATCACCATCACATCACCATCACCATTACCCTCATCACCATCACCACCATCACCATCATCACTATCACCACCGTCACCACCCTCATCACCATCACCACCGTCATCACCATCACCATCACCATCATGTTGTCATCACTGTCACCATCACCATCATCACTGTCATTTCATCACCATCATCATCACCACCATCACCACCCTCATCACCATCACCATCACCATCATCACCATCATCACCATCACCATCATCACCATCACCACCCTCATCACCATCACCATCACCACCCTCATCACTGTCACCACCCTCACCACCGTCATCACCATCACCATCCTCATCACCACCACCACCATCACCGTCCTCATCACTATCACCTCCTCATCACCATCACCACCCTCATCACCATCACCATCACCATCACCATCACCCTCATCACCATCACCATCACCACCATCACTGTCACCACCGTCACCACCCTCATCACCATCACCACCGTCATCACCATCACCATCATGTTGTCATCACTGTCACCATCACCATCATCACTCATTTCATCACCATCATCGTCATCACCACCCTCATCACCATCACCATCACCACCACCACCATCACCACCCTCATCACCATCACCACCATCACCATCATCACCATCACCACCCTCATCACCATCACCATCACCATCACCACCATCACCACCCTCATCACCATCACCACCCTCATCACCATCACCATCACCATTACCCTCATCACCATCACCACCATCACCATCATCACTATCACCACCGTCACCACCCTCATCACCATCACCACCGTCATCACCATCACCATCACCATCATGTTGTCATCACTGTCATTTCATCACCATCACCACCACCACCATCACCACCCTCATCACCATCACCATCACCACCATCACCACCCTCATCACCATCACCATCATCACCATCACCACCCTCATCACCGTCACCACCCTCACCACCGTCATCACCATCACCATCCTCATCACCACCACCACCATCACCGTCCTCATCACTATCACCTCCTCATCACCATCACCACTATCATCACCATCACCATCACCATTTCATCACTGTCACCATCACCATCATTTCATCACCGTTACCATCACCTTTATCACCATCATCACCACCATGTCATCATCACCATCACTATCTTCACCATCAACAAACTGTACAGCAGATGGGCCCATGGTGGGGCTGAGGGTTGGAAGTATAGTTTGTAGGGCTCTGCTTCACCCGCGTTGGACCTGGTTGAGCTGCCAAGGTCCTTGTTCATGCCCGCTCCTGAGGCAGCCTCTTCTGTCCAGCCCCAGGGGAGTCGATGGGAGTGGAAGACACTGGTTGAGCTCAGGGGCACCGAGGGGACGGTGGCCATTATCATTAGTCATATCTTACACTTTCACCTGGAAGGAAGAAAATGCCAGAGCACAGTACGGGAGAATGGTCCCACCCGTGTGTGGGAAGTGGCTGTTTGTGCTTGAACATTCTCCCTTTCCTGTGTCTTTAATTCACGGTAAATGTGATTTTAATGAAATTTCTCTGAAAGTTGTCTTGACTACCTTGTAAGGTTAAAATCGGCTTATTCTTTTCAGATAGAATTCAGTTACAGCTAGGAAACTAGATTCAGCTTTATTACCACCCAGGAAGAAACATTTTTATTACCCTCCAAAGGAAGCAGTTGGGGACCAGCGGATGAGTAAGCAGTGCAGCCCAGGTCTGGGGACAGGCAGCATGCGCCACCCCCACCTGCGTCCTCATTAGGCCCCAGAAGAGCTGATCTGAGTGCTGGAAATGATAGCAGTATTTCGTTTGAGACGTACGGACATGACAGTTGGCAAGGCACATGCGTGATTGCAGTTCTGTGAGATATAAGGCGTATGCTGCCCTTCTGGGAGGCGTGCTCTGTGTGGCGGTGAGGGCTGCATTCCTGCGCTCGTGGTCTCCTCACTCAGGCAGAGACTTTGTCCCCATGGGCCTTCTGCCTAGCAGGCCTTACAGTTGAATGTGGCTGTTTATTCAGTGACCCAGGTGACTCTGCTTATCACTGTTGGAATCGTTGAGATGAACCTGTCTGCAGCCTGGGTCCCGGACTACCCCGGGCGGGAATTTGCTCTCTCGGTGGACAGATAACCTGAGATCCTTAAGCTGATTTAATGCGCTTTCCATTGAAAATCTAAATGGATATTTTGTTGCATTTTTGGGAAGAGGGATGCATTCTATAGAAAAAAAAGTTAAAGCAAGAGAAGTTTAGTGTAATTTCAAAAATAACATATGAGGAATTTACACCTGGATTCTAGTTCAGCCTTTGCCCCTGACTCTGGACTTGGGCTGCTGGTGATGGTAATGGCAGCTAATGTTGATGAAGTGCCTACAGTGGACTAGGCACAATTCTCAGCTCTTCATGGGTATCCTTGTGCCGACTTTTCCTAACAGCTTCATCGGGTGCATGGGTGGGCCCCATCCCCATGTTCAGAGCCCTGCCCATCTCTGATCTCAGCTTCCCTGCAGGCTGGACCATCTCCAGGTTGCTTCCAGCACTGCTTATCGTGGGTTGGTGCATGGGGTAGAGCTCCCTCAGGTCCCTCCTACACACTTGGGCGGCCCCGGGGTGTCCTGTGAGCCCGGGGGCCTTGCCTGTGTCTGCCTCAGGGTTTCCCTGGGAGCCGTGGCCTGCAGCTGTGCCTGTGGTTACGACCTCCACCAGACATCCTCCTCCTCTCCCCCACGCTTCCTCCTGGGACTGCTGACCAGCATCTTGTGCCTTAGGGTGCCCCACTCTCCTCCTGACCCTGAGAAGTGGGAGGAGATCCGAAGGTTGAATGTGCCCTTTTGAAATCAGGAGTGGTTGTTCCTTCTTGTTTGGCTTTGAACACATGCCTGCATTTTCATTTCACGTTCCCCTGTAACCAATGTCCAATCTGTAGAGCGGCCTCAGCAGATGTTGGAAACTAGGAGATAAAGTGTTTAATGGAGCAGCCTGAACGATAGGGCTCCGGCAGCCCGCGTGGCTTCCTGTTGCTTCAGTAGAGCTCATGGATGGCACTTCCCTGCTTAAAAAGAGGGTGCTTGGAGTGGGGATTTAAAGCTGTTTCTGTGGTGGTGGTCTCATCTCCAGGTGTTTATTTTTATTTTTTTGAGACGGAGTTTCGCTCTTGTTACCCAGGCTGGAGTGCAATGGCACGATCTCGGCTCACCGCAACCTCCGCCTCCTGGGTTCAGGCAATTCTCCTGCCTCAGCCTCCTGAGTAGCTGGGATTACAGGCATGCCCCACTGTGCCCAGCTGATTTTTTGTATTTTTAGTAGAGACGGGGTTTCACCGTGTTGACCAGGATGGTCTCAATCACTTGACCTCGTGATCCACCCACCTCGGCCTCCCAAAGTGCTGGGATTACAGGCATGAGCCGCTGCGCCCGGCCTCCAGGTGTTTATTATTTCCTTTGGGTTTTCTCCATAGCTTCTGTTTTCCCTGAGGATCTCAAATCCCCATCCTACTGCCCTTTAATTTGTAGACTTAGAGAATCTGGATGTGCAGAAAAACTCCGTAATTTTATCAGTGCAGCGTAGGCTGCTGCCACATCACCTCTAAAAGCAACAGAACACAATGTCAGTATCTAGCACGAATGACAAGGATGCTTGCTGACTCTCCTGCGTACATCAGAGAATTGTCTCACCTCAAAGTAAATCCCCCACCCACCCTGCCCCCAGCCGATTCTGCACACCCTTTCCTGCACACTCACCTGTGGGCCCCTCGGGTCTGCTGGCCTCTCCCCACAATTGACTGTTGTGCTGGGAGGAGAGGTCGTATTTCCTCTTTGGAAGAGCCTTGATCTGGAGTGACAATCTCCACATTTATTTTCCACCACCCAAAGTTGTTAAGAGTCAAGGGAGGTGACTCCTGCCAGCGTGCTTTGAGATGTTTGGTCCCGCTATGAAAAGCTGGCAAAGGCCTGAAGGGAAGATTCCATGAGTCAGAGGGTCCTGTGGCTCACATCCCCCCACCCCCCAAGCCATTAAAGCCCAGCCCAGCCCAGCACTGGTGCATTCTTCTTTGTTCCTGTCCTGAACCTGCCAGCCTTTCCTTGGGGTCCCCAGGCCCCAGGGGCTTACTCTCAGGCCCCTCACTCTTATCCTGGGCCCTTGGAATCAGGCCTCTGTGCCCAGAGTGGTGCCTTGGAAAAGGGGTATGGCCTTGTCACTGGGGTCCTCCGTGGCCCTCACCTGTTTCTCTGCTCTCTTTCTTTCTGAGTCTTGCTGCCTCCCCGGCTCTTCCTGCATTCCTCGCAGCTTCAGCTCACTTTAAGGTATTCCTCCTGAGCAAGCAGAGAGAGATTCATTTTCTTAAAACCGAGGGACAGCTTTCATCCCACTTTTGGACTGATGGGGTTTTTGGGTCCAGTGGCCTTCAGGTAGGACCATGCGTCAGTCCCGTGCAGGACAGAAGGAATAGCTTATTCTCTAAGAACTCATGTTGATGTGTAGCTGGCTCACGACTGCGGAGGACATTCCGCTCTACATTAGAAGACAGAACATTAACAGTTGTTCCTAGAGTTCTTCCTTCCAGGCCTGTACTTAGCACAGAATCATAAAAAGCTTGCTGTTCCGAGTGGAGGGCTGTCTGAGACACTCTGGCCATCCCCACCCAGTCTGCTTTATGGCTTTTGGAAAGCCACCATGTTCCTGTGACAGCCGAGCTGGGGTGGACCGGGAGAGGGCTCCCTGCATCTGGCCCTGCAGCCTCCCGCCCTGCGGGAGAGTGGAGTGGGACCCAGAGCTTGCTGCGGAGCTGCTGGGCACGGCCTCTTCTGCTGCGTCGGTACCAGTTGCTTCCTTCCCGGAGCCGTGGAGGTGCTGGGAGTGGGAACCACAAAGTCGTGTTGAGAGTTTTCTGTTTAGCTGCTCAAGTGTGGAGTGTATTTACCACCGGGAAGCGGTGACGACCATCCTGTGTGTAATGAAGTGCAAACACGTGGGGCCTCCTGGCTCACGATGCAGGCACTTTTCTCCCTAATGATGGTATCTTGTGACTCTCCACACCGAGACTGATGTTTGGGGTTTATTGCCAAACTGAGACTAGTTAATGAAATTGTAAGTAGACATCCAAATAAAGCGATTCTCCTCGACCTTAGCAAGAAAGAGTTGTCGTGGTTTCCAATGTAGGCCGTCGAACCTGGTTTTGAAGTCACTGATCATGGCTACAAGTTGCTAGAGATAGAGAGCCTGTGTCTTTTCTCTTCCTCATTTTGAGGAACCGGTGTCCCTCTTAAGATAGGATAGGAGGCCGCATGGCAGGTAGAAACGCGCAGCCTCTCTGTGCCAGGGCTTGCTGCGGGTGAGGACAGTTCATCATGATGGACTCACTTTCCTTTCCGCACCATAAGCCGTTGGTCCTGAAATAAAAGGCATTGGTCCCATGTGTTGAAGGGCACATCTCATTTCTCTACCCCCTGGGTCCTCCAGACCCTGGGCTGTGGGTTCCTGCTGGGTCAGCCCTTCAGGGTGAGGGATGCTCTCACACTTCTCAGCCCCGCAGTCACGCAGGCCTCCCTCTGCAGTCAGAGGTCTGTGTTGCTGCACAGGGCCAGTCCTCCCACTCTGCTGTGCCTGGGTCCTCCCATCCTGAGACCCTTGGTCTGACCCTCTGCTGAGCGGAAGCTCCGGTGATCTGGGGTGGGCGCTGGACGGGAAGAGAAGCCCAGGCTCCTCGGCTGGCCCGGCTCCCGGCTACACAGGGCCGTAGAAGGCCAAGACCCTGAAATGCTCCAGACTCGAGGCTGCCTCGAGGAGCGCGGCTCCCTTCTCCTCCTGGCTGAGACCACCTGGTGGGCATGTGCTGGTTCTGTCCCAGCATGCCTCCTGCCAGTCTAGTCCTCCAGTCATGCCAGGCTCCCTAGTGGTTAAGTGTGAGAAGCTTTTACACTGGGTTCGGGCACCCTCAAGTCCCGAGTGCACTCCCTTTGTCTCAGCCCTGGGAACCTTGGTGGGCCTTCAGGGAGGCCCCCTTAGCACTTGGTGACGTGCCAGGCAGCCCAGCAGAGTAGCCCAGACCCTGGCATGGGTGCCGGCATCCTGGTGGGCACATGCTTGGTCTTCATCCCCCACCTCCCCTGCTTCATGTGGGGGGCGCCTACGGCTGGCTGGCCCTCCCCCCGAGGAACCATCATGTGCCCTGGGAAAGCTGCCTTCATGATACTCACTGTTAAGTGTTTTAAATATGGTCCTTGCCCTAGTCGACTTGCACAGGTGTCCCTGGAAAACCAGCCTCTCCGTTGACTCATCCTGCAGGCTGGGCTGGGAAGGACAGTATGAGATTGTAGGGCACCCAGCTCTTTGCCCGATAGTGTCAGTGGGAGGTTCCAAAACTCTGCCGTCCCCAGGCTCTTCTGCTTAGGAGCCAGGAGCTGCCCCCGCCCTCCCCGAGCTCCTGTCCTTTGACCGCTGCACCAGTCCTTCCTGTGTCTCCCCAGCTGTCCTCTCAGGTGGAGCTGGGCCTCATGTTGCTCTGCGTCCAGTCACAACTGAGTTCCTTTTGGGAGCTGCAGCTGCGGATGTCCTCGTGTCTCTGCCCGTCCCGACGCGATCTGCCTGGGTGGTGTGCAGAGGGGGCTGCCGGCCTCCCGCCTGCGGAGCTGCTACATGGCTGCTGTGCTCCTCAGAGTCCTGGGCCAGGTTCTTGCCCCTGGGAGCCCAGCGAGCCTCCCATTGCTCTCAGGCTTGACGCACCTGTCCCGGCATCCGCTGATGGTTTCGTCTGATGCACTCAGGCCCTCAGTGGTTGCGGATGGCGGCTTTCTAACTCCACAGTTTTCCCATTTGTTGGTTGGCTTTCTGACTGTGAGGAGAAGCTTTTCTTCTGTTTGTTGGGACTTGGGGATTCTCACTTTATTACCACTGTCATTAATGGTGTTGATGCTCTCCATTCCCCAAGCTTGGTGTAGGAGACCTTTGAAGGAGTTTTCCATGGAAAGAAGGTGGTGATAGAGTTGCTCTAGAAAGGAAAATTGCATTTCATATGAAAGTCACATGACTGCATGGGAAGGCCAAAGAGAGGGGCTGTGCCGGGAGATGGGAGAGGACAGGAGCGCCACCTGTGACCAGGACTGAGTCCGAGGCTGCTGGCTCTGGGCACAGGTGAGGGATGCCCTCTTCTCTGAGATGGGGTTAGGGATGTGGGAGATGTCCTCCCTGAGTGTTGGGGGAACCCAGAGGTGAAGCAGTGGGCGGGTGCCATGATGGGGTTGGCTGTGGAATGCTGGCAGGGAGGTGGGCTTGGGCACAGCCAGCCGCTTCTGAGACACACATGCGCTCTGCCCTCCCTCCGATTCTGTGTGCCATGGGAATGCCAGGTGGGGAGGGAGTCAGGTGGGGACACTCAGGCTTTTCGTGACCCATCAAAAAACAGAGTCAACTGCGATTTGCTCCTAGTCAAAGGACTGGTGGGAAGTTGAGAATTTTTCAGGTTTCTGTGGTTAGATTTCAGTGCTAGAAATGTGAAAGAAAACCTCATTTCTGTCAGAATGGGGTAAGGGGCCTTGCTGGGTCTTTGAATGTGATGGTGATAAATAAGACTTTGCTTGAAATTTGCCCTTGGATAAAGGAATCTCATTTTTAAACCCCTTCCATTCATAATTTAAAAGGTTTGGAGCTGAGTGCCCAGGTAACTGGGTCCTGGTCTCTCGGCAGCCGCTGACGTTCCTTTAACACGTTCTGTTCCTGTGTGCCGCCTCCGGACACTTCAGCAGTGGTGGGGCTGCTTATGGATCTGGAGGCAGAGCAGAAGGAGTTTGTGATGGGAAGTTGCATTCCTGGGAAGCTCTGGAGTGGGGAGGGGCCCCAGACATTGCTCAAGCACCTCATTCTGGGCACTGAGGTCTGTGCCAGCGGTGGGGGCCGCGGGCCGGGCTTCCCAGAGCGACCTGACTTGCAGCTCCTGCTTCCCCTGCATCAGCGTGGCTGCTGGCACTTTTGTTCTTACTGTCTGTGGAAAGGCCGCCTGTGGAGGGGTGGAATTTTCCCTGCGTTTCATCTGCAGTGGAGTTTCTATGTGTTCCGCTGGGTGCATGTGGATCTGTACCATTGGTCTGCGCTGGGCGCACGTGCAGGCTCATCAGCTCTTATTTCTAGTTTTTGTCCTTGATTCGTTGTTTCAGTGACATCAGTCAATGCGTAAAGACTACAGGTGCCCCCTTGTTAATGGAATCTGAGGTAACAGATGTTGGCTAGACTGCTTTTCATTGACACCTCCTCTTCTCTGCTGGCCATTCGGCTCTGCTGTCCCACCTCTTGGAACCATTGTCCGTCTGTCTGTCCCACTGTTCCCTCCTTGGGGACGACTGCACACATTCATGTGAATCAGTCACTGTCAGTGGCTGTTTAGTGAATGGCCGGCCACTTGGCCCACATCGCCGTGAGGCGTGTGTCCTGGTGGTGGGCTGGGCAGTGGCTGCTGAAAATGAAGGTGCATGGGATCCTGGGTGGGATGAGCAGCAGCACGGGATCCTCAGGGCCCTCGCCTGTCACATGTGTATCTGGAGGAATTAAGTAGGTGGCACACTGAAGCAGTTCTCCTTTCCTTGTCCTCATCTTCCTCCTGCCTTTCCCAGCCTCTCCCGTCAGCACAGCACTCACTGTGGGGCCCCAACAGCGCCTGTGCTCCTTGGAGTCAGTTACTGAGCAAGTCTGGTCTAGCCCCTGTTGTGCTGGAGGCCCTGGCACAGGAGGTGGCGAGCAAGGCCAGCCGTAGCCCCTCTTCACTCTGGCACCTCCCAGCTGTGCCGGCGCCCACAGCCAGTGCAGGGAAGGAGCATGGAGTCTGTGTTAGATCACCTGCGGAGTGGCCTACCAGTGTGCTGAGCAGAGCGGACAGCATCCTGCTCGTGCCTCCCACCCCTCCCAGCCCGGTGGCTTCTAGATGGGGCCATAAGCGCCCTCACACTTCGGCAAGCATCTGTGAAATGTCCGCTGTCTGCTGGGACCTGAGGGGACAGTGATGAGCTAGACAGGGTCCTTCTTAGGGAGCTCTTCTCTGATTAGATGGCAGATTGGGAGGACAGATGGGAGCAGTCACTGTCTGTCGTATCTGTGACAGGGAGTGTGAAGGACTGAGTTGAAGAAGTGTCCAAAGGAAGCTGTGCAGTGGTTGGGACATTAGTGCTGAGTCTCATATACGTGTTTGGGGGCAGAGGGAGCAGTGTGGGTGTACAGGGAGGGAGGATGGGGGCAGCAGAATCAGCAGTGGGGGGCTACTGGCAGGCAGGGCAGGGGTATGGGGCAGGTGAGGGAGAGATGTTGTGGGCAGCAAGGGTGTGCAGGGAAGGACGTGCTTTGGAAAGTGCTTTTCCCCAAAGACATGCTAGAATGATCCATCCCACCCATCCATCCCTTGCTTGTTCCTCTCCTGATTCTCTGCCACGCCTGAGTTTCCAAGCCAGAGTTTGGGGGAATCCTTAGCCGCCGCCTCCTTGCCTTGCTGCAAATGGGAGCACAGTGGGGTCGGCGGCTTTCCTCTGCCCACCCAAATGCAGTAAATGAAGATGGTAGACAGGCCCTAGGAGTGGGGTCGGCGGCTTTCCTCTGCCAAATGCAGTGAATGAAGATGGTAGACAGGCCCTAGGAGTGGGGTCGGCGGCTTTCCTCCGCCAAATGCAGTGCATGAAGATGGTAGACAGGCCCTAGGAGTGGGGTCGGCGGCTTTCCTCCGCCAAATGCAGTGCATGAAGATGGTAGACAGGCCCTAGGAGTGGGGTCGGCGGTTTTCCCCTGCCAAATGCAGTGAATGAACGCAATGGACAGGCGCTAGGTGACAGTCATGGCCATCCCCTGCCTTGGTGTCATCCCCTCTCCTGGAGTTCAGATAACAACCTGAACTTACTTCTAACCCATGGAAGGTGGGATTGTGGGATGTCAATCCTGTAATTATATTATGTAAGATTCCATCTGGGCAGTGGGGAGCTAGAGATTTCCCTTTGATCCTGAAGTAAGGGGCTGGCCAGAGAGTTCCCCATGCAGGTGTCCACAGCAGCCTCCGGCCCACAGCTGGCCCTGAGTTGGGCGCTCAGTCCTGTGGCCTCCAAGAAGTGAATTCTGCCTGCTACCTGAGTGAACCAGGACACGTGTTCTTCCCAGTCAGGCCTCCCGATGAGGATTCAATGCTGACTGCAGCTTCGTGAAGTCCTGAACGGGGAACCTTGCAGAACCCCACCTGTGGCCTGGACCCGCATAAATAGATGTTGTTTTAAGCTGCTAAGTTTGTGGTGATTGGTTACAGAGCAATAGAAAACTAATAAAATGAACAAAGGAAAAATAATCCCACAGAGTCCCCATCTCCCTCCTGCTCCAGCACTGTGGTTCAGGGCCTGCTCCTCTCCCCTCAGTGTGGCTTTGACACTCCTGGGTCAGGAACTGCCCCCTGCCTGCCACTCTGCCCACTGTTGGCAGGTGCTGCTGGCTGTGGTAAGTGTAGACAGGACTTAGGGGCTTACAGTGAGGGTCCCAGAAGGATCCTTGGGCTGGGCATTTTCCCTCAAATAGAGAAAAGAATGCAATCATGATTTAAAAAAAAAAACACAAAAAATCACAGCCACACAATTCATTTAAACCTGATCAGGGAAATGAGCACCACATGTTCGAAATTCTTCCTGTTCCCCATCAACATTGATGTGAACCATCTCCAAACAAAGACACTACAGCTTTGCTGACAGCCTGTACACCCAGTGCTCAAGGTCATGTTTTCAGGGAGTGACTCACTTTGCTGCTCGAATAAAGTAAAAGCTGCAAAAAATATATGAAACAATGCTTTTTAAGATATGGGACATAAGATGTGGGCCTTCCCTGGGAGGGAGGAACAATACAGGGTGAGCCCCATCATTGCCCAAACCCACTGCCTGGAGAGTCCCTGGATCATGGTGTGGGGAGGCGCCTGTGGGTCTCCCCAAGTTTGGACAGAGTGGGGAGTCTGGGGAAGCCATGGCAACTGGGGTTCTTGGGGCTGAGTCTGGGAGAGGAGAAAGCAACTCAGCACCAAAGCTCTGCAGGTTCCTTTCCAGGATTAAGCTGAGGACTAATCAGTACACTGATGTGAGGCTGGGGAAGAACCGGCTAAAATGATGAGAGAGAAAAAAGCCCCGGAGCCCTAACGGGGTGGAAATTGTGTCTGTTCCCCAAAGCCAGAACGGAAACCTTTAGAAGTCCCCGGCATGAGGCAGAGAACTTAGAAGGGTTTTGGCTCAGTAGTGGTAGTATAGAAACCTAACCTGTCCCCAAAGCTTAAAAACAGGATGCCACACAATTAGTCTGTTCCCAAATGACTTAATTACATCCCAGCAAAAATTCGAAGATATTTATAGGAATACAAAAATATCAGGTGCCCAGCAAGGTAAAAGACACAACATCTAGCTTCCAAAGGCATTGTCAGGCACACTGAGAAGCGGAAAAGATCGCAGGTAATGAGAACTGACCCAGAAATGGCAGAGATGTTAGACTCGTCAGGTAGGCAGAGACATTCAGGCAGCTATTCTGTCTTTCATGTGTTAAAAATATGTAGAAATGGAAAAAGATGTGGAAGATACGAAAATGATCCAAACTGAACTTACAGAGAGGAAAATTCTGGGTCTTAACTGGAAAACACCCTGTATTGGATTATCCACAGATTAGACTTTGTACGCAAAAAGATTCGTGAACCTGCCAACGTCGCAGTAGAAACAATTGAAAATGAAAGAGGAAAAAATGAATAGTCAGTGAGCGGCAGGACAGTTTCAGTAGCTTTACATGTAATCTGTGGTGAACAGTCAGTGAGCGGTGGGACAGTTTCAGTAGCTTTACATGTAATCTGTGTTGAACAGTCAGTGAGCGGTGGGACAGTTTCAGTAGCTTTACGTGTAATCTGTGGTGAACAGTCAGTGAGCGGTGGGAGAGTTTCAGTAGCTTTACATGTAATCTGTGGTGAACAGTCAGTGAGTGGTGGGACAGTTTCAGTAGCTTTACATGTAATCTGTGGTGAACAGTCAGTGAGCGGTGGGACAGTTTCAGTAGCTTTACATGTAATCTGTGGTGAACAGTCAGTGAGCGGTGGGACAGTTTCAGTAGCTTTATACACCTGTAATCTGTGGTGAACAGTCAATGAGTGGTGGGACAGTTTCAGTAGCTTTACATGTAATCTGTGGTGAACAGTCAGTGAGCGGTGGGACAGTTTCAGTAGCTTTATACACCTGTAATCTGTGGTGAACAGTCAGTGGTGGGACAGTTTCAGTAGCTTTACATGTAATCTGTGGTGAACAGTCAGTGAGTGGTGGGACAGTTTCAGTAGCTTTACATGTAATCTGTGGTGAACAGTCAGTGAGCGGTGGGACAGTTTCAGTAGCTTTACATGTAATCTGTGGTGAACAGTCAGTGAGCGGTGGGACAGTTTCAGTAGCTTTACATGTAATCTGTGGTGAACAGTCAGTGAGCGGTGGGACAGTTTCAGTAGCTTTACATGTAATCTGTGGTGAACAGTCAGTGAGTGGTGGGACAGTTTCAGTAGCTTTACATGTAATCTGTGGTGAACAGTCAGTGAGTGGTGGGACAGTTTCAGTAGCTTTATACACCTGTAATCTGTGGTGAACAGTCAGTGAGCGGTGGGACAGTTTCAGTAGCTTTACGTGTAATCTGTGGTGAATAGTCAGTGAGCGGTGGGACAGTTTCAGTAGCTTTACGTGTAATCTGTGGTGAACAGTCAGTGAGCGGTGGGACAGTTTCAGTAGCTTTATACACCTGTAATCTGTGGTGAACAGTCAGTGAGCGGTGGGACAGTTTCAGTAGCTTTACGTGTAATCTGTGTTGAACAGTCAGTGAGCGGTGGGACAGTTTCAGTAGCTTTATACACCTGTAATCTGTGGTCCCCTAAAGAGAGGAAACAGGAGAAATACTGGAAGAAATAATAGCTGTTAAAAAAAGTTGTACAGAAACTGTAAAGCTGTAGAACTGAGAACCCAGCAGAAAACATGAAGGAAAGTAGAGCAAGACACATCATAATCCAGCTCCCAAAAGTACTAATGTAGAGAGTACACGAGAAGCACCCAGAGGAGAAGACACCCTGTGTTACAAAGGTAAGCATTGTCGGCAGCATCAGGCCCGGAGACGGGAGCGGCCGCTTTGGACTATTCTAAGAACAGCAGAGAAACCTGTTCACCAGCAGAAGTCACTTTCAGAAGTGAAGGTGAAATACGTGCTGTTTTAGACACACGAAAGTAAAGGAATTCCTCACCAGGTGACCAGGACACCTGCACGACTAGAAACAGGTCAGCTTGCGGGTAGAGGGAATATGGCCCTAGGTGACCACGTGGATCTGCACAGAGATTGAAGGGTGTCCACGCTGGCACCTGTAGAATGCACTGAAAGAAATACCTCCAAACAAGCAATCAGACGGTTAATGCAGAAACAGTGACAGTGTACTGCGGGTTTTCTCACACACATTGCAGTGTGAAGAAGATGACAGAAACAAAGCATTGGCAGGGAGAGGTGGGAGTGGGTGGCAGGGAGGCCTCACACAGGGAGAGTGGGAATGGATGGAGGGGAGGCCTCACACAGGGAGAGTGGGAATGGATGGAGGGGAGGCCTCACACAGGGAGAGTGGGAATGGATGGAGGGGAGGCCTCACACACGGAGGGTGGGAATGGATGGAGGGGAGGCCTCACACAGGCAGGGAGAGTGGGAATGGATGGAGGGGAGGCCTCACATAGGGAGAGTGGGAATGGATGGAGGGGAGGCCTCACACAGGGAGGGTGGGAATGGATGGAGGGGAGGCCTCACACAGGGAGGGTGGGAATGGATGGAGGGGAGGCCTCACATAGGGAGGGAGAGTGGGAATGGATGGAGGGGAGGCCTCACACAGGGAGGGAGAGTGGGAATGGATGGAGGGGAGGCCTCACACAGGGAGGGTGGGAATGGATGGAGGGGAGGCCTCACACAGGCAGGGAGAGTGGGAATGGATGAAGGGGAGGCCTCACACAGGGAGAGTGGGAATGGATGGAGGGGAGGCCTCACACAGGGAGAGTGGGAGTGGGTGGAGGGGAGGCCTCACACAGGGAGAGGTGGGAATGCATGGAGGGGAGGCCTCACACCGGCAGGGAGAGTGGGAATGGATGGAGGGGAGGCCTCACACAGGGAGAGGTGGGAATGGATGGAGGGGAGGCCTCACACAGGGAGAGTGGGAATGGATGGAGGGGAGGCCTCACACAGGCAGGGAGAGTGGGAATGGATGGAGGGGAGGCCTCACACAGGCAGGGAGAGTGGGAATGGATGGAGGGGAGGCCTCACACAGGGAGAGGTGGGAATGGATGGAGGGGAGGCCTCACACAGGGAGAGGTGGGAATGCATGGAGGGGAGGCCTCACACAGGCAGGGAGAGGTGGGAGTAGATGGAGGGGAGGCCTCACACAGGCAGGGAGAGGTGGGAGTAGATGGAGGGGAGGCCTCACACAGGCAGGGAGAGGTGGGAGTAGATGGAGGGGAGGCCTCACACAGGCAGGGGAAGATGGGAGTGGGTGTCAAGGAGCCCCTCAAGCTGTGCTGCTCTTAAAGCGAGGTCATCACATCTGGGCCTAAACTGTAGTGAAGTAACGACACATACCGTAAGCCGTACCCTCACTGCTAAGGTCACCAGACAAAGGGTTATGGCTAATAAGCGAACACAGCAGACAAAGCAGATTATATACAATGCTCAATTAATATTAAAAAAGGTAAAAAGGAAGAATGAACAGATGGGCAGACAGTATGTGTGGCCACCTGTGAGACAAGTAGCAGGACAGGGTCTAACTCAGCCACGCAGTCCGTGTGTTCAGTGCACATGATCTGAACACTTCAGTTAAAAGGCACGTCTTGACAGATGGATTAAAAGCAACACCCAACTAGGTGCTTCAGGCAGGAAGCCCACTTTGGGACATCGTAGCTCAATCCCATAGTCCCAGCACTTTGGGAGACCCAAGCAGGAGGATTACCTGAGCCTCGGAGTTTGGGACCAGCCTGGGCTACATAGTGAGACCCTGTCTCTTAAAAAACAAAACTAGCCAGGCGTAGTGTAGTGGCACCTGTGTGCCCGTGGGCCTACGTGCTCGGGCTCCTGAGGTGGGAGGATTGTCTGGGCGCTGGAAGTCAAGGCTGCAGTGAGCTGTGATCACGCTGCAGCCTGGGTGACAGAGCAACACCCTGTCCCCTGTCTCAGAAAAACAAAAAAACAAAAACACATGCAAAAAAGCCGACAAACACGAAGACACAAGTAGTTTAAAAGTAAAATGACGCAGAAAGATACTTCATGCCAACACCAATCTAAAGAAAGCAGAAAGGTCTGTGTGAATTTCAAACCGTAGGATTCAGAGTAGAGAATATTGTCAGTATAAAGAGGATCACGTATGTCCTTCGATTGAGTGGGTCAGTTAATCCACTGGACGTAATTTTGAGTGATACTTGTCTAATAAGACTGCATCAAAATATATCGCAAAATCAGATGGAAATGCAACAAGAAACAGACGGAAGGAGATTTCAACCTCTCCCCTCTTGAGTAAGTGACAGAACAAGTAGAAACTCAGGAAGGATAGAAGAAGCTTGAAAACTGTCACAAACGTGACTTAATTGATTTTTATGGCAGATTCCAAAAGTGCACAGTCTTTTTAATTGTACATGGAACATTTACCAAGATGGACCATATTTGGGGCCATTAAAAAAGTCTCAATCAATCTTAAGGGATTCAAGAAATACAAGATATTTCTTATCTTGTCTGAGCACGATGAAATTAAATTAGCAACCATGAGCAAGATAGCTGGGAAAACCTCAAATATTTCTAAATGAACTAATATACTATGAAGTAATCCATGGATTATACAAGATACAGAAGGGAAATGAGAAAGTACATTGAAGTGAATGATAATGAAATACAGCATTTCAAAATTTGTAGGATGCAAAAAAGCAGTACTCAGAAACGTATAGTACTTCCCTTAGAGGGAAACCTATAGCGCTAAGCAGTACTTCGAGGAAAAAATATGGTAATGAGTGTATGAGGAGAGAGATGTACTTAGAGGTAATGGTGTAGTACTGAGTGTGTGAGGAGACGGCTGTGCTTAGAGGGAATCGTACAGTACTGAGTGTGTGAGGAGATGGCTGTGCTTAGAGGGAATCGTACAGGACTGAGTGTGTGAGGAGACGGCTGCGCTTAGAGGGGATCGTACAGTACTGAGTGTGTGAGGAGATGTCTGTGCTCAGAGGGGATCGTACAGGACTGAGTGTGTGAGGAGACGGCTGTGCTTAGAGGGAATCGTACAGTACTGAGTGTGTGAGATGTCTGTGCTTAGAGGGCTCGTACAGTACTGAGTGTGTGAGGAGATGTCTGTGCTTAGAGGGGATCGTACAGTACTGAGTGTGTGAGGAGATGTCTGTGCTCAGAGGGGATCGTACAGTACTGAGTGTGTGAGGAGACGGCTGCGCTTAGAGGGGATCGTACAGTACTGAGTGTGTGAGATGTCTGTGCTTAGAGGGGATCGTACAGTACTGAGTGTGTGAGGAGATGGCTGTGCTTAGAGGGATCGTACAGTACTGAGTGTGTGAGGAGACGGCTGTGCTTAGAGGGGATCGTACAGTACTGAGTGTGTGAGGAGATGTCTGTGCTTAGAGGGATCGTACAGTACTGAGCGTGTGAGGAGATGTCTGTGCTTAGAGGGGATCGTACAGTACTGAGTGTGTGAGGAGATGTCTGTGCTTAGAGGGATCGTACAGTACTGAGTGTGTGAGGAGACGTCTGTGCTTAGAGGGGATCGTACAGTACTGAGTGTGTGAGGAGATGTCTGTGCTTAGAGGGGATCGTACAGTACTGAGCGTGTGAGGAGACGTCTGTGCTTAGAGGGGATCGTACAGTACTGAGTGTGTGAGGAGATGTCTGTGCTTAGAGGGGATCGTACAGTACTGAGTGTGTGAGGAGACGGCTGTGCTCAGAGTGGATTGTGCAGTACTGAGTGTGTGAGATGTCTGTGCTTAGAGGGGATCGTAGAGTACTGAGTGTGTGAGGAGACGGCTGTGCATAGAGGGGATCGTAGAGTTCTGAGTGTGTGAGGAGACGGCTGTGCATAGGCGGGGTGAACTGCTGTAGAAAAGTGCAGACTGATATCCATCATGAATGTAGATGTAAGGATCTTGAATAGATTTTAGGAGATCAGATTCAGCAAACATGTTCTGATGATTTAGGGTTTATCCCAGAATGTGAGGCCTATTTTCAGTCAATGTAATTTATTATTATTAACATTTAAAAAGAACAAACCCATAAAATCATCTCTTTGTATGCAGAGAAAGCATTTGACACAATCCAACATCCACTCCCAATAAGAACTCTCAGTAAACAGGAATGGAAAGGAACTTTTGTAGGTTGATAAAGGGAATGTTCAAGGTTTAAACCTGTAGCTGTCATTACAGGAAAGAGTGTAAATGGAAAACTTTACCCCCGAAATCAGAAACATGGGCCGGTGTTCCTTCTCTCCACTTCTGTGCAGTGTGTATGCTACTGGAGATTCTGGTGGCCGAAACAGACAAAACATACATTCATTTATTTGTACAGACAAACGTTAGTGACATCTAGACCAAAAGGAAGAAGTAAAACTCTCTCCTTTTGTGGACAACACGATCGTCTGTTTGAAAGTCTAGTTGCATTTACAAAAAAGCTGCTACAAGGAATGAGTTTAGCACGGTGTCAGGTCATGAGATCTGCATACAAAAGTAAAGTTTATTTTATAAATTAACAGTGAGAAATGAGAAAGTGAAATTGGATGAGCATTCCCATTTATAATAGCAAAATTTGACATATTTAGGGAAAATACTATGACAAGATATGTAATAGGCCTGTAGACTGAACACTACAAAACAATGCTGAGAGAAACTAATCATGTTCAGAGATGGGAAGACTCAGGAGTATGAAATGTCAGTTTTCAGCAGAATGATCATATATTCTACTCAATTGCTATGAAGATCCCAACATGCTTTGCTATAGAAACTGACTCGCTGATTTTTAAATTGATATGGAAATACGGAGTCCCTGGGAAGGCTAAAACAACACAGAAAAAGTGAACAATGTTGAAAGACTTCGTTCATTTTTTTCTTTATTTTATTTGGTTCAAGTGTTACGATTTTAAGAATTATAAAACTTGAGTAATTAAGATAGAGTATTGTTGCCATTGAGATAGAGATCAATATCAATGGAATAGAAGACAGTGCTGAGCAATGGAGCTGGGCATATATACACGGTGATTTCCAAAAAGATGCAAAAGAAATTCAGTGGCGGCCGGGCGCGGTGGCTCAAGCCTGTAATCCCAGCACTTTGGGAGGCCGAGGTGGGCGGGTCACAAGGTCAAGAGATCCAGACCATCCTGGCCAACATGGTGAAACCCTGTCTCTACTAAAAAATATAAAAATTAGCTGGGTGAGGTGGTGCGCGCCTGTAGTCCCAGCTACTCAGGAGGCTGAGGCAGGAGAATGTCTTGAACCCGGGAGGCATAGGTTGCAGTGAGTGGAGATTGCACCACTGCACTCCAGCCTGGCGACAGACACTCTGTCTCAAAAAAAAAAAAAAAAAAAAAAAAAAAAATCAGTGGCAAAAGCATGTATTTGTTATGTGTATAATAGTTATGTATATCGAGGAAATGAAAATTCCCATCTGAGGAGAGTTTGAATTCATATTTTGTGCCATGTTAAAAAGCTACCTCGAATGAACCCCAGAACTGTGTTTTGTTTTTTTAAATTTATTTATATTCCTACAGGTTTTTGGGGAACAGGTTACATTTGGTTACGTGAGTTCTTAAGTGGTGGTTGGTGAGAATCTGGTGCACGCATCTCCCAGGCAGTGTACACTGAACCTAATTCGTGGTCTTTTATCCCTCTCCCCCTTCCAACCATTTTCTCCTGAGTCCCCAGAGTCCGTCGTATCATTTTTATGCCTTTGATTCCTTGTTGCTTAGCCTGGATGAGGTTGGAGATTATTCTAAGTGAGGTAACTCAAAGACCTATGTTTTAAACCTAAAGTTATAAAACTTCTGCAAGGAAACATAGAACGTCTTTGTGTGACCTTAAGCTAGGCACACAGGATTTCTTGTAATAATGACCAAACCCTCAGACACGAAAGAAAATTTCAGGCCAGCGAACCACACATATACAGAAGGCACAGCAAAGACCCAGGCGAGGTCCTCACCTTCACCCTTGTTCTCACGTGGAGGCGGCGCGTGTCTGTGAGACACAGTATCCCACTCAGCGATCCTCTGTGGTCCAGCAAATTCTCTCACTTGTTTGGAAAACAAGTGTAAGGATTGTTTTTATTTCTTTAGCTTTGTCAACTTGGATGGGACTGGGACCATTCAGCTCATTTCCCTGATAGGTTAAAACAAAAAGTCTTCGTTTTCTATTAAAATCTGCACAATCAAAAAAATAAAATTGGACAAATAAATTGGACTTTACCAAAATTATAATCTGCTCTTTCATTGATAGTGTTACTATAAGAAAAAGACAAGCTAAAGACTGGGTGAGCCTTTTAGAAGTGCGGGGTGGCACAGAGCCTGAGGCAAGGCCAGCCCTCCAGCTCTATCTTGTCCCGCCTGCCCCTCTTCCCGGGGCAGCTGTTGAACTGGGGTTCCCTGGGGCCCCTGCAGCTTGAGGCACCCAGGGAAGCAGCTCTCATCTGCATTTTTAAAGGGAGTAAATCAGATTTGTTGTAGCCTCCTTATATGAAAATGACCCTGTTCTGGAGGGGTATGCTGAGTAGCTCAGAGCACATCTGTGAAGTGAAGACGATTTAGTACCTCATTGCCTCAATTCCGTGTAACTCTAGAAGTTGTATTTTAGATTATGTTACTGTCAAGAAATAGGCCTCAGTACCTCTCCGGAGATGAAAAGATTGCGTGTTGTGGGGTCAGATAAACACCATTTCTTTACAACCTGCCAGGAGGCTTAATTTTACTCTGAGCTCATGTTTGCTGAGATTCTGAGAGTGAGTGGTCGTGTCCCTGTCCCTCACGGGCCAGGAACGAGTCTGGTGTGACCTGTTTCTGGGGTTGTACTGGCAGCCACTTGTCTCGCCTGCCTGTGCACGCTTAGCCGCGTGGGTCTGACCTGCCTTCACCCCGTCCTTGTGTTGAGCGTGTGAGAAGACAGCAGTTGTGTGGCACAACCTTGACGTTAGAACGAACAGTGGAGAAGTTATTTTCGGGGAATGTGTTTGCAGTGTGGCCTCTGCCTTGTGGTCTGGTTGGATCTCAGCCCTCAGGGCCATTTGCTGCTGGCAGGAGTATTCTGTTTATCCCCACATGTGGGGCTCCATTGCATGATCCTGACGCTGACCTCCCAGAGTTGCTGTCAGACTCTGTCAGCTGAGGGCTCAGTCCTTAACAAGACGACCCTCGCTTTAGACACCAGCGGCACCCCAGTGGTCTGCAGGCCACTGCACCTCTGCCCAAGTGACAGTAAATTCACTGGTGTCCATGACTTGCCCAGGTTTGATAATTCTTTAGAATGGTTCGTGGAACTCAACAAAGCACAGTGGCTGCGATTCTAGTTTTATGTACAGGTAGGGAGGACCAGCCACATGCAGAGAAGCATGAGGTGAAATCTGCAAGGGTCCTGGGGATGCAGAACTTCCGTACCCCTCCCCATGGGGCCCGTTTGGGCACAGAGCTTCCATACCCCTCCCCATGGGGCCAGGGCACTAACTCACCGGCCATAGCAATGTGTTCACCAACGTGAAAGCCCCTCAGAGCTTGGTGCCCGGGGTTTCTTTTGCAGTTCATTGTGTAAGCCAGATGACTGAATGGGGGCCACCTCACTCTACAGCCTCAGGCCTTAATGTGCCCACTAGTGTCTAGCCCAGACTCGTCTGCTGCCTGAAGAAGACCTGCAGGCAGCCTGGATCTTGACCTCTGGGGTCTCTTAGCTGCCACTCCTGGTGCGGGGATGGGGAGCCCTGCCTGTTTGCCCACAGGGATTTGCCAGTGAGTGTCCCATGCTGGGGAAGTGGAGTTGTGGGTCCAGGATTCTGCTCCTTCTTGAGCTCCATCTCTCTCCCCTGTCCCCTTCTGGGTGAGACCCTCTGTCCTGTCGGAGGCCTCGCGAGTAGCCACAGTGCAGCCCTGTGCTCTGTCTTGAGCCCTCAGCCCCAGATGGCTCCCTTGCTCCCCGCCTCCCCCCACCAAGTGGGCTGGGCCGGGGCTGCTCCCCCGCCCTCCCGGAGTGGGCTGGGCCGGGGTTGCTCCCCCCACCCTCCCGGAGTGGGCTGGGCCGGGGCTGCTGCCCATCCTTGGTCTCAGCCCTTTCCTCCTCCTGCCCCACCCTTCATGTTCTGGCTGGTGAGCGTGACTGGACCCTGCCTGTTTGGGAGCTGGCTGTTTTAGCTGTTGGTGACATAAACCAAACTCTGAAACTGAGGAAGGAGGGTGGGCTGAGGGCGAGGGCCTTCTTGGTGCTGAGGGGCCCATGCTCACTGAGAGTAGCCTTCGCTTTTGTTCTTTTTTATCTTTTTAACTGATTAGAGAATTGAAATCTTCCCCCCAAATCAAAGCCTGTTCATGCCCCTCCCAGCCAACGTGTGATGTATTTGTGTCTTCTTGGCTTTGTGCAGGGGGTGAAAGGTTTTCTTTGTAGGTGTCTAAGTGTGAGCAATTACGCTCCTCTTTGGGTGATAAATCTGAGTTGTGTCTGGTCCTGCATAAACAGTATGTTTTTATGCCAAGTCGACGGGATACATGCTTTTCCCTTTTTACCATAAATCCTGGGACACAGTGTGTTTGCATAATTTATTTTTATTTTTAATCAAGAAGACAAGATGTTTCAGCAGAATTCTTGGTCTGTGGATCTGCTGTTTAAAGTGCTGAGAAAAGTGTTCAACAAATATTGTGGCTGTTCCTCTGGCTTCCCAATATGACACCCCTCTTCCTGGTGACTCTACAGGAACATTGCCTTGCCCTGCCACATAAGGGCTTTATGAAAAAACCTTTTCAGCCTGAAATATGACAGTAATTACATCTGCCTGCTCATTCATTGTATGTATACTCTTATTTCCAGTGAAATGGAAATTTCAAATTCAGAATTATTGCCAACCAAATTACCTTTATCAGTGAAAGAGCATCTGCTCGCAATTACTTACAAAATAAGAAAAATGAATCCTTTCGGCATGTACATTTGCAGCTCTGATGTGTATAGATTGGAAGTAATGCCTGGAGTTTAGCAGCCCATCCTTCACTGGGCCCAGATGGGAGGATGCACATCACGGGGTGTGAGGCGCTGGCTGGCCACGTCCACACTTGTCATGACCCGCTGCCGGAGAAGCCACGGAATCGTGGGTGTGAAAAAGTACACTCCCCCGTGCGTTCTGAATGGATGTCCCATGGGCTCCAGAATCAAGCCAGCTTAGCCAGGCTGTGTTGGGTGACCCGGTGGAGCACTTGCCAAGGAGGATCTTGGCGTGGCCACCGTGGTCTCCTGCTGTGGCTGCCGTCACCTCTGGGTGGGTGTGGGTTTTGCCTTTTAGCTCCTTTCATGAGTTCAGGGTCCTGTGTCAGGCAGAAGGCCAGGCCCTCGGGACACTGAGAGCACGTAATTCAGGTGCAGTGCAAGGCTTTGCGCCTCAAGGCTGCGTTGCCTTTTCTGTTTCCTACGAGTTGCTGAGTTCCCGGCGGGCTGAAACAGGACTTGTCTTTCCTGTAGCTTTGCTTTCAGAGGCAGCCCTGGGGTCTCGAGGCCTCTGGTAAATCTTTCCTGAAGGAACCAATGAACAAGGAGCCTCTGGTCCTGGAAAGGCCTTGCCTATGCCCTTGTGAGGTTGACACTGTGCCCAGCTTTCTGGTAATTCCTCGTGACTGGGTGCTCTTGCAGATGTACTGGGCTTTGCTCTGAGGAGGGTGGGTGGCTGTGCCCAGGGTGCAGGTGCCCAGAGACGCAAGGGTGGACCCATGCTTTGCTCTGGCGGTGTGGGTCATTTCAAGGGGACAGAGGGGGACAGTCCTCAGGCCCATCGTGGCCTGGCCTCATCCTTATGTGCACCTTTAGACAGGGCCCTCACCTGCCTAACCTCGCACGGAAGGGGCCAGGGGCCCCAGGATCAGGGCGTGAGGGGCGTGGCCCCCTGTCCAGTGGAGTTCGGTGCAGGTCGGCTGGCCGTTGTGCTCCAGCCACAACGGGCTCCTTCTCCTCAAGTCATCGTCCCTCATGGAGGGGCCAAGGGCTTGGCAGCCTCTGTGCCTTCCGCCCCCAAGTCCTTGCAAGTAGGGCAGGAAGGTTAAATTTTACTCTGTTTAGTTACTGCAGTGACAGGTGTTCCAGAAATATTAATGTGTGTTTAAGTTTTCAAATCTGCTTCTTGCTGGTTTGTGGTAGGAAAGCGTCATCTGCCTCCCCGGCCTGTGACAGGGCTGTCTGTTTTCCCGGGTGGGGACATGCCAACCCCCCATGCAGGTGGGCTGCTGCTGTAGGTAGGTCAGGGACCAGCCGGTCCAGTGAGCTGCAGCTCTTCTGAGTGTGACTCTGCGGTGCTCACCTTCCCCAGTGTTCACCTTGTCCTCGTCCATGGCAGAGGCCACCCTGGGCACCAGGCTCAGGTTAACAAGTGTGTGCCCTGCACGCATCACACGCAGGATGGGCCGCGTCCTGCCTTGGCGCCAGTCTCTGGGCCCGGGCAAAGTCCCTGCCCTGGAGGAAGTGACCATCTAATGGATAAGACTCTCTGGCAAGTCCCACTCACACGGGGTCCCCTAGGCTGGGTCCAGGGCCTGTCCCCGTGAGTGCTTGGTTGAGAGGCCTCATCACACACCAGCCTTGGTTCTCACTGTGTTGGTGCCTGGAGTGAGAGGAGAGTGAGCCGATGGGAACGCACATCCGCAGGGAAGAACTGAGGCTGTAGCCCTGTCAGCTGCCCGCTTGAAGCCTCCTTTGTAAAGTGCGGTCTCCGCACCTGTGTCCTGGCTGTTAGTGGTACTGTCCCACTGTGGCCTTGGTACACGGGGCTCTGCCCTGGCAGCACTTGAGCACCTTCAGAGCAGTGGCCAGACAGGGATGCGTGGTGTGGCCAAGTGTCACAGCAGGAGACCACAGTGGCCACGGCAGGGTGCTCCGTGGCAAGTGCTCCTCTGGGGCACCCAGTACAGCCTGGCCAAGCCGGCTTGATTCTGGAGTGCATGGGACATCCATCCAGGGGACCCCAGGCTGCTGACCTCAGCCCATCTCCACTGCAGAGCCTCACTCATGCCAGTGCAAAGTGGCACCCACTTGCTGCAGCCCAGATGTCCACACAAAGCTGTGGGCTGGGAGAGACCAGCGAAACCAGCTCCACCTGCCAGGCCAGGCACCTGCCCTGGAGTGCTGCTGTCACACTGCTGTCCTGGCCGCCTTGCGTGGCCCCTTCTTGGTCGGGCGCTCTGTTTCAGGAGTGGTTTTTCCTCTGGCCCTGTCACTGTTGTTCTGGCTGCTCTTCCCCAGTAGCCAACTGCATATTCACAGAAGCTCATTCTTCTTTTTTTCTGAGCAAAGGGCCTTGTTGAGTAAATGTAGTCATTTTCTAAATGGCTGGCTTTAAGTGTTCATCAGACTTGAATTCCACAGTAATCAGAGTGCCCCGTGTCAGTGCGCTGGAGGCAGCTGAGGCTGGTGGCAGCTCAGGCAGACTTCTGCCCTCTGAGGGGCACGGGCAGAGGTCAGGCCTGGACGGCGGAGCCCCCTCAGGGTCTCCTAGAACTTTCTGTTGGTTTAGTTTTGTAGCCACAGATTAACTTCAAGTTGGAAATGATTCTGTAAGTTCTTTGAAAACAACATACTGTTCTGGGTGTTTGTTGCTGGAGAACTCCTCATGGTTGCTGTGTTGAGAAACAGAAGCAGAGGAGGAGGACGGTCAAGCTGGGAACATGTCTGTTTTCCGGTCACCTGCTTGCTCCTTGCACTCATACATCCACTCATTCATTCATCACAGCCACCTGACAGACACTCAGGGACACTCACTGTGTGTACTGGGGGCCGGGAAACAAAGGTGACACAGACCTGGACCCATACCTGCCAGCTCACACCCCAGGGTGGGCAGGGGCCCTGAGCACTTAGGCCCCTTTCATGATGAATGCTTCCGTAGAGGTGGGCATAGAACGAAGAAGAGGGGAAGGCTCCCTGCGTGGGGTGTTTCTGGAAGCATCTAGGAGTTTTGATGTCCGGGTATCCTGGCACTGGGCAGGGACAGGTACCCTGCTGGAAGCCTGTCATGAAGCTGAGCCCGGGGCTCGCTGCGTGGTGGCGTGGGTATGGGTGGTCACCTTGTGCCGCCGCAGGAGACACGGTGTTTGCGGGGCGTGGGGGGGCGGCAGCAGCAAAGGCCGAGGAGTCTGGCGCCTTTCTCAGGCACTCTAACTTCATTCTGTGGGCCATTTGTGTGGATCCTGAGACACCTCCTGGCACCCCCTTTTGCTCGTCCCCTGGGGGATAAGCAGCCCTGAGATTCAATCCTGCTGGGGCTGCGGCCTTGGGCCCCCAGGCAGCCCTGCTGTGTTCCCTCCACTCGCCGCACTACCCCTTACTAAGAGACTGTGGGAGCCTTTCTTGGTAGTGAAGTTAGTTTTATTTTAAAAATAAATGTCTTTAGTGAAGCGCCAGCTGATGAGAAGGAAGCTGTTAAGTGAACCACGAGCTGATGCCACCTCTGGGCTTCCGTCCTTCCCTCCCTCCGTCCCTCCCTCCCTCCCTCCCTCCCTCTCTCCCTCCCTCGGTGTGGAGCTCCTGGCGTGGTGTCCCACATGAGCCACCGGGACCCTCTTTTCTGTGCCCGTGAGCCTGCGTGGTGCCACGTCTGTGTGACCTGCCCTCCGAGGAGGTTCCAGTGCACAGGTCTGACCAGCATGGCAGCATCTTCTCTGGAGCCTCTCACATCCCACCTGCAAGAGTCTGATGCAGAGTCAAGATGAGAATCTGCGTTTAACATCTCCCGAGGCAGTGATGATTAAGAGGAGGGGAGGAGGAAGGTGAAGACATGATGCTGTCCAGCCCTGTTTGGTACTGCCTCGGGTCACTGCCAAGGCCATTGTACCCTGGCACCAGGCCCTCCTCGCCCCCAAAGTGGGCGCACACATTTCCTGTGCCCTGGCCATCTCTGGCCCTGGCTCCTCCAACGTTTTTCACACAGCCCCTTTCAGAAATGCTCCAAGGCAGGGGATGCAATCCTGGCCTACATGCTGGGGGCCTTGGGCGATGGAGCTCGAATAGGCCCAGTGCAAATATGACGTCTCATTGAAATCGTAGATTTTATCCTGACAGCTAATGACGAGAATTGACTTTACGGTGTCTTGTGTGTTGGTTTTGGTTTTAATACACAGATAACATTTTCGGTCACTCAGTCAGCTGTCCTTACTCCTGACGTGCGACCCTCTCTGCTTGCAGCTGACGCTAACACTGAAGCTTCAGGTTCCCTGAGTCACATCAGGCACCAGCGTTCCCAGCAACTCATCCACCAAAAGTTCCACCTCGAAGCTCTCTCGGGGGCAGGGGACAGGTGGGCTTGCTAATGAAGAAATGCAGGCATCTATGGCCATGTTTGTGTGGTGTGTGCCAGGCCTTTTCATACAGCAAAGAGCAGACCAACCCCCTGTCATAGCAACTGAGTATCTGCAGTGAGCAGGTGCCAGCTGGTGGAGCCATGGTGCAGGCTGCCCTGCTGCCAGGACCCCACCTCTGCCTGCGTCCCCAGCCTGCGTGGCCAGCTCGTACCTGTTTTCTGCAGGGCCCGGAGCCCTGGTGCTCACATTTGCCCCTGCAGTGGCAGCGCACAGTGGTGGGTGCCTGTGGGTCCAGGCAGCCTCCTGATGGGCAGTCCTGTGGGGTTGTGGCAAGGCAGTCCAGCCTACCTTGTGACTTCCTCCCAGGCTTGCCCCTGGGGCCCAGAGGGGAGCGTTTGCTGTTCTGGTTCTCCAGGTTCTGCAGTTTCCACAGTTAATTATTCACTATGGTGTGGGAGTAGAGCATGTGTTGCTGCATCTACCCCAAAGTGTGAACCAGGGCCTCCTCCTGCAGGTGTTCCTGACACCCAGCCCCACGGGAGTCCTGCCCCAGCTTGCTTGCTCTGGTCAGCTGAGTACAGCAGAGGTTTAGGGGAGGAGGGGGACAGTGAAGACAGAGATAGTGAAGGGACCAGCTCCCATCACAACAGGGTTCCATCATGGCGAAAAGAGCTGCCTGTGCTTTCCCAGGGCCAGCCTAGCGCAGCCTTCTTGGAAACCAGCCCCTGTCCTTAAAGGACGGCAGGTCCTGTGGCCCTGATGTCCAGGAGGGCATTCGCATGTCTTGACAGAGCTCCTGGCCCATCAGGTTCAGGCCGTTGCTGATGGACCCTGCTATTTCTCTTTCCCCTGCTTCTCACTTGTTGCTGAAATACTGCAAGTTACCAGTGACTTGAGTGAAACAAACCAGTCCACAGAACACTAGCTGTTCTCTGGTATTTGTTTGCCACTTCTAGAACTTTCTTTGAGGGAATGAATGGAGATCCCTGTGAAGTTTTATAGGATCTTTTCTCAGGGCAAGCCAGGGTGAGGTAAGCATGGAGAGAAGGAAGGTGTAACTTGGAAGTAGGGGTAAGGAAGTGAGCTCAGAAAGAGAGCAGTCAGCAGCCCTGGGGTGTACCTGTGTTTTAAAAATTAAGGATCCACAATCCGGCTCAATTTGGCAATCATCAGCTGTTCTTATTCATTTGTATAAAGGAGCATCCATTCTTCTAAGCTCTTTAGAGTAGGACTTCATGGGCAGAACCTTGGAAAGAGGAGCGTAGGCACCACGATCACCGGAATTTTCCTTCCGGGAGTGACAGCTCCAGGACTCAGTAGAGGGTGAGGCAGGGAGTGAAGGGCCCAGAGCTGCCGCCCACAGCAGCTTGATGACAGGAGTACACGTGGCTGGTGTGGAGCACGTGCTTCTGGGAGTGATACTTGGTAAAGCCTGGCTCTTTCCAGAGGCGCAGCTGTCTTCAGGCATGTTCCCATCCTGGAATGCAGGGGTGTCGTCCACCTGGCCCACCGCCCTTGTGTCCCACTCACCCCCTCAACTGTTGGGTCCAGGCACAGGTGGAGCATTTCCCTGGACAAGATTGGGCCCCTTTCGGGAAGCAGGCAAGCTTATCTCCTTTGTGTCTCTAAGTCCCTCCTGGGGCACCAGCTTGGGTCTGTGGAGCGTCTGTGGAGTGGGGGAAAGAGCACCTATCTATGGACATGCCAACCAGAGGCCGCCCCCCCATCTTCCTGGGAGTTAGGGCATGAAGCACCCGAACCCGGCCATGATTATAATCATCACATCAGCAGCCACCTTCTCCTGCTTTCCTCTGGGAAGGGAGCGCTGTCGTCTCTCGTCCATAGATTCCATTCTTTGCTCCTCAGGGAAATCCACATCCGATTCGCCGTCGGGTGTGGGCTTCTGAGGTGGGTGCAGGGCCTTGGGGGGCACAAGTGAACTGGGTGCCAGTGCCTCCAGAGGGCTCCCCTGACAGCCGTGGGGCCTGTGTTTGTTTTGTGCAGAGCAAGTGCACCGGCACCTGGACCAGCACGAGGTGAGATACCTGCAGTTTGCCTTCCGCTGGATGAACAACCTGCTCATGAGGGAGGTGCCCCTGCGCTGCACCATCCGCCTGTGGGACACCTACCAGGTGAGCTCCGCTTCGCGCCCCCTCCCCGCCGTGGGTGCCAGGAGCCCGGCTGTTTCCTGTCGCCTTCTGCCCTGGGCCTGTGTGCCACATTTGGTTTTGCTTTCAAAGCACTCTCTCCATTGAAATGTGATCCTTAGAAAGAATGTTCCTGACCAGGCATGGTGGCTCACACCTGTAAATCCTAGCACTTTGGGAAGCCGAGGCAGGTGGATTGCCCAAGCTCGGGAGTTCGAGACCAATCATGGGCAACATGGCAAAACCCTGTCTCTATTAAAAATATAAAAAATACAAAAAAAATCACCTGTAGTCTTAGCTACTCAGAGGCTGAGGCATAAGAATCTCTTGCACCTTGGAGGCAGAGGTTGCAGGGAGCCAAGATCGTGCCATTGCACTCCAGCCTGGAGACAGAGCGAGAGTCCGTCTCGAATGAATGAATGAATGAATGGATGGGTGGATAGATGGATGGATGGATGTAAAACAGGGAAAAGAACTTCAGGCCGTTCTCTTTGTGGCTGAGTTTCATTCTGTCTGCGTGGCAATGTGCTCGCTGGTAAGTTACATTCTGAGCAGGGTGCTAGGAGCATGTGCAGGGTGCTGGAGACTGCTGTGAGTTTGAGCTACTTCTGCCAAAAAAACTCACGCTCGGGACTCACACCTTGTCTATATTTTGGGTTGCGTATAATAAAGATATTTTAAAATCACAGATTCAGTGCAGCATGAAATTTTCTACTCTTCACCAGTTCTGATGAAATTCAGTTCTTGAGGAGATTGAGTTTTCTGGAAGAAGCCACCTCTGTTCCCTTGAGTGTCCTGTCACTTATTCTCGCACCTTTTCATTTTGTTGGAGATGTTTGCTGAAGCGGAGGCGGTGCTGTGGGGGAGGGGGTTTACGTGCCAGCCTTTCATCATCAGTTACAAATAGCAGGCACCATTATGTGGGATTAGGAATCAAATCTCTACAGAGTGCTAAAGAGAGACGCATATGGTGGTTTCCATCCCGACATCTCAAGAGCGAGGCTTTCTACTGCAGTGAGCACAGCCTTTCATGGGCTGTGCATTCCGGCTTTGCAGGGGGGCAGCTGCCCCTGGAGGCTGATGCTGGGGGCGGGGATTTCTGTAAAGGGGAGCTCTAGGTGGCTGGCTTTTTCTGAGGCTGAATAGGTACCAAACACTGCATTGGTCCCAACATTGGCGCCTTTCCCATGGATGTCCGTGGTGTTGGTGGGCAAGGCTGGAGGTCCCAGAGCAGCTGGGGAGGGCCTGAGGGGTCTTTCTGACCAGCCCCTCCCCACAGGGCCTCAGGCTGGATGCGTTCTTCCTGCAGGACTGGGTGCCTGCTGGGCCTCTGTACTCTCCGATCTCTTATCTGAGCCTATTTTTGGTATGAGTCATCTAGAACAATGCCCCCAGGCTTTGCTCCTGACACTGGTTGCTGGCCAGTGTGACCCTTGGTGAGTGTGCGTGTTTCGTGCCTCTGACGTCCTATATTTTGACTTTTGCTTTTGCTTTGTGCTGCTTGTCCGGTCCAGTGATCTCACCACGGAAATGATCACCAGTCAGCAGGCTGTCATTGAAGTTCTCCACCTGGGTTTTGCTCTTCTAAGTGTTTGGCAGCTACAGAATTTCTGGCCAGCAGCATTTGCTGGGACATAAAGCCTTACCTTGGGCTGTCTGGTTAAAGTAGCTGTCAGTCTAGTGCTATTAATCGGCTCTCCATAATATTATAGGAAACAAAACTTAATATCCTGTAAATTGCTAATGCTCTCCATTTTTGTGATTGGTTAGGCTGTTTGAGACCCAGACCTCCCTCATTAAACACAGAGTTCCTTGTAATACTGTCCCCATTACGAATAGATTAGGTATTAAGTCAATCGCATTTTTGAGGAGCCAAAAAATGGATTGGCTTGCCTGTGGTTCTGCTCCGCCTCCCTAAACTCCTAATAGGTATTAAAACTTTCAGCACAATTGTGGCGTCTTTATTGAGTTAATTTTCTTGAAATTAAATTTTGTCACGAATTGACTCATTTGTACCAGGGACTCATACTTGAACTGACAGTACCCTGGTTATAAACCTCTTCATATCTTAAAAATTGGGGGTATTTCTATTTTACAGGGCCAAGTAACCATGAAATTGTATTGCATCTTTTGGCAATGAAAATACATAGTAATCATAGGAAAGCAATCGGGTGATTACTCTCCCCTAAACTGGGGTGTTTATTAGCTGAGCCATTACAGGTTTCAGTTACTCTTTAACCCCTTACAAGGTAGCTTAAAATCCTCTTGGGAGACGCGTCAATAAAAGGTTGTTTATAAGCACTGATGCTGTCCCAGGCCCTGAACTAGTTGATATATAAAAATGAATGAGGTGCATTGTAGTGAGCATGACGAGGCATGGAAGAAGGGCCAGTTATGCTGAGATAGCCCAGATGGGAGAGAATGACCCTCCACCCTGGGGGTCGCATGCCCCCTCATGGATGCCTGCGGTGGCCGTGGGGAGGAAGTCCCAGCTCCCGGAAGAACCCTAGCCCGTGAGAGCCACTTTGGGTCCTCTGTCAAACATGGATGCCAGCTTTCCTTTTTGCCCCCATTTTGGACAGCAGCAAAGACACACCCAGCCATCTGCGACCAGACCCTACTCTCAGATCTCTGCATGTCTCCTGCCTTCAGCAAGACAGAGATCTCTGGGCTTCTTTCCTTTGCTGTTGGTTGGCAGCTGGAGAGCTGACTGGGTCCACTTTTACATTCCTTGTTGCCGCTTATTCAGCCAGGCACTCTTGTTCCATTTCCCTGTCCCCAATCCTCAGTGCTCTGCTCTTTAACCTGGTCTTCAGCACGGTGAACATATGTCCTCAGTGTATTGGACATACGTCCTTCCATCGTCATGTGGGGCTTTGCTGCACAGTGCCTGAAGAAAAGCAGCGTGAAGTTGCCAGGAATATGATCAGATGGGTGCTTCAGGTCTCACTGCTGGGGCACAGGCTATGTTTTGAGTAGTTGGTGTTGAGCTAGGCTGCTCCTGGGTATGAGGATGCAGTGCCCAGTCTGTTCTGCTGATGGTTTTGGGGCAGCTTGCCTCTATGAGGGTTCCCTATGGCACCCCCTCACCATGGCCCTAGCTCCTGGGTGCTGGCTTTGAGCTGCCCGCTCACTCCCATGTAGGATGACCCCTTTGGAGGGAGGGAGGCCGTGGGCTCTGCTGAACCCTTTGGCTGCCTCGGCTCCAGGCAAGCAGAGTCTTGTTCTCTTGAGAGCTGCAGTTTGCTAAGGTCAGAGGTACATCGAGGGCAGGAATGTCCCGGCAGCTCCTCAGCCTTCAGAGCGCGGATGCCTTGCTCGTATGAACTCCCCCAGCATCACTCCTCCAGCAGTGTCCCAAGGCCACATGTGTGACCTCTGTTGTATTGTCTGAGGCCAGGCGTCAGCCACGAGGGAAAGTGTTCCAGTAATCAGTTGCTCTGAGGAGGCAGGTGGGCCTGATATTGATGAGCACGTGTTCTCTTCTTTCTTTAATTCAGAAATAACTTGTAATGTTAAAGGTCAGGAATGGGGGTGAAGCAAGAACAGCCTCTGTAGCTGCCACTTGAGAGTGGGTCAGAAGGCCTGGCCAGCAGGCACCTTGGACAGCTCCCTGGGGAGCTGCATGGCTGGGTGCTGCCTGTCTCTCATCAGCAGCCTCGTTCCTCCCTCGATGTGAATATTCCAGAAGCAAGCGTCAAGAGCCTGCTGTGCACTACACCATGCTGGGACTGGGGAGACCCGGGATGCCAGACAGGGATGTCCCTGTCCTCATGGCACTTACCTTCTCGTGGGAGATCAGGAACGGAGGCCAGATGCGCTTGTGGCAGGCAGGGCTCTATGCCAGCAAGTCACAGATTCTGCAAAGACAATGACGTCAGTAAGCCAGGGGTCGTTTCTGAGTAAAGAATGAGAGGAAAGTGGCATTTTAAAACCAGTCACGCAGATGGGTACGGAGGGAGACGTCTGGATCCCAGGAAGCCCGCTTTTGTGGTCCCCCTGGTGTGGAAGGAGCAGAGGCAGGGACGCTGGCGGTATGAACCTGGGGGCCATGTTCAATGGGCACAGGGCTGCTTTCAAGGGGCAGAGGGCTTTGGGGGCTGCTTTTAGTGGTAGGGAGTGGGGACAGCCCCTCTGTGGACATGCGAGCTGGAACCCAAGTGAAGGGAGGATTGAGGCAGGCAAAGGTGCAGGGAGAGAGCCTGTGCAGAGGATGCTGTGGGCACCCAGGACATGGGACACTTACCTGGAGGATTGTCTCCTCAGAGCCACCAATGTGGCGGGAGTAAAGTCGGAGACACCTCTGTGAACTCACGCTTCACTCGCTGAGGTGGGTACAGGTGGCTACACGTGGATGCAGGCAGAGACATGTACATACATGTGTGTCCGCTCACGTGTGCATTTCCTTGCTGTCAGCCGAGGGCCTAGAAGCAGTGACACCCTGGGAGTAATGAGCGCACCTGCTACTTGGATCTTGGTTTCCAATTCTGCTCTCCAGTAAAAGGAACCTGGGTTCTGTGGAGAAGGGGCTGACTAGGGCTGGGCAGGGAGTGGACAAGCTAGCCTGGAACATCTTGCAGGGCCAGAAAGTGAGGAAGGGCTCACACCACCCTGAAGGGTGGTGTTAACCCATTCATGTGAGTCTGACTGCCTGATCTAATCAGCACCTCCAATATTGGGTATTACAATTCCACAGGAGATTTGTTGGGGACACAGACCCAAACCCCGTGTCAGCAGTGGTCACTGATGGCTGAGAGCAGGTGCGTGGGGGTGCATGGGGCTGAATTCAGCCAGGATGAGGGGGCATCAAGTAAGTGGGGTCATTGGGCATCAGTAAGTCTGAGAAGTGTGACTCTCAGGAGAGGGAAGCTCAGATGGGGGCAGGTAGAACCCGGGGCAGGGGATCCCCCAGCGGTGATCTCTGGGTGCGTGAGGCTGCTGGGATTGTTTGTCAGTGTAGGAGAGGTTGAGTATGCGGGGTCCTGTGCAAGGTTACCCCATGCGGGACTGTGACTCAGCAGCAGAGGGGCAGGCGGGGTAAGCCGTGAAATGAAAAAGAACAGGTTCTGACGGGACATGCAAAGCCAGGCTCTTTTCCCTACATTCCAGTGACTTAGGGAACATTTGGGGCTCTGAGCAGGGTGTCCCTGGCCTCTGTGGATTGGCGAGTGAGTCTCAGCGAAGCCGGCCTCCTGGGCCTGGGAGTTTCCATTTCCAGTTTGGTGAAGGCCACCTCTGGTTTGAGATCCCCTGTTGCCTCCAGGGCCTTGGGGACACCCTCATCGGTTACTTACTCGGCTTCAGAGTGGCTCCTCACACGAATCCCATGCAGGCAGGGAGAGACTCTCCGGTGAACGGTGAACATCTCCAAGCTGTACTTTTCCTGTCCCCCAGTGATTTGATTCTTTTTTCTAAGAAAAGGATACATTTACTTTTGCCAGGTGAGTATTGCAAGATGACTTCATTTGACTTAAGACGTTTATTAAATTCCTTTCTAGTGATATCCAGAAGGCCACTTGAATTTTAATCGTGACACTTCTACCGCCCATATCCCGAAGCGTGTCTTTAATCACCACTCCCTGCTCCTCACACAGGCCTGGCTGTAAATTAGAGGCGATGAGAGATGGCACTTGTCTCCCTGGGCTTTGCATCTGGTCATTCCTCCACCGTTTGCCTCCTCTCCTGGGGGTCGGAGCTGCCTCACACCACACCCAGCTCAGGGTGGACTCCTGCTGAGGGGGAGTCCTCCCACTCCATGCCCCAGGGCAGGTGCTTCGGAGTTGCGTGGTGTGTGAGAATCTGTGGCCAGAATGTTCCTATACAGGGAGGCTCCGAATTGCCCACTGGTTGCCAAACAGATCTGGGTCCTTTAAGGAAAAGGTTTATGTGAGTACTTCACGGAAGGAAGCCCTGGTGGGTCCGTGTTCTCTGCGGCGTCCTGAGCTCGGACGGAGGGTGTTTCTGCCCTAGTTCGGTGTTTACCTGTGCATTGTGGGCGAGTGAGTTCCTGATGCTCACCTCGAGTGGCTGCTGCTGGGCCCGAGGAAGGTTTTTCCTGTGAGAATTGGCAGACATTTTCTGTAAAGCGCTAGATAGTAAACATTTCAGGCTTGCGGGTCATGTGGACTTTTTCACACCTTCTCTGATGTCATAGCACAGAAGCAGCCACAGATGTGGACAGCGGGCGTGGCTGTGTCCCAGTGAGACTTGCTCCTGAGGCACCAGTGAGCCGTGGTTTGCTCGCCAGCCCTGACCAGTAGCAAGCGCCTGGCCCTGCACCATGCACAGAGGAGGCGTCAGGTAAGATTGTCTCTCCACAGCCCTCATCACTGGGGTTTTGCCAGCTGTGCTGCTGTTCACCTTCTGGGCTTTATTGCCAGGCAGTGAGTGTTACTAAGTTTTTATAGAAAGTGTAATTGGGGGTCTAGGAGCATAAGCACTTTGCCCAGGGTCCCCTTCCCTTTCATGTGTCCTAGTTGCTTGTATTTTTGCCTCCCATGAGGCATGCTGGGCTCCAGGGCCCTGCTAAGGCACCACGCGAATGGGGTTTTGGTCTCTTGTTTACTCCAAGCCATGGATGGCTGGAGCAGAGGCCGAGAGCCAGGGCTGCCACTGCCAGTCCACAGCTCCATCGGCCAGAGCTGCTGTCAGTGCGCTGTGGCAGTGGGGGCGCTGTGGCTCCCCGTCTGTGGAACTGGTAACTTGTCAGCCTGTTCCAGAGAAAGAGAGAATATGATACAGTGACATTGGGACTCAGCGTCGCAGCTTTCAGATTTCCATGAGGGAGGAGCTCTCTGATTGCGTTCCTCCTGTGCCCTGTGGGTCTGGCAGTTTGGCAGTGCCATTTCTGAGATGCAGCCCCACAGTCCAGGACACCAGTCATGACAGCCAGGGGAATGGGGTAGAGGTCAGGGCCAGGGCCAGGGCCAGGGCCTCCAAGCATGTGGAATGCTGGCTGCCTGATGGGACCCCCATCTGTCCACTGCTGAGAGCCCACACAGACCCCTGCAGGCCCTGAGACACATCTCCTAGAGGTAGCTTCGATCAGGAAGCAGCCTGTTCTGCCACTGATGCATCCTCATGGCACCTGCTCCTTGTTCCCTAGTTTAGGTGAAATCTCTTCATTGTATTCATTGTCTTCAGCATGCAGTATAAGCCTCACCATCCCTGGGGTGGGTGCCTCAGCAGGTAGCTGGAGGGGGCCTGCACTTTGCAGATGTCCCTCATCTCTCTCAGGGCAGGGCTTGATCCTGGCCGCCTCGGGCCCAGAATCACTCAGCCCACCTGCAGTTATCAGCGCCTGCTCCGGGTCGGGCTCTGTTCTTAGCACTCAGGCACAGCCATGGGAAATCTGGGCCTGCTGTCGAGGGCAGTTTTCCCAGAGACGGATGCTGACAGCAAACCAACAACATCTCTCAGGCACTTTTTTTTCAGTGATGAGACCAGGAAGGCCGGCCCTCAGGGAGGGTGTCCAGGGGTGGGGGAGGGGCCCTGAATTGAGATCTGCGCCACATGATGGTTCCAGTGGGAGGATGTTTCAGGTCTCGAGTGCCTGGGCCAGAACAGAACAGGTGAAGCATGTGGGGAGCAGCAGGCAGGGCAGGGCGAGGGGCCTGAGGTCAGGGCCAGGATGCGGCCACCCCGGGGCTGGCCAGAGAGTTGCAGTGCACCTGTGGTGCTCCAGGTGAGAGACTCGGTGTGGTCAGGAAAAGCCACTGTGGGGACTGAGACGGCGAGTGGGGGCCCTATCTAAGGCAGCAGCCCCTGCCGCCTGCCGTTTCACAGTCTGGCTGGTGGCCGATAGCAAGAATGTGATAACGGGTGCCCAGGTGTGCTGGGGATGTGGGTGGGCACCTCATCTTCCCGGGGGTGGGGGAGGCTTCCTGGGAAGACGTGAGCAGGGTTGGTGCTGAGCTGCAGCTGGTCAGGAGAAGGAGGGTGGAAGGGTGCAAAGAGGGTCCCTCCACAGGGCACAGAGCAGGTGTCAGAAAATGAGTGAGAGCTGGGTTGCCCGAGGAAGAGCGTTCCAAGGCTCTGGGGCTAGATGGGTGCAGCATGTTCTATGTGAAGTGCGGTGGAGTGTGGCTGTGCCAGGGTATTTGGATGCCAGGGCAGGACCGAGGCTGCCAGACTCAGGTGGGGCCACGTGGGAGGCTCTGTGTGCCTTGCCCAGATGTTGCATTTTATCTGGGGCAGATGCTGGGGAGGAGCCTAAGCAGGACAGGGGTCCCCCTTCCACCCTCAGTCCTCATAGCAGCCCAGGGAGCTGGGCACTTGGGCAGAAGGGCATTGTCAAGGCTGTGCAGCCTGGCACTCACCTCACCCACATTCCATCAGGTCAGAGTAGGGTCTGATTGCTGTGTTTGTCCGAGGCCCTGCCCTTCCCGGAACCTTCTGCTCTGTGCCTCTGTCCTGTGCCATGCTATGCTGAGACCCTCCCTCTGGCTCCTGTCTATTGGGATTTGTGCTGGATGTAAGCGATTTACTGGCTGGTCACTCACTTCTTCCGCCATCTGGGTGTCCTCAGCCCTGCATTTCCCAGGAGTCCTTTGGACCTGCTGTTCCGGCTCCTTTGGAAGCCTGGGTGAGGGTGGACAGCGTGCTCCAAGTAGCATACCTGTTGGGTCCTCCGCACTGTGTGCCAGGTAACACCCCATGGGGGCTCTCCTGAATGGCCCAGGTGCCACATCTTGGATTCTGTGGGTCAGGTGTCAGTGAAACTGATGACCAGGTTAATTTAGTAAAGTTGGAGAAGCTGGTCTCCATACATTGTACTTTCTCGTGAGCCCATTGAGATTTGAGGTAGTAAGCTTTCCATGCCTTCCCACCCACAGGAATTAGGCATAGATCACTGCCACCTGGGGAGGGATTTTGAAATGAGAATGTTCAGCAGGACGTGGCTTGCTGCGGCTGTGTTTGGAGGGAGGAGCTGGAGGATGGATGTATCCACTCCTTCAGAGTAGCCATGAAGTCAGTGTCCTGCGGATTTAGAGCCGTATTTAAGGAAGTGTCTGGCAGGTCCTTAGCAACTTTAAGCTTGCTTTCTTCATGTTTCAAATCACGTTGGGTTTTATCAGAGCTTATTTGGGGCTCCAGGACTCTGCGGGAGATGCTTTCTTCCCTCCGCAGGCCTGGCACACGCCAGCACCTTTGGACAGGTGTGTGAGGACCCTGAGGTCTGGGGTCTGGGTGCCTCCGGGAAATACTGACTCCCCAGGTGGGCTCTCAGGACCCCTGTCAACCTCCATGGTCCTTCACATTGGGCAGTCTCTCCTCGCTCTGCGGACAAAATACCAAGCTGTCCTTGGAGCAAGAAAAGTGATTGGTGTAACGTCTTTGGGCTCCTTCTTGTACATTTCCAACAGAGAAGATCTGTGTTCTTTCTGAAGTTACTAGATGGGGGTTGTGAACTGTGGCAGCTGGCACCCGGCTGCACAGACGGCTCCGTGTTCACGTCACTCGGACTCTGTGGGCAACGGTGATGCACAGCCATGGTCGCAGCCGTACTCCTCCGCGGTTTGGCGGTCCACTCTCTGAGGAGTCGGTCCAGGCCTCCCCACTCCACAGACGTTCAGCTCCTCCCGGAAGTGGCCATGCAGAGCTGTCAGGCGGCACCGTTGTAATTGATAGTGGGTGACTGGTCCGAATACATCTCCTTGTACTTACTCCGAAGTAGACAAGAATCCTTAGCCAGCTCCAGGGTTCGAATTTAATGGTGATGACATTTCCTAAGGAGAGATCAGAGAGTCTTTTTGAATAGTAAAAACAGGCAGCAGAGCAGGCTCTGTTGTGACTATTTTTTTCCCACTGAGGTCATTTCTTGCTCACCAGTCCCTTACTGAGGCCCAACTGTGTGAACCAGGACAGTCAATATAAAAAGCAGCTGCCAACCATGTGGGGACCGGCTGTGATCTGCAGCCACGGTGGCCTGTGAGCGGCTGGTTCCCGCCATTCATCCAGGGAGCGGGTGCTCTGCGGGGTGGAGTGGGGCTTGGGCTTGGTCCCAGAGCCCATGCCCCTTCTGGTGGCTGCAGCCTTGTCTCCACGTTCTCCCCACACCTGGCACTGCACCCTATAGCACCCCCAACCTCTTATTTTCGGAGGCGAGTGAAGAAAGCAGCAAGTCTTAGTGGGGACGGCCCTGGGCGGAGGTGGAGGTGAGAAGACCAGGGCCGAGGAGGTTCCCGGCCGTGGGCCCTGGTGAGGGGGAGACAGGGCCTGAGCCCCTCAGATGGACTGGTTGACGCTCCCTGGGTGGAGGACATGAAGTGGGTCCACCTGTGGTGTCTGTGTGTGTGGGCACGCAAGGCCTTGCCCCCCAAGGAGGGTGTTCAAGTCCAAGTAACTTACAGGATGCCAGGAGGGCCCCCGAGTGGGACGGCCAGCTGTTTCTGACAGGTCACAGCTCGGGGGAGCGGAGTGCACAGTCCTTGCCCCCCACTGTGCGGGGCTTCCCTCTGGGACGTGGGGGTATCAGTAGGTCCAGCTGCTTTCCTGGAGGAGAGTCATAGGCCTGTGGGGTCCCTGGCAGGCTGGGGACGCTATGGGCCCCAGAGCCCCTGTACCTCCCGTAGGGACTGGTCGGGATTTGTGCTGGGGGACAGCCTGGGAACACCTGTTGAGTGAGGGTGTGGTAGGGGCCAGCTGGGGAGTTGCTCCCACCTAGCCTTGTGAAGGTGTGGCCCCAGGAGAGAAGCCAGGGACACAGTGCCACTCACACTTGAGAGCTGGGCTCCGGAATGGGCATTGGACTTGGTCTCTGTGGCACTGGGTGTGGGACTGGGGTCTGTGGGTAGGGAGACTAGGGCTGAATGTGAAACATACCTTTCCACCGGAGCTGCTGCTGCCATAGCGTGCAGGCCCCTGACGCAGTGTCTCCTCCCTGCACGTGTCTAGGTTTTGACTGAAGAGGAGTCAGCTGTTGATGCCTGAGTTGATTATCTCCAGGGGCCCCTCTGGGTCCCCTCAGATCCCAGACCAAGGCCGCGGGAACAGCGGGATGCCAGGTGCAGGGCCTGAGCAGGCCGCCTGGGGTCGTGTTCCCCAAGACTGTGAGAAAGGCTGGTGGGGCCGCCCCACTTCAGGCCACAGGAGTTTACTTTCTATGGGGCATTTTTGCTAAGCTTTGAGATGATACATTCATTAATATGTTATCTGCAGTGTAACCTTAAGCAGCTTGTCTGACTGCTTTAGGCCTCTTGTGGGACGAAGCCCCAGAGGAGGGCTTTCTTTCTCTTGCTGTGAGGTTTTGTGTTTCTCCTGAAAATTAGCTTTTTCTTAGTGAGAGGGTGTGGCAGAGGAGGGCTCGGGGACCTTCCCTCCCCGCATGCCGCAATTCTGTGATATACCAAGGCCAGTTCTACCCTCTCGCTAGAAATGCATGGCTTGGGGAGATTTCTGATGAGACGAGAAAGGAATACACAAAGCATAGTAATGAAAGTTGTGTATTAAATAAAAATCATACACTTTTAGGAAAATGATGGAATCGTATCTTGTGGCTGGTGATTGAAATCATATCCCTGAAGAGTTGAGTAGTGGATCACCTGTGCCGGGCAGCGTGCTGGACGCTGAAGGTGGGGGGGCACAAACCCTCAGCACAGCTGTGTGCTGGGAACGGATAGACAGCCCTGGGCTGGCAGTGAGACAGAGCCACCAGTGATGGTGACCAGAGGCCAGGCCTGCATTTTGACGGGACTTTGAGAATGAACACTCAATAGACCTCATCCTTGATGGTGGAAGAAGCTTGCACCATCCTGTGCAGGATTCAGAGCTGGGGTCTTCAGAGCCTGTCGGGTGCCCTGGAGAGGCGTGGAGGCTGTGCGGTTCCCCAGGCTCCTGCCGTCTGCCCCTACGTCTTGCCTTTGCTCGAGCTGTGCCGTTTTCTGCTGCAGACTCTGCTCCCATTTCTGTGTTGAGTTGCCCACAGGACTTCTGCTCCAAAGCGCAGAGCTGACCCCAGCCCGGAGGCTAAGGGCAGCCCCTTAGTCTTTCTACACGGCCTCCTTCCCAGACCTTGTGGTGGGTGTCCTCTTTGCAAGTTGGTGCTCTTTCAATGAAAGGCACAAGAAAAAAGCCAGAACAGGTCCCAGTGGAGGCGAAGTGCCTGCCAGTCCACCCAGGGTGCCCCAGCTCTGCTGTTCTTGCTGTGTTTGTGGATTCTGGGACTCTGCTCTCTGGGTGCAGCTGAGAGAGGATCCCAGGCCCGGCCCTGCCGCTGAGAGGTGTGTGTGGACCCATCTTATTTGTGAGGTGTGGTTTCAGGGTTTCACACTGCAGGAAGGCTCCCCTCAGGGCACCCCCTTAGCATTTACTGGGTCAGTCCAAGCCCAGGGTCACCCATGGTCTCTGTCAGGTAGGGAAAGAGTGGCATGCAGCCAGAGGCTGGGACATGGAGGATGCGTCACCTTCCAGGACGGGGTGGTGAGGCCCCAGCACATCTAGTCCCACTGTCACTTGCTGAGATGGTGCTCAGGAGTCTCCAGCCAGGGTCCCTGGTGACAGAGGCCTCCTTGGCAGGCAGAGGACAAGGAGTAAGGGGTGAAGACGTCCATCGTGGCTGCCGCTGGGCCTGAGGAGCATGGGGCAGACAGAGCCATGGGAGGCACTTAGAGCTCCGTCAGGCCAGGCCTCTCCCAGCAGCTCCCGTCCCTTGCCCTTCCTCTGCCGCCCCTGCGCAGGCCGCTCCTGCATTGCTTCTCCTTATGAATGGAGTTTGCTGTGGTCCTGTGGAGGCTGGGACGGGGGAGAGCTGTCTTTGCTGTTGCCCAGCTCTGGGGGGAGGTGGGACCCCTGCCGTGCCATTATCAGGAGCAGTGTGGGGGTGAGGGGCCTGCACAGGACCCTCTGGACAGGGCGGCACCCGTGCAGGGGCGTACCTGACTGCCCACGTGAGCCCTGGATTTATAGGCTCTTCTTTCAGGGTCTCCTGTAGCCTGGTAATTACCTTCATTTTTATGTGTTCTGGAAGAAATCCAAACAGGAGAAGTTAACCAAGAATTGCTTTCAGGAGATTGCCCTTGTGTGTCCCCAGCATGGGGAGCATTCTCCAGGTTTCCAGTCCAATTTTCCGTGACCTTTCATTAATGGCCAGGAGGAGGGGGCCGGCGCTCGGCCTGGGTCCCCAGTGTGGCACACGCAGCTCTGCCCAGCGCACATCGCATTCTTCCTTTCTGGGCACGTCGTGACCAGGCTTGTGATATTAGGACAGTGTCCTGGGCCGACCGTCGTCAGCTTCACGCCACTGTTCCAGTATTGACATTTCCTGATATTAACCTCCCAGCCCCTGGACGAACCTCTTGGAACTTAATTGTTGAGCACACAGAAGTGTGTGTGGGAAAGAAGAGCAGGTCCCCGGGCTGGGTTCACACACCTCTGGGGCGCTGGGCAGAGGGACCCTGCGTGGGGGGCGCTGCCCTGAGTAAACCTGCAGACACCATGCACTTCTCCGCTGGTCTCCACTGTTTGTTTTCTAAAACATTAATTCTAAAAGTTTTATCCTGAGAGTGCAGGTATATTGCTGAAATTTGACAGAGATTAAAGAAGGAAACCCTCCCCTTTGAATATATCCAACCCAACATGAATGGCCACCACTGAAGCAGGTGTTCGTGTCTCTCTTCTGCCCCTTTCTATGAGTGTTGGTAAAACGTAATACAAATCGAATAGTACGTAAACGTTTCTCTCTGCCTCCGTCACAGTGCCCGGTCGTAATGCTTTCCGTGTTAGTCTGGAGGCTTTGTAGCTTGTTTCAAATCGTTGCACAATATTCTGGCCTGGGCTGGATGACAGTCTACTTGATCCAGTGATGGGGTGACCTTTCAGTGTGATTATGACTGAGACATGATACATTTGCGCTGAAAGCTTCTTCTGTGTTTAGAAATAGTCCCGTAAGAGAAGTGTTCAGGAGAGGGGCTGCCGGTGGATGCGTGCCCCGTGTTGGAGGAAGTCGGCACAGTCAGCCAGCAATCCATGAGGGGCGTTTTCTTTCCCTTCTCATGACTGGCCATTTTCCTTCCCCTCATTGTTCCTGATTTGGTTAAGCAGTAGACAGAAGCACCCTGATTCCATTTTTATTTCCATGGGCGCTATTTAATTTCAGAAGTTTCCCCTGTTCTTAGCAGCTGGCTGCGCCATGTTTTTTAGGTAAGCTGTCACTTCATCCGTGGTGTCTAAGCTGGAGATCATCGGTCCAGTGTTCACTGGTGCAGCCCGCACTTGCTTGGGACCGCATGTGCGGCATCTCCAGGCACCGCTTGGACCTTGATTCTCTGAGCTTGCCCTCTGCACGGAATACAGGGTGGTCCCGGGGGACAGCTGCTAAGAGCAGCCAGAGATATGTGGGGCCCAGAGTCGGGTTGCAGGCCGTGGAGGGGCTCGGGAAGGACCTCAGTGAGGCCAGAACCAGGGGCGGGGGGGGGGGAGGCTGAAGTACACAGTGGTGAGTAGGGAAGTGGCCGGGGCAGCCTGGGAGGAGCCTGTGGTGTGTCTGCCATGCTGTGGGCAGGTGGACTGGCTTCTGGTCACAGTGTCGCTGGATGAGGAGACTGGCACACCAGCGCGGGGGAGGGAAGAGGGGGTGGCAGCCTTGAGGACCTTCACAGCTGCCTAGAGACAGCAGCGCTCTCTGCTAAGGAGACCTCCTGGGGCAGTGGCCCTGGGGCCTTCCCAGGGGGCTCTGTGGGTTCTGCCCCTGTGACCCTGTGGGAGGCTGGGTCAGTGCAGGGACCGTTCTTCCCTCAGGGCTGTAGTTAGTAGCAAAGGAGCTGAGGGGTGGGAGCAGGGAGGCGCTCCCACCTCTGCTTCAGCAGAACATTCCAGTAATCTTGTTGTTTCTAAATACATAAACCTCCAGTTTCTAGACTAGAGCAAATTTCCCTATAATTGTATTTCTCAGAGAAGGTACTTAGTTATAGATAATTACTACAATTTAATTTTTAAATCTTTGTAAGACTTTTTTTTTTTTTTTTTTTTTTTTTAAATATTCCCAAATGCACACATTTGGAAGATACCGTCTTTCCAACCTTAAAGGACGGTCTGGTTGTGGAATTATGGTCCTCAGCCATGCGCCTGTGCCCCTCCTGGACTTGCTTCAGGGCCGGCCCTGGGTGCTGCAGGCGTGGCTTAGGGAGCTGGGACGTCGTGGATCTCAAAACGCCCTTCCCCTAGAGGGCCTGGTGATTCTCCTGGAAGGCTGGGCCAGCAGTGCTTTTCAGGTCCCCTCAAAGGGCGGGCCTGTGCCAGGCTGTGTGGCTCCATTGGAGGAGACCCTCTGTGACAGGAGCAGGTGGGCCCACCTGGGGCAGTGAGCCCCAGCTGCTTTCGGCAGGTAGGGGGGTGGCCAGCGCTTTCTGAGAGCCCCAGGGCTGCTCCCCTCTGGCTCCCCTCCTACCTCTCTCGTTCCTCTGCTCCCGCTCTATTCTGTGATGGGTGGGGAAGAGTTCTTCTCTGGTGTGTATTCTGGGATTAAGTTTGCTTCAGCGGTGTTCTGGCTACCTGCTCTTCCAGAATCTTGCCCTGAAAGGCGGTCACTGTGTGGAGGTGAACAGAGGCGGAGGGCATTGCCACAAGCACAGCTCACAGTGTGCTTTCTCAGCATCCAGGGAATCTGCGCGCATGGACAGAAAGCACAGAGCTGGCGGGATGCCTCCTCGGCAGTAGGGCTGGCTCTCACCGGGCCTCCCTCCAGCAAGGTGTCCACAGGTCCTCTATCACTCTGAACATGGCCTCATTTGGAGAGCAGCAGACAGCCCAGAAAGCCAAGTCTGGAGTTAGAATGGGATGTTTTCAGTGTTCTAACTTGCTTTGATGAACACGTATTTACAGCAATTTGCATTCATTTTGAATACTTGAGTCCATTAGGAAATACTGAATCATTCCATAGTCTAGAAGTCGGGCTTGTGCCCTTCTGATGAGGTGCCCATTGGCCATGCGGCCTGTGTGGCCTCCTAGTATCAGCCAGGGAGTCCCCTCGGAGAGGCAGGTGCAGCGGGAGAGCCCAGGGATGCCTGGGAGGGACCCCTAAGGTGGGGAGGTCTGAGGCCGGGAAGGAAGATGGGGTTGGTCCATTTAGAAGGAGGCGGCCTGATGGACGTGCCCCCTGGGATGCACTGTGTACAGAGAGAGGACCCGGAGACCCTCCCACAATGGGGAGGGGGCTTACCTGGGGTCACGCAGCATGGTGTGCCCAGGACATTGCCTGCCAGTATTGCACCAGGCTTCTCTGTGGGGATGGCCCTGTGCTTGCCCGGCCACACCATGGCTCCTGCTCTGAGGGGCAGTGGCCGGAGGCTCTGTCCGTCCAGAGCAGGATCCTCCTGTCACCATACACCGCACTGTGCAGGCTCTGTAGGGCAGCCAGAACCACAGGAGGGCGGCCTCCCACAGTCCCCAGGGCGTCTTCCTGTCCCTGCAGGCCACTGCCCCCAGTCAGGGACTCCAGGCTCACCATGTGGCAGTGACCTGTCTGTCAGTACATCGTGGCTGCCTGGCCGGTCCTCTGTGGGACCCAGTGTCCTCCTGTTGATGGTCTTGGGGTCTTGGTGGAAACCCTGGATGCCACGCAGCCATGACATGCTGGGCCGCTGGCTGGGCTTCCATACGCCTGTACACTGGCTCCCTCTGCTTTGCCTGTGTGGACACTGCTACTTCTCTGTCATTTGACTTTGGCACCTTCACTGCATCCGAGTGCTGCCCCAAGCATCGTGCCCACCAGCAGCCCAGGGCTTCACTGCTTCGTGCCCCTCCCCTCTGGCCTGGGGGTGGGGTCTCCTCCGACACCTGGCGCTGCCTCCTGTTTTGCTCTCTTTCCTCCCTGCCTGCAGGTGCGGTGGGCCTGTCTTTGTTTCTCAGCCCTGCAGTGGAGAAGGTGAGGGGCCAGGGCCCCTCCTGAGAGGCAGAGTCTGGGGCTTTGCTCTCCTAGTCCCCCTCAGTAGGGCACCTCCTCTCTGGAGGCCACAGCTGCCTGCAGGACCAGCAAGCAGGGTGGCCTGCCCCAGGGCTGCCTTGTCAGGCCCGCTGAGAGGCCTGCTTTCCCGGAGCCCTTGAAGGAGATGGGCGGCGCTTCTCTCCCATTTGGGGCAGCAGTTCCCAGGCCTGCGAGGATCAGGAGAGCAGAAGGACCAAGCCACCAGAGACGCCAGTGAGGAGGGAGGCTGCCGCGCACAGGCGGAATTTGAGAGACTGGTGTGGGGCAAACTAACGACGTGTCATCAAGCTCGTCTGGCTAAGGAACATCGTTAGTCATTTTGTTGAATCGGCTGACAGCGTAACATTTGCTGGCGCTGGCTGAGCCCTTCTGCGCTGCAGGCACTGGGCTGGGTTCCTGCAGGCACTGGGCTGGGTTCCTGCAGGCACTGGACTGGATTCCTGCTTGCTGCCTTGTGGGTGCACAGGGGTACCAGCACATTACATCTTCCAGGAGCAACAGGAGGGGGCTCTGTGAGCTGCAGCTCCAGCCATCCTAAGAAATGGAATTGAACCAAGGACATGGGAATGCTCTAGAAGGGCAGCTGTTACCATGGGCTATAACTTCTCTCCTGTATGGAAGAGGAGACAGGCTGGGAGAGGACGTGACTCATCAGTCACCCGGCTTCGCAGGGACCAGACTCAGTGTAAGAGCCGCACTTTCCTCCCTGGGCTGCTCAGAGCCTCTGGGTAGCAGCCAGTTCTCCGGTCTCTGGGTAAGGATCCCTGACACAAGCCCCCAGCAGTCCTGGCTGCTAGGAGAGGAGGAAGGACACACAGGGACCCACAGTGCAGAAAAAGATGGGCGCTTTTCACTGTTTTGGGAAAAAAGCAAGATGGTGCTGGGAACACATGGCGGATCCTGAAGTCTCACCTGGCCAAGTTAGGAATGAGTGGGCCCGCCGCTGCTCATGCTGGAAGAGCTGATGGAGATGAAGAGGAGCCAGCCAGGGACTTGGTTTCCTTCTTCCTCGTGGCACTGCTCGAGTTGAGAGGTCCTGATTTTGTCTGGCCGTTCCTCCCCATCATCTGTGTCCACTCCTGGCCCACCTCCCTTTCTTCCTCTGCTTCCTGCCTGCGTGACTTAGACTCCATAGAGCTGCCTCCAGCATCTGTTTGGGAGGCCTTCCTGTGGCCTCGCCACGTCCACCTGTCCTTCCTGCGGCCTTGCCACGTCCACCTGTCCTTCCTGCGGCCTCACCACGTCCATCTGGTAGCACAGCTGAGAGCCGTCCCAGCGGCAGCTCATTGCTGTTGTGGCCGTGCGGCTCCACTTCCTTTTTAGGCCCATGGAATCCTGGGCATCCATTTCTCCCTCGCTAATGCGATGAACAAAGACAGGTACTTTGCTGCTGATTGAAGTGGAGTAGCAGGGCCGGCGGCGGGTACCTGGGCACTTGCCAGTGAGCGCTGCTCCTGGGGAGGTCGGGCTGACAGCTGTGCGCACGCGGAAGTTGTGGGGCAAGGGTGAGGGGCTTATCCAATTCCCTCAGACCTCCCTCCTTCCCATTGTCACCTTGTCAACAGCGAAAGCGTTGTGGTGTACAGGGCACAGGCCGTGGGGGGTGGGTGCAGGCCTGGCATTCTCACCCTGACAGCGCAGGCCCAGCATGGCCCCGGGTTAGAGTCCTGACCACCCCGAGCAGCTGGGTGGCCATGGGCAGGGGACCTGGCCTCTGAGCCTCTTTCTTGCCTTTGAAATGGAGGAGGTGTGGAGGTGAGGGGGGTACTTGAGGGCACCGGCAGGAGCTGGGCGTAACACTCCATGGGTACTGGCTCCCTCCTGGGGTGCTGGGGTCTGCCCCAAAGCCAGCCCTTGTGCCCTGTTGGGGGCTCTACCCCCACTGCCCCCACAGGTCTTTCTCTTCCTCTTGCCATTGTGTGATCCATGTGTGAGATCTAGGAGGAGGACAACGGAGTCCTGTGAGTGTTTTGCTGCCAAGCCCAGAGCTGATGCTCAGCGTGGAGCGGGTGGGTGGTTAATTGCCCTGGCACGTCTCTGGCAAACCGACGCTGCAGTGGTCATCTGCACAGAGGGAGGGAAGGATGGATGAATAGATGGGTGGGTGGAAGAAACTATCCCCAGTGGTGACTGTGTCAATACACATCCAAATCATAGATCTTACTGAGAATTTTGATTAGGCCCCTATCAGGTATGTACATTTGTGACATTCAGCAAAGATCTGTAAGGCAAGAACTTGGAGCCCGACCCTATGCTATTAGCCGGTGTCATGGGGGAGGCTCAGCCCTAGCCTCAGGGCCTCTCAGCACTAGGGAGGTGTGGGGAGGCAGAGAGATGCAGCCAGGCAAAGGAGCCACCGTGGAGAGGGAGGGAGAGGGCGGGAGAGGGCAGGCATGTCCAGGAGGCTGGGGAAGAGCTGTTCTGGCACTTGGGGCTGGGGGAAAAGGACATTTAAAAGCCCCTGCCTGTTGCTAGGAGCTGGGATGAGTAGGGCATAGCATAGATGTGACCCCGCCCACATTTGGTGGCCTCAGCCATAGTTGGGTCTGAGCTCTTGGGCAGTGGGCATATGCCATCGAGGGTCCTTGCCATCCAGCTCCATGGGAAGGAAGGTGGTGTCCGGGGAGCAGGACTCCCCATCACTGGGACTATTGGGTTGGGCGGGGCTCCCGTGATCAGGCTTCGTTACCTGCTTGAGTTAGGTTTCCTGTGCACACACCAGAGACTGGCGTTGTCTTGGGTCTGTTGGAACCATCTGGGTGGGGTAGCGGTGGCCCGAAAGAAGTCTCTTAGGGAGAGTGTATGTGGGTGGTGGGCTGGGCGGGGTGATGCTCCACACTGCTGCTGCCCCAGCCGTGGTGTAGATGGGTCACCTCCCTCAGTATTACTGTCCTTGGTACTCCTGTATCTAAAGCCCTGCTTGCCATTTAAGAAAATCTTCTCTCCTCGGTGCATGCCAGTGATTGAGAGCGTGTCTAAGTTGGAGTGGGTTTTGAAGGCGCAGTGCTGCCTGTGAGCTGATGGTTGATTTGACTTCACCATGGAACCTTGAGCAATATCCTTCAGAATGAGCCTGCTTGTTTTCAGCAGATGAGACCACCCACCTTCCCGGTGCAGAAACCAGGAAGAAGCGGCCATTCATTCTGTGCCTGTGCCATCCATCACCCACTCCTCCCTCAGATGCCTCTCAGATCCCTCTCCACCCCATCTGTGTGCATCCACCATCCTCTCTCCTTGTGGGTCTTCTCACGGATGCCTGGGCCGGGCAGCTGGCTGGGTCTTAAGGACACAGATGTGGCCACACTCATGTCAGGCCTTCTGTCCTGGAACATGGTCCCATGGCAGGGGACCTTCTTACCAGACCAGTGGGAACTGCCTGAGCAGCATCTGGGGTGGTGTTCCTCAGAGTGAGGTCATAGTATTTTAGTGGGGGCAGCAGCAGGGACAGACACGGAGTGGGAGGGGCATGGAGCAGAGGGGAGGCAGGGGTGTCCGACGTGGAGGGGTGCTGGCAGGCTGCAGTCACAGGCATGGGTCCAGCAGCCACCTCCTATATTGCCTTTCCCTGCCTTGCTGCCCAGGCCTAGCCACTCAGGAGAAACCCTGTGAGGCCAGCCCACCCATCTGGTGCCTGACTCTGCCTTGGCCCCGGGTCTGTGGCATTCAGGCCTGGGAGTCAGATTGAATGCAGTGGTGTCGGATTCTGAGGCTGTTTTGATGTCAGGTTTGGTCATTTTAGGAAGTCTGTAGGTAGATTTCAGCTGGAGTTGCCTCTTCATCAGTTAGGTTGAGGCTGTCACAGTTGAGCCCTGGGCCCCAGCTAGGGTACCCTCCCGGCCAGTCCTGAGCTCCTCCAGCTGCAGGAACTGAAGTTCTTGCCTCCCACCACGTGGCCCTCAGGCCACTGCCCGCCTTCCCCTGCACTTTGCAGCAGGACTTTTACACGTTTCCTTCCGGGTGCAGGGAACCAGGCTGGCTCGAACCCAGAGGGAAAAGCACTGTGCTTTCTTTCCAGGAGACGTGGGCACATCCCTCACTTCACTAAGGCAAGTGGAGATGTGTGTTAGTTTGTTCTCACACTGCTAAGAAAGACCTACTCGAGACTGGGTAATTTATACAGAAAAAGAGGTTTAATGGACTCACAGTTGCACATGGCTGGGAGGCTTCACAGTCATGGCAGAAGGTGGAGGAGGAGCAAAGTCATGTCTTCCATGGCGGCAGGCAAGAGAGCGTGTGCAGGGAACTGCCCTTTATGAAACCATCAGTTCTCGTGAGACTTCTTCCACCCACCCACCCACTCATCCATCCATCTATCTATCCATCATGGCGGAAGGTGAAGGAGGAGCAAAGTCACGTCTTCCATGGCGGCAGGCAAGAGAGCGTGTGCAGGGAACTGCCCTTTATGAAACCATCAGTTCTCATGAGACTTCTTCCACCCACCCACCCACCCATCCGTCCATCCATCTATCCATCATGGCGGAAGGCGAAGGAGGAGCAATGTCACATCTTACATGGCAGCAGGCAAGAGAGTGTGTGCAGGGGAACTGCCCTTTATGAAACCATCAATTCTCGTGAGACTATTCACTATCACGAGAACAGCATGGGAAAAACCGCGCCTGTGATTTACTCACCTCCCACCAGGTTCCTCCCGTGACACATGGGGATTATGGGAGCTACAATTCAAGATGAGATTTGGGTGGGGACACAGCCACACCATATCAAAATGGTTACCACTGCCCCGTGGAGGTTTGTGAAGTAAAATGGAGCTACACTTGTAGAGGGACCACCCTGGTGGGCAGTTGACAGGTGAAGATCCCGGGCTTATGGTCAGACAGGCCCCATGAGCATCTCAGCTGCGTTGTTTGCTACTGTGTGGCACTGGGCCTCGACCTCTGGCCCGTTGGGCTGCTCTAGGTGCAGCAAAGACTGCAGGCCAAGGGGCTGGCATAGCAAGGACTGCCCAGCAGGTTTGAGCTCTGGCAGCCACTGTGGTCTCAGCAGGCAACAGGCTAGCTTCATGCCACACCCTGCATGCAGACTCCTCTGTCTGGCCCAGCCAGCCGGAGCTCCCTGCCCTTAGCCGGTCTTTGCATCTCAGTGGTGGGTGTGCTCTGAGGGGTCTGGCCTCCTCCCCATGCCATGCAGGCCTGGAGCTGCTTGTTTCTGACTTGACTTTCTTCTTAGACTCCTATGATCCCGTCCCTCTCCCCGTCCCCGAGCTTATGGTTCCACCCTCCTGACAGAAGCTGTCCCAGGGCCGGGCTGGGTAGCCAGGCCAGCCCTGCAGGAAGGAGTTCATCCGGAGCCCCACTGTCCTTCCTCATCTGACTCCTCGTGGTTATGATTGCCCAGTCCAGTCTAGTCCAGTCCAGTTCAGCCCGAGAGGCCTCCTTCCTCTTAACTCCTGCTTTCCCTCCCTTACCACTCTTCCCTGATCTCTCTGCCCTCTCTTCTGCCTGCTCCAGGCCACTGTCCCCTGGTTCCCAGTTATACATTATCATGTACCTGTGATTTCCTGTTACAGCGAGGAGGCAGGGCTCAGAGAGATGTGCAGGTGGACAGGCCAGGTCCCTGGAAAGCCGCAGTGGCTTTGTCCCACTAGGCTCCCTGAGGCCCAGGCCTTGGAGGGGTTGGTTCCTAGGTCCCAGTGCTCAAACAGCGTCTGACACAGCTGTGTTGCTCTCTGACTATTGGTTGAATAGGGTGGCATGAATGAAATGGAATGACTAAGGAGCATGAATGGGGCCCGCTGGACCCCAGGTGAAGGAGGCAGGTCCTGAGCAGTGGTGGGGCCCTGGGGAGCCTCTCCCCATACCCCTTCCCTCGATTGACAGTGAAGAAGGACTGCTTATCATCACACAAGAGCTGAGGAGTGTCCAGGTCCTGCGCTGGGCCCTCCACACATCGCCTGTCATCCTGAGAACTGCCGCGTGCAGTAGGCGCTGTGACAGCCACCGTACAGATGAGAACATCAAGGCTCGGCCAGGGCAGGTGCTCTTGTCCAAAGCCACCAGCTGGCAAGTAGCAGAGCACCGGGGGACGGGCCATGCTGTGTGGACGTCTCCACTGCCTGGCACCTGGGCTTTCTGCCAGGGTACTGCTGGGCATCTTGAACATGCTGGTGTGGGTGCCCACTCTTCTGAGGCCTGGGGCCCTTTCTTGATGCTGTAAGAGAACAGCGAGAAATAGCAGGTGAAGCCAGCAGGGGCCTGCACCGTGCGTCCCCCGCCTCTCTTGCCAGCACCCACTCTCACTTAGCTTTTCAGAAGCCACAGCTTTGTGCCCCTTCTTTCTGCTGGAGTAATTTGAGCCGCATGTAAAGGTTTTAAAGTTTTCTCCTGAGCACTGAATTGAGAGTGTGTATGTGTGTTTCCACCCCCGATGTGAGCAAGTCCGTGTCTGTCACCCAAAGATACTTGTTTAATTGAGGGATTGGTAACATAAATTAAGGGATGAAGAATTACCATTCTCCTGAAAGGCCGTTTTTTAAGCTCCCACCTCCATGTGTGAGACTCAAAGGTCTCTTTTTCTGTCATGAGCTAATTGGAGTGAAATGCAGGCGCCACTTCTGCCCGAGCTCCGGCAGCCTCCCTGCACTTTGAGGTCTCAGCCAGCACGTGTTTCTGGCATTTAGACTTGACGGTAACAGGAGGGGTCTTATGCTTATTACTAAAGATGGTTTTGGAAGAGGACCGTCTGTGACTGTAAAAGTGCACAGGTGCAGTGTGCAAACGAGTGCCATGTTGTTTGTGTTTCACAGAAGATGAGCTCCAGGCTGAGCTGTCTGCTCCAGGGCGCGGGAGGCTGCAGGAGCATCAAACAGCTGTCTGGTCTGCAGGAACACACGTGAAATGGCCATCCTCCTGTCTGAAGCAGACTCTGGGGCTCAGGATTCTGGAGAAAAGGCCTCGTTTGGACAGGACTGTGGCAGTTTATGTCCCGATTGTTGGTGCACATGTTATGCACTTGTCAGCTCCATTTATCACGGAAACTGGGATGCCAGGAGACAGTGCCCTTTGCGCTTGCAGCGGGTACATCAGGCCTCCCTTCAGCTCCTGCGGCCCCTGTCAAGGGCTTTTGACTTTCTTTCTTTTTGGGAAAAGTTGGTGATGGCTCAGCAGACAAATAATTGCCAAATCACACAGGAAGCTGGTGTCAGACAGGGCACACGATGTAGTGGAGCCGGCCCAGCCACAGGTGCCTTGGGAGGCTCTCCTGGCATCCCTCGTGTCTCAGGCTGCTCGGCTCCCATCATCAGGGCAGTTGCAGAGGGCAGGTGATCACTTGTGTTTTATCGTCTTTGCCCAGTTAAGGTATATTTGCAACCCCCGCAGTGACACTCGGGATCATTCAAGGTAACCAGGGAACTGCTCACATATGGCCTCCTGGAGAGGTTGAGCCATGCTGTCTTCCTTAGTGCCCCCACCACAGTCCTCTGTGAAGGTGCCCGGATGCTTTCCTTGGGGCAGATTGTAGGTCCTGGCTTGCTCTCGCAGAGATGCCAAGTGTCCTGGGCTTCCTCCTCCCCTCACCCTTCCCTCTGCCTTGGTTGTGGTCCCTGCCTGGTTCCACGGTTCTGGGAGCCCCTCAAGAGGGATATCCTGTCCTGCTCGACCTCAGCCACCAGCACCTGGTGGAGCCCTGGCTACACCAGCGGCCCTCACAGAGGCTTCGAGCGCAGATCCCAGGGAGGCTTCGGATGCTCAGCACAGCCATCCCACAGAGACCTACACACACTCGCTGCGCTTCATTTTGTCTCTTCTATAGTCTCATACGAGCTGGGCTCCAGCATATGCCGACTTCTTTACCCGACTTCTTCCACTCTCATCGTCATCTCGAGGTCTAGCCAGGATTTCGCCTTGTCGGTGGTTTGTGTCTTTGTGTAGTGGAGTGGTTTGTCATCGTAAAGGATTCTTTCCTTAAAATTGTCTATTTCCTCCCTGCTTGAGGTTAGAAAGTGTGACAAGGCCAGGTGTGGTGGCTCATGCCTGTAATCTCAGCACTTTGGGAGGCTGAGGCGGGCGGATCGCTTGAGGTCAGGAGTTCGAGACCAGCCTGCCCAACTCGGCAAAACTCTGCCTCTACTAAAAATGCAAAAATTAGCTGGATGTGATGGGGCATGCCTGTAATCCCAGCTGCTCCAGAGGCTGAGGCAGGATTGTTTGAACCCAAGAGGCGGAGGCTGCAGTGAGCCAAGATTGCACCATTGCACTACAGCCTTGGTGACAGAGTGAGACTCCATCTCAAAAAAAAAAAAAAAAAGGCAGTGCAGCAAGGTCAGTTTCTCACCCACTTTGTTGCCATCAGTCAGAATGTGGAATGTTTTTCCAGGGTTCTGACCGTGTGGACCCTAGACCAGCAGCCTCAGCACCCCCTGGAAACTTGTTAGAAATGCACATTCTCAGGTCCTCCCCAGGCCTCCTGAGTCAGAAGCTCTGTGTGTCCCAGCAGTCTGTGTGCTCCTGGGGATTCGGACACCTGCTCGTGTCTGAGATCCATTCTCTGTGGGGCGACGGGGGATGAGGGCTGGGCCGGCTGGCTTTCTATTCGGGTCAGAAGTGGCATGTGGCTGCCTGAATGAAGCATTTGGTATTGCTTCCTCTCTCCTGGGCCAACATCAGTATGTTTCTTTCTGTTTTATTCCAAAATGCAGCGCACGTTGGGTCCTCTCGCGTTTAAGTGCCGTAGTGATTTCTGTTGCTATCAAGACAAACTGCAGCCATAGGTGCAGCTTCGTGTGGAGAGAGTAGGAAAATGAGGATGGTCTCTGGTTGACCTTAGGAGATGGGTGAGGAGAAAAGCCTGGGGCTCACATGCAGCGCAGCCCTCCTGAGTCCTGAGGGAGTCTCTTGACCTGGGCGCCCTAGTGTCGGCCGCTAGCCCTGACCCCCTGTACTAGAGCGCCAGTTGCGCACAGCCTTGGCTGCACATCGGAACCACCTGGGCTGCTTTTACTGCCAACACCCCAGTAGATTGGGGTCTCTGGGGGTGGGATCCAAGCGTCTGTGGCTCCTGAGCCCCAGGTGATTCTGGGTGAGAATCGCCCGGGTGAGACCCTTGGCCCAGACTCTTCCCTCTGTCTGTCCTCCACTGGAGTCCTGGCTCCTGCACCTGGAGCAGCTCCTGCTCTGCCAGTCCTGTTTCTCCACCATGCCTGCCTTCAGATGGCCTCCTTCCTCTGCGGCCAGCATGGTGCTGCCTTCTCCCTGTTTCCACGTTCCTGCACTTGCTCTGCTGTTTCTTACCTTCAGGCTTTTTCCCAGACACAGGACGAAGCTAACTTGTTGCCAGTGGTGGCTTGCGGGGCTGTGGAGCAGGGTCTTATGAGCCAGTCTTCTTCCTCTACTTGGAATGGCTGCTCTTTGCCACCACCCACCACTCATGGATAACTTGGGCAGGCCGCAGGTTTCATCTGGATTAGGTACTGGTCTAGTTACCAATTAGTGTGAAACAAGTCACCCAAAACTTCATGACTTAAAATAACCGTTGTTTTGCTCACAGATACATGGTGTGTGCAGGGTTCAGTGCAGATGGCTGGACTGGGTGGCCTTCCCCGGGGCTAGAGAACCCCCAGGTTGGAAGGTGGCTCAGTTCGCTGGCTGGCAAGTTGGTGCTGGCTCAGCAGAGAGCTCAGCCAGGGTGGGGGGCTGAGAGCCTCCACTCCTCTTGATGTGGGCCGCTCCGTATGCTGCTTGGGCTTCCTCACAGCATGGTGGCTAAATCTGAGGGGGACAAGGTGGAAGTACGTGGCTTGTTAGTGGTCTAGCCTCAGAGGGCACGTAGCATCTCTGGGAACAAGGTGGAAGTGTGTGGCTTGTTAATGGTCTAGCCTCGGAGGGCACACAGCATCTCTGGGAACAAGGTGGAAGTACGTGGCTTGTTAATGGTCTAGCCTCGGAGGGCATGTAGCATCACTGGGAACAAGGTGGAAGTATGTGGCTTGTTAGTGGTCTAGCCTCGGAGGTCACGTAGCATCATTGGGAACAAGGTGGAAGTGTGTGGCTTATTAGTGGTCTAGCCTCAGAGGGTACATAGCTGTCTGGGAACAAGGTGAAAGTATGTGGCTTGTTCATGGTCTAGCCTTGGAGGGCACAGAGCATCTCTGGGAACAAGGTAAGTATGTGGCTTGTTAGTGGTCTAGCCTCGGAGGGCACATAGCGTCACTTCCACTGTGCTGGGCCTCTTCCATCACGGCCTACCCAGAATCATGGAGGGATGCGGACTCCCCTCTTGGTGGAGCAGTGGTAAGCTTTTGGCTGAGCACAAGGGAAGAGAGGGGTTTCCCAGAGCAGTGGCACCAGCAGCTTCTGCCTCCTTTTCTTCCTTTTCTTCACCTCTCTTTCTGTTGGCATCATTTCCTGCTCCTCCTGCTAGAGTGACCTCCTGTCCCCGTCCATACCCACTCTGAGACCAGGGAGGGTGTCCTTGGGGCCAGCACATGGTAGGACTCAGTGGATACGGGACCGCTCCTCTGACCGCACTCAGGCCACAGCCAGGCCTGCCCTTTGCATGGTGGGGTTACCCACGGGTTCCTTTCTGGCAGTTTTCTGGCAGGTGACAGTGATGGGTGCTGTGACTGCAGGATCGGCGCTTTGTGTCTCTCGTCTGGTTGTGGAGGTGAGGTGCCCGAGCCACACTCCAGGTGCCCGACCCACATTCTTAAAGTCTCCGTGGAAGCGCTTGCCTCTTTCTACAGGCTGGATCCGCAGATGCAGCCCAACTCTCTGCCACCTCTCAGCCTGCACCCAGAGGCCCCGAGGGCCTGAAGCCTGGGATCAGAGCCAGACCACGCTCTGCCTGTGGCCAGAAGCCCGTCTAGAGCCTTTTGAGCCCCTCAGCTTTCTGGAGACAGGGTTTCTGGGAGCCAGTGTTTCTCTCCCTCTGCAGCAGTACCCAAGTGCAGGTTTCTTCCCAGAGGTGGTGACGCCGAGTGTTCCTTGGGACCGCTCAGCCTGCATGCTGCTTTGGCAGTGGGGCTCTTTGCAGGCCGGCGCTCTCTGCAGCCTCCCCTGAGTGCCTGCCTGTGACAGCTGGCCCCTGACCTGGGGCCGGGTCTGTGCGTGAGCTGCTTTGTTCTGACCCCAGAGGGAGGAGGCCCCACACGGTTGTTTCCAGTGCTCTGGCCACTGGCACCCCGTGCAGGGATACAGCAGGTGTGTGGCAGGAGGAGCTGCCGGGCTCCAGACTTTGCATCTGAGAGTAGGGTGTCCCGGGATCCCTTCTCTGTGGGCCCAAGGGGAGTATGTATGGATTTTCCTGATACCATTGAAGGGAGCATTCAAGATAATAAGAGTAATGCTTTTTCTTAGAATGGTTTTTCGGTTAAATCATCAGCTTGAAATGAAACAGACTTGAGAGTCCTGACAATTTGTGAACTTGCTCCAGAACACAGTCTTTCTGGGTCCTGAGCCCTGATTTATCTGAATATCCCGCTTTTCCGGGCGTAGCAGCCTCATCTCCATCACATTAAACAGCCTGCCCTGTCCCAGGCTGGGAAGCCTCTGATCTGACTGAAGGGGTGTCCACTTGAGGACGCCCTGGCAGCCGGTCAGCCTGTCTGAGTTCAGCCCCAGCCCCCCATGCGCTGGAATTGGGTGTGGGATACTGGATATCAAGGTAGGCAGAAGCTTGCTCTCTGGAGGGCGTCCGTCTGCTCCCTCACACCAGCAAAGCCAGTGGCCTCACACAAAGGCATAGCTCAATGTGAATTAAGTTTAAGCTATTAAAAGGGCTTCACACGTTTTTGTTTCTCGAATATTGAAAAACAGGAATACATATGCAAATGCGATTTGATCCGTCCTATTCTGACCTCTCAGCATTCAGCGGGGACCTGCTTTGTCATCGGAGGCTCCTTCAGGGGCAGGGGGAAGATGAGGGGGCAAAGCCTGGGAGGGCTGTACTCCCATCCTGCCACATGACCCTCAGCCAGCTCTGTCTTTGGCCGAGAGTGACTCCAGTGGCTGGAATGGTCTGTTGTTCAACTTTGTTGTCTTTGCCTTTCACGGGCCACTTTATAAATCCTTAATATGCGATTTTGTTAGGGGCTAGTTAGAGGCAGTGTGGTATCAGAAATGATGACGGCTTGCAGTTTGCTTGGTCTAGACTCAGCTTTTGATGCCTCCTGGTTGCAGAAAGGCCGTGGGGTGTCTCTTTGACCATGTACAGTGGGGTGATGGTGCCCCCCTCCCCAGAGCCCAGGGCTCAGCCCCCGTGTGGTGTGGGTGAGGGCAGCCCTGTGGCCCGTGCCTCACTTGGTCTGTGGCCTTAGTGGGTGGGGTTTCTCTCTCCAGTTCTCAGGTCCCTTACTCTAAAGTAGTGCTCATGACAGTGCCGGCCTGGCAGGGCCAGTGTGGAACCCCCACTAGCATTCTTCATCCTCATCCTGTCCCCCGGCGTCCTGGAGTGCAAGCTTAGCTGCTGCCTCCCTGGACTCGGCGTGAGCTGCACAGCTGCCCTCCTGCCGCCGAGAGGTCTGCCTGTGAAATGACCACAGAAGGCCGGAGAGGTGGAAGTTAGGCCTGGCCACGTGCGGGAGCCCTGTAGGGGGAAGCCAGGCCTCATCTGAGCAATGGAGATGACAGCCTGCAGGGAGCCGGCGGGGGTACACCAGGGCACACTGAGCCTGGCTACTGTGGTACAAGGCCTGGGCACCACCAGCCTCACGCCTGCTGGGGCTTCAGGAATATTTGGGGAGCACGGTATTGAGAGTGAGCCTGGGCACCCCTTTCGTCACGCCTGAGGGGATGGAGAATGTCAGGACTGGCCTGTTACTTGTGTGGAGTATCTGTGTCCTGGAGCCGCCAGGTACCACATGCAGAAGGCTGACACGCCTGAGACTTCTGGAATCAGGGCATGGGCAGGGCCAGCTTGTTCTGGAAGCTTCGAGGGAGAATCTGCCCCATGCTTCCCCTTCCCGCCCCCATGTGTTACCGGCTATCCTTGGAGTTCCTGGCTCATGACACCCTCACTCCAGCCTCTGCCTATATCACCATGTGGCGTTCTTCCATTGTGTGGCTGTGTCCACATTGTCCTCTTCCTGTGAGGATGCCCATCATTGGATCAGGGCCCACCCCTCTCCAGCGCTACCTCATCTGAAGTACATCTTCAGATGCCCTGTTTTCCAGGGAGGTCACATTCACAGGAACCATCAGGATCTGGGCTTGAGGGGCACAGATCCACTGGCCGTGGACAGGCCCTTGTGGAGCAGGGCCAATGCTTTGCTGTGGCCGGGGCGCTGCTGCCGGCACCTGCGCTCTCTCTGGTGGCCTGGCCCTCCTCTCCCGGTCAGTGGTGAAGCCAGCCAGTGCGGCTGCTGAGTTCCCGGGCTGCAGTGCGGGGCATCACGCTGCCCCATGCCGGCACGGAGGCCACTTGTGCTTCAGCAAACACACAGTTAGAAAACCGGAATCCCTGTTGTGTGACTCTGCAGATTGAGCCGTTCGACTCAGTATGGTTAATGTCAGGGAGGATTAAATGGTTCAGTCTGATCCGTTTTATTTTAAGTACAGAGATGGTAGTACATTTTCAGAAAAAAATGATTCCTTTTCTCACTGCTGCAAATGCAGTATCATTAAACGTGGCTTTAGGGCCAAAACGGGCCTGGCCCTGCCCGCCGTGCTCGGCACCCACTGCCCCTTGCCCTTGTCAGTGCCTGGCGGGGTTCTGTGGTGACTGTGGCTGTCACTGTAGCGCAGGACGAGGTGATTTAGAAGGAATCCTGGGGCATCTGGGTATTAAACGCTGAGATCGCCCCTGCAAGTGTCTCCTGTCTTACTCAGGATCGCTGGCCCATTAAGGTGTCAGGAATGTGCTGCTTTTAATTACATTTCATGAAGAATAAATGTTAACTCTCCAAGTGTCTTTAATTTCTTCTCTATAGTTGACAGTCTTTTTGAAAAATGTACTGTACACTTTAATCATTATCTTGATAAAGAGGCAGTTTCTAAAGGATGTGTCAGGGTTTTTACATTTTTTATTTGTTATTTTATTTCTTTATTTAGAGATGGAATCTCACTCTGTCGCCCAGGCTGCAGTATAGCGGCACAATCTCGGCTCACTGCAACCTCTGCCTCCCGGGTTCAAGTGATTCTCCTGCCGCAGCCTCCCGAGTAGCTGGGATTACAGGTGTGCGCCACCACGCATGGCTAATTTTTTGTACTTTTAGTAGAGAAGGGGTTTCATCGTGTTAGCCAGGATGGTCTCGATCTCCTGACCTCATGATCTGCCCACCTTGGCCTTTCGGAGTTCTGGGATTGTAGGCATGAGCCACTGCGCCCGGCCTATGGCTTTTTTTTAAAGGAGAAGAATCTCAATTACACATTAAGCCTACTTTTGAGTCCTCTTTGGTTCCTCCTAACATTAGTAAAAAGTGAATTCTGAGAGTTGCAGTCTTGCAGGTGGGCTCTGTGCAAATGGAATCCCTTCTCCATGGGCCAGAGCTTAGGACCCTCCTGCCGGCATCTCCTGTGACTGCACACCTCTGGACCTGTTTCTGTTGGGGGCAGGTCTGTCTCCCTGGCCTTAGGGGAGGGTTGAGAAACAAGTATTATGAAAGATTTCATGTATATATTTATTTATTTTTGCTGTGGGTCTCCACGAAGACTTAGCAGGCCTCTCAGCTGGGCCTGGGCTGGTTGGGTTGGGTGGCAGGGAGACCTGCAGGGTCACATCCTCAGTTTTCTGATCTTATGTGAGGAAGCTGCAAAGTTGTCAGATGTAGAAGCGGCCACTTTTTGAGTGTTACATTGTTTTGTTTCAAGTGAGTGACTTCAGGGCCTCAGGTGAGGAGCCATGTGGGTTTCTCGGCCACATTGTGAATCCCACCTGAGCTGCTCAGTTGCCCCTGTGTCTGGCTGTGCGTGGGGTAGGAGGGAAGGAGGGTGCAGGAGAAATGGGTGTCCCCTTGGGAACGTGCTGAGTGAGTGGACCCTGGGCACACTGGGGCCCATGGCCACCAGGCAGCTGTACATACACCTCCAGGAACAGAGCCTCCGCTGAGTCCCACCGCCTGCGCATCCTGGGAAATACAGGGAGACTTCCATTAAACAAGCCAGTGGAAAGAAACGCATGTATAGAGGACAGCTGGGGAAGGTGATTGGTGTCATCAAAACACTTCGCATTACAACATGCCAACAGCACTTTGGGAACTAAGCTGCTGGGGACTGGATAAACCAAGGCATATGGGTGCAGCCCACAGGCACTTCTTAAAAAACTGGTTTTGTTGAAAAGAAAAAGCATCTTAAAACTCACACAAGCAATGACAAAGCCACCTGATGCTCGCCTGAATCCAAGTGGGTGGCTCCCTTGAGGGAGGTTCCTTGCAATGCTGGGGTATGCTGGGATGTGCCTGCATGACTGGAGGGTGCAGGAGGGGATGCCTGAGTCAGTGGAGGTTGGGAGAGCAGGAGGGAAAAGGGGAGGGAGGGGCAAGCTTCGGCCACCCAAGGGTGCATAGTACATATCATGGCTCAGCCCCATGGAGAGATGCTCCCCTGGAGGGCACCCGTCCCTCTGGTTACATCCCTTGGTGATGACGGACCAAGTGTGTGCCCCCTTAACTGCAGAGGGAGGCTGGAAAGCACAGCCTGGGCATGTGCCGGCTATCATGTATTTTCATGGAAGGCAAAGCACAGTGTTAACAGAGTGCTGGCCAGCTCTGTTCCACAGTTCCCTGTACCTTGGCACTCAGCAGCTCAGGAGGCAGCCATTGCCCAGGCAGCTGACCTCTTTGAAACTCATCTGCCTTGGGCATTGAGGAGACTTCAGGCCCCCATGAACTGTGCTCGACCCCTGGCATACCTGTATCTCTGCTCTCCTCCTTGGACCATTCCCCATCTGGTTTTTTTTTTTTTTGAGACAGAGTTTTGCTCTGTTGCCCAGGCTGGAGTGCAATGGCATGATCTCAGCTCACTGCAACCTCCGCCTCCCAGATTCAAGCATTTCTCCTGTGATAGCGTCCTGAGTTGCTGGGTTTACAGGAGCACACCACCACGCCCAGCTAATTTTATATTTTTAGTAGAGATGGGGTTTCACCATGTTGGCCAGGCTGGTCTCGAACTCCTGACCTCAAGTAATCTGCCTACCTTGGCATCCCAAAGTGCTGGGATTACAGGTGTGAGCCACCACGCCCTGCCCCACATCTGTTTTTTTATGCAGCTCTAACGCTGGTGTTTGGATAGGTCGTTGCAAATTCTGTCTTGAATGGGTGTGCCTATTAATAGAAAGGTTTGACCCCTGAAGACTCTGTTGCCTGTGCCTGGCTCCTGATACCAGTCCTTTTAAAAGACTCTTTTTGGCCAGGCATGGTGGCTCACGCCTGTAATTTCAACACTTTGGGAGGCTGAGACAGGTGGATCATTTGAGGTCAGGAGTTCCAAGACTACCCTGGCCAACATGGTGAAACCCTGTCTCTACTAAAAATACAAAAATCAGCAGAGTTTGATGGCATGTGCCTATAAACCCAGCTACTCAGGATGCTGAGGCATGAGAATCACTTGAATCCGGGAGGTGGAGGTTGCAGTGAGCCGAGATGGTGCCACTGCACTCCAGCCTGGGCAGCCGAGTGAGACTCTGTCTCAACAAAAGCCCCTCGTTTTAACTATGCTGCCTCTCATTTCCAGGCCTTTAGAGACAGAAGAGAATCATTGTAATTTCCAGCACAAGCTCTTTCAGCCATTGTTTAGTTTGATAAATCCTGCCTCCTTTATTCATCCCTGTGATGAAGGGTCAACTGCTTAGGAGAGGTGGGCATTAGCATACAAGAGGACAGAGGCGGGCCTTCCGCCCTTGCAGCGATGCTCCTTGTAGTCCACAGAGAACTCCCTTCTGATGGGTGCACAGTGAGTGAAGGAGGCACAAGATGACTAAAGGTGCACAGTGAGTGAGTGAGGCGGCGGGTGAGTGAAGGAGGTGCTGGGTGAGTGAAGGTTCATAGTGAGTGAAGGAGATGCCGAGTGAGTGAAGGTTAACAGTGAGTGAGCGAGGTGCAGGTGAGTGAAGGTTCACAGTGAGTGAAGGAGGCGCCGGGTGAGTGAAGGTTCACAGTGAGTGAAGGAGGCGCCGGGTGAGTGAAGGTTCACAGTGAGTGAAGGAGGCGCCGGGTGAGTGAAGGTTAACAGTGAGTGAGCGAGGTGCTGGGTGAGTGAAGGCTCACAGTGAGTGAAGGAGGCGCCGGGTGAGTGAAGGTTCACAGTGAGTGAAGGAGATGCCGAGTGAGTGAAGGTTAACAGTGAGTGAGCGAGGTGCCGGGTGAGTGAAGGTTCACAGTGAGTGAAGGAGGTGCAGGTGAGTGAAGGTTCACAGTGAGTGAAGGAGATGCCGAGTGAGTGAAGGTTCACAGTGAGTGAAGGAGGTGCAGGTGAGTGAAGGTTCACAGTGAGTGAAGGAGATGCCGAGTGAGTGAAGGTTAACAGTGAGTGAAGGAGGTGCCGGGTGAGTGAAGGCTCACAGTGAGTGAAGGAGGCGCCGGGTGAGTGAAGGTTCACAGTGAGTGAAGGAGATGCAGGTGAGTGAAGGTTCACAGTGAGTGAAGGAGACGCTGGGTGAGTGAAGGTTCACAGTGAGTGAAGGAGGCGCCGGGTGAGTGAAGGTTCACAGTGAGTGAAGGAGGCGCCGGGTGAGTGAAGGTTCACAGTGAGTGAAGGAGGCGCCGGGTGAGTGAAGGTTCACAGTGAGTGAAGGAGATGCAGGTGAGTGAAGGTTCACAGTGAGTGAAGGAGACGCTAGGTGAGTGAAGGTTCACAGTGAGTGAAGGAGATGCAGGTGAGTGAAGGTTCACAGTGAGTGAAGGAGGTGCAGGTGAGTGAAGGTTCACAGTGAGTGAAGGAGACGCTGGGTGAGTGAAGGTTCACAGTGAGTGAAGGAGATGCAGGTGAGTGAAGGTTCACAGTGAGTGAAGGAGGTGCAGGTGAGTGAAGGTTCACAGTGAGTGAAGGAGGTGCAGGTGAGTGAAGGTTCACAGTGAGTGAAGGAGATGCAGGTGAGTGAAGGTTCACAGTGAGTGAAGGAGATGCAGGTGAGTGAAGGTTCACAGTGAGTGAAGGAGATGCAGGTGAGTGAAGGTTCACAGTGAGTGAAGGAGATGCAGGTGAGTGAAGGTTCACAGTGAGTGAAGGAGGTGCAGGTGAGTGAAGGTTCACAGTGAGTGAAGGAGGTGCAGGTGAGTGAAGGTTCACAGTGAGTGAAGGAGATGCAGGTGAGTGAAGGCTCACAGTGAGTGAAGGAGGCGCCGGGTGAGTGAAGGTTCACAGTGAGTGAGCGAGGTGCCGGGTGAGTGAAGGCTCACAGTGAGTGAAGGAGGCGCGGGGTGAGTGAAGGTTCACAGTGAGTGAAGGCGGTGCCAGCACCTCTGGTATGTACTGAAATAATTCAAAGATGCCATGCTCAGAGCTGCTGGTTGCATCTGCCCCTGTCATGTCAGGGATTCAGCAGGGCGGGGGGTTTGCGAGCAGTGTTGGGGTCAGGCCAGAACAGGCAGAGATGCCAAAGCCTCGGGAAGGGACCATCGTCATGTATTTAATAACTTGAAACAGATTAAGGCCACACATGCACCTGCATGCACACACACACTTGCTCATACGTACGTGCACTCACAGAACTGTGCTTCGCTCAGCACTTCCCCAGCTCAGCAGCCCTCTTAAGGTACCTGAAGGCCTGCCTAGGAATGGGGATAGACGCCTGCTTGTCGGGCGCTGTCTCTGGAACACATTTGTCTGTCCATCGGCCCTCCGGTCACCTATGATGCTTTGAGTACCTGTTTGAACATTTGGACTCGGTGTGTTCTAACGTTAAATGTTGGACACAACAGACCAATGAGCACCGTCCCCTGCTCTGGGGAGTCTTCAATTGAGGGGGGCAGGGAGTAGACATACCTCAAGCAGAGTCAACCACAGTGCTTGGTGTGGAGAGATGGGAGAGGGGCTGCCCTGTCTGGCCACAGGCAGTGTCCAGTCACCTGGCTTGGCAGGCCAGCAGTGGAGATGTTATGGGCAGAAGGCGGGGTGTCCATGTGGTTGCCAGGCTCCCATTCTGTCAGGACCCTTGAGTAGGGTAGCGCCTGGTAGGGGGAAAGTAGTCGTTGCTCCAGTGTCCTTTCTCCCTCTCTGCCAGCGTCACTGGGTAGAAAGCAGGCATTCTGGACACTGCTGGCTATCAGGATAGCCAGTACAACCAAAGGAAGACACGTTTCTTTCTCTGAAGTCTCTACAGCGTCCCAAGGCTGTGAGATGTCAGACGATGAAGGCGGCTCTTCTAGTGTGGACTTTAATGTTGCAACTTACAGCATCATAGAACATCTGCTTTTCATATAAGATCTTTCTGTGAACCTGAAATAATCCAGAATCATCTCATCAAGTGGAATATGCCATATGATATTTAAATGCCTGTAATTTCTCTAAAACCCTGGGGCCAGAAACTCTAGTGGTTGCTCTATTCATGGATTCATGTTGCAGTAAAATGTGATAATTGATGAATATCTGCGGAAATGGATATGATTGTGTCCTTTTAAATGAGCTAACAATTTCATGCCGAAATCTCAGCAGTGCTATTGTTTAGAATAAAAGGAGACATGCAAATGAGGCCAGGGTGCAGATTGTGGCAGAACAATGCTGGCAGCCTCTTTATTGGACCCATTTATTAATTCTCCATCAGCCAGTTTCCCTGGGAATGAACTGGAAAAATAATTAAAATGATACATGAGGTAAGGAGTTTAGAAATTCAAAAGGTGAAGGCGAGAATTAGTTTAATACGTAATTAGACATGTTATTTGTGACTCTACATTTTTTTAAATGTGGTTCACTGAGGCAATAGGGCCCTATTTTTAGTCCTGGATAGTTAATAAATATCATTTGGGGCTGTTTTTCAACTTACAAAGGCTCATAAATTTTCTTAATAACATTAAGTGGCTAATTGTATTGTACATTGTTAAAATAACTTCTATTGCAAAATCTAATAATACAACAAAAGTTTGCAAAAGCAAGTTTTTAGAGGAGTTCATTTGACAAAATTTCCAAGTGAGATCTGTCATACACAGACCAAACTGAAAGAGTTTCAGCAAAGCATCTGCAGGTTCACGTATATTTTTGCTGCAAACATGATCCAAACAATGAACCTCAAAAAACAGCTTCCTTTTGGTGTGAGTGGTACAGATGGAAAGTCATCCCTCCCAGAGTCCAGGCTGAGTGCTGCCTCCATGGCTGTCGGGAGCAGCGGAATCTTGATGGAACGTGCTTCTGCTGCCACGTCCTCTCAGTGAGACCTCAGCCCTAGCCTCAGCATTGCACATGTCGGGATGGACTAACGTGAGTCTTGGCATGGTACACGTTTGTCTCAACTCCACCTTCCTGTCCTTGCTGCAGTGAAACTCTGTTGTTCGGATGGAGCAGAGCTGAGCTGACTATTCATTGCCGTTCCTTGTTGCTTGGATGGGGCAGAGCTGAGCTGAGCATTCCGCACTGTTCCCTGTTGCTTGGATAGAGCAGAACTGAGCTGACTGTTCCAGCACTGTTCCCTGTTGCTTGGATAGAGCAGAGCTGAGCTGACTGTTCCAGCACTGTTCCCTGTTGCTTGGATAGAGCAGAGCTGAGCTGACTGTTCCAGCACTGTTCCCTGTTGCTTGGATGGGACAGAGCTGAGCTGACTGTTCCAGCACTGTTCCCTGTTGCTTGGATAGAGCAGAGCTGAGCTGACTGTTCCAGCACTGTTCCCTGTTGCTTGGATAGAGCAGAGCTGAGCTGACTGTTCCAGCACTGTTCCCTGTTGCTTGGATGGAGCAGAGCTGAGCCGACTGTTCCAGCACTGTTCCCTGTTGCTTGGATGGAGCAGAGCTGAGCTGACTGTTCCAGCACTGTTCCCTGTTGCTTGGATAGAGCAGAGCTGAGCTGACTGTTCCAGCACTGTTCCCTGTTGCTTGGATAGAGCAGAGCTGAGCTGACTGTTCCAGCACTGTTCCCTGTTGCTTGGATGGGACAGAGCTGAGCTGACTGTTCCAGCACTGTTCCCTGTTGCTTGGATAGAGCAGAGCTGAGCTGACTGTTCCAGCACTGTTCCCTGTTGCTTGGATAGAGCAGAGCTGAGCTGACTGTTCCAGCACTGTTCCCTGTTGCTTGGATGGAGCAGAGCTGAGCCGACTGTTCCAGCACTGTTCCCTGTTGCTTGGATAGAGCAGAGCTGAGCTGACTGTTCCAGCACTGTTCCCTGTTGCTTGGATAGAGCAGAGCTGAGCTGACTGTTCCAGCACTGTTCCCTGTTGCTTGGATAGAGCAGAGCTGAGCTGACTGTTCCAGCACTGTTCCCTGTTGCTTGGATGGAGCAGAGCTGAGCTGACTGTTCCAGCACTGTTCCCTGTTGCTTGGATGGGACAGAGCTGAGCTGACTGTTCCAGCACTGTTCCCTGTTGCTTGGATAGAGCAGAACTGAGCTGACTGTTCCAGCACTGTTCCCTGTTGCTTGGATGGGGCAGAGCTGAGCTGACTGTTCCAGCACTGTTCCCTGTTGCTTGGATGGGGCAGAGCTAAGCTGACCATTCCATGCTGTTCCCTGTTGCTTGGATAGAGCAGAGCTGAGCTGACTGTTCCAGCACTGTTCCCTGTTGTTTGGATGGGGCAGAGCTGAGCTGACTGTTCCAGCACTGTTCCCTGTTGCTTGGATGGGGCAGAGCTAAGCTGACCATTCCATGCTGTTCCCTGTTGCTTGGATGGAGCAGAGCTGAGCTGACTGTTCCAGCACTGTTGCCTGTTGCTTGGATGGGGCAGAGCTGAGCTGAGCGTTCCGCACTGTTCCCTGTTGCTTGCATGGGGCGGAGCTGAGCTGACCGCTCCAGCGCTGTTCCTATAAGTCGTTTCCTGTTTCCCTGTTATTTTGAATATAGGTAGATGGCCCAGTAATTCCATTTCTGCAAACCTAAGAGTGTAAACATTTCATAGGATTATTGAACTTAAAGTGATAGGCCTAGCTGGAAATATATTTTACCCCATACCTACGCGTATTTCTTTTTAATGGGCAACTGAAAAGTAATTTTAGTAACCAACCTCCCATACCACTGGAGAAAAAATGAAAACCACAGTAATTTCCATGTATTAAGAGCCCATAAGTGCCCATCATTGTCATACACAGTCCGCACCTGTTAGCCTGTTTAACCCTCCCAGGAGCTTGCACGGGAGCATGGTCAGATACTCGCCTTACAGCCCGAGCTGCGGCCGAGGGAAAGAGGTTTTGTGCCTGGGAGGCGTGCAGATGGGTCAGCAGTCAGACCCTCCTGGGAGCTGCGGGAGTGACTCTCTTTTTGGTGGAAGTGCGGGCCCCCTCTCCCCGCTTAGCCCTCCAGCCATTCCAGCTAGTCAGCTTCTGCAGGAGCGCAAGCACTTTCTGGGGTGGGTTCCCGATTTTAGGCTCTTTGCTTTTATAATCAAAGTTAAAATGGGAAACCGTTCATTCGCTCAGGGCCGGCGGGAAGGAGCCAGTGCTGCTGCTTCCGTTCTTTCCTTTTAAATGAGACCCTGTCCATTAATCATCCTGTGGTTTGATCTGTCAATCCAGAAACACTTGCTAATGCTTTATGGCTGTGGTTTGCTGTGGTTCTGGGAAAGAGGAAAAGAAACGAGCCAGCCCTAATAAATAAAAGTTATTTCCTCATTTGAATTTCTGAGTCCAGAGAGTCAATATGATGCAGACATCAATCTTGTTATTCTTGAAGTGGAGAGACAATTTCTCATTGTGTGTCACCCTGGGTTGTGATGATAAAACGTGGTGTGTTTGGCTGGGCTCAGTCGTGGCCTCTCCTGAGACCCACTGCCTTTTTATATTGCAGATTACACACTTGGCTTAATGCTAGAAGCAGGCCTGTGTTCCCCGGTCTCCAAGACCATTGGTACAGAAAGCTTCGCATTTCTAAGGTGGTTTGGTTTGTCATGTGTTCTTAGAGATGATGGTTTTCTGCAGCAGCCCTCTCAGTGTGCTCAGAAAGGTAAGGCATCCAAAGCAAGGCATGGCCAGGAAGTTTGTGGGCTACTCTGCGAATTATGAGGAAAAGAGGAGAGGGGCAGAGCCTGGAGAGGCTGCCCTCCTGGGGTGCAGGCCATGGAGGCTGTGGAGCTGCCCACCTGCCCAGCTGGCAGGTGGCAGAATTGGGACTGAAGGTCAGCCCCCACTCGTCCAGGCTGCAGCTTCCCCTTTGGGGCCACTCTGCCTCCTTCACCGTCTCTCCAGCACCAAGCAGTTGTGTGATTCCTAACAAGTGTCTCAAGTGCCTGTCTGACTTCCTGCCACAGTCTTCTGTGCTTTCCAGCAGTGTGGTGCCTGGTCCTGCATTTGGCCAGCCGCGGAGTACCAAGTGTTATCAGTGGCGTGGCGTTCCCTTTTGAGCTCGCGTGTTATGGTTGAGATGCAGGGGCTCCTGTCCCTCTGTGCCTTATGCACTGGGCCACACCCCAGTTAGCACCCCTGCTGTTTCCCAGGGCCACTGTTGCAGACACCCAGGACGGTGGCTGACTTGGCTCTGCACCCCACACCCTGTACAGGGGTCCTGGCATGCTGGCAAGCTGCTAAGAGCTGGATAGATACACGGTGGCACCCTGATCTGATTTACTTGGTGTCCTGTAGGGCACACTTGTGAATACCCGGCAGCCCTCTGTGTGGGTGGAGACCGTGAGAACCTGTCCTCGGCAGAACATGTCGTGGTCTGGTTCAGCAGACCTGCCTTGCCTGTCTGCTGAGGCCCGCATGGAGCCTCTTGCCCAGCTGCAGACCAGTGGGTCACCAGCCCCACACTCCTACTTGAAGGATGGCTGGCTCTAGGCAGCTTTTTCATTCCGAGGTCAGATTTGAATGTAAAACTGAAAAGTTCTAAATGTATTAAAGGCTTTCTTTTGGGGCTGGAATATGCAATAGATTTCCTATCCCTCTCAATTCCCTCTTAAAATTTAATACTGCCATAAAAATGATGGATAACAAATTATTCCAGGAAAAATGATATTGAAAGACTCTTTTAACTGTTGAAGCAGAAGTACAGACGTAGCAAAGAAATATATGTGACCGAGAAAACTCATGAGGAAAGGGGAAATCATGTACCTTGTGGAAACCACATCCACACAATGTTGTTCCAGGCTGTGGAAAGCAACAATTTTTATTCCAGGTATTGAAGCACAGAATCTATTTCATGCTGCTGGTGGTTTTATTAACATAGTGGCACTATGCCTTTGTAGAATTCAGTGAGCAGCTGTCCCTCTTTGGAGCGCCACGGAGGGAGACTGAACCCACACAGCTGCTATCAGAAGCCCCTTCAGGGTGCCTTCCACAGAGCTCCACCAGCATGCCGAGGCTGTGGGAAGAACCATGAAACCTCATAAATATATATGACGATTGCATGTACCCATAATCATTAGAAACAAAAATTTAAAAAACACAGAAAACCAGGAGGGCTCTGATTGCTGGGTCTGGGATGTCCCCACTCTGACAGTGCTGGTAGCAGAAGGAAGGCCTGACAGCCAGGCCCCGGGGCAGGTGGTAGGAGGGAAACGGATTTAAAAATCAGACCGGACGCCTACTCCCTACAGAAGTCGGGGTGTAGTTAATGCAAGGGCAAACAGCCCTTTATTCCTTAGCAGGCCTTGAAGACAGCACCCCATGGGAGGTTTTTTAAAAAGATAATAGGCTGTGTTTCAGGCGGGACACAGTAGCTCACACCTGTAATCTCAGCTCTTTGGGAGGTCAAGGAGGGCCGATCACTTGAGTCTAGGAGTTTGAGCCCAGCCTGAGCATAAGATAGCGAGACATGGTCTCTACAAAAATTAGCTGGGTGTGTGGCATACATCTCTGCTCCCAGCTACTCAGGAGGCGGAGTTGGGAGGATCGTTTAGGCCCCGGAGCTTGAGGCTGCAGTGAGCTCTGATCGCACCACTGTGCTCTAGCCTGGGTGACAGAGTGAGACGTTGTCTCAAACAAATAATAAAAAACAACAGACAAACAAAACCCACCAAGTATATGATTCAGACTTAACATCCTGACACTCGTTTTCACTCCAAGGCAATGAAGTGATGATGTGGACAGTGCGTGTCTTAGTCCCGAGCACCTCCCAGGCTAGGAATCCAAGCCAGGTTATGGCTTAAATGGCCACCGGTGGAGCTGCTGGCTGGGGTTGCCCGGATTGGCTCTGCAGACCCGCTTGTTTCCCATGTGTGTCAACACGTCTATTAGGAGAACTGAGGGGAAAGGACTGCTCGGTATCAATGATTTCCAGTTGGAAATGTCTCCATGACAACTCAGGAGGTGCTAGAAGCAGGTACTTTGTTAATTCTGAGTCTTAACCCTTCCCAGGCAACTTCAAAACCTTTTCTCTGGAGAGAAATAGGCTTATTTAGGAAAGGCGTCTCTCATTGTTCCTAAGCCACATCCGCTCAAGTAAATAATGTACTTTTTTGTGCATGTTTAGAAAAATAGATACACACAGTCTAATGGCCCCTCTTCGTACAATTTCATGTGAGCTCTTCTGGAGTGCTTTTTGAGAGGCAGCCCCTTGGGGACCTGGGAGTGATGCTGTTTGAATTCTGTTGTGTTGGTTCTGTGAGGGACAGAAGCTCCATGTCATCTCGAGAGCCATTCTGCCACTTCCCTGCCTGACTGTCTTTGCTGGCACCTCCACTGCCCATCAGATCAAGTCTGCACACCACAGCCTAGCTGTGAGGGGTCCTTTTCATCCAGCCTCATTCATCAGTGTTCTTGTGAGCATCTGCTCTGGGTTAGGCCCAGACCTCCTGGGTTAACAGATTGAACAAAGGGTGCAATAGAGAACCAAAGTGCTAGACCAGGAGTTGGCAGGGACATAGATTCCTGCTTTGCTCCTTGTGTGTGTTGGGGAGGCTTTGTAGGGTGCTGAGCTTTTAGTATCGACTATCACATGATCCTCAGAACTCCCAGAGATGCTGATAGAACAACAAAAACAGACTTTTAGCTGGATGAGGGGGCCCATGCCTATAATCCCAGCAACTCACGAGGCCAAAGTGGTGGGATCACTTGAGGCCAGGAGTTTAAGATCATCCTGGACACATAGAGAAATCCCATCTCTCAGTGTTAAACGGTGACCACGAAATGCATAGAAATGGAACATGCAAATTCTAAATTAGTAGAGGGAAAAAGGGAGAGGTAGAAAACCTTGATCAATACAATAGAAGGTATAAAATGAGAAGAAATATTTTTAAAAAACAGTGCAAGTAAAAATCATTAATAAGATATTTGAAGTAAATATTGAATGTTATTTAAATAAATGTAAATGGCCTAAATTTGCCAGTTAAAAGACAGTGATTCCTGAAATTACTGTCTTTTATCTATGAAATCAGCTGTGGTATTCATGATTGACACATACAAATATAAGGACACAGAAAGTTTTAAATTTTATAAATGGAAAGAAATACAGAAGGAAAATCTTGACTATAGAAAGCTGCAGTGCCTACACTGATATCAGACAAAACAGATTTTAAGGCAAAAAGTATTCATGTTAGAAGATCTCTACATGATGGTAAAATACATAAGTCACTAGGGATATGTGGCAGTTCTGAATGTACATGCACCTAAGAAGCTTTGCCTTGCAGTATGTTAAGTAAACGTTGCCAGAATTGCAAGGATAGATTGACAAATTCGTAATCATTATGGTAGATTTTATCTTACCTCTCTCATCAGTTGATATGTTAAGTCAACAATCAGCAAAAAGTGAGAAGGCATAGAAGATTACAACAATACTTAAACAAGCTTGATTGAATGGTCGTATATGGAGGTCTGCACCTAAAAACAGAGAATAACATTAAGCGTTTGTAAAAATTGAGCACACCAAAGGCCAAGCAAGTCTCAACAAATTCCAGCAAATTGAGACTGATATATATGTATATGTTTCACCATGGTGCATTTAAAATAGAAACCAGTAAGACAAAGAGAACAACAATACCAAATCCCCTGCATTTGTAATTTTTTTAAGTGTACTTTTAAATAATTAAACAGTAATTGTTTTGGTAAGTGATTGGGTGTTTATTAATACCTAGTAAGAACTGACAGAACAGAATTTGGACAGCACCGCTTCCAGGTCCCTGAGGGGCTGGAGTCTTGCAGGTCAGGGAAACTGTGAGGATGGGTTTATCTCCTGCATTTTCTTCCGCTTGTTCTCCCTCCCATGTTTCTTGTTCATTCTCCTCCCTGACCTTCATTATTCATCTCTCCATTTATATTAGTTCGGTTTGCTTTGGCTGCATGTGACAGGTGAAAAAAAAATTTAAAACAATATATCATCTCCCTGTCACAAAGTAGAGTATAAAGGTAGGGATCTGTGGCACTCTAAGATCATTGATGGCACCCATCTTGATACTCCGATCTTCTCGATGTGCTGCCTCATAGTCCATAAGGGTAGCTTGAGTTCCAGCCATCGTGCCAGTATCCCAGCTAGCAGGAAAGAGGAAGTGGTAAAGAAGGGCATCATGCCTCCTTCACTGAAGGATGCTTCCTGAATATTACCTGTACTTTTGCCTGCAGCCTGCACATTATTGACTGTACTTAGCTGAAAAGGAGACCAGGCACATGACCCCTTGTTCCTGGTGCCAATGGCCCAGCTAAAAATTGTGGATTCTCTTATTGAAGAAGAAGGGGAGAATGGGTATCTGGGTTAGAAGCTGGCAGACTTGGCCATGTCATTCCACTGGCCGTTCTCCAACCCTCTGTGTGCATTCATTACTCATGAACATACTGTCTCCTCTGCCTAGATATCTTCCCCTCTTTCCCTCTTTCCCTGTGAGTGTGGACCTTTTCTGGGGACTCGATCTTCACCAGTGCATGAGTTCTGGCTTGGGATGTAAGTTAATTGTGGCTCAGGGCAGTTTGTCTCTTTAATCTGTGATCCCGGGTTGCTGTGGCTCCAGAGTTGTCTGCAGTTCTTACCTTTCTCCAAGGCCTGGAGAAAGTTGGAAGTGGTTTCTTTTTTTATTGCTTCTGTTCTCCTGGGGGGTCTGAAAGGTCTGTGTTCAAGTTCCAGCTGTATGCCTGGTGATCTTTAGTTACACACTGAGTGTTTATTAGCTGTTTTAAGTTGGGAGCCCAGCAGTGAGGTGCCCACACTCTGGTGGGGAGTGAGACAAGTAAAGAGGCAGCTAACACGGCAGAGCTCGGAAGGCTATGGCGGCAGAAGGACGGGGACCATGGGAGCAGTGAGCCGGGCCATTTGGCTTAGTCTGAGGGGTCAGAGAAGGCTTTCTGGGATAAAGCTCATTCTGTGGCTTATTTTCCTGAGCCTGTGTCTTCATTTTTAAAACGGGATAGTAATGCCTGTGTGCCATGATTTGAAAAGGTTAAAAGAATTTGCACAGAACTTGGCAGGGCACACAACATGTACACAGAAGTGCCGCACGTTTTTCCTGCCTCTCCCAGTTTGCACTCTTTCCTGGAATGTTTGTCTCAGTGTTTCCTTGCCTCTTCGGGCAGCATCTTCTATTTAGCACTTGAAATGTACAGACCGTGGCCATCCATGTCCATCTGTTACAGCAGTGTTCTGGCTCTGCATGCCAGGCCCGTCCACGGAGTCGCTTTGTTTGATCCTGCAGACACCCTTGAGGGGGTAAAGGTGTGAATTCAGGTTTTGTGGATGAGCAGGGTATCATTTGGTAAAAGTATATGGCGGTGCCGTGGAGAAAAATGGAGAAACCTGCTCTCCAGCTGTGAACTCGCTCCTCTTCCCTCTGCCCTTGGTCTTTGTATCACCTCTCTCCCTGAAGGGATGTGAGTATGTTTCAATCTATACTGTAAGATTTTTGCTTTTAAAAAAGAAAAAGGGGCCAGGTGTGGTGGCTCATGCCTGAAATCCCAGCACTTTGGGAGGCTGAGGTGGGCGGCTCATGAGGTCAGAAGATTGAGACCATCCTGGCCAACATGGCGAAACCCCGTCTCTGCTAAAAACACAAAAATTAGCCTGGCTTGGTGGCACATGCCTGTAGTCCCAGCTACTAAGGCAGAGGTTGCAGTGAGCCAAGATCACGCCATTGCACTCCAGCCTGGGTGACAGAGCAAGACCTCTGTCTCCAAAAAAAAAAAAGGCTTTCCTTACATTCATCTGAAGTCTGTCACATGGTAGGAATGCTCCCACAGAGATTGTCTTTTCCTCGGGAGCTGCTGTATTATGATAGAGAGTATTGGGGTGGAAAGGCTTACAGAAGGACATGAACTGATTCCATTGGTTTACAGAGCTCTCAGCTACAGTAACCTCCGCTGTGCAGAGCCTCCCTCTTTGCCCTCTCTAAACACTGTGTATATATATACAAACGAGAGAGCTATTTTACATGGCTTGGGACTCGTTATCATTGAGTCGGTAAGTGAGGGTGTGGGGCGACATCTTAATAAAGAAACATTGAAGTTTCATTTCTAGTAGGTCAGTAAAATAGCCACCTTCCCATTGAAAACAAATAAAAATGCTAGAAAAACGTTTGTAACAGCACATGGAAAGGGGTTAATGGAAGTAAACTCTTACGAGGTTCTTACAGTTAAGTGGTGTAAAATAACTTAAGATAAACTCAGGTGAGGTAAGGCTATGTCCTATAAACCCTAGAACAACCACTGGCAAAATCAAATGTAGGTGTAAAATCCTTGTAGACAAGATAAAATGGAGTACTGCAAGATATTTGATTGATTCAAAAGAGGGCTGGATGTATAGGAAAAAAGCGACTCACAGAAGAGAACATCAAAAGCAATAGCAAGATGGTAGGCTTACACTTAGTCATATCACCACTTACATTAGATGTAAATAGATTAAATACTTCAGTTAAAAGACTGAGATTGTGGCCAGGCACATGGCTCATGCCTATAATCGCAGCACTTTGGGAGGCCGAGGCTGGTGGATCACGAGGTCAGGAGATCAAGACCATCCTGGCCAACGTGGTGAAACCTCCTCTCTACTAAAATACAACAAATTATCCATCTATGGTTGTGCATGCCTGTAGTCCCAGCTCCTTCCTTGGGAGGCTGAGGCAGAGGAATTGCTTGAACCTCGGAGGTGGAGGTTACAGTAAACCAAGATTGTGCCACTGCACTCCAGCCTGGCAACAGAGTGAGACTCCACCTCAAAAAAAAAAAAAAAAAAGACTGAGATTGCAAGAGTGAATAGACAAGCAAGATCCAACTATATGCTGTTTGCAGATGAAGCACTTTAAATATCATAACACAGATAGGAAGAATGATTTTTAAAATGTCTCATGCAAATTCCAGTCAGTGGAAGGCTGGCTACATTAATATCACATTAGGGAGACTGTAAGACATGCCTTGGCATACTACCTCAGCTAAAGAAGGGCTTCTTTTTTTTAACGATAAAAGGTCTGTTAACCAAAAATGTGTAAACTACCCTGAATGTGTTAACATGACTTCTAATGACATGAAGCACAAATGGACAGACTTGAAGAGCATAGATAAACTAGTTAGAACCAGAGATTTTTACCCAACATCAGTGAAAGAATATCCAGTTTAAATAAAGTTGTCAAGTAGCTTGCTTGATCTCATTCATGTTTATGGAATTCTACATGTAACAACTGCAGATACCCAGCAGTCTTCGCAAGTACTTAGTAACGAATCACCAGGATTTCCTGGGGCGTAAGTCAAGTCTGAAAATTTTAGCAGATCGAAGTTACGTGGTATCTGTTATTTAACTCTAATAGAATTAAGTTAGAAATCAGAAAGATAAAAATCTTAAACTTTTAAATAATCCTCCATTCAAAGAAGTAAAGGGAAAAGAGAACATTTTTTAACTGGATTATAAAAATGTAACCTTTGAATTTCTTGGGTTTTAGCTAAAGCAGTGCTTGGGGGAGCTAACCATATACCTGTGAAAATATATATATATATATATTATGTTTGTACACACACACCACACATACATATACATATATATGTACACACACATATACACATACATATACGTATATAAGTACACACACACACACACACACACACACACACATATATATAAAAGAAAAGAAAGACTTAGAATCAGGAATTTTAGTTTTCACCTTCAGAAGCTAGTAAAAGTAGAGGAAATTAAACCCAAAGGAAGTAGAGGAAGGAAATAAAACTGGAAAGGGCAGAAATGAATGAAATAGAAAATGGGCAAACAAATGGAGATCAACAAAATAAAAAGCTCAATAATATTGAAACATCTCCAGCTAGTCTATTGCATGAAAGAGAGAGAGAGGGAAAAAAAATTACAAATATGACTGAAAGAAGGGACATCACTACAGATCCCACAAAGATTAAAAAGATAATATTATTAACAACTTTATAGTAATGATCTTAACAACCAAGATAAAATGGACAAATTCCATGAAGTATACAAATGATCAAGCTTTGTGCAAGCATACCTCAGCTACTAAGATGAGAAAAAGACTTTATTAGAAAATGGGAAACCACGATCTTTCACTTACATAGATGCAAAAATCCTTGATGAAGCATTAGCAAGTTAAATCAAGTAATATACAAAAATGACAGTACATCATAACTAAGTGGTATTTATCCCAGGCTTGCAAGGTTGCTTTGACCTTCCAAAAATCAACCAGCGTGACTGACCACATTAACAGAATAAAGGAGAGAACAATATGACCATGTCAATAGATGCAGCAATAGCATTTGACAAAAATTCAGCACCCACCCATGGTAGAAACTCTCAAACCAGGAGTAGAAGGACACTTCCTCAGTGTTGAAAGACATTCCTAGAATCTGGTGACATCATCAAGTGCTTTCCCCTAAGGTGAGAACAAGGCAAGAATTCTGCTCTCACCACTTGCATTTCAGTATTCTGCTGGGGAATGTAGCCGGGGTCCTCAGTCACGAGAGTGAAGTAAAAGCATGAGGACTGACCAGGAGAAAGCTCAGTTGTCCTTTGGATCACATGGCTAGAAAAAAATTAAGCATCTACCAAAAAAATGGATGCAGGAGACAAGGTCAATGCTGAAACCTCAAATGTATTTCTGTACATTAGCAATAAACAATTGGAAAATAAAATTTAGAAACTGATATCATTTATAACAACATTACAAATCCTAAAACCACTTAGGGATAAATTTAAAACTACTCAAGATCTTTACACTAACAACTGCAAGACAGTGTTGAGAGAAATAGAAAAGATCTAAACATATGGTGAGCTGTACCATGTTTTATAAATACAAAGACTTAACATTGTTAAAATATTAATTGTCAGCTGGGCGTGTGGTGGCTTATGTTTGTAATCCCAGCACTTTGGGAGGTTGAGGTGGGTGGATCACCTGAGGTCAGGAGTTCAAGACCAGCCTTGCCAATATGGCAAAAACCCGTCTCTACTAAAAATACAAACATTAGCCAGATGTGGTGGCAGGCGCCTATAATTCTAGCTACTTGGGAGGCTGAGGCAAGAGAATCGCTTGAACCTGGGAGGCAGAGGTTACAGTGAGCCGAGATCACACCACTGCACTTCAGCCAGGGTGACAAAGTGAGACTCAGTCTCAATAAATTAAAAAAAGACAAGAAAAATATTTATTGTCCCCAAATTGAGTTTTAAAGTCAGTGAAATCCTAAGCAGATTTCTACTGATCTTTATTGTAGACATAAGCCAACTTATTCTAAAATTTATATGAAAATGCAAAGGATTTGAGTTAATAAAATTTGCAAAATTCTGTAAAAGAACAACTAAATTGGAGAACTTAACCTCTTGATTTTAGAACTTCCTACAGAGAGCTGCAGTAATCAGGAGAGTGTAGTATTGATGTAAGGATAGATAATGGGATAGGGGAACCAAGTAGAGATCTGACAGGTCAGAGGACAGACAGGGAGGATATATTTATAATACACTCATCTGACAAAGGACCCACATCCAGGCTGTACAAAAACTCCTATAGGCTAACATTACAAAGACAAATAGCCCAATTTAAAAGTGGAGAGAAGGTTCAGACAGACACTGCGCAACAGAAGATATTCTAAAGGCCAAAAACACTTGAAAAAGTACTCTACATTGGCTGGGTGCAGTGGGTCATGTCTGTAATCCCAGTACTTTGGGAGGCCAAGATGGGTGGATCACGAGGTCAGGAGATTGAGACCGTCCTGGCTAACATGGTGAAACCCTGTCTCTACTAAAAATAAGAAAAAGTAGCAAATCATGGTGGCACATGCCTGTAGTCCCAGCTACTAGGGAGGCTGAGGCAGGAGAATTGCTTGAACCTGGGAGGCAGAGGTTGCAGTGAGCCAAGAGGCATGTCACTACACTCCAGCCTGGGCAACAGAGTGAGATTCCATCTCAAAATGATAATAATAAGTACTCAACATTATTAGTCATCAAGGAAATTCAGATTAAAACTGCAAATAAGATACTACTGCATGCCCACCAGAATGGTTAAAAATAAAAGAATCCACAACACTAAATGCTGACCAGTATGTGACTCAGCCAGAATCCCCAGGCACCGCTGATGGGAATGTTAAGTGGTACCACCACTTTGGAAAACTGGCAGTTTCTTATAAAACTAAACATATACCTAATCAGTGATTCAAGCAACTCCATCCCTAGGCATTTACAGGAGAACTGAACATTTATGTCCACAAAAAAGTACTTGTACAAGAATGTTGATGGCAGCTTTATTCATATTAGCCTAAAACTGGGAAGAATTCAAATATCTTTCATCAAGGGAATGGATAAACAAATTCATATAGAGCAGTGCTGTTCAGTGACAATGTGGATGAATCTCAAAAACATTTTAACCAGCAAGAGAAAACTGCAAGAGAGAACATAGTGCCTGATTTCACTTACATGAAGTTCTGGAACTGACAAAACTAATCAATAGTAATAGAAATCAAAACAGTGGTTTCCTCTGCTTAGCAGTGGGCAATGCAGGATCGCTGGTAGGGCATGTTATGTATCTTGAGAGGGATGTGGATCCCACTGGTATATTCAGCTAGCAAAACTCAGCAAATAGTATGCTCAGATCTCTGTATTTTAAATTATACACCAGAAAAAGCTATTAACATCATTTACAATGTTGAAATCTAGAAATATTTAGAAGACACACACACACACACACACACACACACACACACACACACACACACACACACACACACACACACACACCGAGTCAAAACATGAACCCAAAGTAAGTGGCCTCCTGATGACGTTTTCCAGATCTGGTTAGCTTGGGCTTCCATGTGCAAGACCACCTCAAGTCCTTGGGACAAAAAGAAACGGCCACGGTTCACCACAGGTGTGAGGCTGAGGGGAGAACTCACTAAAGAAAGCAGCCCAGAGGGCTGCATCCTCAGGTGAGTCTGCACTGGGAGCAGCCCCTGTCCAGCCCCAGGGAAGGCTCCTTACCCCTGTGTTGAATCTGTCTGTGAGTGAGGCCTTGGCAGACCCTCTGCTTAAGGGTGAAAGATACATTATTACCTTAGGGAGGCAGGGTAGGAAGAACCATCACACACGCTGGCAGGAGGATATTCAGATGGCCAGAAACACTTGAAGAAGTGCTCAGCGTTAGTCATCAAGGGAGTTCAAGTGAAAACCCCAGTGAGGTACTACCGCGTGCCCACCAGATGGCTGACAATGAAAGGATTGACCGTGCTAAATGCTGACAAGTGTGTGGCACAGGCAGAAGCCCAGAGGATTCAAATTAATAAAATTTACAAACTTTTATTAAGAGGCAAAATAGGAGTGATAGTATTTGGATTTGCCAGTGTACGCTGTTATAATCAACTGCAAAAAGGAATTTGGCTTCACGGGAGAGTTGAGGTTCTCTACGGTCTCTACGGTCCAGGTGTTCCACTCCTAGGTAATATGCAGAGAGAGCTGCACTGTCCAGAGCGGAGGCTACTAGCCACGTGCAGTTGTTTAAATGAATAGATTGAAACATTACATTTCTTGGTCATGCTCGTCACAGTTCAGATACTCCGGACCCATCTGTGGTCGGTGGCTACAGGATTGGCAGCACGGACACAGACATTCCCATCATTGCAGAATTCCTTCCTGGGTGCTGCTTGAGAGCAGTGATTCTCCAGGGGTGACCCCTGGACCAGCAGGATCTGCATCACCAGCAAGCACCTGGGACCAACCCAGATGCCCATCAATGATATATTGGACAAAGAAAATGTGGCACATATACCACATAGAATATTATGCAGCCATAAAAAACGATGAGTTTGTGTCCTTTATAGGGACATGGATGAAGCTAGAAACCATCATTCTCAGCAAATTGACACAAGAACAGAAAACCAAACACCGCATGTTCTCACTCATAGGCAGGTGTTGATCAATGAGAACACATGGACACAGCGAGGGGAACACCGCACACTGGGGTCTGTTAAGGGAGGGACCGCGGGGGCCGGGGAGGTTGGGGAGGGATACCACTGGGAGAAATGCCTAATGTGGGTGACGGCGGGGATGGAGACACACATGGCATATGTGTACCTCTGCAATAATCCTGCAAGATCTGCACGTGTACCCCAGAACTTAAAGTACAGTAAAAAAAAATGCAGATTCGTGGGTTTTGTTCCTGAATGATCTGCCGAATCTCAGCGCCTCACAAGCCCTCCAGGTGGTTCTGGGGAACACAGTTATTGACAGTCACGGGGCTAGAGGGACTCGTGAAAATGTGCATGCAGATTCCAGCAGCTCTGACTTTTAATAGCAAGAAAGGAGCAAAAACTAAATATTCAGCAATGGAATGGATAAACTGTGGAGTGTTGTCGGGGAAATGAAAATTAATAATGCTCTGCAGCTCCATGAAGTAATGTGAATGTATGAAAAGTCCCTGGTGAATACATAGCTTATGCTTATCCTCATCTAATATTCAAAACCAGAAGAAAACAACTGTGGTACAAAGATAGAGCAAATTGAGGAAATGATAAATGTACAATTTAGGACAGTGTTTACCTTGAAAGGGTGAGACTCTCGTGGAAATGGCTGGCTTCAGTGAAAGTTACAATCCAGAGGTTCATCTTCTCCTTAAACAGTAGGTGGTAACTCGAAGGCTTCTGGTTCTACTGGCGTTCTCTTACTTTCATACTAAAACACTATTTTGAGGCCAGGCGCGGTGGCTCACACCTATAATCCCAGGACTTTGCGAGGCCAAGGCAGGCGGATAACCTGAAAGTCAGGAGTTCGAGACCACCCTGGCCAACATGACAAAACTCCGTCTCTACTAAAAATACAAAAATTCACCTGTTGTGGTGGCGTGTGCCTGTAATTCCAGCTACACTGAGGCATGAGAATTGTTTGAACACAGGAGACGGAGGTTGCAGTGAGCCGAGATCGTGTCACTGGACTCCAGCCTGGGTGATAGAACAAGATTCTGTCTCGTAAATAACTAAATTGATATCAACTCAATATTTGGTTAAACAATTAAAAAATATAAAACTATCAGAGTTTTTGGTTAATCCTGAATTAAGTTTTTCCAGAAAGTAACGTAAAGCACCAAAAATACTCCTTTATCTGTGGATTAGACAAATAGTTTATTCATGCAATCTTAAACTTTCCATCTCATTATTTATTCTTAGGCATGGAAGGATTAGAAGCAAAATGCTGGGCATGGCTCTCCAGTCAAACTTAGGCCACAGGCAAAATAGGAGTGATGGTATTCAGATCAAAAATGACTGAGGAAAATTGCTTGAAGTTAATTATACAGAGTCATTTTATTGTAGTAAAACAATATTAAATAGATCTGTCACAAGTCCTCGAGATAAGAAAACAGCCAAAATCTGATAGAAAGATTACAGTTGTAATAGAGAACTTTAATTCTTTCTTATCAGTGTGTGAGTTATCAAATAGAAAAGGGCCAAGGAGTCAGATGACACGGTTTTATGGTCACATGAATATTCGTTCAGTGGGACTCCAGAGATGGGAGAAGAGCTGGACGTTTCTGAAGAAGTCCCGTTGCTGTCTGCCCACACGTACGTGAGCACTGGCGAATGTGCAGTGCTCACCAGACTGAACCGTGATGCAAACAGTTGAACCCGTGTGCCTAGATGAAGCGTTTGAAGCAGCTCAGTGTCCACTAGAATAAACAGTGGTAGAATGTGTAGAATGTCAGTTGACTGTGGCATCAAGACGTGTCCCTTGGGCACTGCAGCCCAGCCCTCTTCTGGGAGTCACACGTAGAGCACAGGAGAGGAAGAGTTGATCATTTCCCCTTCTACTATAAATTAAAACTGTAGCCATGGCTGGGTGTGGCGGCTCATGCCTATCCTATAATCCCAGCACTTTGGGAGGCCATGGTGAGCGGATCACCAGAGGTTGGGAGTTCCAGACCAGCCTGAACAACATGGTGAAACCCCGTTTCTACTAAAAATACAAAATCAGCCAGTGTGGTGGCGCATGCCTGTGATCCCAGCTACTCAGGGGGCTGAGGTGGGAGAATCGCTAGAAGCCGGGGGGCAGAGGTTGTAGTGAGCCGAGATCGCGCCATGGTACTCCAGCCTGGGCAATGACAGTGAAACTCCGTCTCGGAGCAAAACAAGACCAACAACTATAGCCCTATGTGGGTAGAGAGTCCGGGGCGATTGCTTTTTGTTGTTTCTTACAACGACATGTGAAGGTAATGTTATCTAATGCCCAACAGTGGAGAGCTGTCGACCCATGGCAACTTTCCTCACACGCCGAGAGGAAAGAGGGCAGACGGCCTCGAGGTGAGTGCAGGGTGGAGGCAGGGACCCAGTGAGAAGGAGCACAGTGGGCGATCCACACTCCCTAGCAAAGTAGCATATGCCTGGACAACTGTTGGCCCAGGAGCCATCCAAAAGATCAGTTGGAGAAAGCACGAAATGCCGTATCTGCAGACCTATCATCATAGCACTGTTTGTAACAGCAAAGGACAGCTTTCCAGCAATGTGGAGCTGGTTGAATGAGCTATTGCCCAGCCCCGACCCTGCACCTGGAGTTCTGCGTGGGGCAAAAGGAATGTCGCTGCTGATCTCTTCATTGCATCACTGTTTACTGGAGGGTGCAAGGTGCAGAACTGTGTGACGTCTCATCACTTACCTGGTGTGGTTGGCAGAATGTGAGTATCGCACACACGTGTGCGTGAACAGAAACACTCCTGTTTGCTTGTATTACAAACAAAACAACAGAAATTTAAGAGCAAACCAGAAACCAGTGAAAAAGGGTTGTGGTCCGTATGGGGACGATGAGACAGAGGAATGATCGGACCAAAGCCTCACTTCTCTTCTCTGAATGTACCTGTTTTATGGTTTTTTTACCTTTGAATCATATATTGCTTCACATAATTATAAAGCCAAACTCAACCCAAATTAGAAAGCTATTCTTTAAAGCAAGAACAAAGTCAAATGAAAGGAGAACCTAAAGTATATATTAAGTCGGTACTTTAATCACACAGAGAAAAATGACTTCAGATAGACTTTGAAGCAATTTGAACGTACAACCCCAGTAGGATATATCTAAAGCAAAAAAGAATTGCAAAGAAGTTTTCAAACTTCAGATTGTTGGCAGTATCATTAGTGCTGTTTGAAACTATGCCTCATACATCTTGACAGAAATACATATTTGCACATCTATTAAGACAAAGCAGGTATGTAATTAAGGTAATGTTAGAGGAACCACAATTTCTAACGTAAAAGACAATTAAGCATAAAATCAAAGAAGTAAAACACCTATAAGCTTAAGTATGAATTAAGACTCAATATGAACTTTTAATGCATTCTGCCCTTTGAAAGAATAAGTAACCAGCGTTCCTTAGAGAAATGTGTGATGCCAGGAGATGTTTAAGATGAATCTGGAACATCTAGTCATAAAGCAAGCAAGGGGCTGAGTGTGGTGGCTCACACCTGTAATCCCAGCACTCTGGGAGGCCGAGGCGGGTGGATCGTGAGGTCAAGAGATTGATACCATCCTGACCAACATGGTAAAACCCTGCCTCTACTAAAAAATGCAAAAAAAATTAGCCAGGTGTTGTGGTGCACACTTGTAGTCCCAGCTACTCGGGACGCTGAGGTGGAAGAATCACTTGAACTGGGAGGTGGAGGTTGCAGTGAGCTGAGATTGCGCCACTGCACTCCAGCCTGATGTCAGAGTGAGATTCCATCTCAAAAAAAAAAGCAAGGAACTTCCCATAGACTTTTGAGGTCATGCCAGAAGCCCAATTTGAAGGGACTCCCTCTAGCCAAAACTAGGAACATGAAGCATCAGAAAGAATTACGATGGCAGTTTATTAGAACATACCTAGTATGTTAAAGTGTATGAATTCATAGTAATTTCTAAGTAAAGCCCTTACTAGTTCACCCATGAAGGTTGCTAGGGCACCAACGGGTAAGTGAAAGGAAAGATTCGGGCGGGCACTCTCTTTTCCTGGTAATCAGGGTTTTTTTTTTTTTGAGACGGAGTTTCGCTCTTGTTACCCAGGCTGGAGTGCAATGGCGCGACCCCGGCTCACCGCAACCTCCGCCTCCTGGGTTCAGGCAATTCTCCTGCCTCAGCCTCCCGAGTAGCTGGGACTACAGGCGTGCACCACCGTGCCCAGCTAATTTTCTGTGTTTTTAGTAGAGACGGGGTTTCACCATGTTGACCAGGATGGTCTCGATCTCTTGACCTCGTGATCCACCCGCCTCGGCCTCCCAAAGTGCTGGGATTACAGGCTTGAGCCACCGTGCCCGGCCTGTAATCAGGTTTTTTAAATTTTGTTGTTGCTATTGCTGTTTTGAGGGCAAGTTATTCCCTATGGAAGAACAGTGTCTGTAAATGCAGAGGTGGTGAAGGAATTCCAGTGTCACCCTAATGAGGACTTGAGCCAGTGCTCACCCGTAGCACTGAAAACCGTGAGAGGGAGCTTGTAGGAGACTTGATGATGGATGGTTCTGCCTGGTAACACCTGCACCTGCCACTCAGTGACAGCATCACAAGGAAGGAGACACCGGACATTTCACGCCTCCTGACGTGGTGAAATGTGACGGCCACAGGTCCAGCAGCGAAGCGTTCTCACACACACACAGATCCCATCTGCGCCGGATCCAGCCTTTAGACCGTAGTCCCGCTTGCAGGGAGTACCAGGGAAGGGAAAATGGATAGAGCTTTAGCTGTTTACATGGGAGTAAACAGCCCAAACTAGAGTGTGAAACATCTACACGGCCCAGACCAGATGTCTTCCACAGAAGCACAACAGAGAGGTAACAAGGAGGAAGGAGGGAACGAGAGACTTTAAACGAGTGACAGAGTTGGCTCTCAAGTGCACTGTGCTGTGTCATTTGGAGCACGATTAGAGCAAAGTGACAGCAGGAAGACACATGATCGGGAGACACGCAGGATCACATTAAGGAATCGTGGCTAATTGTTTAGCTGTAATACTAGGCTTGTGATGATGTGTCTAAGTCGTTATCTCTGAGAGAAGCTGTTTATGGTTGAAATGTGGTGCCTGGGATTTGCTGTAGAATAACCCAGCAGCGTGTGGGCAGAGCGGGCGTCAGTGATAAATGGCATTGGTCACATAGTGATAGATGGACCCCGAGTGATGGATACAGAGGGGTCTTTCTGTTGTGCTTTTTACTTTGGGGAATTCTTGAAAAGTCTTACTTGAAAATGGTTTACACATCACGCCACACGTAGGCGTACACACGGTCCGAAGCACACATGTGCACACCAAGGTGGGAAGCCTGGCCTGGGTGAGCTCATGTAGGAGGAGGGAGGCCTGCAGGATGTGGAGCCGTCACAGTAGTCACAGGTGTGGGAAAATGGAGGTGACACGGGGACAGTTTGACCGTCTTGAAGATCCTGCCTTGTCTCTTCAGGTTGTGCAGAACTTGTATAATTTTCCTTGTTTTAGCTCCTAAGAAACTCTTCTCACTATTCTATTTTCTGTTACATGGAAGAATTCCGTGGTTAATGGCTATTAGGTGAATGTGAATTGTTTTCGTTCCAATCTGTTTCAAAGCAATGAAAGTCTCCTTCAAAGCCTAATTTTCAAGGGGACAGGTGGTGGTCCAAGGTCCTTGTAAATGCCCAAGTGTTAGTGATAACAGGCCAGAACAGCCCGTGTGAAGCCTCCAGGGAAGCAAAGGGGACTGAACTTGAACGTGGTGTTCACTTCTTCCCAGTCCCTGCCGTGGGCAGCAGTCCTGTGCTAGGTCTGTGGAGTCGCAGAGGGGTTGGGGGGTCCTGATCTCTAGAAGCTTATACCCCAGCAAAGTGGTTCTGCAGCTCCACCTCACCTGGACAGCATCTCGGGAGCTTGTGAAAGGTGAAGATTTCAGGGCTTCCACCCATTCTGCTAGGAAAGGCCTGCATCCCCCAGCCCATCTCCCCGTGTGGCACACACTGAGCTGGGCAGAAAGGACAAGGACACAGGCACATGAAACCCAGTCCCTGCCCAGGGAGCGCTCAGCTAGACAGGGCATCTTGGAGGCGCGTAGACGCTTGCCACTCCGGGTGGAAGCTCTCCTCTGTGTTCCAGCAGCAGAGTCACTTTGGGAAATCCCAGTCAGTGCTATCAAAAACCCAGCATGAATGCCCTTTACTGTCCTGTTGAGAAAATGAGCGCCTCTGTCCCCTCTCTGGTTGGATGCTAGGCCTGCAGAAGCTCTCCTGGGGTGTTCGGTGGTGGGCCCGGTAGCCACAGCCTCTGCGTCCTCAGCGTCCCCCTCGTTTGCCCGGTTTGGTCATTTGCAGTTGACAGTGCTGGGGAGTGGGTGGCCGCATGCTGGCAGAGACAGGGATGAGAAGTCGTTTTCTGGGGAGCCGCTCCTTGGGCTGCTTCTCGGGTCCTGGGCACCTGGCAGGCTGCTTCAGCCTTCACAAAGCAGTGCCCTGAAACTGAGGACCCCAGGCCTGGGTCTCAGAGGTCCCGAGATTTTCAGAGTTTATCCAGCTGGACTCTTCCTTTTCCAGTTGAGGAAACTGAGGTTCTTTTGCACCTAAGCTGTCTGTTTCAAAGAGTTTTCAGATGAGCACTCACAGTGAGATAGGTTTTAACCTATCGTAGGCTTCACCATTCTCTTAACCACCTGTTTTGGGGACAGAGCTCTGTGATATGATGATATATGCACTTAATGTCATCTCTGATTCTTACCATAATTTGTACCAGAAAGTGTGTACTCCCGTACTGGACTTCATGATTGCCATCTTACGATGAGCAGTTGGAAGCTGAGACAGGGACTTCAGTTTGCCCTGCACCACATGGGGTCGCGTTATGGTCCAGGCCTGAGTTCAGCGCCCCTGCTCTTTCCCCAAGAACAGAACAGAGGGCATGGCTGTGCACTTGTGTCTCAGCTGTGCACTGGAGGGATGCTGGAGCAGGGCGCCTTACCCTGGCCTCAGGAGTCCCTGTGGGGAAGCAAGCATCCAAGCCAGTGCCCTGACAGGTTGCAGGGGGAGTACAGCCCCAGAGCACAGGACAGAGCGATGTAGAGGGAGCCTGCAGCAGCCCGGAAAGTCTCAGTGAAGAGGGACAGGACTCACCAGAAAGGATGGGGCCTTGGGTGGCGAAGGCAGAAGAGGGCGCTTCCCAGGCCAGGAGAGCAGGAAGGAGGCTCAGGTGAGAGTGGGTGAGGATGCCCAGGAGTGGAAGCTGGAGGGGAGTGGCCTGGCGGGCACCTCGCATGCACGTCCCAGGAGCAGGCTTGCAGGCCACACAACTCATGCGCACAGAGGTGAGCTCGTGTGTGTGTGTGTGTGTGTGTGTGTGTCTGTGTGTCTGTGTGTCTGTGTCTGATGCAGGCCTGGCAGCCTCGGTCTAAAGACATGCCCATCTGCAGGCCTCACCCAAGTCATTGCAGGGCTAGGGACAGGACGCGGTCGCTCACTGAGAGCCGCCACACACTTACTCCTTCTCTGACCTCTGTGCTCTTTTAGCTATGTTTAGTCTACAGAGAGAGTTGAGGCTTTCTTATTAACTGGGGTGATGTCATTTCTTGCTTCAAAGAAAAGATAGTCAGGGCTTGTAGCGGTTCTCTTCCCTTTGAATTTGCCAGGAACGACCTTGACAAAATTAAGAAAGCAGTGAAGTTCATCAGTTTGTACAGGGTAGCAGAAGTGCCTTCAGAGTGCTGCTCACGGACCGCATGGTAATACAGCGTTTTCTAGAAATGCTGAGTCATCAGACATGTAATGTTGAGATTTGGGAAATGGGAGGATGAGCACTGAGGGCGGCTGAGGTTAGCAGCCGAAAGTTAATCCTTCTTGCAACTTAGTGGCAGCTCTGGCCCCCACAGTCGTCTTGAGCTTGTATAATTCATGACGTTTTGACAGAGCAGCATTAAAAGGTCTTTGATTTCATCCATAAAAGAGATAGGCATTTGCAGGCGGCACGGTACTTGTGATGGGAGCCTGTGAAGTGAGCTGCCTCCCCGAGGTGCCTTGGCGGCCAGCGGCCCTGTGATCTTGCGCCGAGTCTCCTGTGGTCTTTTCCAAGCGCCTGCTGGTGACCTTGCATCTCTCCTCAGACCGTTGCTAAAATATGCAAATCAAGGTTGTTTTTTGTGTTTGATTCTTAACTAGTTTTTGCTGGTGTGCATTTTTCCTGATTAAGGATCCTTGCCTTCCTGCAGGGCCAGCAGCAGCAAAGGATGAGAAAGAGCAGGTTGGGGGAGGGGGCTGCCTCGTTCACTCTGCAGACTCTCAGCCACCCACCAGAAAGGCTGGCTAGGCCATTCCTCATCTGAGAGCCCTAGGAGTTCCCAGCTCCTCAGCGCGTGTTGAGTTTTCGTTAATACATTGAATATTGAAACCAGTCACCTGCTATATAGAAGGACCTAGGAACACAGCCGTGGGAAACAGCTTTCAAAATTGAAGATGGAGGCAGTCTGTCATCACTGATCACATCGTTGATGATAGATGTGGTCATTGCTCTAATGGTTAATTTATGTGTCAACTTGGCTGAATCACCATCGCCAGATATTTGGTCAAACATTCTGGATGTTTCTCTGAAGGTGTTTTTTGGGTGAGGTTGTTACGGAAACAACAGGGGTTTGGTCTGTGTCCCACTGCTCACTGCACAGAAAGCCAATCACTGAGACAATTTTTGCCAAGGAAGAAGACTTTAATCGGGTGCCACAGCCCAGGAGATGGGAAATCAGTCTCAAATCCATCTCCCTGACTGACTGAAATAGAGCAGGGACAAAACGTAATGATATATGGGAAAGCAGGGAGGGGTAAGCAAGCAGTCAGGATGAACGAGAGGCTTGGCGTCTAGCTGTCTGGATGCTGTGACCTGGGGAGTTTCAGTTCTCTGATACTTTTTGAGAGGCTTGCAAGTCTTTTCCTGAAGAAAGAACTCGGATAAAACAAACGTTAGGTTGTAAGCTTTAAGATCAGATGGGTCAGTTTCTAAGTTTGTCAAAAAAAAACTATCTGTGGGACTATTGGGTGGGTTTCAAGGTTAACATTTAAGTCAGGGGACTTTGCATAAAGTGATGGGTGACCCTCCATAATGTGTGTGGGTCTCATCCCGTTCGCTGAAGGCCTTAACAGAAAAAGACTGACCTCTCCCAAGCAAGAAGGAATTCTGCTGGCTTTTGGACTTAAACTAGCCCGCCAGCTACCCCATCAGGTTTTGTTCTCATCAAGCCTTTGCAATTGCTTGAGCCAAGTCTTTAAGATCAGTGGCCCCTGTGTATTTATATACACCTATGTGCACATATGTCATGTGTGTTCTGTTTCTCTGGAGAACTCTGCCTGATACATCAACCAAGAATAAATATCCATTAGGAATTTTAAAATTTCAGTATATTTGGCCAGGCACAGTGGCTTACACCTGTAGTCCCAGCACTTTGGGAGGCTGAGGTGGGCAGATCATGAGGTCATGACTTCAAGACCAGCCTGACTAATATGGTAAAACCTCATCTCTACTAAAAATACGAAAATTAGCCAGGTGTGGTGGCGTACACCTGTAGTCCCAGCTATTCGGGAGGCTTAGGCAGCAGAAGTGCTTGAACCCGGGAGGCGGAGGTTGCAGTGAGCCAAGATCTTGCCACTACACTCCAGCCTGGGAAACAGAGTGAGATTCTGTCTGAAAAACAAAACCAAAAAAATCACTATATTTATGTTTTTCTCTTATACTATATGTCTTTAAAAGGCTTATTTCAGTTAGAGCGTGTTCATAGATTAGACCAGAATCCCAGGACCGAGGGGCAGACCCTGTAGGTCATTCCCCTCCCTCAATCAGCCCAATCCCAGGACCGAGGGGCAGACCCTGTAGGTCATTCCCCTCCCTCAATCAGCCCACAAGGCTGCAGAGATGAGAACCCGTCCTGTGACTCACTGAATTTGATTGGCTGTGACCTTTGTCATTTAACCAATTGGAATGTTCTCAGGCATGGATAGACACATGCCAATAAGTATCTGGCAAAAGATAACATGCGTGGCTTTGAGCTAATGGATGAGTCACTTGGAGTCCTCCTGGATAGCAACAGGCTCATTGATGCTTTAGGATTTGGCCATGTCACGAAACGTGATACACAGCTCTTACTACAGCCCATGCCCTAACCGTGGAGGTGCTGTCATGAATTTTAAAATGGCCTGCTCTGCATTACAGACTGGTGATGGTGTAACGCAGTGGTCTGGTAATGAATATTTCAAAGGAAATCATAGCAAAGATTTTGCTTGTGCAGCTTAAGTTGGTGCATTTGAATCTTAGCAGAGAACGAGAAACAATTTCTGTCATTTGAATGGCCTCAAAACCACATCTACGTAAATATGTATATGTGGGGGAAATCTCCTGAGTCCAGAAGGCTGTTTGTTTTTATTTCATGCCAAAAAATTATAAGGAAAATGGAACAGTGCAATTAAAGGTGAAATATTGTTCCTTTTATCACAGCCTCTCCATTATGCAAAGTAGAAGGAAAATTGTTTCTTAGCCTTTGTTCCTCCATTTAAAAAAGGGTATATCATACATAAGTAATTTGCATTTAGTTAATCTTAGTCATTTTGAGCTTTCATTTTATAAATACAACTAAATCCACTGCAGAACCCGGAGCAGTGTTAAGAGAACTCATGAGTTGAGGCACCGGGATTTACCCACTGTCTCCCAGCTGGGAACTGAAGGAGAAGCACAGCCCCACCCTGTCTCCCCTGAGCTTCTCTCAAACACCAGGGCCCTGGCCCTGAGGAAACTCAAACAGTTTTTCTTTTGTTTTTGAGACTGAGTCTCGCTCTGTTGCCCAGGCTAAAGTGTGATAGCATGATCTCGGCTCACTGAAACCTCCACCTCCTGGGTTCAAGCGATTCTCCTGTCTCAGCCTCCCGAGTAGCTGGGATTACAGGCACCCACCACCACACCCGGCTAATTTTTGTACGTTTAGTCATGTTGGCCAGGGTGGTCTCGAATTCCTGGCCTCAAGCAATCCACCTGCCTCAGCCTCCTGAAGTACTGGAATTACAGGCGTGAGCCACCCCGCCCGGCCCTCATGACAGTTCTTAAGGGAACAATCCTGCAGGAAGACCCTTGAGAGGAAGGTTATGGGGCTATCAGGAGCTGCCCCAGGCCTCTGTGCCTTTCCCCAGGAGGAGATGCTGGGCGGGTTGAGTCTGAATGACAGGCGAGGGGGTGGAACCAGAACCCTTTCCCAGGGATGCGCTGGAGGTTTTTTGAAACCACTCAAGAGCTCTCTGCTGTTTTCTCATCTGCAGAGAAAGGTGCGGTGTGCCGACCCTCGGAGCCCTTCCAGCCCTGGGGTTTTACACGGGCCCAAACAGTGAGGGCCTCGAGCACCAGAGAACCGAGGTGGGGCGGCATGGGGCTGTGTGGATGGGCTGCAGGCGTGAGAGTGTGTAGGTGTTGGCAGACAGAGCTGAGATCGCAGGTCAAGGGCAGTGTTTAGGATGAAAACTCTAGGAGGCTGAAACCCAACTGGGCGGCTTCCAGGCCCCAGCTTGGTCCATCCCTGCAGTCGCAGCCTGGTCCTGGCTTGTTCTTAGTACTTCACACAGTGCCATACAGGGGTGAGGCCTTGGGGAACGATATGGTTTAGCTCTGTTCCCACCCAGATCGTATCTTGAATTCCCACGTGTTGTGGGAGAGCCTGGTGGGAGGTAATAGAATCATGGGCACGAGTCTATCTGTGCTGTTCTCATGACAGTGAATATGCCTCATGAGGTCTGATGGTTTTAGAAGGAGGCATTCCCCTGCACAGGCTCTCACTGTTTTGCCTGCCACCATCTAACGTAAGATGTGACTTGCTCCTCCTTGCCTTCCGCCATGATTGTGAGGCCTCCTCAGCCATGTGGAGCTGTCAGTCCAGCTAAACCTCCTCTTTTATACACTGCCCAGTCTCAGGCATGTCCTTCTCAGCCGAGTGAAGACAGACTAATACACTAAGGGGTGAGGTGTGCCCTTCCGCCCCTTCCTGCAGTAGGCTGCCTTCTTCCAGGCACAGCCCTCCCTACCAGTGGCGGGCCTCAGAGTGATCGCCTGGTCTCTGGTTAGAGTTAGAGCCTTGGCTAAATGAGCTTTGGGCTTCTGTAAGACAGTCTGTGAGCTTGCGGGGATCTGCTTGAAAGAACCGTATTTCTCTTCCACTGCAAAGTGTGGGAACGTCCCAGTTTGCGTGGCGCCCACGGGAACGCCTGGGCCCTGTGGTTCAGTGTGGTCCCAGCAGACTCGTCAAGCCTCAATCAAAGCTGCGTCCTCTTAATCAGTGATTAAGAGAGGAATATTGAAAATATCTGAAATAAAAATTGCCAAAGTGTCTTCTGTATTAATCACAACCATATTCATCACTCGTCAGAATCCTAAAAGAAATATTCCTGACTCATCCGTTGAATGACACCTGAGTGTTTCCCCTGCAGTGGCAGCATGGGGAAGACTGGAGGTGTCCCCCCAGCCACAGAGGGAAGTAGGGACAGACTTAGGGGTTGCTTCACTAGGACTGCAGGATGCTGGGCCGGCCTCTACAGCCTGTCGCTGCCCTTGTCGGGCTGGGGAAGTCCTTCCAGCTTCTCCATCTCTCCAGACCTTCCCTCAGTCCCAGACCTGTGGGCGTTTCCTGATGCAGTACCCAGCTGCTGCAGCCTCGCCTGTGGGACAAGGCAGCCAAGGCCCCAGGAGGAAAGGAGCGGTTTACCCAGCATCCTCCGTCCTCGGGCCGGATGTGCTTGGTTTCCAGAGCCAGGGGTTCCAGGGTTTGACCGTGTTTTGGGGTTCTTCTCAAGTGCCAGGGCTGTAGCAGACCCGCAGCAGCAGGAACCAGCTCAGCACTGGGGGCCCACGAGGAGGAGTCACGGGACAGAGTGGGAGGACCGAGTTAGGTGAATGGGGCCTCAGGTGCCTTGAGGGGAACTGGGGGCTTCATTTTCCTTGATGGAAGGTGTCCGACCCACTGTCCACGGAGAGACAGAGTTCGCTCGAATAAACCGGATTGCAGGCTGGAAGAAAGTCCTTAAGTTCAGGCTTTATTGGGAAGAAAGAGCCTCAGGGCGAACCAAAGGGGAAAGCAGGAAGATGGCCGCTCCGAGCCTAGAGGGTTAGAGCTTTTTATAGGGGCGGGAACAGGAGGGCTTGGCGGGGTGCTGACTCGGCGGGTGGTGGTTGGTCAGGCCGGCGGTCGGGCAGGAAGCCTTCCGGGGGGAAGAGCTTGTTGGGCAGGAAGTCATTAGAGAGCTGATAGGGCAGATGGTGATTGGTTCAGCCGGTCGCTAGGCGGGAGGTGGCTGTAGTCAGGCGGGAAGGTCAGAACGGTATGTAGAGGGCGAACTTCCTCATCGGGAAGTTAAGTGGGGAGGGCGAACTCCCTCATCGGGAAGTTAGATTTTTCCCATGTGGCCAGGGTGGCTGGTTGTCTGGGCCGGCTTTCTAACAGGGGCAGATCTTTTCCAAACAGAAGGATTTTAGCTGATGGCAGTGGCAGGGGGACGGGGAGCCTCTGGCTGTTAGGATCCACTTACTGACACGTCACTCACTACGGCGCAGATTGCACGTGGAAGACAGTGGACCCTGCTCCAGTGATGTCCAGGACGTGCCTGGTAATCTGCAGTTGGCAGGGTAGCTGGGCATCCCACCCCTGATCCAGAATATTCCACACACCTGATGGTAATTCCTCATCTGGTCTTTTTGGTTTTCTGCTGGGAGGAGAAGGGAGAGCTTGTAGTTTCGCAGGTGAGCAACCCAAGACCTTTGTTTCAGCATAGAGGGAGGAAACCGGACCCTGGGAGAACGGGGGATCTGGATTTGCAGAGCAGGCCTGGTGGCATGGTGGTGGGCGATGCCAGAAGTGGCCTCCTCAAGTGAGTCAGCCAGCGCTCCCCCCACAACCCCGGGGCTTCTCCAAGCCACAGCCTCCTTCCACTTGACCCACCCCAGGCGTGCGGGGGGAGCCCCTGGTCCTGAGTGGGCTCAGGCCAAGGCTGGGTGCGCAGGGCTGGCCCGTGGCCACTGCTCATGCCTTCCTGTTTACCGACAGAGTGCTGGGTGATATTTATTGTCTGGATTAAGCTTCATTAAAACAGAGGCCCATTTTCCATAGATGATATGAATTTTTTATTTATTAAATTACTGTTTTAATATAATTTACCAAGTCCTCCAAGACAAATAATCTACTTAAGTGACGCCATGAAGCTCCGCTCTCCCCTAGTGCTGTGTTTCTGTGCAACTGCGGTCTCTCCGAGGCCTCGCTCCTTGCTTGGAGCCATCTTGTGAGCTGCAGGATTTACAGCCCAGCCTTATTAATTCTGAGTAGGAGTGGGTAGGCGGGCTGGCCTGAGGCTGACCTTTGTACTCCATGGTTAAATAAAAGGCTGTTAAGCAAATTCAGAGTGTAAACAGGATTCCTTGGAGAACCCATCTTTCTGGAACATCCCCGAGTACTCCAGAAGACCTTTCCCTCTCAGTATTTGCAATGCTAATTACCAATCATGCATTCCTTAGGGTGGGTTCCCTCAGGGCCTCAAAGACCTGAAGGTTTTTGTTTGTTCAGGTCACCTAAGGTATTTAAAACGAAAGAGGCACATTTCTTTTTTCTTTTTTTTGAGACAGAGTCTCACTCTTGTTGCCCAGGCTGGAGTGCAGTGGTGAGATCTCTGCTCACTGCAACCTCTGCCTCCTGGGTTCAAGCAATTGTCCTGCCTCAGCCTCCCAAGTAGCTGGGATTACAGGCGTGCGCCACCATGCCCGGCTAATTTTGTATTTTCAGTAGAGATGGGGGTTTCTCCGAGCTGGCCAAGCTTTTCTCAAACTCCTGACCTCAGGTGATCTGCCCACCTCTGTTTCCCAGAGTGCTGGGAGTACCAGCATGAGCCCCGGTGCCACCTGGCTGAGACACATTTCTTTAGGAACATTCTCAGTGCCAAGCTTCCATGTACCCAGCCTGGGGGAACTGACAGGCTCCTGGTAACCCGAGTTCGTGGATTTTGGGGGTGTGTGTGTAATTTCATTCAGTCTCCTTTCCTACTCTTAGGCTTGGAGCTGGGTTTATAATGAAGAAGGAGTCACTGAGGGAAAGCTGACACGTGGGACACAGGGCCTTGAATGGGACAGTGTGGCACAGGCTGCAGGGACATGGCTAGGGCTCCTGGGAAGAAAGGGTGGAGACAGCCCACTGCTTGGGAGAAAGGGGGAAGATCTTGGAGAATTAATGGGTTTCTCTAGACAAGCAGGATTCCCTCTGGGGGTAGCAGAGTGTCTGAGAGCCAGGGCCTGAGAGGGCTGGAATAGCAGATTCAGGGTGGGTAGCGGCTGGATGTCTGGTCTGCTCTATTAAGGAGTTTCTACTTTATCCCGAAGGCAATGGGTATTTAAAAGTAAAATGGTGGCATGATAGGAGCCTGCCAAATTAGAAAGGGCATCCTAGTTACAGCGTGAGAGGGCTGCCATGCCCAGAGAATGTGCCATAGGGGCCTCAGTGGAATTTCACTCAGTTTAAATATGTATCGATTTTAATTCCAACAGAAACAAGCATGTAATATGTTAATGGCTGGCTGTATTTTAATGGATATTGAGGACTAAGCTCTGATTTTTTTTATCTTGCCCAAATTCCTATCTTAAGGGGTCTGGCGAGTCATGCCCTACCGTAGATTCTCATCACATTCTCTCATTCTCATCACAATATATATTTAACCCTATATATCATGACTTACTTTCCAGCCTGACTCTGGCATAACATTATATGGCAAAGAAGAAAGTCAAAATATTTCACCCCAAAACACGTTTCTTTGCAGTATTTTAAAATGGCAAAGCTGTTCTTTGTGGGGGGAAATTTGCATCTGTAAGAATCTTGGCTGGGCACGGTGGCTCACACCTGTAATCCCAGCAGTTTGGGAGGTAGAAGTAGGTGGATCATGAGGTCAGGAGTTTGAGACCAGCCTGGACAATATGGTAAAACCCCATCTCTACTAAAACTATACAAAAATAGCCAGGTGTGGTGGCATGTGCCTGTAGTCTCAGCTATTCGGGAGGGTGAGGCAGGAGAATCGCTTAAACCCGGGAAGTGGAGGTTGCAATGATCTGAGATTGCATCACTATGCTCCAGCCTGAGTGACAGACTGAGACTCCATCTCAAAAAAAAACAAAAAAAACAGGAACCTCTATTAACATAGCTAGATTTTTTTTTCTTCCAGGCCCTCCCAATCCTAAAGAGATTAAGAGTCTAGCCCTTTTTAAAGATTCAATAGGTGGCTCGTGCCTGTAATCTCAGCACTTTGGGAGGTTGAGGTGGGCGGATCATGAGGTCAGGCATTCAAGACCAGCCTGACCAACACGGTGAAACCCCGTGTCTACTAAAAATACAAAAGTTAGCCAGGTGTGGTGGCGCAGGCCTATAATCCCAGCCACTAAGGAGGCTGAGGCAGGAGAATCACTTACACCTGGGAGGCAGAGTTTGCAGCAAGCCTAGATTGTACCATCGCACTCCAGCCTGGCGGCAACAGAGTGAGACTCCATCTCAACAGCAACAAAAAAGAAGATTCAATAGGAGGCATTTCTGTGTATTGTCTCTAAGAGCAGCCACTGTGAGACCTCAGAAGAACCATGGTATCCACAGTCTTTTATCTTAACTTGAACATTTCCTTTCTGTGATCCCAGGTCTTTAGACAAACTCAACTAATTGTCAACCAGAACATGTATGAATTTACCTGTAGCCTGGGAATCGCTCCCCCCACCGCCCCCGCACTGCCTTTCTGGAACAAACCGATGTATTTCCTAAATGTATTTGATTGATGTCTCATGCCTCCCGAAAATGTATAAAATCAAGCGGCACCCTGGCCACCTTGGGCACATGTTCTCAGGACCTCCTGAGGGCTGTGTCCCAGGCCATGGTCACTCATGCTTGGCTCAGAATAAATCTCTTCAAATGGTTTATAGAGTTTGACTCTTTTTGTCAACAGTATGATGAAAAAACTAGCACGTCAAGCCTATACTGCAAAGCCACAGCAGTAATATACTTAAGATTCTTAAAGAAATGAGTGGATTGAAGAAAACAATAATAATAGGGCAGAGCCTTCCCTTTCTGGTGGTGTGGTGAACGTGCTGTCCTAAAGGCCCTCCCGTTTTTGGTCTGAATACAGCAAGTAATGCTGATGTGTTTGTAAAAAACATAAGCACAAAGGTGAGACTATTAGAGACCAGGAAGCTTGAGGAAATACAAATCTAGAGAGATACGGGAGCAGCATCAAAGCTGGTTTTTACCCAGGGGTATCTGCCAGTTGATTTTAATGAGCCACTGGTATGACTCAAAACCCGGGGACTGTTCAGAGACTGAGCAGGTGCTCGTGTTTGCCTTTCTTAGCCTCAGCCATGGAGGTTAAAGGAGGAAGAAAGACCTCTCCTCCTCCTCACACTTTCCAACTACAATACTACATTCATATGGGTTGGGAGACCCACTTTATTTGACCTAAAACATTGCAAGCTAAAAATTTCGTTTAACGTAGTCTGGGGTATCAGTACCCTCAGGCTCCAGAGAAGCAAATATAGTCCCCACCCCACCTCAAAGAAAAGCCTCAAAGAATTCCAACAGATACACATTCTAAGTAGCATAATGACGGGAGAAGTCACGGAAGTACAAGGAAGCGAGCCACCACGGACGGGAACCAGCAGTGAAAACAGACTGCAGAAAGAGATCTACAGAGGTTTTAGAATGCTCTGAGATATGCTATAAAAATAAGCTTAATACATTTAAAATAATACAAAGACTGAAAGAAGGGGTAACTGTCACTTTACAAGGCAGCTCCGAAGAAATAACCAAGGTTCAAATGTAATAGGTAAGTGAAACAAATTGTGATACAGTTGAAGAGATGACTAATGAGCTAGAAGAGACATTTGAGGAAAGTACTTCTCCCAGAGAGACAAAGAGATGGAAGACATAGAAAGAGAGGCTAAAGGAAATGGAGAATAAATGAAAAGACCCCAACTCTATCCAATCAGAGTTCTGAGAAAATAAAGAGAATGGGTACAAATGGATGTTCTAAAGGATATAATGGATGACCGTTTCCAAAATTGATGAAAACAACTTGTTCTCCAGATTCAGAAAGACCAATATCTCTAGAACAATAAATATCACAAACTGCAAAATGTCCCAGACGAAGTATTCAAAAGCAGCCAGAGAGAAAAGTTACATTACTGGTGAAGGAATGACAAATAGATTGATAGCACGAATAGTGGAGACTGGAATATGATGCAGTGGCATCTTTTAGAATAATAGTCAACTTAGAATTATATACCCAGCAAACTGTCTTTCGAGAATGAGAATAAAGACATTTTCAGACAAACGAAATCTGAGAGGTTTTACAATCAAAAGACCCTCTCATTAAAGGAGCTTCTAAAGGTTGAATTTCCAGAAGGTTAATAATTTCAGAGGAAAGGTCTAGGTGCAAGAATAAATAATGAGGAAAAAAAGAGAATAAAGTCATAAATAACTCTAAACAAACATTGATGTAAAAAGAACAAGAAGAATATCTTAATTTATAATTTTTAAAGAGTCACAATAGAACTGACATTCTGGAAAACATGAGCACATGGCTACGGAAGATTAGGTCAGTGTATGGTGCTGGTATGAACAGAATTAAAATATTCTTAATTTTTTACTATTGTTTGGGAGGAGAATAAAGATCATTTTAGACCATTAAGTTAAATATACATGTTAAAATTTATAGAGGGCCCATTAAAATAATAGAAACAATTCAGTAACTTCCAGATTAATTGGGGTTAGGGCATTAGAATGTAGAGGGAAGTAGATTAGTTCACATGTGGGCCAGAAAGAAAAATGATACAAACAGTCTAAAACACAGTTCTGTGCTAGTTAGAAGAGAAATACAAGGAAGTAAAGAACGGGGGAAACCCAGTAACCACCAACAAATAGAAATTAAGATTTTCAGGACACTATTTTCAATGTCATAAAAAATATGAACTTGTTAGGGAAAATCCGAAAGCAGACATGACGGACCTATACTGAGAAAACCGTAAAACGCTGGTGAAGAGCAAGAAGATCCGATTAAACAAAGAGCAAACTGTTACCTTATTCTCTTCCCAAACAATATAAAAAATTAAGAATATTTTAATTCTAGTCATACCAGCACTATACACTGACCTAATCTTCCCTAGCTGTGTACTCATGTTTTCCAGAATTTCAGTTGTTACTTTTTTTTTTTTTTTTGAGACGGAGTTTCGCTCTTGTTACCCAGGCTGGAGTGCAATGGCGCGATCTCGGCTCATCGCAACCTCCGCCTCCTGGGTTCAGGCAATTCTCCCGCCTCAGCCTCCTGAGTAGCTGGGATTACAGGCACGAGCCACCATGCCCAGCTAATTTTTTGTATTTTTAGTAGAGATGGGGTTTCACCATGTTGACCAGGATGGTCTCGATCTCTTGACCTCGTGATCCACTTGCCTCGGACTCCCAAAGTGCTGGGATTACAGGCTTGAGCCACCACGCCCGGCCTCTGTTGTGACTTTCTAAACACTGTAAATGGAGATCTTTTCTTTGTTCTTTTCTTCCTGTGGCTACTCCTCCCGGACTTCTTCTTGTTCTTTTATGCATCAGTGTTTGTTTAGAGTTACTCATCTCATCATCATGAGTCAGAAGACTAGGTAAGTGAAGAGCTATACCATGGTCATGGGTCAGCAATCCCAGCAAGCTTTTCTGTACAAGTTGACAAAAAGGTTCTAAAAATGTATACGGAAATGCAGGAGACTTAGAATGGCCAAAATGGCCTTGAAAAAGGGGACAACATAAGGGACCAGCACTAGGTAAAGTGTCATCTTTTCAACAGATTGCTGGAACAGTCGCATATCCACGTGCATACAAATGAACTTCCATATTCTTTACCATATGCAAAAATTCAAATGGATTATAGAGCTAAAGTAAAACTTAAAACTTACAAACCTTCTAGAAGAAAACCTTTGTGTCCTTGAGTTAGGCAGTGACATTTTTAGATAAGACACCAGCAGCATGATCTGTCAAAGAACAAAGTACTAGGTTGAACCTCATCAAAATTTAAAACCCACAGTCTTCAAAAGTCACTGTTAAGAGGATGAAGAGAGAAGGCGGGGAGAGACATTTGCAAAGCATGTCTTTCATAAAAGGTTTATATCAAAGCTAGTGGCAGTTTTTTCAAAAGGTAAACATACTCCTACCACATGATCCAGCTGTTCTGCTCCTAAGTATTTATCCAAGCAAAACGAAAGCATATATCCATTCAAAGATTGGTACACACATGTTCATGGCATTTCTCTGTGTAGTAGCCCCAAACTAGAAACAATTCATCCATCGACAGCTGAATGGATAGATGAAGTGTGGTATATCCATGCATTGGATGCTGCCCAGCATTTATAGAAATGAAGTATTGGTATGTGCAGTGTCATGGATGAACCTAAGATAATTACCCTGTGTGGAGAGGCTAGACCAAAACCAAATGTGTGTATCATATGCCTCCCTTTATTCAAAAGTATTGGAAATGTAAGCTTATGTGCAGTGACACCAGGAAGTCAGTGATTGCCTGGGACTGGGAAGGCTCAAAGGGAGGATTTAGAAATGGGCACAAAGAAACCTTTGGAGCAATAGACATATCTATTACCTTGGTTGTGATGGTGTTTTCCCAGGTGTATGCATATATCAAAACTTATCAAATTATAAACTTGAAATATATAAAGTTTATTATATGACAGTTATACCTCAAAAGAGCTGTTTAAAAGATATTACCCAACAAAAACTGATACATAGTTGTAACCATATTAAGATTACTGCCTTCCCACTGGAGACTCCAGAGCAAAAGCCTGGCTTGAGGTAAGAGATCATACGTATTTACACTGCTCCGTACACCAGGAAGAGAAAACAATTTTGAATTTGTATGCTCCTGATAACATAGCTCCCAAATACAGAAGACAAAGACGGGCAGAACTGTAAGGAGAAATACATAAACTCACTATCATAATGGGAGTTTTGAAACATACCTATTAGTTATTGATAGATTATAAGCAGATGAAAAAAACAGTGAGGATCTATAGGACATGTGGAGAACACTGTTGACTCACTTTTTTAGTGTACATAGGCAGGGCATGCTCTCCAATGGTTCTGGAATACATACTCTCTTCATGTTCTCTGGTCTGCCCGCAGCTTGCCGCTCATTCCTGTGGGTTGTTCGGCCCTTGGTGTTTCTCTCTGGCCCAAGTCACTGGCCACTCTGTGGGCTTGTGTGTCCAGGTGCTTCCCTGAAGTCTCCACCTGGGTCCCTGTGACTTAAACTCGGCAGTTCCAGAGAACAGCCCATGGCCTTCCTGCCAAAACACTGTCTCCTACAGCCTTTTCCACAAACCCTTCCCTGTTGTAGGAATTGGCATCTTCACCCTTGCAGTTGTCGAGGCCAAAAGTGTCGGAGTGGCCCTTGGTTCCTTTCTCTCCTACCCCAGATCTCATACATGTTGGTGTGTTTTTTTCTGCACGACCTTCAACGTACATCTCGAATTTGTCTTCCCACAAGCTTCCCTGTCCCCTCTTGACCCGAGTCACCAGCCCATTTTGAATTTATGATTACCGAAGTGCTCTCACCTGCCTCCTGGCCCTCCTCATTCTACCCTCCCTGCCCTGCCATGTGCCGTCCATTCTCAGCATGGCAGTCGGAGGGATGCTCTGAAGACTGCATATTTCCCTGCCCAGAGCTCTGGGGATCTGGACCACACGCACCTGCGGTTGCCTGCCTCTGCTCACCTTGCTCTGCGGTAGCTGTGATGTCGTCTCCTAGCTGCTTCTGGAAGGTGCCAAGCAGCTTCTACCTGGACTGTTTCTCTGCCATGTGTCTAAATGCCTTTTACCTGGACTGTTTCTCTGCCATGTGTCTAAATGCCTTTTCTGGCCAGGCATGGTGGTTCACTCCCAGTACTTTGGGAGGCTGAGGCGGGTAGATCACTGAGGTCAGGAGTTTGAGACCAGCCTGGCCAACACAATGAAACCCTGTTGCTACTAAAAATACAAAAATTACAAAAAATTACTCTGGCATGGTGGTGGGCACCTGTAGTTCCAGCTACTCAGGAGGCTAAGACAGGAGCATTGCTTGAACCCAGGAGGCAGAGGAGGTTGCAGTGAGTGGAGATCCTGCCACTGTACTCCAGCCTGGGTGACAGAGCAAGACTCCGTCTCCAAAAAGAAAATAAACATCTTTCTCTCTTTGGATGTTTGCTCAGCTGTCACCTTAGGTGACTCACTGTACTGAGATGGCATCCCCCTGTTCACACACACACAAACCCCGCTGTTCACACACAAACCCCCCTGTTCACATTACAAACCCCACTGTTCACACACAAATCCCCCTGTTCACACACAAACCCCACTGTTCACACACAAACCCCCCTGCTCTTCCTGGTCCAATCTTGGCACTGTGCATTTTATTTGTTTACTTAATAAAGCATTGACCGGAGTCCTATAGACGTTTCATGGGCTGTGGCAACCCAAGAGCTGGAGTTTTGGTGTGGGAGAGCCTCTGGGGGCTGACCATGGGCCTGGGCTTCCAGGATGAGGAGGGGTAGCTGAAGAAGGGGGAACAGGAGCGGCACATTTGATGGCAGTGAGGAGAGACATGGCGGTGACTTGAGGAGTGTGAGCCAAGTCCTTCCGCGCCTGTGGCTTCCCATCAGCTTCACTTCCCTGTTCATTTCCTAGGGAGACCTGGACTCTGTGGCCCCGGGCCCAGTGCCCGATCTCGGGCTTGACTGGGCCAGGCCTGGCTCAGCCTTGTTTCGCCCTCTGTGGAGTGGAGAGGGCCTTCCTCACATGCCTGTTGTGAGGAGCAGACTCTGTGCCTGGCCTAGCACCAGCGCACGCTGAATTTGTCTCTTACCCCTTTTGGCTATCGTGTGTGCTAGAGGGGAGAATGAAGACTGCTGCGGAGGCTGCCTGAAGCTCGATCTACTGTTCACATGCTGTTTGTCAGGCTGCTGGCACTGAAAGAGAAAATGGTGTTTGTTTTAATGAGATGAGAATTTCGAAATTAAGGCATTAAGTAAAGTAAGGCAGCACAAGCTTTGGATTTCCCCGAACCTGACTGGACAAACCCTGACTGCCGCAGAGAGCCTCACGGCGATGTTAATGGGTCAACGCATTACAGCTTCTCTCCTGGTTACTTTTTCTCTTTCAGTCTGAACCCGAGGGCTTCTCTCATTTCCACTTGTACGTGTGTGCCGCATTTCTCATGAGATGGAGGAAGGAAATACTAGAAGAAAGAGATTTCCAAGTAAGTAAATGCCTTTTCAAAAGAACCCGAGTTTGATTTTCTACTAGGAGAGAGGTTTGTTAAATTGTAGTTCACGGGTCATTTGTGGAGGAGTCTTGAGAAGCGCTGCTTTGTGTTTTCACCGGTGACCTGCTGGTGGAAAGCTCGTCCAGCCGAGGAGACGAGCCTGGCAGTGGTCACGTGGCCATGGTGGTGGAAACACGGCCCACATTATGAGTTATTAGACGTGGCTGTGTGGCAAGCTCCCCATGGAAGCTGCACTGGGCCGGTGTGCCCTTAGCAGTGTGACCCTGCAGGGTGCGGTGTGTGACCTCTGGTCCCTGGAAGCCTCTTCACAGCACCCGGACTGTGATGCGTTGGGGATGGAGCTGGGTGAGACATCACGTAGCCTGGGGTCCCCTGGCCAGGCCAATGGGAACACACTGGTTAACCTCACTAACTTGGCGACTTAGTGGGAGTGCCCTCCTTGCACCCCATCATCAGAGGCACGTCCTGCGGGGCTCTGTGCTCTACCTGTGGGACCCGCTGTGGACTTGTCTCCAGCACCTGACCCAGCCCACGTGTTTCTCTGTGGGGTGCAGGGTGTGGGGTGCAGGGTGTGGGGTATGGGGCGGAGTGCAGACTCTGAGAGCTTGTGGGGCTCTTGTGGCTTGAGTGGGGAACCTGGAGTAGGTGCTGGCGGAGGACCTGTGAGGTAGATTTTCTTCCTTTAGAGGAAGAGGACTTTAGTTCTTTGATGCCTAGGGGTTGGGTAGAGAGAAGGCTGTGAGTGCCAGAATGTCTGTGGGCACTGAACCCGATGGGAAAGGCGGTGAGAACACAGAAATTACAAACCCCGGGGGTCCTGGTCAGCACAGGGAGTTTGTGTTTGCAGTTGTGACGTTTTAGGAAGACAATGCTACATCCACGGGAGGCCACCTGAGCCAGCACAGCCCAGAACGTGAGACCCAACAGCAGGACATTGGTAGAAGAGGCTTCAAAAGCCCCCATTCCTTGCAGTATTGTGATCTGTCCCTTGGGAAATGATGTGTGGCTTGAAGTCATTTCCATAGGAACAGAATCGCTTTCCCATTCCCAGAAGAAAGGCAGAGACCCTCCTGGTGTTCAGCAACAGAACCAAGCGGTTCAGGGGCCAGGAGGGGCCAGGAGGGGCCAGGGTCAGCTTCCCTTGTTTAATTCCAGAAAGCCAGAGCAGGCAGGAAGGTGAGGCGCTGCCTAGGTTTCCTAGGTCTCCTTGGCTTTTGAGCCTACCCAGGCGTGGTTTGGTTCCTTCCCATCTGTGAGCCTCCTCCTCCCTGCTGGGCAGGGATCTGGGAGCAGGGAGTGGTGAGGTGGGGTGGGGCACAGCTGGGATTGGGGCTGCACCCTGGGCCTCCTGGCCCCTGTGTGGTGGCACCTACTGGAGTGAACGTTGGTCCGGTCCTGTGTGCTGGGCCCGGGAGGTGTGTGCTTTTCTGGAGGATTTGCCACCTCCCCTGCCAGAGCTTGCTGGTCCTCAGGAAGGTGGTTACCCTCATGCACTTGCCCCATGGCGTTTGCCTTGCTAATCCCTCATGCTCCGTGGACGTGGCTCCACAGCCCTGCCCATTTCCCGATGCCCCATGGACTCTGCATGTTGGCATCCTATGGGGCCTCTCCGCTGAGCCCTGCTCCTGCCTCTGCAGCCACTGACATTCAAGCCTCAGAACTCACAGCATGGACTCTGCCTCCCATCTGCCACTTTCCAACTAGACTTTCATGGGGTCTTCAGGGTGAAAGGAGCGCCCTTCTGTGGAAAGTCATGTGTCCCCCCTCCCCTGGGGCCTGCTTGGCACCCTCCACCCCATCCTTGCCCTCTGCCGTTCATTTTACAGTAAGAGGACACTGGGGCCCAGCTGGGGTGAGGCGAGCAGGGGCCCTGCTTTCCCTTGGGATCTGCTGTCCCCTCCATTAGGAACCTGCCACCCACCCCTGCTGATTGGGCCAGCAGACCCTCCTCAGGCCCATGTGGCCCAGTAAGCCCTAGAAGGGCCAGCTCCAACACATCGTGACCCACAGAAAGCTTCTGTGGCCTCAGCTCCAGCGTGTCATGACCCACGCAGAAACCTCCTGTGGACCCCACTGCTGGGGCACAAGCCCTGAACCAGAACTGAGCCTCATTAAATGAAGCAACCATAGGAGAAAAGTTTAAGTGTATTTACTTGGATTAAGAATGAGGTGGGGGCCCGGCGCAGAGGCTCTCGCCTGTAATCCCAGCACTTTGGGAGGCCGAGGCGAGTGGATCACCTGAGGTCAGGAGTTTGAGACCAGCCTGACCAACATGGTGAAACACCGGTCTCTACTAAAAATACAAAACTTAGCTGGGTATTGGTGGTGAGTGGCTGTAATCCCAGCTGCTTGGGAGGCTGAGGCAAGAGAGTCACTTGAACCCAAGAGGCAGAGGTTGCAGCGAGCCAAGATCACGCCACTGCACTCCAGCCTGGCGACAGAGCGAGACTCTGTCTCAAATTAAAAAAAAAGGTGGATTGTGAATCTGAATGGCATTAAAAAGGAGTGGTTTAGGAGTTCTGGATAGAATTTGTACCAACAAAGAATGGGTCTTCTAACTATTTATGGAATACTTCCAAAAAGTCATCATGCATCCTCGGCCATAAATGTTTCCAGAATAAACAGCAGTGACATAAAGTTTGTTCACTGAGCATAATGCTTTGAAATCAGATCACAATAAAGTTAAAATGACACAACCAAGCATTTGGATGTTAAAGAACCCCCTCCAAAATAATGTGGGTCAAGATGGAAGTGACCCTGTGTACAGTTACAGAAGGCCATTGAAAAGCACAAGGGATGTGGCAGCGCTGGGCTCGCAACCAGATTCAAAGCTGCATTGCTTTTATTATTTAAAAACATAAAAACAGGTCAACTAAGCCCTTAATCAAGAAGCCAAAAATAGAAAAATAAAGGCAACATGATAAACACAATAAAGGAACTAATGAGTAGAAGTGAATGAATGAATGAATGAGAAGACAGTTTTATCTAGGATTTCTAAGTCCATCTTACGGGGCAGCTGGAGATGCCAGTGAGATAGGCAGACCTCCGGCAAGGAGGACCAAGATAAATGGGTGAGAACACAGTCCTCCTCTATGTTAGGAAAGAGGAATTTACACAACACACACACACACTTTTTAAAAATGCTAATATTGCCTCAAGGTATTCAAATAAGCTTACCCTGAATAGACTTATAATTGGGGGTAAATCCAAACATCGCCAACAGCTTTGGTTTTAAGCAGGACTCTTAAGACCAGAAAATGACTTCCCAGTGAGTTTCGTTCACAGTTTCAAAAAGCCATGTGCTGTGTGGCCTGTCCTGCCGGAGAGAAGGAGCTGCCTCAGTGCTCCGTCTTCCAGAGCTGGCCGCCATGACACTTCACTCCCAGCGCCGTCTCAGCTGAATTATCAATGACTTCTGTGCAAGATCTCACATCTGTCAGTTTCTCCCTCCACGTATATGGAGTGGCTTAGTCCATTCCTGCTGTTATAACAAAATACCTTAGACTAGGTAATTTATAAACAACAGAAATTTATTTTTCGCTGTTGCAGAGACTGGAAGTTCAAGGCGCCAGCCTCTACTGTCTGTCGAGCATGTCTTGTTACTGCTTCCTGATGTGGTGGAAGGCAGGAGGGCAAGAGGGCTGGGCACTCCCATCAGTGTCCTTTACCGTAGCACGCATCCCATTCATGAGGCCTGCCTTCATCAATATTGTAAAATAAAAAATATCCCATTAAAAAACCACCAGAATGTAACCTTGCCCCTGGGTGCCAGCCTAGAGTTAGCCTCAGAGACCAGGCCAGCACTCCTGTAACTGTATCTGGCATGCACTATTAATAAAGATATCCTATCAGGAAACCACAGGCCCTCAATCACATGATATCTTAAGAGATTCAGTAGCTTTTCCTGAGTTTGATGAAAAGAAAAAAAATCTGCCCTTAAGTAGAAAAATAATGCTTTATTAACATGCTAAAGAATATTTCAAATGATACCCACCAGTCCCTAGGGCAATGCTAGAGACAGCCACACTGAAATCAGGACTAGTCTTGTTTCTGAACATAATGAACAAATGTTCAGTGAAGGCTCCTTGTCCTCTCCCCATACAGTGCACGCATGCACACACAACATGGATATTAACAAAATGCTTTTTTTTGAGATGGAGTTTTACCCTTGTTGCCCAGGCTGGAGTGCAGTGGTGTGATCTTGGCTCTCCGCAGCCTCTGCCTCCTGGGTTCAAGTAAAATTCTCCTGCCTCAGACTCCCAAGTAGTGGGATTACAGGCGTGTGCCACCACACCTGGCTAATTTTGTATTTTTAATAGAGACAGGGTTTCTCCATGTTGGCTAGGTTGGTCTCAAACTCCCGACCTCAGGTGATCCGCCTGCCTCAGCTTCCCAGAATGCTGGGCTTACAGGCGGGAGCCACTGCACCCAGGCAACAACATGCTTTTTAAGTTTATGGACTCTTCAGAGGAGTGAGCCAGCCCTAGAACTAGTGTTTGCCTTGAAGGCATCTGCCGCTTCCTGCTCTGGGGCCAGCTCCTCAGTGTCAGCAGCCTGGCAACAGGGCAGGGAAGAAAGCCTGGGGCTGGAGCAGGTGCATATGAATCAGGGACCCTTTACCTTAGTCAGGACCCCTGGACCCAAGCAAGTGAACCAGGACAGACAGACAAAATGACATTTGTGGGTTCATGCTTGTCTGAGGCTTAGCTCTGAAGGGAAGAGGAATAAAAGTAAGTCTCCTCTGAAAATCCCTGGCCCCAGCTCACCCTCTCACTCATGTAGGTCTAGAACTTACGTTACTTCTGTGTCCATAATACCCTATGCTAACCAGTTAATTTAATATGGCCAGGGACGCCCAGGTGTTCCAGCCCAAGAAAATACCAGTTCACTATAGAGTGACGCATATTTTTTGTTATTATGCTTTAAGTTCTGGGGTACCTGTGCAGGTCGTGCAGTATTGTTATATAGGTATACACATGCCATGTCGGTTTGCTGCATCCATCCGCCGTCTAGAGTGACACATTATAAGCACAACATAGAAGCTGCAAATATCCATATACCAGAAACAATATTAAAAGGCAGGTGACAGAGTTCGTCACTCACAACAGAGAGTATGCCCTTGATATTCAAAGAACTCACACAAATAACTAATAAAAAGAAAATGTCCTCATAGAGAATGGTTGAGGACAGTCAGAACAGTCAGAGACCCGCGTGAGGATTTACGTAGCTGTCCAGAAAATGTAAATGTTTCTTCCAGTCATTAGTAAAGAATTGGAAATGGAAACAAATGCTCTCAAATAAGCACTGATTTTAGCAAGGCTCCTCCTGGAAGTGGTTGAAGCTGGCGTAGAGCAGGCTCTTTCATTCTGATGAGGGCGTGATACGGAGCCTTTCTGGAGAGCTGTTAATAATTTATATCAAGAGCCTTTCCTCCATCCAGTAATTCTCCTTGTTTATAATTACAGAAGGCAAATTGGCAGCAGCCTGCATATCCAGCGGGTATGGATATGGGGTACACTTACCTAAATTATGGCACACAGCTGGTTATAATGTTTCATAACTACCAAAATTTCTATCTTCAAGTAATATTTACTGACATGAGAAAATGTTTTCAGAGCGTTTCTACGTGGAGGAAAAGCGTGACCTGAAATGATACGTATCCACACATGTAATACAGGTAAAAATGATCCCAGAGTCGCTTGTGTCACACGCGCGGACAGAAAGCCCCAGCGGAAACAAGCTGTGCTGCTGGCCTGACGTAGACTTCATTAGTAGAGTTATGGATATTTTATTTTCTTGTTTGAATTTTATTTTGTATTTTGCATGTTCTTTTCACTATGTGTAAATATGGTTTTCTCACTAGGGTTAATTCCCACGTTAAGGATGGTTGTGGGGATTCGGCCGAGAAGTGAGGCTGCTTTGTGAGGTTCGTGGCTCGGCGCTGGTGCTTAGAACGCTGGGCGCTGGGTTGTCTGCCCTTCTTCTGGGATGCCCTGTCATGCCCGCCCCTGAGGCGTCCCTCCACGCCCTCCTCATCGGGTGTTGTGCCACACCTGGCCCACGTCTGGCCCTCAGATGTCCCGCTGTGTCTACCCCTCAGGTGTCCCCTCAGCTCACTGACATGCACACGTCCACACACCTCATTTGCACAGCACACAAGCCTGTGGCCCTCAAAGCAAGAGGCGTGCCCTGCTCCTCTGGTGGAGACTTAGTTACCAGATGCTTCTGCGGTGACCCCTGAGGGGCGCTGGGGATGAGAGTGTGAGAGGGTCATAGGGGCTGTGGGAAGGGAGAGGTGGATGGGCTCTGCAGTTCCCCCTCTGGCTCCCAGGCTGCACAAAGTGCCATCGAGGCTGTCTGTGCGTTCCCTTTGGGCAAGACACCATGACGAGGTTTCCTGAACTGCCCAGTCCTTCTCATAGATGACGCAGCTGCTACATTTCATTCACTGGCCTGGGCTTCTTTCCAGGGTCCTCAGTGTCCCCATCACAGAGGAGGCGGTGGGGCGGGCGTGGTCAGTTCTGAGTAACCTGTGAGGATCTGTGTGCACACTGGAACCAACTCCAGTCCACGACCCTTGAGCCCCTCCCAGCTGGCCACCCAGTCCTCTGGGCCGAGCCCCATTTTTAGAGGCAGTCTCAGTTCATGTATGGCCACCTGCTGAGTCTGGAAGTCACCCACTACCCTTAGGAGGCCGCCCTAAATGCTGCTAGCCTCAGACTTCAGGGGACCTTTGCTACGGAGACAAGCAATAAAGACATCACAGGTGTCACTTGGGCATCTGTGATTTACAAAGTGGGAAAGACAACAGCAGCAAAAGCCTGTGCTCCACTGAGACCCAGGCGGACGTCACTGTGTAGAAGCAGGGACAGGCCTCCCTCCTCACCTGCCTCCTGGCTTCGGAAGCTGGGGCCAGGCAGTGCTCAGCCTCTCTGGCTGCAGAGCCCCTGGGGTCCCTTTCATTTGCTTCACGAGAGACCTCAAAGCAAATACTCCTGAGCTTCAGCCTTGGCCTGTTGGACTTTTGGGTCTCGGGGTAATTCAAGGTTGCTCTAAAGATCAATGGCAGCTTTAGAATTCTACCTGGAAGGAGGTGGAGAGAAGACCGCATTTGCACATGGGGACTTACCATTTCTAGGTTTTTCTTACTTGAGAGAACCACGTTATTAATGTTGATGAGGTCTCAGCCCCTCCAGGGGTGGAGGGGGGTCCCCATGAGATTCCATCTGGCAAGATTTCAGGGTGGATGGGTGGAATCTCTCTGCTTTACTCCTGGGCACCCAGTCCTTTCCTTTGGCCCAAAACAGAGAGCACGGGAAACAGAGGGTGATGCTTCCTCTGTTCTCTCCAGGAGAGTGTGGACTCCTGTTGGCGTCCCCTTGCCCTTGAAGTCCCCTTGCTTTGCTTACGGGGGTTTTGAGCCACGCTTTTCCATCCAGCATAGCACCTGGCACGTGGTAGAAATGGAAGGTATTTGCTGGCCAGCAGGTTGAATTTGCGCACACCAGTCCTGACAGACGTGCTTTTGTATGCGCTTTCATTTGGAGTTCCAGCATCCTTTTGGGCCAGTGCATTGCTGTCCTGAGTCACTGGTGAACTCACACCCAGGACCCACTTAATGAGTCTGGCAGGTCTCAGCCTGCCCGTCAGCTCACAGAATGGCCCGTGGTGGCGGGCCATGTCTCTGTCACATGGGACTGATGCGATGCTGAGTATCCTTCGACAGGCTGATGGTTTCGTGCAGGTTTCTCTTTCATCCTGCGTTCACTGGAAGTGGCAAATGTCACAAAATGCCAAAGTAAAGATCGTTGTCTCCATCTCTATCGCTTCAAGACATTTTAAAGACAAAATTGGGTCAATTGAAAAGTAGTCTCTTGAGTGAATTGTGCCTTTGCGCATGCATTGCCGCATGTGTGAAAGTGTGGGGTGTGCAGGGTCGTGTGTGCTGTGAGGTCAGGTTTGTGTGGCCGTGTGGTGTTAGCTCTTTGGACCATTCTTGAGTAGAAGCTCTTGGGTGCCCACACCCCTGCCTCTCTGTGGGAAGAGACCGTGCCCGGCCACTGTGATACTCTGAGGGAAGAGAACACCATTCACAGTGGCCGGGCACGTGGCAGGTCCATGGTGGGTGGACTCACTGCCAGACGAGACCTGCCCGCGGCGGGATTCCTGCATGGGAACAGCAGAGCAAGGAAGGGACTCTTGGGTCAGTGGGGGGAGGGCACACCTGAGCTGAGCATTTAAATCCTGCAGCTGCTGCTGCAGGGGTGGGCACTGACCTCATGTTTCAGCAGGAACCGCAGGGTAAATGCACAGAGGTTGGGGATGGTGTAGTGATGTATGGGGTTCAGAGGGAAGGGAGCTGTGGGAGGTGGGACCTGGGCTCAGCTGTGAGGAGCGAGCAGAGCTTTCCTGTGGGAAAGTTGGGGAATAGGACAGCAAACTGCCGAGTAAAGTGGGGCCTGGAGTAGCCTGGAGGATAGGCCATGCCAGGTCCTCAAGCCGGCCTCAGGGCACATACCCTGGGAGGCATTGTGACCTTGTCTCCTCTTGACCTGGGCCTGGATGGGCATGCAAGTGGAAGCTCTGTGGGGAGGGGACCTGCCTGTGCCTCTCTGCACGTCATTTTCAGAGCTAAAACATACTTGGTGTAGAGTTGGTGAGTCAGCTGGGCACAGGGTGCTGCCCTCTTAGCTGTAGGCAGCACCAAGGGACGTGGAGGAGGCAAGCTGGTCCCGAGACAGGGCTTGGGGAGTGGGCTGCAGGGCGAGGGGGACAGACAGGGGGCTTCCAGCCTGGAGGAGCGGCAGGCCATCAGGAGCAGTGAGGGGCCCGCAGGGGAAGCAGATGACGAGCTTGGGCTCCACTGAGGTGTGCCAATCTGAGCACGGCTGGTGTCTAGGATGCTTAGTAGCAGTGCCAGCTGCAGGGCCATTGGGAGGACAGGTGGGGAGAGGCCTGGAGGGGACAGAGAAGGACATAGATGGCGCCTAGGAGATTGGACTGGGCAGGGGAGGGGACACAGAGCTGAAGGAGTGTGGGTGGGACAAGCTGTGGAAAGGAGGGAAAGGTAGGGGCCTGCAGAGGGCGGGGGGAGGCAGCCTTCATGTTGAAGGTGAGCACACGGGGACCACACTCTTGCCCCAGGCCCATGGGGCAGGGCCCGCTAGAGACCCAGGCCAGGGATGACATCTCAGCCCCATCGAGTCCCGAGGCTCGGGGCAGGGCCTGACACCAGCACGGCCAAATGCACCGTCCTGTGTTCCTCCTCATGCTTCATGGAGCTCCCTCCGTCCCGGAGAGCCCACTGGATGCCCAGGGTCTTCCTGGACACTCTCTGATGTTCCCTGGGGTTGGGCTTTCTTGGAAGCCGACATGGCTCAGAGGCCTGCCCTGGAGACCTGGGGGTGCAGGAAGGCCCAACAAATCCAGAGAAGCTTCTGTTCCTAGTCCTCATACCCAGCACCAGCAGGTCACTTTTTTATACATCAGAAAACAGGCTCTCCTTATTTAATCATACCTCTCGTCATGATGCTGCAGTAGAATGGGAAGGTTCAAGTCATTTCTGGGTGAAGTGGGGTTTAGGCTACAGAGTTGAATAGCTTTCTTCCTGCCATAAATGATGAAAGGTTGAGAAGATGGAGTGTGGGTTAAGATGAAGGAACAGGATTGTCGGGAGAGACGCTGGGGTGTCTTGCAGGGATCTCTAAAACAAGTAATGTGATGTTTCTCTTTGTGGCTCAATTAAAGCAAGAGAAATTTGGGCTACTCTAAAACAAGAACTTCCCCGCGTCTCCTTGACATCCCCTGCCAAGGGCACCCTGCCGGCTGCTGTGGAGAGGGACCCCTGCACATGGCAGGCCAACCCCAGCCTGAGCTCAGCCGGGGCTCCCAGGGCAGCTGACCCCACGCGTCCCGGGATGGTCAGACACAAGTGACTCTCCTGGTGTCCAGAGAGTCAGTTGCCAGAGGGCAGTGCCCACTCACAGCACTGGGGAGCACAAAGGAAGGTGACAATGTTTTTAAGAAAGGGGGAGCCCCTTCAGACCACTAGAAGACAGGGAGGCCGTGATCCCCTTCCCCTATTCCTGAGCCCTGTCCTGTAAAACAGTGCTGGAGGCAGCCCACGCTTCCCTCTTGTGACTGGATGGAGGCCAGCATGCGGCCAGCGGGCCAGCGGTAGGCAGGCCCCGCGGGGGTCCCCAGGATCCTGTCTCTGCCGCCTGGTGGGTGGGCGGCTCTCCCCATCCACATGTCATCTGCTCACGCCTCTCCCTCTAGCGGCCCCAGCACTGCTCCTCCAGTGAGCTCAGACCCTCCAATGAGGGTGGAGGGAAATTTTTATTTCATCAAAGCTACGTGTTATATATATATTTTCTTAGAGAGAGGAAATTCTGAGACACTTTGACCAAAAAAGAGCGGTCCTGTGTCCTAGCGTCCTCACACCAGAGGTGGCCGCCCAGCCTTTTACGTTGCTGTGTCTACTGTTTGTTTTTCTCCCTCTCAATGCTGTTCTTAATTTCTGAGCTTTAGAAGCACGTTTGCACAGCAGAAGAGGAAAGCTAGAATGGGGCTTTCTCACCACCCGGTCCCAGCACACGGCCATGCCCTCGTGCCCAGTCCCTCGTTCTGAGGCTCCTGGGGCTGTGCATCACCGCTGCTGAGACCCAGGCACACTGTGCCTGTCAGCCCTTCTGGCACAGCATGCCATTTTTTTTCCGTGTCAGTAGTCATCTCCCATAGTCATCTGTGAACAGCCGCCCCCTCACCCCCAGACAGGTTACTGTAGTGGGCTTCTGTGGAGAAGCCGGGCAGAGCAGGTGCTGTCCACCTCGCACCCTCTGTGACCCATCCCTTTCAGAACCCTCCCGAGGACACGCCCTCTGGCTGGGCTCCTGCCAGCCCCCTTCCCAAACCCACATTTGCCTCACCTTCTTCCGGGTTCGCTAGAGCACACTCCTCAGCACTTCTCTGCACTGGAGATCTGCGCGTCTGGATTCTGTGCCTTCCCGCCTCTCTCTCGGTGGAGGCCGTTTCCTTCAGGCTTTGGGGGAATTACCCTCCTCTCACAGCATCCAGCATTGTTTCTGAGAGATTCTCTGCCGTGGGACTCAAGGCCTGCATTTGCACCTTTTTGTCCCTTCCCGAGTGCCTCTACTCTGAGCGTGGAAGTGACACATCTTTTCCTTGTTTTGCTGGAGCAGACTTAGAGAACGCAAGGTTTTCATCTCTAAGATTTTTCTGTGGGAAATGTCCTGGGAATTAATTTTCCTGCCATGTGTGTTTCCAGAGGGCCTACCAGAAAGAAGGCGGGCTTCCTGGATGGCCCCTCATTTCCGACCTCATCTGTGTTCAGTCTGTTCAGTTTTCCATCTGTGTTCTTCGCGGGGATCCGGAGGAGCTGGGAACTCTCCCAAACTTGGATCCCTGGTCCTCACACAGTGGGCCTGGGGCCAGAGGTCCGCAGTTGCTCCGGCTCCCAGGTCATGTGGGCACTCTGTCACGTGTGGGACCCGCCTTGCTGATACCCACTCCCTCCGGCTCTGATGCCCTGAGCCTGCCTGTCTGTGCTGATCCATTTTGCATTGCTACAGAGGAACACCCAAGGCTGGGTAATTTATAAAGGAAAGAGAGGTGGATTCAGCTGATGGTTTAGCAGGCTCTACGAGCATGGCTGCACCATCTGCTCAGCTTCTGGGGAGGCCTCAGGAAGCTTCTCCTCATGGTGGGAGGCAAGGGGAGCCAGCGTGTCACATGGCAAGAGAGGGAGCCAGAGAGGAGGGGTGCCACACTCTTTATACCACCAGCTCTCTTGTGAACTAATGGAGCAAGAGCTCACTCACCACCACAGGAGGGGCCGACCATCCATGAGGGATCCGCCTCCCACCAGGCCCCACTGCCACATGAGGGGTCACGTTCCACCATGAGGTTGGGAGGGCACAGACATTCCAGCTGTATCACTGTCTGCAGGCTCAGCAGGTGCCATGTGTGAGACCTTGCTGTAACCCTGTGCCTCCCTGGAAGGCAGTCCTCAGCTGGGTGGAGTCCAGGTTCTTCCAGAAATGCAGAAATAGTGAACCTGCCTGCTCTGTTGCAGAAGCCAAGCTCATGAATCGGCCAGTAGTGAATGTTGCCCCACCTGGTCGAGCTGACACCTCTGTGGGTGGCAGAAGGAAATACAAGCTCCGCTCCTGCTCCAGCCAGGGGCGTATTCCTCCGCCCGCTGTGGGCTCTGTGTGGTCCGAGATCAGGAAGGAGACAAGGGGCTCTATGTGGGTCAATAGGCCAGCCGCTGCCTCTGCTGCTGGAGCAAGGAGGATAGACGGCCTCTGCCCGTGCGATGCGGCCCTGGCCACCTGGGGAAGCAGGGGCACATCAGGGCCATCCCTCCTGACAGTGGGGGGTCAGAGCCTGGCATTGGTGGTCTTGCCTTGCTCTGCAGTGACAGGCCCCTTCTCAGCAGAAGGGAGCATCTGCCCATCAGTGCACAGTGACCCCAGCTCTCTTGCAGAAGTCCCTGGGGTCTGCAGTCAGGATCCTTGGGAGAGAAGCCATGTGGGAGCCAGAGGTGAGCACATAGTCTTGGGGCGCCTGCCCTGTCCAAGTCCAGCTGTGCTTGGGGCATAGCCCAGCCTCAGTCTGTGGGGCCACCCGAGTTCATGGCGGCCCCTCCCCGACTCTGTGCTGAAGGCCAGTTTAGATTTTCTCCCAATTCCTTTCAGAACGATGCTTTGGTAAAATACGATAATGATGGCATGGCAAGCGCGCGGCATGCTGACAGTCAGCACTTCCTTCAGTTTCTGCACATGCGTCCTTGTGATCAAAGTGTGAGATCAAACCCCACACTTGGGAGCCCTCATTTGGTGCCCAGCGAGATGGGGTCTGCCTGGATTCCCCCGAGCCTTGGTCGTTAGTCCTGGAGGTTGCACCAGACTAATCTTTTGGGATTGTCATAGCTGATGGCTCTGCCCACCCCTCCCTCCTGCTTCCTTCTGATCCACCTTCCAGAATGCAGTTAGAGAGAGCTTTCTAGAATGTGCTCTTGATCCCTTCATGCCTCTGCCTGCCGCCCTTCAGCAGCCAGCTCTGCTGTAGGACCATGGCCACGTGCCCCCTGCCACCTGGCTGCTTACCTGCCCGGCCTTAGTCCTTGCACCACCCCGCCCTGCTCTCCCTGGCCTGCAGCCCCAACTGGCTCGCGCCTTCCAAACCTGCAGGATGCGAGCCTCCTCCTTGCCTGGGTCCTGCTTCTCCCCAGCGAGAGTGGCCTTTCTTCCTCTTCCCTGGCCGTGTCAGGAGTCCTGTCGTGGCTCCTGGCCTGTCACTGCCATGGTTGCTGTGCCATGTCCCGTTTGTACAGCAAGTTGGGAGGTGCAGGTTCCTGCTCCTCCGTCACGTTGTCTTAAAGGCTGGCTGTCGTCTGGGATGCAGGGAACTCCGGCTTCTGGCCAGAACAGGCCTCACTCAGGGCTGGCTCTGCCCCAGTTTTCAGGCGGCGACCCTTAGAGGGACAGAGTCACTTGTGTGTGAGGCTAGGGCTGAGATTGCTTGAGTTCTTATGTAACTTGGGTGAAAAAGGAATCAAAAAGCAACTAGTGGCCTGGGAGTGTCCAGTGGAACCCCCTCCTCCCACCGCCTCAAGGCTGCATCCTCTTGTCAAGCCTGGGGTCAGCTGTATCATTACCAGACTCCTGGGCTTTGTTTGCAGAGAGAGTCGTGCTGTGAGGCTGTCATCCTTTCTGCTCACATCCTGGGTTTCTGATGTGACAGTTGAGCACCCCAAGCACCCCCAAATTTAGATGGGGGGCTTCAGCAGGGAGAGAGCCTCCAGGGTCCTCTGCCTGGCAGGGCACGTGGCACCACGGGGGAGGCTAATAGAGAGTTTCCCTGCCCGGCTCTCCCGGAGCCTTAGCTGATTGCAGCCCAGGCTGTGCCTTTGTCCACCACCTTCATGCCCGGAGGGCTGGCCACTTACCCACTCCCTCAGGCCCCAGCCAGCCCCATTGGGACCCCTCTTGCACTTGTGGCCGGACTCAGACCCCAGGCCCCTGCTGGGAAGGAGGCACTGGCTATGGCTTTGCTGCTGAGTCTCTTTCTCGGGGATGAGCAGGATGGGGCCTCTTCCCTGGCAAGAGTGGTGCAGAGCCCACCTGTGGGCAGCTTGTCTTCCTAGAACCCCCGTGGCAGGCCGGCGCAGGGCTCTGCTCTTCTTCCCCGTGGCAGGCTGGCCCAGGGCTCTGCTCTTCTTCCCCGTGGCAGGCTGGCCCAGGGCTCTGCTCCTCTTCCCCGTGGCAGGCCGGCCCAGGGCTCTGCTCTTGTTCCCCGTGGCAGGCCCAGGGCTGTGCTCTTGTTCCCCGTGGCAGGCTGGCCCAGAGTTCTGCTCCTCTTCCCAGTGGCAGGCCGGCCCAGGGCTCTGCTCCTCTTCGCCGTGGCAGGCCGGCGCAGGGCTCTGCTCTTTTTCCCCGTGGCAGGCTGGCCCAGGGCTCTGCTCTTATTCCCCATGGCAGGCCGGCCCAGGGCTCTGCTCCTCTTCCCCATGGCAGGCTGGCCCAGGGCTCTGCTCTTCTTCCCCGTGGCTGGCCCAGGGCTCTGCTCTTGTTCCCCGTGGCAGGCCCAGGGCTCTGCTCTTCTTCCCCGTGGCAGGCCGGCCCAGGGCTCTGCTCCTCTTCCCCGTGGCAGGCAGGCCCAGGGCTCTGCTTTTCTTCCCCGTGGCAGGCAGGCCCAGGGCTCTGCTCTTCTTCCCCGTGGCAGGCCGGCCCAGGGCTCTGCTCTTCTTCCCCGTGGCAGGCCGGCCCAGGGCTCTGCTCCTCTTCCCCGTGGCAGGCCGGCCCAGGGCTCTGCTCTTCTTCCCCGTGGCAGACCGGCCCAGGGCTCTGCTCTTCTTCCCCGTGGCAGGCCGGTCCAGGGCTCGGTGCTACTTCCCACCATCTCAGTCAGTCCACAGCCCCTCGTCTCACGGCAGGTCACCTCCCGGTCGGCCTGGAGCTTCGGGTGTCGCTAGCCCATGTTGTGCAGGCAGTAAGTGTGAGCAAACCTGGCCCCGGGTCCTAGCTGAGTCTTCCCTCGGTGCTGGCATAGAAGGAAGTAAAATCAGGTAAAATGAAAGAACATGGAAGGGCTTGAGGAGATCTTCGTGCCGCCTTATGATCCACTTCCAGCCCAAAAAGCCCTTGATCTGTGCGGTGTGTTCATTTTGTTACCCTAATTAGTTTGAGGATTTTCAGGGCAAACATGATAGGATTTCTCAGTTCAACTTTGGGGTGTTTGTTTTTTGAGATAAAGCACACAGAAGAAGTTGCATTGATCTTTTAATTCCTCATGCAAAGAAAAAATATTTGCTCTACTCTGATTTAGTGTGTCTGATTCTCAGCAAGGCTAGAGGGGGTGGCGGGGTCCAGTCAGGCTGGACACTGGAGCATGGTGATGTCCCGGCCCTATCGGCACTGCCCCTCACTGCACAAAGAGGAGACATGTACTGCCCGTAGTGAGGAGCTGAGAACCCCCTGCACCCCCCTGCCCCTCAGCTTTCCTTCTCCCGTGTGGCAGCTTTCTTCCTCCCTGACTTCGGGGGTGGTGGGTGCTGCTGCCCAAAGCCCCACACTGTGCCCCTCAGTGCCTGAGGCTGCCCTGGCCCCAGCAGCCTCTTCACCACCATCCCTGCAGGCCTGCCAAGCCAGCTTCACTGGTCACACCGAGGCCTGGCCCCTGAAGCAGGCGGCATCTTCATGGCTGCTTACCGCTGGGGAAGAAGGGTGGGGGCAAGTGGGAAGATCATCACCAAAATGAGCCTGCCACGAGGTAGGAGTGAGGAGCGTAGGGTCCTGCCAGTGGGGAGTGGGAAGGGAACTGCGTCAGAGGAGCCGACAGCTGCTTTGCATATCGGAAAGGGCTGGGCCCGCCTCCGCCTCCCTCTCTGGGGCTCAGCGTCTCCGTCTGTGTGATGGAGCTGGCACCACTCTCAGGGTTGTTGCAAATGCTGGGGAAACACAGGTGCTCCGGATGTCATCGTCAGTGTCGCTGTCACCTAACAGGATTCCTAGTCCCCTGCGATCCAGAGGCTCCAGCACCCATGGAGGTACCCAGCCAGCTGCAGTCCTCACGAGATCGCCCAGGTAGCCACACCTCACAGTCGTCTTACGGCCCATCACTTTGTTGAGGAAGAGTGGCTGGAGCTAGTTTATCAGCCCCTTTGCAGTGCGCTCTGTGCCCCCAGCAGAGGACGCACAGACCCCTCCCCCTCCCTCTGGGAGGCAGGGGAGGCAGTGGACAGTGATTACCTGCAGGCTGGTTAGGGACACACAGTATGTTCTTCTGGAAAAGTGGGGGCTCCGTGCGTCCTGGGCTTCCCGGCCACCCTCCCTGGTGAACTTGCCTCTTCCCTCCCCTGAGATTCAGGAGGCAGGTTGGCAAAGGCCATCCTTTGAGAGCCCCCTAGGTGAGTCTTGGGTATTTGCCAGTTCTGTGTGCTTTGCAGTTGACAGGCATCTTAGTCTCTCTGGGGTGGTCTAACAGAACAGCATAGGCGGTGGGCTTGCAGGCGCGGGCACTCACTTCTCAGTTCTGGGGGCTGGAAGGCCAAAAGCAAGGCACCTGCCGACCTGGAACATGGTGAGGGCCCGCTCCTGGTTCATAGACACCACCCTCTGCCATGCCCTCCCTGAGGAACAGGGAGGGGCCTCAGCCTCTCCTCCTAAGAGGCTCCAATCCCATCCCTGAGGGCTCATGGCCGAATCACTTCCCAAAGGCCCCGCCTCCTAACACCACCACTTCAGCATGAGGATTTTGACTGACAGATTAGGGGAAATACAAGCGTTCCAGCTGTAGCGTGTTATTGGCAGAAACCTGAATCACCAGGAGGCCAGCTCTCTCCTGCAGCCGTCTTCCCTGAGGGCCCAGCCTGGATTTGGGCCTTTGGGCTTGTGAGTCCCATGCTGAGCCTTTGTGGGCAGGTGACATAATATGTTTTATTGCTTTGTTTATGTGCTTGGTCCCCATTCTGCTCCTGCAGTGACCGGTCAGGCACAGAACGCCGAGGCCGCTGAAGACTGGCCCTTGGTTCCAGCTACCCTTATGGCACTGTGTGTCTGTGGCCCAGTTGCTGAGGAAGTTCCTCAGAAGCCACCACTGGCACAAGCCACAGGTGCTGACATGGCTGCACCTTAGCAGGTGTGCACCTAGAGACTGCGGTTTATCCAAACATGAGCCATGGAGGGCTCCTGGCTGGGTAGTCCTGGGGTCTGCGTTGTCAGGGGCTGGTAAGGGCAGCCTCAAAGGGGCTCTGGCCTCCACCCAGCTCCTGCGTTCCCCCCGCACATTGAACACGGCGCTTCGAGGGAGCTTTGGGTGGTCTCCCCCTCATCTGTCCTCATGAGAGGCTGCTCAAGGGTGGCCACTGGGACAGGAGACGGACCACCATTCTCAGGTCAGTCTAGGACGCTCACCTCCCTCCCCTGCTTCCAGCCACTTAGGAGGAGGTGTGGCATCCTGGCCGGGGAGGTTATTGGTGTCTGTCCGGGGCGCCCAGGCTGAGCTTTGCTTGCTAAGATGCGAGTTTGTGTTCAGGAGTGGCTGAGGGAGAAGCACCCCCTCACTGCCTCATCACACTCTTGTCTCCAGATAACTCCATTGTAATCACTTGATTCCTGCTGGTCCGTGAGGACCAGCCTGTGGACATGCTGTGAAGTCAATAGCACGTGGCTGCTCGTGGCTGCTCCTGTTACCCTGTCACTCTTGATTAGGGTCCCACTCTTAAATATCAAACTGTGGTCTTGTCTGCACTCTGATTCATTCATATCTTTTGGTAATCATTATCAGATGACACCTCTGTCACTTTGGAGATGTGTAGCAAGGAGCAGTGGTGACACCCACAGTGAAGCCTAGCAATTTTTGAAGGGATTTCTCCTCATTGGGAGCCACAGACATAATTTTGAGCAAAAATTGAGCTGTGCATATTTAGAAATCAATGGAAAGAATCATGTTTCTCAGGCTTTGAGTGTGCGTGTGCTGAATCTGCCTGCTCTTCCCGGTGGCCCAGTCTGCTCCAGGCCCCGGAAGCCTGGCCCTGGTGGCTTGGGCCAGGGGGATGGTGGGCCTGGGGGCTGTCCCTGGGACTCAGTTGCTGCTCTGGCTTCTGCAGCCCTGTGAGCATTTTCCATGCTAGTGAGGGTTATCACAGAGTGCAGCTCGCCCCCTACCCAAAAAAGCATGCTTCTCATGATTGGCAGCACGCAGCCTTGGGCAGGTGCTGGCGTTGGAGGGGTCTGGCATACAGACTCCTGGCTCTGCGACTGCTCTGCTTGTTAGCATGTGTATTAGTCTGTTTTCATACTGCTATAAAGAAATATCTGAGACTGGGCAATTTCTACAGAAAAAGAGGTTTAATGGACTCACAGTTCCACATGGCTGGGAGGCCTCACAGTCATGGTGGAAGGTGAAGGAAGAGCAATGTCATGTCTTGCTTGGCGGCAGGCAAGAGAGTGTGTGCAGGGAACTGTCCTCTATGAAACCATCAGATCTCTTGAGAGCGTGAGCAGGGAACTGTCCTCTATGAAACCATCAGATCTCTTGAGACTTCTTCCACCCACTCACCCACCCATCCATCCATCATGGTGAAAGGTGAAAGAAGAGCAATGCCACGTCTTACATGGCAGCAGGCAAGAGAGCGTGAGCAGGGAACTGTCCTCTATGAAATCATCAGATCTCTTGAGACCGTGAGCAGGGAACTGTCCTCTATGAAACCATCAGATCTCTTGAGAGCGTGTGCAGGGAACTGTCCTCTATGAAACCATCAGATCTCTTGAGAGCGTGTGCAGGAAACTGTCCTCTATGAAACCATCAGATCTCTTGAGAGCGTGTAGGAAACTGTCCTCTATGAAACCATCAGGTCTCTTGAGGGCGTGTGCAGGAAACTGTCCTCTATTAAACCATCAGATCTCTTGAGAGCGTGTAGGAAACTGTCCTCTATGAAACCATCAGGTCTCTTGAGAGCGTGTGCAGGGAACTGTCCTCTATGAAACCATCAGATCTCTTGAGAGCGTGTGCAGGGAACTGTCCTCTATGAAACCATCAGGTCTCTTGAGAGCGTGTGCAGGGAACTGTCCTCTATGAAACCATCAGGTCTCTTGAGAGCGTGTGCAGGGAACTGTCCTCTATGAAACCATCAGGTCTCTTGAGGGCGTGTGCAGGAAACTGTCCTCTATTAAACCATCAGATCTCTTGAGAGCGTGTAGGAAACTGTCCTCTATTAAACCATCAGGTCTCTTGAGAGCGTGTAGGAAACTGTCCTCTATGAAACCATCAGATCTCTTGAGAGCGTGTGCAGGGAACTGTCCTCTATGAAACCATCAGGTCTCTTGAGAGCGTGTGCAGGGAACTGTCCTCTATGAAACCATCAGGTCTCTTGAGAGCGTGAGCAGGGAACTGTCCTCTATGAAATCATCAGATCTCTTGAGAGCGTGTGCAGGAAACTGTCCTCTATGAAACTATCAGATCTCTTGAGAGCGTGTGCAGGAAACTGTCCTCCATGAAACCATCAGATCTCTTGAGAGCGTGTGCAGGAAACTGTCCTCTATGAAACCATCAGGTCTCTTGAGAGCGTGTGCAGGGAACTGTCCTCTATGAAACCATCAGGTCTCTTGAGAGCGTGTGCAGGAAACTGTCCTCTATTAAGCCATCAGATCTCTTGAGAGCGTGTGCAGGAAACTGTCCTCTATGAAACCATCAGGTCTCTTGAGAGCGTGTGCAGGAAACTGTCCTCTATGAAACCATCAGGTCTCTTGAGAGCGTGTGCAGGGAACTGTCCTCTATTAAACCATCAGATCTCTTGAGAGCATGAGCAGGGAACTGTCCTCTATGAAACCATCAGATCTCTTGAGAGCATGAGCAGGGAACTGTCCTCTATGAAACCATCAGATCTCTTGAGAGCGTGTGCAGGGAACTGTCCTCTATTAAGCCATCAGATCTCTTGAGAGCGTGTGCAGGAAACTGTCCTCTATGAAACCATCAGGTCTCTTGAGAGCGTGTGCAGGAAACTGTCCTCTATGAAACCATCAGGTCTCTTGAGAGCGTGTGCAGGGAACTGTCCTCTATGAAACCATCAGATCTCTTGAGAGCATGAGCAGGGAACTGTCCTCTATGAAACCATCAGATCTCTTGAGAGCGTGTGCAGGAAACTGTCCTCTATGAAACCATCAGATCTCTTGAGACTTCTCCTTCCACCCACTCACCCACCCATCCATCCATCATGGTGGAAGGCGAAGGAAGAGCAATGTCACGTCTTGCATGGTGGCAGGCAGGAGAGCGTGAGCAGGGGAACTGTCCTTTATGAAACCATCAGATCTCTTGAGACTTATTCACTATCATGAGAACAGCACAGGAAAAACCCACGTCCATGATTCAGTTACCTCCCACCAGGGCCCTCCCACGACATGTGGGGATTATGGGAGCTGCAGTTCAAGATGAGGTTTGGGTGACACAGTGAAACCGTGTTAGCCTGCAGCCTTGATCAGGCCACTCTCTCTTTCCTCACCCAGTCCCTGAGGCAGACAGCTTCCCATCAGTAGTCCTAAGACTTGCCACTGTGCTTTCTGCCTTCCTCCGTGGAACTCACTGTGTCCCTTACATGCACATGTATATTTCTTGGACCAGCTCTGTCACAGAGGGCAGTTGTCCTGAAATCTGAGATAAACTTGCCTGGAGCCACACAGCTTGCATGTGGCGCTGTGAGCTGAACCCAGGGCAGTAGACCACCTTCCTCTGGGGAGTTCGGTGCTGGCTTCGTCCATTGCCCTGACTTCATCCATGCTTTTAGGAAGGCCCTCCCGGCAGGGCACCATGATTCTGTAAAGGAATGAGATTTGAAGTGCACACCTGTTTGTACCACACACTTGCTTTTTCCTATGTTGGTTGTATGTTTTCCTCCAAAGGAGGGAAGAAGGAAGAAGGAAAGGAGAGAAGGAGGGAGAGAACAAGGAAGGAAATGACTCGGGTAGTATCTTAAACACTACAGTTTTTTATATCAAATTCCACTAGTTCCAAAACAGACCTTAGCTGGATAGAATGTGGCTAAAATTTCTGTTCTACCAAATGGTTATCTGGCATGAAATGTATTCGGATTTTCATGGATCAGTTTTATTAGTAACGGTGCTAATTGTACAGAAGCAACGTCAGCCTCCTGTGTGCTGGGCCCCCACTGGTGGGCACTGAGATTTCTTCCTGCATCTGCCACAGCTCTGGCCCCTGTGGTTCTATGCCAAGGTCAGCTCCTCATAGGACTAGCTCCCTATTAGCTACCCTGTTGCTCTCAGTCAAGCATTGTGGAGTTCTGAGTCTTTGCCCTCAAGTGGGGCACAGTCTGGGCCCTGCGAGGCCTTGAAAGTGACTACCTGCTGGAGACATTAACCACCGAACTCCCCAGGGGAAGGTGCTGGGAAGGCAGCGTGCCTTGGCCTCAAGGGGACCTTTTCTCCTGGAAGCCCACCCCCCTCTCTCCCAGAAGGGGAACGATGCAGGTGCTTCAGTACCCTAGAGCTACCCGTCTCCACCTCTGCCCTTCTGAGTTTGAGCCAGGCTCAGCGGGGCAGACGTGAGGTCTACACATTGATGGAGACCTAAAAGCAGCTTTTGCTCCTGTAAGTCCGTAAATCTCTGGCCCGAGTGTTTGGCAGTGACCCTTTAACATTCCTGAAAACAAAGAAAAGGTGTTCTAACAGCAGAGGATTTACAGCCAGGATTTTACTGGAATTAGGAACTGAAAGCCCTGCCGTGCTGGCTAATTAGTTTGAACGGCCTTCAGGAATGGGCTTGCATTTACAACGTCCCCATCGGTGCAGTCACTGGCCACATAGTGATCAGTGCCCATCGCTGGTCCAGTCCCCTGGGGCTTGGGGACCTCTCAGGGGCTGCAGACAGGGCTGTGACAGCAGGTGTGTCTGTGGCATGTCGTGGCTGGGGGACAGGCTCCACTGGCCTGCGGCGGTGAGTGCACGGCCTGGCCTGCAGCACGAATCGTGGACGCTCACATCTGCTCTGTTGCATCCTGCATGGCCTCCATTTATTTCCCTCAAATGGCTTTCAAACCCTTCTAAAAATAGGAGCTTAATGAGACGTTTAGCAAAATGCCACACGGTATTTATTCCTGCACTTGGCTGCATTGTTAGCTCTTGAGAAGGAAACGCTCTCCCGTGTACACAGCGTGCCGCCCTCACGGGCACAGGCCAGGCTGGCTGCCGAGATGGCTGGAGAAGGCGGCGGGACAGAGCAGCAGTGGGACCACTTCCTCGCCCAGGTGGGCAGCTTCGTGAGGACTGGCAGGGAAGGGACATGGCCAGACCACCAGCCCTGCCCCGGGAGCTCACAGAGGCCGGAAGGACGGCGGAGACAGCAGGGCCGCAGGAGGTACTCACGGGGGAGAGTCAGGGAGGAAGGTTCTAGAAGAAGGGCTGACACTGGGGCCGAGGCGGCTGAGGTCTGTGGGCTGAGGCTCTCTGGCTTTTAGAGGCTTGTTCTTCGGAGGATGTGGCGGCCTCCTGGGAAGTTTTCCTGAAGATGTGACTTGCCCGTGGTTGTGCACCTGGGTGATTGTCACCTCCAACTTCATGGGACGTCTCAGGCCCTTTGGCCCAGCCTTCATCTCTGCTCTCTGGGGTGTAAAATCCCCTCCCCAGCCTCAGATGAACCCCTTCAGCGAGGAGGGGCCTCCTCTCCCATACCAGAAACCCTATAGTGCTGACTCCTCAGGGGCAGCGGGGCTGGGCCTGAGGACCAGGAACAGATGGGCCACAGGCCAGTATGAGCCTCTCTGCTGTCAGTGTTCCTGTCTGTAAAGTGGGTGGACTTCGTTTCTCCAAGCCTGTTGTTAGAGTCAGTGAGGAAAGGGTAAGGAAGGGCTCCACATGGCACGGGGCACAGTCACCGGTACGCTGGAAATGCCCCTGAGATCAGTGGCAGCCATGGTACTGAGCACTGCCATGCCCATTCAGGCAAGGCAGGAAACAAATATTAACAGAGTCAGACTTGGAGGGCACTGGGGAGTGGGCAGCCCTCCTGGCTGCCCTCACACAGGGGTGGCGAGGGCTCCAGGCAGCTGGGAGTTGGCCTCTGAGGCCCCCTGAGTTCATCTTTTATTTATTTTATTATTTATTTTTTTTGAGACGGAGTTTCATTCTTGTCGCCCAGGCTGAAGTGCGATGGCGTGATCTTGGCTCACCTCAACCTCCGACTCCCGGGTTCAAGTGAGTCTCTTGTCTCAGCCTCCCGAGTAGCTGGGATGACAGGCATGCACCACCATACCCAGCTAATTTTGTATTTTTAGTAGAGACGAGGTTCTCCATGTTGGTCAGGCTGGTCTTGAACTTCCGACCTCAGTTGATCCACCCACCTCAGCCTCCCAAAGTGCTGAGATTACAGGTGTGAGCTACCACTTCCGGCCGAATTCATCTTTTGAACATCTCAAAAGTCAGCAAACCTGTGGCCCAGGACTCACCCTGTGCACTCCCATCTCTGCTCCGTGGATGTCCCAGTCCCACCCAGAGCAGCCTCGAGCCCATGCACTTGATGCAATCTGGGTGGCTGGGCTTGCTGGGTGGCACGGGAGTCCCTGTGCCATGGCGCTTCTACCGAGCCACCTCTGCACCTGGGTGCCTGGGCCTTCTCGCCCAGCTGTCTGCTTATTGGCTTACTCACCCAGAAGAGCCTGGCACGGGCTGGTGAGCTACAGCGCTGGTTCAAGGCCAGTACGCAGACTCCCCAGCCCACTTCAGAGCCAGGCCCTTCTCTGTGGGTCCCCAAGTGACCCAACCCCACCCCCAGCATCGTCCCCTGCAACCACTGGGCTCCCGTGCATGTGACCCTCCCTTGGGACCAGGTAGCTGGAGACCAGCCCCCACCCCCATGCCCTGCTAAACAGTGGTGCCAGCCTCTTCCTTCTGTGGGAATTCTGTGGCCCTCATGTGGCATGCGTGTGGCTCTGTGGCTGTGTGGTTGGCACAGAGGCCTTGTGTTTTTGCCTCAGGCACTTGGCATGGCAGACAGCCTCGCTCTTCCTACCGTGATGCCAGGGCCATGGGGGCTCAGAGAGGACGTGGGATCACTGTGAACCCTCAGCCTCTGAGGGGCCTGTGAGCAGCGTGGGGAGCCACCCACTCCACTTAAAGGAAAGGCACCCGGCCTGCTGGATTCATGCGGATTCCTGCGAGCCTGACTCTGAGGACCCAGAGCCTCACCGAGCCGTCGATCTGAACACGCTTTTAAACGCTGCGCGGCTTGAGGGTTCTGTGTGACACTCGGCGCCTACCCGTGTACTCTCCACCTTCCTGGATGAGGCCAGCCGGCGGCTTCCCTACGCTCTCACACAGAGCTGACCTTTCCAGATCTCAGCCTCACTGCAGGCCTTCCTCCTGGCTTCCCAGGCAGCAGAAAAATCAATGTGAGAACAGACTTGAACCTCTGGAAATTAAGTAATTTTCACAATGTATATTACAAGGAAAAAGATCATTTTACTAGTGAATCTGTGAGACCAACTTGTTGAAATTCAATATTGCCACATGTTTAAAGGTAGCCTCGGAGGCTTGGTCCATGGCTGGGAGAGGCTCTGGTACCAGGGCTCCCTCGTGGCCCCTCCCTGGGGACCTCCCTGGGGGTCCTGAGCACTGGGTTCTGCTGACTGCTGGGCCGGGCTTCTTCCGGTGCGGTTCAGGGAGGTCCCATGAGGCAGTGCCCCTGAACATCTTTCAGACCTGTGTGGTCACCGGTGACCTTACTCTTCTGGCAGCCCTGCTTCTACCCTGGGGTCGAAGAAGATCTTGTGGGAGTGGAGAGCATGAAGCCATCACGCTGGCCTGTCAGGAAAGAGCGGCGTCACCCAGGGGAGGAGCCCTTCGTGGGGTGGACATGGCAGCGCAGCCTAGCAGCCTGCACTTTTCTTTCGTTTCTTTCCTTTTTTTTTTTTTTGAGACGGAGTCTTTCTCTGTCGCCCAGGCTGGAGTGCAGTGGCATGATCGCAGCTCACTGCAACTTCTGCCTTCCGTGTTCAAGCTATTCTCCTGCCTCAGCCTCCCGAGTAGCTGGGATTACATGCACACGTCAGCATGCCCAGCTAATTTTTGTACTTTTAGTAGAGATGGGGTTTCACCATGTTGGCCAGGCTGGTCACGATCGCTTGACCTCATGATCTGCCCGCCTAAGCCTCCCAAAATGCTGGGATTACAGGTTTGAGCCACCACGCCCTGCCCAGCTTGCACTTTTCAAGCTGTTGGGACCCTGGCCAGCAGCGTCACCTCTGGGGTCTCAGCTCCCGGTGACAGGAAGGCCCAGGGCAGAGGGCCACAGGCACAGGAGCATGTGCAGCTGTAGTCCGGGCCTTCTTCTCTGCTGGTGGCAGCCGTGTGAAGGTGCCTCTGGGCTCTCTGCCCACTTGGACCTCACCTGCTCTCCTGCATGTATCTGACTAGAACCTGGACCTAGGGCTCCACCCGGACCTAGAGAAAGAGGTGGGGAGGCGGCCATGCAGGTGGACAGGCAAGGGAAATGGGAGGAGCTGTGGCTTCCTCCAAGCAAAAGAGGTTCTCTTTTTATTCTGAAGACCTGCTTCATTCTGGTCTTCAGAAAGAGTGCCCTGAAATCCATCGTTACCTGTGTTGAGAAGCAGGCCTTTTTGTCCTTGGCTTGAGTTGACCAGTGCAAGGTTCTCTCTCAGTCATGTGTTCAGAACAAGGGGCTCGGAACCCACACCAGGTCAGCGTGGCGGATTCCTCTTTCCCGGGTGAGAAACCACCTCAGCCTCCCATGGGGATTCCACCCTGGCCCCTGGGGGCACCATGCCAGATTGGTACAAGCTCAGGGTCCCAGGCCCAGGGGGTGCCCCCTCTGCTTCTGCCTGGAGGGCATCAGTGGCCAGTCATGACATCTCAGCTGCTCCCGTCTTCCATGGGGTGATGACCCCTCAGCCCACAGCCACATTCACGAGAGCTTCCTGCCAGCCACACCCCTCCACGCAGCTGGTCCTGACGAGGTTCTGTTGCTTCTAAGTCCCAAAGCCACACTGAGGGCCACTCTTGCGGCCGGCCTTGTGAGATGGACTAGCATTTATTGAATGTACTTGGCTCATTTCTATTTGCCATCTCATTTAACTCTCATGATGAGGAAGGTGGCATTTTCCCATTTTAAAGGTTAGGGCACTGGGCCTCTGAGAAAGCACTTGGCTGAGGCTGCACAGCTGAGCTGGGACTGGGTCCAGATGTTGTGGCCCTGCAGGGGTGACGCAGGATGGCAGGGTGGGTCACAGAAGCTTGCTGGAAGCAAGATCCCCTGAGAGAGTCAGCTGTGGGAGAAACACTCAGGCTAATTGGAGCTAGGTTTGACTGAATAGCACAAGAAAAGGAAGAAAATCACAGCCTATTTCATTCTGATATTAAAGGGGGTCCAAGGTATAGGCAGTTCCAGGTTGAACAGCAGCCTCAGTGCTTTCAGAAACCCAGTCTCCTGTCTCTCTTCTCTGCTGTCTGTGGCCTCCATTCTCAGAGGCACCTCTTGGCCCGAGATGGCTGCTGAAACTCCAGCCATCGCATCCATAGTCCAGCCTGGCAACGAGGATAAAAGGCACCTTTCCCTGCCAAGACAGCTGCCTCTACAAGCTTCTCTTGAATTCTACCCACTACTCCCAGATGTACCTCACATGCATAAACTGAGTCCTGTGGCCATATCTGACTTCAAGGGAGTCTGGGAAATGCAGTATTCTAGCAAAGCTCATGCCTCCGTGAAGAAAATTAAAGTTCTTTTCCTAAAGACGGGGACGGTGGCTGAATGACTGTTGAGTGGTGCTTGGCAGTCCTTGCCATGGTGCTCCAGGCTGAGGAAACAGCATGGGTGGTGACCCAGGGGCCAGCGAAGCCTGCAGGCGGAAAGACGTGAGAGAAGGGGGCCTGGTCAGCCTGGGGTTGCTGGGTTCTAGGGGGAAAGAGGTGGGGAGGCGGCCATGCAGGTGGACAGGTAAGGGAAAAGGGAGGAGCTGTGGCTGCGTCCAAGCGAAAGAGGACAGAGGCCACCCAGGAGTGAGCCAGGGCGTGGTGACAGATGGAAATGGCGGGGGGCAGGGGCACAGGGCAGAGTCAGAGAAGAAGGAGAAAGAAACTGGGGACGGTGTTTACATTTGTCTATTGGGTGACTGGCTGAGTGCTGTTGCCAGAGACCAAGGTAAGACCCACAAGGGCAAGGGCAGCTTGTCTGGTGATGCTGAGTACCGTGGAGATGGGGAGCGGGCAGTTTGGGGCACTGGACTTTAATTTTCTTCACGGAGGCATGAGCTTTGCTAGAATACTGCGTTTCCCGGACTCCCTTGAAGTCAGATATGGCCACAGGACTCAGTTGACCATGTGAGGTCCATTTGGGAGTAGTGGGTAGAATTCAAGAGAAGCTTGTAGAGGCAGCTGTCTTGGCAGGGAAAGCTGCCTTTCAGCCTCTTGCTGCCAGGCTGGACTATGGATGCAATGGCCGGAGTTTCAGCAGCCGTCTGGAGGTCAGCAGAAGTCACCCTGGGGCCTGTTGGCATGGGAAGGTGGGCAGAGAGTAGGAGGAGATGTGAGTAGCTGTGACTGTGAGTGGATGACAAGGGCTGGGAGAGAGAGTCATGAGGCTGGCAGGAACAGGGAGCTCTGGGGCCTCCAGGCCATGACTTCTCCCTCCTGTGGTGGAACAGACAGGCCCCCGCAGCACGGCTGTCCTTCCCATGTGTCCCCGTCACCCTCCCCTCCAGTCCACCTCCTCACACTTTATGTTTTGAGAGCTGTTCTTCCTGTCCTAGTGTGGCCCTGCCACATGCCGAGCGATTCCGGGCCACGGGTGGCCTGCCTCGCCCTCTGAGCTCTGTGTCTTGACGTCTGGCTTGGCCTCGTCTCTCTGGCTGACCAGAGCTGCGGCCTTTACTTGTCACATGCAGGACTCTGCCGTGGCCTAGAAATGCCCCTGCAGAGACGACTCTTTGACCATAGTTTTCTCCCTTCCTTAAACATCAGGCCCGAGCATGGTCCTGGCCATGTGCAGACACTGTCCATCCCAGCCCCAAACCTGACAGAGCCCCAGGCTGGCTCCCTGAAGCCCTCAGGAAGCTGGGGGGCCCCAGCGGCACCTGTCCTGTCAGCCTAGCCTGCTGCCAGCAGCTGTTGCCTTTAGCAGGCAGTGTTCCCGGAGTGTCTGAGTGTAGACTGCAACCCTGTTAGGCAGTGAGTGATGGCAGCTGCTCTGGGATACATGCCCAGGTCCGGGATGCCAGGAATGCAGCCCTCGCGGCCGCTCTTCCCCTCCCCGCTCTCGGCGGCCCCCTCCTGGTGATTTCTGCATTAGGAGCAGAAAGCCTTTCAGACTTGGCCTTCTCCGGTGCTTTCTCTCGGGATCGCTGTGGGAAGAGCCTCTCTGCCGCCTTGTAGACAAGTGCCTGACCGAGGGCGCCTCTCCTAGAAGTGGGCGTCCTTCCCAGCTGCCCACTGGGTGTTTCTTGAGTGGCTCCTCCAGGGGTGACGTGGCCACAGCATCTTGGCCCCATATACCACAAGGCAGGAAGTCTTCATGGGTTCAAACAGACGATTGGCTGTGCCAGGGTTTGCAGTCTCCTCTGTGTGTTGACAGGAATTTCAACTGTGTGCCCAGGGATGAACTGGAAGGGCAGCGTGGTGGGCACGCTCCATGCCGAGCTCATGTTTTCAGCACTGAAAAGCGCTTTTCTCGGTAGAATTTGCTTTTTGGAAAAAGAATGCCATTAATTACAAGGACAGCATACGTCCCTGTGCCATGAGAGACTCCTCAGAAGGTGGCTGTATTGAGGCGTCACCTTCCCGGCCTGTCCTCCTGGTGAGCTGGGCAGCTCCAGCAGCTGCCACCCTGTCCTGGCTAGCTGTCACTGTCTTTCTATTTTTAGCCCCGATTTGGTCCAGAACTTGACAAGATTTTCAAACTAATAACTGGATTGTCAAAGAAATCAGCTCTCAGAGCCGGCACTCTGGACTGCCAGGATGGTCTGGGAGGGTGAGGGAGGGAGGCCGGAGCCACCCCAGGGATGCCTGGCCACCATGGACCAGTGGACATCAAGCGACAACTCTAAGGCATTAGGGCCGGGGAGGACACGTGACACTTGATGTTGCAGCAGCCAGCGCACGTCAGCAAAGGAAGTCCCTCTTCCCGGGCACCGCGGCTGTTCTGCGGGCTCCCGCACTCACCGGACAAAGGATGGGCTGTAGCTGACGCAGATCCACCCGAGTGCCAACCCTCAGGGGCAGTGGTGCGGACGGGTGTGGCCTGACCTTTCGGCATGAAGCTACTTCCTTGTCTTCTGTGTATCAGGCGGTATTCCGTATTCTCTGACCGTCTAGTTAAAAGGGCACTGAGTGTGAGAAAAGGTTGAAAATGAGGTAAATAAGGATGAACTTTTCACACGCAGTCTTCCCACCAGGACCTCGGGGGCCTCCTGCCTCTGGGGCTTGTGCCCAGCGTTGTGGGGTGTGAAGTGTGACACTGAGCTTATCAAGTGCCCCCCAGTCAGCCCCTCCCCCTGCTGGTCCAAGGCGGGGCTTCTCATCTCTTGCAGAAGTTGGTCAGTGTTTACTGCCCACAGAAAACCCATACCCCACGCACATTCTCGGTGTGTGGTTTCAAAGGCCCTGTGGAAGGCCACACGCCGTGTCTGTGCTGGGCCCAGTCAGAGCCTAGACTATCTGACAGCAGTCCAGGCTCCTGGCTTCCACGTGAAGATGTCATCCTAAGTTTCAGGGCCAAGTAGGGACATACTGAGTGGGGACAGTCCCTGTGACCCTCTCCGGGAGACAGGGTGGTATGGTGGTCAGGTCCAGTGGCTCAGGAGGGCAGCCTTGCTGGTGGCAGAGGTGGCACCCCTGCCGCAGGCTGGCTGCTTAGCCCTGAGCTGGCGTCTTGAACGGCTGTCTTCTCCCTCAGACGTGGTGGGTATGGAGGACACCTCACAGTTGTCAGATTTATGCGTAGTTTGAGGCTGGCAGGAGTGAACACCAGGATGGGCAACCTTCCTTAAACATCAGGGCCGAGCATGGGCCTGGCAGTGTGCAGACATTGTCCACCCCAGCCCCGAACCTGACAGGGCCCCAGTCTGGCTCCCTGAAGCCCTCAGGAAGCTGGGGGGCCCCAGTGGCACCCGTCCTGTCAGCCTGGCCTGCAGCCAGCAGCTGTTGCCTTTAGCAGGCAGTGTGCCCAGAGCTGTCTGAGCGTAGACTGCAGCCCTGTTAGGCAGGGAGTGATGGGTGGGCTTGAGGCTGTCAGCTCCCCTCCCTGCACCCTTCCTCCTGTTCCCTCCTGGGGGTGTCCTTCTCTACCCTCACAGCACAGCCCCCACTCCGGGCTGGGTCACACTGTCACCCGATGGATCCGTGTAAGTGCACTTGCCTGCCTGGCCATCTGGCAGCCCTCCCTTTCTCTGGCCTCCCAGCTGCTACCTGGGAGCCACCGCTGCCGGCGCCGACCACCCCATGCTCAGCAGGGTCTGCATGCTGCACCCATCTGCCCTGCTTCCTGTCGTCCTGGCCACAGCCCCATGATCTGAAGTCCCATGATCCCTGGGGGCTTCCAGGGCACCGGCTGCTTGTGCATCGGCACGGGCTGCACCTGGCACCATCCCCATCCAGAGGGGCAGATGCCAACACTGGCCCTGTGTAGGGGCTATGGCTAGGCACTGGGTACCCCTGGGGCATAGGCAATGTAGGAGACAGAGTGGCCGTCTGGGGGTGCCGGCCGCCTCATGTGGGGGTGATTTGTCTCTGCAGCAATACTGTGTTTGGCTCCTTTTACATTGGAATTATTTCAGCACCTGGGAGAGCAGCATGTGGAGTAACCACTGCACACGTGCGGTACTCCGCAGCTCCTCCCAGCTGGAGAGGAGCCACTTCCAGCGTGTGGACTCCCCGCAGGACAGCGCCGCACCGTCCTGCTTCTCTCAGCCACTTTCCCGATCTCTTCTTGGTGTTCGTGGTTCAAATTCGTGACTGTAGACTCTGACACGACACAGGTTATCTCTGATTATTTGGTGGCTTGGAACTTGTGCATTTGTGGCGTGTGTGTGTGTGTCCATCTAGATGGGCTGCTGCAGGTGTCCTTGCTGCTGCACGGGCCGGGGTGTGGCTTTGCCACCTTCCTTACCCATTCTGCGCCTGGTCTCACAGATGGCAGATGTGCCGTGGCGGCCATTCCCACACGTGTGCCCCATGGCTCCCCCTTCCAAGATGCCATGGTGAGCTCTGCATGGTGGTGCAGTTGTGCTCCCTCATGCTGGTTCCACAGCTCACTGACCCCCACTCTGTCTGCTGGTGAGGTGGTGTGGCTCAGTTCCCTGCCTTACCTTCCCTTCCTGAGTGCCCGGTAGGGCTGGTGCCCTGATGGCGGCCCAGGACAGTGGAGATCTGTCTGGTGGCCCACCTGTGAGTTGGGGGCATCTCTGCAAATCACATGTTGTTCAAGCCCTTGTTCTCTCTTTACTGAGATGCCAGTTACCCCTGCCATGCTGGGTGTGAGGCAGGGATAACTGGGGACTCCAGGCAGGTGCTCGGTGCCTGGAGGGGTGCCACGGCTCTTAGCTGGGTCTTCCCTATGCCCAGCACCCTCCAGCTGGCAGGTGTGCCTGGGCTTCCCCTCCGGCTATCCCTGCACCTGCACCCCCACATGTGTGAGGGCAGTGTCTCACCCAGCACCATGGCCTTGCCAGGACGCCACAGCTCTGGGCTGGGCTCTGGCTCAGTCCCTCCCTGACCTGGTGTCCACTATGGCCTCGACTCAGCATTGGCATGCTTCTGTGGTTGACGTCCTAGAAACTTGGCAGAAACAGCGAGACACGACGCAGTCCCTTAGGCACATTGAGAGCCCTAACAACAGAGTGCTTAAGAAAATTCCAGGCAGAGTTGTTTGTAATGGGGGTTCTTTGCTTTGAAAAGAGAAAGCACTCTCATTTGGAGGAGGGCAGGGAAGGCAGGGGAGGCCAAGCTCGGTTTCCCTGCCACTCCTTCCCTTCATACAGCCTGGGTTGTTCTTCCTGAGTTGACACTCAGTGCTGGGAATTGGGTGTGGATGGATGTGGACACCGCCTGACCGAGGAGCCAGTGTGGGGCGGAGATGGAGCATGTGGTCAGTATACAGGGTGGGTGCCCAGCAGGGTTCTCGGGTTCCTGTGAGGGGCCCTCTCTTGCCACTCACTGAGGATCCGGGCCAGGCCCTGCCGTCCCCTTGAATCATGCGGCCCCTTGACCCTACCTGCCTGGGAGAAGGGAGCATCCTGTTCTTGGTAAGCAGGTGGAGGTCTCCACGGGACTGCCGGGAGCTGATGCAGCTGCAGCCCCAGGCCGGGGCCAGGGCGTCCTGCAGGCCACATGGACACCTGGGCCCCAGGCCAGTGTGAGGTGTCCCCAGCCCGGTCCTCTCTACCTACCCCCAGACCACATGCTGGATTACATATCAAAGTACAGGGTCCTCACCTGGAGCCTTGCTGTGACTCATTATCTTCAAATGTCTGAAATCTGAATCTTTGAATCATTTACACCTTGACCTGTTCTCTCGCTCATTCTTCCGTGTCCCCACACCTAACACGACTAAGCCATGGGGCTAAGATGGCAACAGGAAGGGGTATCCCATGGGAAAATCATAAAAGCGAGCAGGAGATCCCAGGCGGAGCAGTCCCTGGCATCCCCTGCCCTCCTCCCCACTACTTGCTTGGGCTCTGGGGCACATGCGCCAGGAGCCTCTTGGCTAGTCTTCACACCCTTCTGCCGTTTGGGAGGGACCCAGGGCTTTCTCGGTTCTAGAAAACCTGAGGTTTCCAGGGTGCTGGGAAGAAGGGGCCAACCCACCCGCCACAGCACATGCTGGTCAGGCCCCCCTCTCCCAGCCAGCCCAGGGATACCAGGTGACCATGGAGGTGTGTCTGGCCCCGAGGGGGAGGGGCCACTGCCAGGAAAAACCTCTAGGATACTGTTCCTGGATTGCCTTTTAGAAATGGAAGTCATGTTTTCAATACATGCCCTTGTGAAAAGAAATGCAAACAGAAGTGGAAAGGCGAGCAGTGGAGGACAGCTGCTTCCCTCCCAGGCTGAGGCTGTGGGGGTGGCCCAGCTCCTGCCTACCCTGCTGCTGTGCGTCTCTCAATAGAGGAGGCTCTGGGCCTCCCACCTGGCGGCCGCCTGCTGCTCCTCAGTAACCTTTACACTCAAAGCAGTTGGCAGCATCGTTATGTTTTTTTCAGCAACTTATCTTTAAATTGCTAAATAAATAAACATCCTATTACATGAATAGACCAAAATTACCTTCAACACACTAGCAGAGTTGGCCTTTTTTCCCCCCTCACCTTTACTATGAAAAAGTTTAAAATACAGAGAGGCAGAACACAGCATTCAGTGACAAACACCTGGCTTTAACACAGCTGGTAGCACTGCCGTGTTTGCATGAGTGACTCGTAGCAAGGGGCTGAGTGTCTCATTTTGGGCGTGCACGTGGAAGAGAGTGGCAGAGACAGTACCTGGGCCCCATGCACCAGCCAGGTGGCTCCTGGGAAGGGCTTTCTGTTCAAACGTGTGCCGGGGGCTTGTGGACCCCACAGTGTGGACTTAGGCTCTCTAGTGTCCGCAAATACCCAGGCGTTGTTCGGGCGTCCCCAGCTGTTTCCCCGATGTCCTTGGGGATAACCAAGCCAGCCCCAGAGTGGGCTGCGAGCCTTGTGCATTTTTCGGGGTGGCAGCAAGCCCTGCTTTGGGCACCGCTGAGCATCTTGGCATAAGGTCCTCAGGGCCTCCTTCTCTGGACTCCTCTTCTGTTCCTGTGTGTTGCCAGTTCCTTTCAGGATTTCCATCTGTCTCTTTCAAGAGCTCTTCCCATACTAATGCCAGCATTTCCTCCTTTCTGATGAAAATTCCAGGTGTTTTCTTCCATTCGTTCATTTGCCTTTTGCCTTTATTTTATGTATGTATATGAGAGATACTATCAGTTTTCATTTGAAAGGGGTTTTCTTTTAAGGTTTTGTGCATTGAACTTGTCAGTCGTGTATTACTTCTGGACTGGGAGTCACAGTTAGCAAGGGCTTCCTGCCTCTGAGGTGTGACGGTCACAGCGTATTTCCCATGGTGTTCTCATGTTTTCACTTTGCGCGTTCAAGGTTCAGAGGGTAGGAGGGAAGCACAGGCCTCGTGCAGGAGCCTGGCACGGGCAGTGCCTCTGAGGGGCGGGCACAGTAGCACGGTGCTACTGATGCCTGCATGTGGCTGGGGCTCGTGGCATCTGGACTTCAAGCCACTTCCCGGCTCTGAGGGCAGCCTCACCATTGTCCCGGTCCTGACACCTGCACCACGGGGTTGTTTGCTCACGTACTTACTCACACCACTGAGCCGGTTTCATGAGCAGCAGGACGCCAGGAGCCCAGTGAGTCCCCTCTCCCGGGATAACTGCACGCATCAATGCCATGTCATCATTAGGTTGTGAACAGCCCGTGGCCACCTTGGGAAGATGGTCTTACTACTTTCCAGTGGCAGCATCTCCAAGGCTCAGGCTTTTCCTGGTACAAAGCAGCCATCACCATGCCAAGTAACAGAGCCGAGCCCTCTGTCTCTGACGCTGCTGTGTGGAGCTCTGAGCCAGCTTCAGGTGAGCCCGAGGCCTCCGTGGGCTGCATCAGGGGTGAGGCAAAGCTGGCCCAGCCACGTGAAGCTGCGTGTCATGGAGGATGTGTGCTAAAGCAGGAGCCCCTTTCTACAGGCCATTCTTGGATGTACAGGAAAAGCCACGAGCTGTGCCAGCTCCTTAGACATGGGCCACTAAGGCCTCGGTCACCAGCATGAAGTCCTGTTTGATAAGCCCGGTGTACGTCGGCGGGTCCTGTTAGGAAACTGATTTGGAGGCACTTGTCACAGCCGAGGGTGAGGGACAGTCAGGACCTGGGTGGTGCCAGGTGGAGCTCCTCCTAGGGAGGCTTTTCAGCGAGGGCCCCAGCCTGCATGGGGCATGGGGTGGCCTGTGCCTCGGCACAGCCTGTGTGTCAGGAGCTGGGTCCCCACTGCCCTTGCTGCGGAGACTGGTAGTCCCTTGGCCACAGAGGGTTCCTGAACCTGTAACCTAAGGGTGAATGTCAGTGTAGAGTCAGGAATTTCACAGCCCAAATGCAGACACGGGAGGAAGGAAGTGGCCTCATTCAGGTACTTGAAGTAGGCCAGGCCCAGTCTGCAGGTCTCCTGTAGCCCAAAGTTCACCAGGGTCCCCTGGCTGGTGGCACTGACAGCAGCGGGCGTTTTCGGCACGATTTCATCGCAGCTTGTCCCATTCTTTCATCTACATGAGTACTTCATGGGAGCAGATACTTGGTGTTGAATATGGATTCAGACCCTGCAGGCCCCTCGTGGGAGGAATACAGATGCCCATGCGCGCCTCCACTGTCTGTGGAAAGGCCTGTGGGTTCAGGTAGGAACAGTGACCCTCGACCTCTGTAGTGTGTGGTCGATGGAGACTGTTCTCAGATGGAGAGGGGGGCATCTGAGAGGGGCCTGTCCAGTGCTCACTTCATCCTCTCTGGAGTGCAGAGGGTGGAGTCTGGGGGTAGCAGGGCCTCTGTTCTGGTTCTGGCCGCAGCTCTCCTGGCCTCCTCCTGCTCTGTGAAGTGTGGCCTTCACCCCCTGTGACTGCCAGGGGTCGTGACTGCCAGGGCCCCGTGGCGAGGAGGGTGTGGCAGGGGCAGAGGAGCAACGTGTGTGTGCCCATCCCGATCTGGGGGGTGTGTGGATCCCTTCAGCCCTGATGGCACCAGTGAGGGGCCCCTCTGTCCCCTCCTAGGAGCTGCCTGAACTCCTGCAGAAAGATGGCGGTGGCCGAGATGAGCCCCAAACAGCAGGGCGAGTTCCTGGAGCCCCTGCACCAGCGCGGCTCTCACTGCCCCCCCTAGCCTGGGTGTCGCTTCCCTCGTCATTGTCATCACAGTCCGGGGATTCATCCTCTAGGGACATTGTGTGGAGAGTTGGCTCTAGCTTGCTGGCTTCCAGAGCCGGAGTCTAGCCCACCCCGCTGTCCCCCACCACAGCATGGGGAGTGGGACGGCAGTGCGGGTGCCGCAGGGGTGCCAGGCAGGCTGCATGCCTCCTGGGGCAAGTCGCCCAGCCTTTCCGCTCCTCAGTCTCCTCACCTAAAAGACAGACAGGTTGGGAGAAATGACCCGAGGGCCTGCCTGCTGGGAAACCTCTTGCTGCTGCCCTGCCCCCCAGACCCCAGGGGTCCTCAGTGGTCTCCCTAGGTGGCACCCGGGCCTCCCCTCTGTAGACAGCTGGGCACTTCCCAGCACCTCAAGTGGTTAGGGTTTCTCAGCAGGGTTCACAAGCCGAGTGTCAGGAGGCTGTGGACAAGCAAATTAAACCAATTAACCCTGCTCCCCGCCTTGCATGTCACCGCGGTGAGTCCTGTTTCATCTTTCTCGGTTAGGGGAAGAAAATAACAAGAGTAGGCAAATGGGCCTTTTAGCCCCTTCGTGATTCATTTATTCATCTTTGCATGTTGACAATTTGTAAACTTCTGACTTGAGTAGCTTTTAAGCAGACCTCTGTGTGCTCTCTGCTGTGCATGGGAGCAGGTGCTGACGAGTTTTGCCACTGTGTGCACCCAGCCCTTCCTGCTGCCTGCAGGAGCCTTCCAGTACCTTCTGTGTGCACAGAGGGTCCATGGGAGGGAAGCACTGGTCACTGCTGCTGGCAGACCCTGGCCTGGAGCGGGCAGAGGAGGGAGGCAGGATTTATACCTAGAACAGTGCTGTCCAGAAAGACTGTGTCACCAGCCATATAGAAATGTAAAAACAAAGAGGCAGGTGTCATTGATTTTAATAAAATATTTAACCTGGCCAGGCGCGGTGGCTCACACCTGTAATCCCAGAATTCTGGGAGGCTGAGGCGGGCAGATCATGAGGTCAAGAGATCGAGACCCTCTTGGCCAATATGGTGAAACCCTGTTTCTACCAAAAATACAAAAATTAGCTGGGCGTGGTGTGGCACATGCATGTAACCCCAGGTACTCAGGAGGCTGAGACAGGAGAATCACTTGAACCCAGGAGTCGGATGTTCCAGTGAGCTGAGATCACACCACTGTACTCCATCCTTGCAACAGAGTGAGACTCAGTTTCAAAATAAAATAAATAAAGCAAAATATTTAAACCAGCACATCCAAAATACTATTATTTGAATCTGGAATCAATACAAAAAATATAAAAGAAATAGTTTACACTCTTTTGTTCATAATAAATATTCAAAATCCAGAGTGCGTTCTGCACAGACCCGCCCTGTTTCAGATGCTCCACAGCTTATGTGGTTCTTGAAGGCAAAGTCAGCAGTAGCCTGCGTCCTGTGGTTCCATTACGCTTCTCTGCGTAGTGCTAGACACTGTCTCTTTTCTTGTTTATTTCTCCATCTGTTGCCTGACCTACCCCCACACATACTCTCACATGTATGCCCTGCAGGCTGTGGGCTAAGCATCCTCAGTGCCTGGAGCAGTGCCCGGCATGGGGCAGCCCTGGGCATGCAGTCACCCAACGAACACCTGTGTCACCTGTGAGAAGGGCCTGGACCCCACGCCCCATTTTCTGAAGGAGGGGGCTGGGGTGCAGGTGGGAGCCAGTGCTCCAGGTGCTGTAGCTGCAGCGTGGGGATGCCCCACAGTGCCTGGCATGCTCCCTACCCCTGTGAGCAGAGCTCCAGCCCCCAGCAGGGCACTGTCTCAGCAGCTGCTCAGCCAGACAAGGAGGATCCAGCAGGACCTCAGAGCAGACCCTGCGCTTCTTTTATTTATTTATTATTGTTATTTTTTGAAACAAGAGTTTTGCTCTCTCAACAGGCTGGAGTGCAGTGGCACGATCTCTGCTCACTGCAACCTCTGCCTCCTGGGTTCAGGCAATTCTCCTGTCTCAGCCTCCCGAGTAACTGGGACTACAGGCTCGCCACCACGCCCAGCTAATTTTTGTACTTTTGGTAGAGACAGGGTTTCACCATGTTGACCAGGTTGGTCTTGATCTCTCGACCTTGTGATCCACCCTCCTCGACCTCCCAAATTGCTGGGAATGCAGGCGTGAGCCACTCTGCCCAGATGTGCTTCTTTTATTTTAAAAAATTACTTTTAGTTTACAGCTAATGCATGTTGATCTTGAAAAGATGCAAAAATATGGGTAAGTAAAAAACGAATCATCACATTCCCTCACAGCGATGACCACGTTAGTCTTCTGCTGATGGTCCTTTTGGAGTTCTTTGTGCAAATGCATGTCCACAAATTTGCATGTACACACAGAAAGGTATCCCCCAGGCACGTGCACAGCAGGACACCTTCATGTGCCTGGCTCATGGTGGGCACTGGAAGCCCCATTGTGGGAAGGCGTGGCCATTCAAGCATTGCCGAAGGCATTTGGCACACATTCAACAACCCACTAAGGGAGCTGTTACTGTTCTGGCTTTTTCGCTCCAGTGGTTCAGCAAGTGGGAAAGAGTGGCTCCCAGCAGCTTCTTTGTTCCCATGCTCAGCAAGTGGAAGGGAGGGTTACAGCTCTTTAACTGCCCCCCCCCCCCCCCCCCAGCTCAGTGAGCGTTACAGCTCTTCTGCTCCTGCAGTTTGCTGAGTGCTGGGTTCTTGTCCTGCAACCAAGAGGAATAAGGTATGTGGACACCAGAGAGTGAGTAGGGCAGAGTAGAATTTTATTGAGCAACAGGACGAAAGCTCTCAGCTGCAAGAAGGGACCTGAAAGCAATGTAGCCATCTGTGAGGGTGAGTCCAGGGCTTTTATGGGCTTAGAATTGGATGGATGTGTGCTGATTGGTTCATGGGTGGGCTTGGAAAAAGCACCATTCCATTGGATAAAGGGCATCATTCAAAAGGAACCGATTGAAAGAGAGTGGGTACGATGGGGATGGAAATTCTCACTCCAGTCATGGACTCTATCCAGAACTGACAGTTTGGTGTTCAGGCTCTAAACTGTCGTTGGCTTGAAGGTCGGGTTTCACCCATCCCTGTCTAGGACCTTGAGTGTCTCCTGTCACTGTCACTGTTATTATCCCATTTTATAGGTGAGGAAACTGAGGCACAGAGGGTTGTAAGACTTTCCCAGGGTTGTGTAGCTAATAAATGCAGGACTGGGATTTGAACGTGACCATAGGGCACCAGCAGATATGCTCTTAGTTGCTTCACTGGACTCTGCACTTCACTTGTTCAGTGACCAACAAGTGCTGTGGGCTCAGTTTCGGGGACATAGGGACACATAGACCTGTTGATGTAGTGGAGGAGACTCTGGGGAGAACAGCAGGGACATATCTGCCGTGCTCATGGGGTCAGGCAGCAGTGGAGGTGGGCTCAGGCCCAGCACCCCCGCATCTGATCCAGTGATCTTGTCTCCCCTCACTGCTGCCCATTGTCACATGAGCCTAAGCCCTGGGCCAGCCACTCAGAGCTCAGGGTCTCAAGAGGGAACCCAGGGCCTGCAGTCACCACCCGCCCACTGTCCAGGAGCCTGGGCTAGGACAGGGCATGTTACCAACTCACCTTTCCTGGGAAGGCCTGGCCTATGGGGGAGGTCCGTGTCCTCCACGGATGGCACTCGGATTCCTTTGACTCTGGAAAAATCAAACCCTTTTTGTAAGAAGCAGCAAAGCCATGGTGTTATCTGCTCTCACCACCAGGAACCTCACCTGTTAGAACCTGCCCAGGGCAGGAGTGAGCAGCAGGGCAGCTTCTGAGTGGGGTCCACTGCTGTGTGATCCATGGGGGAACTGTCAGAAACATCCCAGCTTGGCTTTCCAGCTCCACCCTGTGTCACACTCACTGAACTCTTAGGGAGATGCCTTTGCCTGCATGGCGGTATGTGAGCCAGGGCTCCACTTTTACCTGGGTGATACTGGCAGGGGCCTCTGGCCTTCAACTTCAACAGAGGCCGCCTGGCGGGAAGGATGAGCGACTCTGTCCCCTCTCATGTGTGAGAGTGTCCAGGGCACACCCAGGTCGCCCACCATCCTGAGGACCTGGACACGCCTCTCCCGAGGCCCCACCTCCCAGGTCCCAGTTGCCGGGGCTGGGGCCAGGACAGTGGGCAGTTTTTCTAGCTCTTTGGGTGCTGACAGATGTGTGGTCAGAGCCAACCTCCAGGCCATGCAGCGAGTCTGCTTCTGCTGCTTTTGATCCTCACTGACCACAGACCCCACAGCCTTTACAAAGGGCCTTGGCAGACATTCTGCGTCCACAGGGAGGATTCTGGGGATGCAGCTGATGGAGAACGGCGGGTGCACTCCACACTGCCCTCTGGCCATGGGTGCCACAGGGACCAGGGCAGGGAATGGATTGCAGAGGCCTGACGCCACCTCGACTTGGACGGCATCAGCACCATCAGCAGAGCGTCCCTTGGACTCTCCTATCCGCAAAGGTGTCTTCTGGGCAGGCCTGTCACCACCCTGCCCCGCAGATACCGTCACTGCTGGGAGAGCTGTGTCCCTGAATGTGACTGAGGATGGCTTTGCTGGTGGTGGCCCCTCCGCCTGCCTGGTGTAGATGATGCAGAACAGCTCTTGGCTAATAAATGTGCCATGTTTCCCAGACAGGAGACAGCTTGGCCTAGTGCATAAATAAGCCTTTTTAAAAAAGAAATCTGTATTTAAGGACGTGTTTGGCTGTGTTCGCTGCCTCCCGCAAAGGTCACCCAGATAGATTTTTCCTTCTTTAGCATTGCAGGCTGTGAAGAGTTGGGCATTTCTATTCTCCCTCCATCCAGTGAACCTGGGGGACTAAATTGCATTCTGAAATTGAGTGTGCAGTGGAGTCAGTAAGTTACCGTAATGGGAGGGCATTGCTTCTCACCTTGCAAGGAGCGAGGTTGTGATAATACGGAGCGAAGTGGATTAAAAATAAAACCAAAGGTATTTATTTATGACCCGCTCAGAATTGGATTGGCATCCGTGTAAGTCGCATCTAATGGTGAAAGACAGCAGATTGATGTTGATATGTCCCTGGGGACTTTTAGCCAGTGAAATTTGCTCCCTGAATTCAATTTAAAGGCCTACAGAAAGTATCCAAAATGCAAAAGGAAATGGAATTGAGGAAGTCAGGGTGGAAGCCCAGCAACTGCAAAATAGCAATTGGAAGATGGTCCAGGTATGTAACCCTCCTGACACGGGATGAAGAGAGGATGGTCCAGGTTTGTAACCCTCCTGATGTAGGATGGAGAGAGGACAGTCCTGGTGTGTAACCCTCCTGATTTAGGACTGGAGAGGGGATGGTCCTGGTGTGTAACCCTCCTGATGCGGGATGGAGACAGGACGGTCTTGGTGTGTAACCCTCCTGATGTGAGATGGAGAGAGGATGGTCCTGGTGTGTTACCCTCCTGATGTGAGATGGAGAGAGGACGGTCTTGGTGTGTAACCCTCCTGACGTGGGATGGAGAGAGGACGGTCCTGGTGTGTAACTCTCCTGATGCGGGATGGAGAGAGGACGGTCCTGGTGTGTAACCCTCCTGATGTGGGATGGAGAGAGGACGGTCCTGGTGTGTAACCCTCCTGATGCGGGATGGAGAGAGGACGGTCCTGGTGTGTAACCCTCCTGATGTGGGATGGAGAGAGGACGGTCCTGGTGTGTAACCCTCCTGATGTGGGATGGAGAGAGGACGGTCCTGGTGTGTAACCCTCCTGATGTGGGATGGAGAGAGGACAGTCCTGGTGTGTAACCCTCCTGATGCCAGATGGAGAGAGGATGGTCCTGGTGTGTAACCCTCCTGATGTGGGTTGGAGAGAGGACGGTCCTGGTGTGTAACCCTTCTGATTTGGGATGGAGAGAGGATGGTCTTGGTGTGTAACCCTCCTGATGTGAGATGGAGAGAGGACAGTCCTGGTGTGTAACCCTCCTGATGCAGGATGGAGAAGGGACAGTCCTGGTGTGTAACCCTCCTGATGTGGGATGGAGAGAGGACGGTCCTGGTGTGTAACCCTCCTGATTTGGGATGGAGAGAGGACAGTCTTGGTGTGTAACCCTCCTGATGTGAGATGGAGAGAGGACAGTCCTGGTGTGTAACCCTCCTGATGTGGGATGGAGAGAGGACGGTCCTGGTGTGTAACCCTCCTGATTTGGGATGGAGAGAGGACGGTCCTGGTATGTAACCCTCCTGATGTGGGATGGAGAGAGGACGGTCCTGGTGTGTAACCCTCCTGATGTGGGATGGAGAGAGGACGGTCCTGGTGTGTAACCCTCCTGATGTGGGACTGGAGAGGGGACAGTCCTTGTGTGTAACCCTCCTGATGTGGGACTGGAGAGGTGACAGTCCTTGTGTGTAACCCTCCTGATGCGGGGTGGAGAGTGTTACTCTCGGGTGGTTAAGGGGCCTGTGTCAGCGAGGGCGGGGCTGGTAACTTGCGGACCACAGCTGCAGCACAGCCAGGATGAGAGCCCAGGCTGTCTGTCCATGCTCTGCGACTGCACAGCTCGGGTCCTCCTGTCTTTGTCCCTGTGGATTGCTTGCCACCCTTATCCGCAGATGAAGGGAGTGTGGCTTGGAGAACCAGGCCCTCTGCGGACCAGGTGGACAGGGAGACAGGATGTGAATGGCAGAGCCCAGCTGCCCGTCATTCCCCTCCTTGACAGTCTTGCTGGGCTGTATTTTCTCACGGCGGGCACCTGTGGTCCTCCCTGTCCCTTGTCTCCTGTTAGGAGCTGGGAGGGTCAGTTCAGCACCCTCGCGGCTCCCCAGCCACCTGCCTGACTTCCTGGGTCTGGCTTCTGTTTGAGATGAGAGGTAGAAGTAGGGGAGCCTGCAGGTGGCTCCTGGGGGCAAATCCCCGAGGACCAGAGCCCGCAGGGCCATCAGGGCAGTGTAGACCCCTCCCTCAAGGAGTCTCCCTGGCTTCATGACAGAGCCTGGGCTTCAGCTAGCCCTGACCTGGTGGTCCTGTTTCTCCTCTGAGAACCCCACCCTGGGAGGCTGTACTGGCTACTCCGCCCTCTCTCATCCCTACTTCTGCCAAGATCCTGTGTGTTCTGCCCGTCCTTGGTGGGCCGCCAGCTGCTCTGGATGTGGGTGTGTTCACGTTGGGGGGGCTGTCAGAGAAGATGGTCGTGGGGGTCCCCTGAGGCCCTTTGCTTTTCCTTCCCAGCCCCGGCCTCAGTGGAGGTAGGTCAGCTTCCATCTCCTCAGCATCCGCATCCTGGCTTCCAGACCGTGAGCTGGACGGGAGCACTGGACTCACTGGGCGGGCACACCACTCTGGAGACTGTCCCCCATGTGTCTTATGGGGACTAAGTGACCCCATAGCCCACCTAATCTGAGACACGGCCCAGCTGCAGGCCGGAGGTGCCCCCCAGTGAGCCTGGTGTGTCCACCCTGCGTGCCCAGTGAGCTCGGCGTTTGAGGCCCAGTGCCCCCCGCCCTGTGCTGGCTGTGCTGCTGGCCTTACGTGCATTTTCCCAGTCTGTCCAGCGGCCCTGACAGGCCGGCAACGGTGGCCCCATCTCGCAGAGGAGGAAGCTGGGCCTCGGGATGGAGTCCTTATCCCAGGGCACCAGGCTGGACCGAGACCTGAAGCCGGGTTTGGCGGAGCCCCGCACCCCCACCCACTGGCATGAGGCGGGCGTGGAAGAGGGGCCAGGTGGGGCTTTGTGTGTTCCTGGGCTCCCTGGGAGGGCCTGAGACGGCCCTATTCTGTGGTCTCCACACGTGTGCTTCAGCTGCTGACCGTGCTGGGACCCAGAGAGGTCTCTTGAGGCACAGAAATCTGTGCTTAGTGGCAGTGCCACTAAGGTGTGGTGGTGCGGTACTTCCTGGGCTGACAGCGGCTTTGGGGAGTGGGAAGCTCCTGGGCAGGGCCTGCAAAGCTGCAGCGGGCTCCTGAGAGCTGGGTCTCCCCAAGAGCGGCTGGAGATTCAGTTAAAGGAGGTGCTGGGCGGCCCCTGCCATGCTGTCTCAGACCTGGAGCTGCACAGTGGACTTCCCACCTGGCTGCTGGGATGGGGCAGGGGCTGTGTGGGGTGAGGCCTGGGCCCTGCTGTGGTCGAGCAGGGAGCAGCTGCTGGTGGGCGAGTTTTCCTGGGTCACCCTGCCTTCACTGTAGGTCACCTCCTCTGACCTGGGCTTGTCTCTTTCCCTCCAGGAGCTGCTGCTCTTCCTCCAGAACCTGCCCACAGCCCACTGGGACGATGAGGACATCAGCCTCTTGCTGGCCGAGGCCTACCGCCTCAAGTTTGCCTTCGCGGACGCCCCCAATCACTACAAGAAATGAGCCTGGGCCCCCTCGCAGCTGGCCTCCCTGTTCCGGGTGGGCGCCCCACCTGCCTGGCCGGTGGGAGGCCCCTGTGAGCTGGTTCCGGGCTGCCAAACGGCCTTGCGGTGTGGCCCCACCCTCCAGGGGCACTGGCGAAGATGGGCCCCAGACTCGGTCCAGGGCTGACAATGACAGGGACAGCCTGTTTTCTGAGATACCAAAGAGAGCCAGGGGAGGGTCCCGGCTTCAGCGGCCAGAGGCAGGTCAGGGTCCCCTCGCCCTTTCCCTGGAGTGTCCTTGCCAAATGACTGCCTCCTGTACCCCCCAGTCTGGGGCAGCCTGGGAGGCAGACCCTCTCGGGAGGCCTGCTGTCTGGACGCCGGTGCCGGAACGACATGGTGGCCATCTCATACCTACTCTGAAATGAAAAACTTCCATTCTGTTGAGTGAAAGAATAAAATGTACACAAAATATAGACCGAGACATTGCGCTGACCTGGGATCTCTGCTGTGAGATTCTCACAGCCAGTGGGTTTTGCCACTGACGGCCCCTTCTCTCTGTTTTCCCGCTTGCTTGGTTTAAACCTGACTAGGAAGCTGAGGGCCGGAGTCCGAGCCGTGAGCCCGCCGAGCGCCTGGGAGGCCACAGCACCGAAGGCTGGGAGTGCAGGAGGCCTCTCGCCATCGCCTTACTTTTCGCCTCGAACCTCTTTTACACAAGAGAATCCCCCACCTCCCTGAGGTCCAAGGCCAAGTGGCCCTGCCATGCAGTTAAGGGCTGGCCTCAGACAGAGCCCCTGGAGGCCTGCACAGGCCGTCTGGCCATGTAGGGCTGGTAGATGGGCCGGTGTTTGAGGCCCTGTCGTCAGAGCCCTGTACCACAGCGCTCTTCCCACTGCAGCCTGGCTTGGAAGTGGAATGAGCCTTTGGAGGCTCCCCGGGACACACTGTCCTTGTCCAGATCTGCTAGGTGGAGGGGACATGGGACAGTTTCCACTGTGGACTGGTTCCCACCATGGACCAGTTTCACTGTGGATCAGTTCCCGCCATGGACCATTTCTATCATGGACCAGTTCTGCTTTGGACCGGTTCCCACTATATGCCGGTTCTGCCCTGGACTGGTTCCACTGTGGACTGTTTCCCGCTATGGACTGGTTCCACCATGGACTCATTCCCACTGTGGGCTGGTTCTGCCGTGGACTCGTTCCCGCTGTGGGCTGGTTCTGCCGTGGACTCGTTCCCACTGTGGACTGGTTCCCGCTGTGGACTGGTTCCCGCTGCGGACTCGTTCCCGCTGTGGGCTGGTTCTGCCGTGGACTCGTTCCCGCTGTGGGCTGGTTCTGCCGTGGACTCGTTCCCGCTGTGGGCTGGTTTTGCCGTGGACTCGTTCCCGCTGTGGGCTGGTTCCGCTGCGGACTCGTTCCCACTGTGGGCTGGTTCCGCTGTGGACTGGTTCTGCCATAGACTAGTTCCTTGAGGCTTCAAGTGTGGAAGGGCCAAGACCTGGCCCCTGCCCAGGGCCCTGCTGGGGCTGTGTCTGTGGCCCCAGGGGCTTTAGGACTGGCTCCCCAGCATTCCCTTGGGTGTGTCACAGGCCTCATGGCCCCTGGAATGTGGGCAGGGCCACAGCCACAGCCTCTCTGATCCCTGAGCCCAGGGCAGGCTCATGTCCTCAGCGACCTGCTGGTGACCCACTTCTCAGACTCTCCTCTGTCCCTCAGGAGCAGCTGTGTCCCCTCCCAGGCCCTGGGACACTGCCAGAGACTATGGGACATACAGGCATAAGTGATGTGTGTGTTCCTGCTTCTATTTTAAAAATCCAGGGTCACTACACACAGCATGGAAATTAGCACGAAGTGCTGTGCAAATGTCAGAAGCTCCCAAACTAGCAACGGGACCGGCTTGCGTCGGACCAGATTCAGGCACACCTTGCCCCTGCCTTCCCTGTACCCGCCTCAGGGTCAGGGGTTCCCCAGACCAGCCACACCGCCTCCTCCTGCCGCCTCCTTTTCTAGATGGGGAGGGGATTCCATCACAGGAATAGCCGCCCCATGGCCATGTGGAGGGAGCCCCACGTTGCTCAGCTGAAATCAGCCCTGGGAGCAGCCCCTTCTGTAGCTCAGATCACACTGTGTGGCCAGAAGGTTGGGGACACACCGGACCTGCTTCCTAAGGTGGTTTTTTAAACAGGAAGCTCCATGGAGTTCAGCCCTGTGTGCATTTCCACATGTATGTAAATGCTGAGACCGAATGTGAGGGGTTTTGGCCGTGGCCTTGAGTCTGAGCAGATCCATCTGGAATGTTCCGGGTGTGTGTCTGGATGTGATGTGCTAAAAACACCGAATAAAGATCAATGACAAAGTCGAAGCCTTGGCCTGTGATTCAAGAACTGGCTAGACGCAGACAGGGGCACCCTGGCCCAGCCCTGCCAGAGGGTCTGAGCTCAGTGTCATGGCCACGCACCAGGCCTGGCATGGGCACAGTGGCACCCGTGGCCTCGTGGCCACCTGCAGGACCTCTCGGGGAGATGGGGAGGCAGCTGCACAGGTGGTGCTAGGATGCCACTTGCCCAAGCTGGGCAAGACTCAGACATGGATCTGACCCCTGAAGCCCAGCCCTGCACTGGCTGGAACACAGGAGTGGTGAGTCCAGGTTGTCCTCTCCCAGGCTCCTGCACGAGGGACCTCCCCTCAGGCCACATCTGGTCAAGTACCTGCTGTGCTGGGTAGGACCAGGGTCTGGTCTACCCCTCCCTCTCCTGGAACGCACTTGCCTCGCCCCCACCCACACGCTGAAATACCCTCCTTGCCCTGTGTTACTGAAACAAGGCCCTTTGAGCCTCAGTTTCTCAGGGCAGCTTTCCAGGTGCCCCACACCCCTCTGGGTACCCCCATCTGGGTGCTCCGCCCTTGGGTGCCCCACACCCCCCTGGGTGCCCCACCCTGGGGACCCTCCCTCAGCAGCACATGACTTTCCACTGCCTATACTGTCCACTGACTGGGTGTGGGGTTTGTTCCTATCCTCACGGGTGCGCTGGTGGCTCCACAAAGTGGGAGTAGCCCCTTCACCTCTCTTTTCCCTGCAGCCCAGTGTGGAGCTGAGCCAGGCAGGGCTGCCTTCCTGGGCTCGGTGGCCTGAGGTATGGGTTGACATCACTGATGCCTGGCTGTGGCTACAGGATCCTGGGCTGCAGGATAGACTGGCTGAACCCCACAGCCAGCAGATGTTCGGCTCCTGACTCCAGGACACGGCTCAGCGGCTGCCATTTGCCTTCACGGTTCCCTGGAGTTTGCAGCTCAGCAGCTGGCTCCTCAGGCCCAACTTGGGGTCTTCACAGCCTGTGCACACCCTGCTCTTGCTGGTGACCCGAGCCTAGGGGCCCTGAGATCAGTCCCTGACCTGTGGTGGTTCCTATCCCATGCGCTCACCCAGCCCGGTCCCTGGGAGAGGCTTGGCCTGTCGGCACCACTGCCGTGCCCTTGCAAGGTCAGATGCGTCGGGGAGTGTTGGGATCCTGGGGAGTAGGAGACGGGGAGTCTGGGTGGTTTGTGCATTTGGAAGAACTAGTAGGTGGGACGCTCCTGTGCAGTGTCACTGATGGATGGAAACGGGAGGAATGTTGCCTGTGTTTGAGCAGACCGACTGATGAGGCCGTGGCAACAGGCTGCAGAGTGTAGCACGCCTGGCCTCCCTGGCGTCCTCCAGAGTGGGAGGCTCCTTGCTGATCCTGTGGCCCCAGGGATCTGCTCTCAGGGCTGCAGTCCTGTGGAGTTTGCCAGAGACTCAGACCCCTGAAGGTGTGGGCCTCCCTGGCCCCTGCCCACCGTTCTTCTCCTCTTTCAGCCCCAGCCCCTTGGCTTCCCTCCAGCACTGCACTTTGCCCTTTGCGATTTTGGGCTTTCGGGGTTGACCCCACTCAGCTGTGAGGCCTTTCCACACCCACCCTGCAGCTCCTTGCCATGGAGGGTCCCCAGCACAGGATGGCCTCCACACAGGAGCGCATGCGGCCATTTAGCTGGTCCTGTGTGAGCAACCCAACTGGGGTCCATTTTGTTGATAAGATGAGGCTGGTTATTCTTTTTTTTTTTTTTTTTTTGAGACAGGGTTTTGCTTGTCAAGGCAGATTCAGATTCTTTAGCACACGGAGTTCCTGGGAATTGACAAAAATGGGCACAGTGCACAGGGCAGCTCACAAAAGTGATGCCAGTGACCAGTGAGATGTTCACATCAGCAGTAGTTACAGAAAGGAAAACACAGTCACCAGCCATCTGCCTCCACCAGCCTAGCTGCGTGACCTTGGGCTGTGTCTGTGACCATCTGTTATGCAGCCATGGGAGACCAGTACCCCTCTCTTTTAGTCTGTATTTTTTTCTGAATATTTTGCAGTGATTTTCCGTCGTTGCTGTTTTTACGTTTAAACTGTGAAGTATAACGCTAACAGAGGTGGCCACAACACAAACCTAGCTCTCGGAGAATGATCACAAAGCAGACACCCCATGTGATACGGTTTGGCTGTGTCCCTGCCCAGTTCTCATCTTGAGGTGTAGCTCCCATAATTCCCACATTGTGGGAGGGACCTGGCGGGAGGTAATTGAATCATGGGGGTGGTTTCAACCATACTGTTCTCGTGGTAGTGAATGAGTCTCGTGAGATCTGATGGTTTACAAGGGAAACTCCTTTCACTTGCCCCTCATTCTCTCCTGCTGCCGTCTGCATAAGAGATGATGATGTGCCTCCTTGCCTTCTGCTGTGGTTTGTGAGGCCTCCCCAGGCGCGTGGAACTGTGAGTCCATTAAACCTCTCATCTTTGTCCATTACCCAGTCGCAGGTATGTCTTTCTTAGCAGTGTGGGAGTGGACTAATACACCACATACCACAACCCTGGTCAAGAAATAGAACATGACCCACACTGGATCTCCCTGTGTGCTCCCCTTTCCCAAGCGTGGCACGTGGCTCACTTCCAAAGCACCCTTTATTATATGAATGTAGTTATACAGTGTACACTCCTGTGAACAGCTCTTCCTGCTCAGCTTTCTCTTGGTGGGAATATCTGTGTGGTAGTGAGCATGGTTTCTTCTTTTCCATCACTGCATAGTTTTCCATCACATGAATAGATTGCAGCTTGTCCCTTTTACTCCTGATAGACGGATTGTGTCCAGTTTGGGGTCATGATAAACAGTGCCCCTCGGAATATCTGTGTGCCTGTCTCTCGGTGGACATGGACGGATGCTTCTGCTTCTGTGGTTTTCTTTCCTCCTAAAGTGGAATTGCAGAGCTGGAGGGTGTGTGCACCCTTCCCTCTAATAGATCATGACAGACGATTTTCCAAAGCACCTTTTCCAGCTCACGTTTCCACTGGCAGGTCAGTGGTTCTCGTTTCTCCACATCCTCCCTGATGCTGGTTGTGTTGGTCTCAGCCCTTCTCATGGGGATGTCTGCCACTCTGGGTAATCTGTCCTTCCCTGCTGCTCGAAGAGCTGCCTACGTGGCCTCTCTCAAACCTCCCATCATGGTGCGGCATCTATTTCCTTCCTGCTGCAGCCAAAAGAGACGGAAAGAGACTGGCTTGGGATTTCATGTTACGCTGTCATCATAAGCATTTTCTCATATCATTAAAATTCTTAAAAAATGTGATTTTAATGACTACATAATGTGCAGTTGCATGGATTAACGTAATTCATTCCTTTATTATACATCAAGTTGCTGCTATTTTTCTCCTATGGCAAATGTTGCTGTGATAAATGCCTACATTTCTGGATACTTTTTTATAATAGATTTTTAGTAGTAGGATTCTTCAGTCATTATTGCCAAATATAGGAGTCATCAAAATCACTGCAGCCCTCCCCCCTCCCCCCTGCAGCCCTCTCCCCTCCCCCCTGCAGCCCTCTCCCCTCCCCCCTGCAGCCCTCTCCCCTCCCCGCTGCAGCCCTCTCCCCTTCCCCCTGAAGCCCTCTCCCCTCCCCCCCTGCAGCCCTCTCCCCTCCCACCTGCAGCCTCTCCCCTTCTCCCGAAATGGTGGCAGGTCTGCTCATCTGGTTTAGAAAATATAAGTTTGAGAAATTGTTAAAAAATGGAAAGATATCATTAGAAATAAGAGTGTGTGACTTCCAGGAGAGGGAAGAAGAAAAAGAATGAGCAAAGTTGAGAAGGCAAGAAAAGAGGTAGGAATAAAAGCAAAGAAAAATTATGGTAAATATGAAATATTAGTTACCATGCCCCAAGCAAGTTCAGATACGATCATGATACACTCACCTATTCCCGAAAGGAGATTCGTCGATACTTTTAAAAACTCCAGAAAAGCCAACAACATACTACTGATGAGAGATACACCAAGACTAAACATTTTTGTTTAATGGACAAATATGAGGGAAATACTACCCACCTCCCCAGATGCGGTTGGAATATTTGTATTCCCCCAAATCACATTTGAAAGCATTAACAAGGACAAAGACGGTGCTACATGTGAACAGAAGCACTTCACTCAGTTGTGGACCTGTATAAATACAACATGAACAAGACAAAAATGGATACAATTATGACGAAATACTGACCTGTCCGCAAGTATAATGGGAAATTACAACTCACCTGCAGAAGTTGATGGACCAATGAGAAAAAGGTTTACAAAGAAGACAGTCAAAGTTACTAAATATGGAAGCAAAAGTTATTGAAGTAGAAAATAAAAAATAATGGAAATGACTGAAAAAAAAGTTGACTTTTAGAAAGGACTAATATTGGAGGCTTGAGAGGAAGCATCTTTGCCTGTTCTGCAGCTGGTGGATCTCCAGCATTCAGAAACAGGACCTGTCTGTAGTAGGCGCTGAATAATGTTTGTTGAATGATAAATATATAAACTCCTAAGGATTAATGTCCAACTGTAACATTTAAAAAGGGAGGCGAACCTGCAGGTGCTGAAATATTTTAAATATTGTAAGCATCAAGAGAACTAAAATCAAGCCATAGAGTCGGAGGAAATAATTGCAGAAGAGATATCTGATAAACATTGCCATCTAAAATTTAAAAAGAAATCTTAAAACTCAAAAAACAAACAGTCCCATTTTAAAATGGGCAAAAGATCTGGATACCTCACCCAAGAAGATATACAGACAGCAGATAACCATAGAAAAATATGCTCAACAATGAAATACCACTACACACGTATTAGAATGGCCAAAATCTGATACAAGCAGGAAAGGCAGAGCAAGATGGCAGAACAGAAAGCTTCACCAATCGTCCCCTCGCACAAGGATACCAAGTTAACAGCTATCTACAGAAAAAAAAAAAAAAAGACCACAGTGCTACTGGGCTTGGGTGCCAAAAATCAGACACACCTAGACAGAAGGGAATCCACTACCTTGAAGGAAAGGACCCAGTCCTGTCAGCATTCATCACCTGCTAACTGAAGAGCCCTTGAGCTCTGAATAACAGGCAGTGATGCCCAGGTGCTACATCAAGGGCCTTGGTGAGCCCCTGAGACTTGCTGGCTTTGGGTGCCAGCACTGCCCACAGGGAGTTAAAGCATCAAGTGGGCTCTTTGAGTTCCCACTTCTGGACTCGACTCTTGGGTGGCATTTCTGGGCTTGCCCTGTCCCAGAGGGGAGCCCACTGCCCTGAAGGCTTTAGGTGGCTCGGAACAGAGAAAGAGACTGTGTATTTGGGAGAAAGTAAAGGAAGAGAACAAGAGTCTCTGCCTGGTAATCCAGAGGATTCTCCTGTATCTTCTCCAAGACCATCGAGCTGGTACCTCTGTAAGTCTGCAAGAACCACAGTGCTACTGGGCTTGGATGCCCCCCAAAAGAGAAGTGACTTGGATCACAACACTCAAGTCCTTTGAAGTAATCGGAAAGCCTTCCCAAGAAGAATGGCTCCAAATAAGCTCGGACAGTGATGACTAAAACAAATATGTAACTCTTCAATACCCAGACATGGAAGAACATCTGCTAACATCAACACCATCGAGGAAAACATGGCCCCACCAAGTGAAGTAAACAAGGGACCAGGGACCATCCTGGAGAAACAGGTGTGTGACCTTTCACAGGAGAGTTCAAAATCTCTGCATTGAGGAGACTCAAAGAAGTTCAAGATAGCAGAAGGAATTCAGAATTCTGTCAGATCCATTTCACAAACAGTTTGAAATAAACAGTGATGAGCAGAAATTCTGGAGCTGAAAAATGCAGTTGGCATACTGAGGAAGGCATCAGTATCCTTTAATAGCAGAATGGTTCAAGCAGAAGAATTAGTGAGCTTGAAGACAGCCTATTTAAAAATACACAGGAGAAAAAGAAAAAATACAAAATAATGAAGCCTGCCTACAGGATCTAGAAAATAGCCTCAAAAGGGCAAATCTAAGAGTTATTGACCTTACAGAGGAGGTAGAGAAAGAGATGAGGTAGAAGGTTTATTCAAAGGGATGGTAACAGAGAACATCGCAAACCTAGAGAAAGATATCAATATCCAGGAACCAGAAGGTTAGACCACCAAGCAGATTTAACCCAAAGACGATTACCTCAAGGCATTTAATATCAAACTCCCAAAGATCAAGGATAAAGGATCCTGAAAGCCATAAGAGAAAAGAAACAACGTACAGTAGGTCTTTATTTTTTTTTATTTTTATTTTTTTTGAGATGGAGTTTCACTCTTGTTACCCAGGCTGGAGTGCAATGGCGCGATCTCAGCTCACCGCAACCTCCGCCTCCTGGGTTCAGACAATTCTCCTACCTCAGCCTCCTGAGTAGCTGGGATTACAGGCACGCGCCACCATGCCCAGCTAATTTTTTGTATCTTTAGTAGAGACGGGGTTTTACCATGTTGACCAGGATGGCCTCGATCTCTTGACCTCGTGATCCACCCGCCTCGACCTCCCAAAGTGCTGGGATTACAGGCTTGAGCCACCGCGCCCGGCCTAGTAGGTCTTTAATCTGGGAGAAGACTTTCCAGTGGAAATCTTACAAGCCAGGAGAAAGGGGCGTGACATATTTAAAGTGCTGAAGGAAAATGACTTTTACCCTCAAATAGTATATCCTGCAAAAATATCCTTCAAACATGAAGGAAAAACAAAAGACTTTCCTAGACAAACAAAAGCTGAGGTATTTCATCAATGCCTGGCCCATCCTATAAGAAATGCTAAAGGCAGTACTTCAACCAGGAAGAAAAGGACATTGATGAGCAATAAATAATCACCTGAAGACATAAAACTTACTGGTAGGTACACAGAAAAACACAGAGCATTATGATAATATAACTGGGGTGTGTAAACTACTCTTTTCCTAAGTAGAAGGGCTAAACAATGAACCAACAAAAAATTGTAACTACAACAACTTTTCAAAACATAGTAAAATAAGATATAAATACTAACAACAAAGGGTTAAAAAGTGGGGGAGCAAAGTTAAGGCAAGTTTTTGTTTGTTTTCTTTTTGCTTGTTTCTTTCTTTATGCAATCTGTTGTTTTCAGGTTAAAATAGTGGGTTATAAGAGTGTTTGCAAGCCTCGTGGTAACCTCAGAACTACCTCAAATGGTAGTTTTGCTTTTAGCTCTTTGAGGAATCGCCATCCTCCTTTCTACAATGGTTGAACTAATTTACACTCCCACCAACAGTGTATAGGTGTTCCCTTTTCTCCACAACCTTGCCAGTATGTGTTATTTTTTTGACCAGAATACACATTCCTTTTCTCAACATATGGATCATTTTCAAGGACCAATTATATGTTAGGTCACGAGTCTTAAAACATTCAAAAAAAATTGAAATAGTAGTAAGCATCTTCTCTGGCCACAATGGAATAAAACTGGAAATTAATAGCAAGAAGAATTTTGAAAACTACATGGATACATGGAAATTAAACAATATGCTTCTGAATGACCAGTGGGTCAATGAAGAAATTAAGAAGGAAATTGAAACATTTTCTGAAACAGATGGTAATGGAAACACAACATACCAAAACCAATGAGATGCAGCAAAAACAGCACTAAAAGGGAAGTTTATGGTTATAAACTGTAACTGTGTCTACATCAAAAGAGGAAAACCTTCAAATAAACAATCTAATGATGCATCTTAAAGAATTAGAAAAGCAAGAACGAGCCAAACCCAAAATTAGTAGAAGAAAAGAAGTAATAAAGATCAGAGCAGAAATAAATGAAATTGAAAGAAAAAAATTATAAGAGATTGATGAAACAAAAAGTTGGTTTTTTGAAGTTAAACAAAATTGACAAATCTTTAGCTAGACTAAGAAAAAGAGAAGATCCAAATAAATAAAATTAGAAATGCAAAAGAGACATTGCAACTGATACTGCAGAAATTCAAAGGATTGTTAGTGGTTACTCTGAGCAACTATATGCCAATAAACTGGGAAATCTAGAAGTCATGGACAAATTCTTAGATACGTAGAACCTACCAAGATTGAACCAGACAGAAATAAAAAACCTGAATAGACAAATAACATGAAACAAGCTTGAAGCTGTAATGAAAAGTCTTCCAGTAAGAAAAGCCTAGGACCTCATAGCTTCACTGCTGAATTGTGCCAAGCATTTAAAGAACTAATACCAATCCTCCTCAAACTATTCCAAGAAACAGAGGAGGAGGGAATGTTTCCAAACTCATCCTATGAGGTCCAGTATTACTCAGATACCAAAACCAGATAAAGGCACATCAAAAAAACCTACTGGACAGTATCTCTGATGAATATTGATGCAAAAATTCTCAACAAAATACTAGCAAACCAAGTTGAACAATACATTAGAAAGATCATTCATCATTACCAAATGGGATTTATCTCTGGAATGCTAGGATAGTTCAACATATAAAAATCAATCGACATGGTAAATCATATCAAAAGAATGAAGGATAAAAACCATATGATTATTTCATTTTATGCTGAAAAGATGAATGTTAAAATGTCCATACTACCTAAAGCAATCTACAGATTCAGTACAATGTCTATCAAAATAACAAAGACATTCTTCACAGAAATAGAAAAAACAATTCTAAAATTTATACGGAACCGCAAAAGACCCAGAATAGCCAAAGTTAGCCTAAGCGAAAAGAACAAAATGAGAGGAATCACATTACCTGTCTTCAAATCATACTACAGAGTTATAGTAACCAAAACAGCATGGTATTGGCATAAAAACAGACACATAGACCAATGGAACAGAATGGAACCCAGAAACAAATCCACACGCCTACAGTGAACTCACTTTTGTCAAAGGGGCCAAAAACATACACTGCGGAAAAGATAGTCTCTTCATAAATGGTGTTGGGAAAACTGGATCTCCATATACAAAAGAATGAAACTAGACCCATATCTCTCGCCATATACAAAAATAAAAATAAACTAAAGACTTAAATCTAAGACCTCAACCTATTAAACTACTACAGGAAAACATTTGGAAAAATCTCTAGGATATTGGTCTGGGCAAAGATTTCTTGGGTGATACCCTACAAGCACAGACAACCAAAGCAAACATGGATAAACAAGATCACATTAATTAAAAATCTTCTGCACAGCAAACAATCAATAAAGTGAAGAGATGATCCACAGAATGGGGGAAGATATTTGCAAGCTATCCCTCTGACAAGGGATTAATAACCAGAATGTATAAGGAGCTCAAATAACTCTACAGGAAAAAAATCTAATCATCTCATCAAAAATGGGCAAAAGATTTGAGTAGACATTTCTCAAAAGAACCCATAGAAACATCAAACAGGCATACGAAAGGGTGCTCAACATCACTGATCATCAAAGAAATGCAAATCAAAACTGTTAATACAGTGAGATATCATCTTATTCCAGTTAACATGGCTTGTATTCAATAACCAGTGCTGGGAAGGACGTGGAGAAAAGGAAACCCTTGTACACTATTGGTGGGAGTGCAAATTAGTACAATCACTATGGAGAACAGCTTGGAAGCTCCTCACAAAACTAAAAATTGAGCTCCCATATGATCCAGCAATCCCACTGCTAGGTATGTATATACCCAGAAGAATGGAAATCAGTATATGGAGGAGATATCTGCACTCCTATATTTATTGCAGCACTGTTTACAACAGCCAAGATTTGGAAGCAGTTTAAGTGTCCATCAACAGATGAATGGATAAAGAAAATATGGTGCATACACACCATGGAGCACTACTCAGCCATAAAAGAGAATGAGATCCTGTCATTTGCAACAATATGGACCGAAGTGGAGGTCATTATGGTGAAATAAGCCAGGAACAGAAAGACAAATATTGCATGTTCTCACATTTTTTATGGCATCTGCAAATCAAAACAATTGAACTAGTGGACATAGAGAACAGATAGATGATCACCAGAGGCTGGGAATGGTAGTGGAGGGTTGTGTGGGGAGGTGGGGATGGTTAAAAGGTATAAAAGAATTAGAATGATTAAGACCTACTATTTGATAGCACCACAGGGTGACTATAGTCAATAATAATAATTGTGTATTCTAAAATAAATAATGTAGTTGGATTGTTTGTATTGCAAAGGATAAATGCTTGAAGAGATGGAAACCCCAGTCTCCATGATGTGCTTAGTTCACATTGCATGCCTGTATCAAAACATGTACCCCAGAAATATATACACATATGTACCCACAAATATTTAAAAATAATTTAAAAAATAGAATGGCCAAAATCCAAAACACTGACACCATCAAATGCTGATAAGGATGTGGAGCAACAGGAACTCCCACTCGTTGCTGGTGGGAATGCAAAGTGGTGTAGCCACTTTGGAAGACAGTTTGGCAGTTTCTTCTAAAGCTAATTGTAGTCATATAACCCAGCAGTCATGCTTCTAGATATTTACCCAATTGAGTCGAAAATGTTCAAACACAAAAACTACAAATGAATGTTTACTTATAATTGCCCAAGCTTGGAAGCAACCAAAATGTCTTTCAATAAGTGAACAGATAAACAGACTATCGTATGTCCATGCAATGGGACATTCTTCAGTGATAAAAAGAAATGTGCTATTAAGCTGTGAAAAGACATGGAGGAAATTTTAACACATATAGCTAAGTGAAAGAAGCCAGTCTGGAAAGGCTGCACACTATGACTTCCAGTATATGAGATTTTCGAAAAAGGAAAACCAGGGAGACAGTAGATACATCAGTGGTTTCTAGGGGGTGGGGGTAGTGGGATGAGTAGGCAGAGTGCAGAGGATTTTCAGGGCAGTGAAGCTGCTCTGTATGATTCTGAAATGGTGGATAATATATACATTTGTCCAAATCCATAGAATGTGTAACAACAAGAGTGGACCTAATGCAGACGGTGGGCCTTGGAGATAATGATGTATGAAGGTGTCATTGGTTGTGTCTGAGAAATGTGCCTGGTGGTTCGGGGCGCTGGCCTTGGAGGGGGGCGAATGTGGATAGGGTTAGGTAGAAACTATATTTTCTGCTTATTTTTGTATGAACCTAAGACTGCTCTAAAAAATGTAGATTATTAATTAAAAAAATTCTAAATGCATCCTATGAGCAGCTTTGTACCTACGAATTTGAAAATCTGACTGAAATGGGCAACTTTCTAGAAAAATACAAATTACAAAGACTGACTCCAAAAGGAAATAGAAACCTGAATAGATCACAGATCACTCAGTAACTTGACGGGGCAGCCTTTGATCTCTCCTTTCCAAAGGCCCCATGCCCAGATGGCCTTATGTTGCCTTTTTCCAAACAGGGATCAGAATTCAGGGCATAAAAGAATGCATGAGATTGGGGTTGCTGACACAGCCGGGGTGGGCTCGAAGCCATGGCTGCACCTGACCAGCCTCAGGCTATGCTGGGGTGGCTTGCCGGGTCTTCATTGGACCATGAAGCTGGGTTTTGCTGCCTTGCAGTTGGCTTTTAACGTCTATGGTCTGGGCAGGGGCTCTGGGCCCTCAGAACTGCATAAAGCCAGTGGCGTGGACTTGAACCAAGGCATGTCTTGGGGGCTGGTCCTCAGGAGCAGCTGCTGACTGCTGTTTGACCTGCCCGCATCCAGCAGAGGTGTGTGGGAGGTGGGGCTGAGGTGTCAGGGTCATTGAGAGGGGTCATTGCCTGCTGCTATGATTTTAGGATATGCTTACATCATGCCTGCTGGCTATGGGAGTCTGCAGGGTCCCCAGGCCATCTATGTACTGTCTAAATCCTCAGGCCAGCTGGGCAGGCAAGTGCAGGGCAGCCGCATTCTTTTCTGGTGGTTTTGAACTGGATTCAGACCTAAGGAAGAAAAGGTGGAGGGGCCTGACCAACCTCTCCTCAGATTGTTCTGGTTAATTAAAAACCTAAGACCGGCTGGGCGCGGTGGCTCACACCTGTAATCCCAGCACTTTGGGAGGCTGGCGGGCAGATCACCTGAGGTCGAGAGTTCAAGACCAGCCTGACCAGCATGGAGAAACCCTGTCTCTACTAAAAATACAAAATTAGCCAGGCATGTTGGCGCATGCCTGTAATCCCAGCTACTTGGGAGACTGAGGCAGAACCGCTTGAACCTGGGATATGGAGGTTGTGGTAAGCCAAGATCATGCCATTGCACTCCAACCTGGGTGACAAGAGTAAAACTCTTAAAAGCAAACAAACAAAACCCTAAGACGTGGCCTTAGAGTTCAGTGGCCCACACTGGGGGTGGATTTCATTTTAAATTAGAACAATGAGGTAGGGGGTGATGCTTACAGTCAAGAGAATGTGCCATCTGTTTAGATGGAGACAGAGAAGCAGCTCTGCAAAGGTCTCCCCAAGCCCAAGGCCAGGAGGGTGCCTGAGAGGAGGAGGAGCTGGGCTTCCAGGGAGCAACGGAAGCAGGGGCGAGAGGGAGCCAGAGGTTTCCATGGGAGCCCAGATGCAGAGAAACACGGACGGGTGCCTCAGATGTGAGGCTCCCAGAGAGCTTCCAGGAAAAGGGGGGACGTTAGATTAGGAACAGTGACAACCACCCAGAGACCTAATGGGGACTGGGGAGGAAGGACTCCTCCCTCAGGGGGACGAAGGGGTGGCACACACCCCAAGAGCCATCTTGGAGTCCAGAGACAGATGGGTGAGTCCCAGCTTCGAGATCTCTCGTGGACAACGCCCTGGGTGTGCCACGTGGCTGAAATAGAGAAAAGAGAGAAAGATAGGAAACACCCTGAAGTCATACCATTGTAAATTAACACAGTGTCAAGTGTTCCTTCCCATGGTGGGGTGCATGCATGGCCGGTTAAGATGAGTAAGTAGGTTCATAAGGTCATCATAGAGACACCAGTAACACCAGTGAGAAAGCAGTGGAGCATGGAACAGGGTGCAGAGACAGCTGTCCCCAACCTTGGTCACAGCCGGCCCCCTCCCCATGCTCACAGCCGGCCCCCATGCTCAAAGCTGGCCAGGGGGGCTCTAGGACCTCACCCAGACAACCCCAGCTGCCCTAGCACCAGTGAGGAGGCACCATCATTGTTCCCTTACAGAAGAACACCCAAGGCTCACAGAAACCTCAAAGGTGCCCAAAGAGACACAGCCCCTCCCAGGCGCCGGGATGGGAGCTTGGGCAGGGGCAAGTTGTATATTTTTATTTATATTTAAATAATGATATAACTTACATTTACACATAATTATATTAAGTTATACTTTATTTCTTATAATCTGAATGATTCAGATACAACCAGATGTTAACAGGGGTTAATCCCCGGTTGTGGGTATGAGAGTGTTTGTGAAATTATTCATTTTCTTTTCTGTAATTTTCAATTGATTTTTTTTTTTAAAAAAAAGACTTGGCCTGGCCCTTGAGAGCCTGAGCCTGCGGCTTGTTGGGGCCGTGGGGTGAGGGGCCAGGCAGGCTGTGTTTATTCCCTGAACAGAGGTTGGGGGGATGGCACAGCAGACTGGGCCACGGTGGCCTGGGGTTGGCATCTCCTTCCCGGAGGGAAGCTGCCTGGCCGTGGCGTAAGTCCCACTCCACCCCATCTGTCTGTCCTTGCGTGGGGCCTGGCCTGGAAAAGCTAACAGGCTTGCTTGGGAAGGAATGGTAGAGCTTGCTGCCCTCCCCAGGAGCCCTCTCTACCTGGCATCCACACCCTCCCCCATGCCCTCTCTCTTACCCCGTTCCATTTTCTTCAGGGCATGACTGTCACCTGCAAGGATCTGTGTTGCTTACTAGTCTAGAGTCCTCTCTCCCTAGGCCACCAGCTCCACGAAGCAGGACCATGTCTGTCTTGTCCATTCCTGTCCCAGCACCTAGAACAGGGCTGGACATGTGACTGGGCCCATGGCGGGTCCTTCATAACATTTGAGAGCTGAAGGAATGAGCTCTGGATACATCAGGGAGCTCAGCCCCCGAGGGAGGCTGGGCTGACCAAAGTGACCTGGTTTTTGCACCTGGCTTTGTTCCATTGTAGTGACCCTGGGGCATCTTAATGGTCCCCCATCCTCATCTGTTGAGGCTGAAGGCCCAGGGGTACCCTGCCAGCTCTTGTCTTGGTGATAAACTGGGCAGGAGAGATTTTATCCAGCAGGTGGCATGACAAGGCCGGCCTGGCCCCATGGAGAGTGATTGATCATTTCACTCCACAAGCATTTATTGGACACTTACTGCCTTCCAGGCATGGGTCTGTGGAGTGACTGATGGCCCCTGGGGTGGGCATTATGGTTCCACTCTAGCGGCAGAGGAGGACACTGGAGGTTACCTGCCCATGAGTGAGGACACTGGTGTCAGGCCCACACCTCTCCACCAGGCCCTCACTGTTGCAGCCAAGTCAGAGGCCGAAGGGTGGAGGCGGCCCGGGCTTCACAGCAGTGAGCGTGGTCCAACCTGCTCTTCCTGGTGACAAGCAGCGGAAAGGCCTCTCCGCTCCCCACACCAGGTCAGAATCTCTTAGTAAACCTGGTGACCACCATCCATCCTCATGTGCCCGTCGCCAGGGAATGCTAATGAGGACAGAGGACCCAGGGACAGCCACTGCTGACCCGGCTATTAGAGATAATTGTCCACCCATAAAGCAGACAAAAAATGTGTTCGCCTTCAGTTTGGCTGGGAAATGTGAATTATTCTCATGTTGCCATAGAAACCAAGGTAAGTTCCTAACGTCTTTCAGATAGTTAATTTTGTGAGCCCAGTGATGGTCATTGTGCATTGTTCAGAAAAGCAGAAGACGGAGAGAGAACAAGAGGGACGGGGGAGAGACAGAGAAGAGAAAGAGAGGGGAGAAAGAGAGGTGGGGAGAGACAGAGTGGGAGACAGAGAAGGAGAGAGAAAGAGAGGAGGAGAGAAAAGGAGAAATGGGAGATGGAGGGAGAAGAAAGAGGGGGAAAGAGGGAGAGAAAGTGGGGAGAGAGGGAGAGAGGAGGAGACAGAAAGAGGAGGGGGAGAGAAAAGGAGAGATGGGAGGTAGAGGGAGGGAGAGAAAGGGGGAGAGAGGGAGAGAGAGAGAGGAAGAGACAGAGAGAGAAAGGAGTGGGAGAAAGAGAGAGGGAGGGAAGGAGAGGGACAGACAGAGGCGGAGGCAGGGGAAGGAGAAAGAGAAGGATGCCGTCCCTGCACCTCTGAGCCTGCAGCACGCACTGGCTCCCAGAGGCCTCCTGGGCAGCAGCCTGGGCTGGGCGTGGGGCTTGTGGCTCATGGGACATGCACTGTTCCCAAGTGTCCCTGAGGGCCCTGCTCTGCTGTCTCTCTGAGGATACCTGATTCTTCCTCTAAGGCCTAGTGCCCTCACCAGCCCTGTGAGCTCTGGGCCTTGAGCAGCCACCAGTAACTGGAGGAGAGGAGGGGCCAGGTCAGCACCCCCATCCCTGCAGCCACCAGTAACTGGAAGAGTGGGGGTTCAGGTCAGCACCCCCATCCCTGCCTCCTCCTCTTCACTGGTGTGCAGGGGCGGGAGGCCTTCCCCAGCCCCTTCTGAGCCAATGCTGTCCTCTGCTGGGAGCCCCCAGGTCCGGCTCCGCCTTCCTTGGGCCTGCTAGCTGTGCCTGTGTGAGGACAGTGCCGGCCAGGGCAGTACTGCCATGTGACCTCATGACTAATGCAGGAATTCTTGCTTTCCAGTGACTTCCAGGGATGGCAGGGTGGGCTGCACCCAGTGGCTGTGGGATGTGGTGCCAGGCACTGCTCAGGACCCCGGGAGGTAAGGCTGTGTCCAGGCGTCCTCACCCGCCCCTGGCCAGCCTCTTTCCCCAGCCAATCCACAGGACCAGCTGATCCTGTGGCATCTGAGCCCTGGTGCTCACTCCTAGCCCTGGATGTGTGGCCTGTCTGCAGTGCCCCTCTTGCCTGCCTGCCCCTGGACAGTCCCCTGCATTCTAACCACTGGGCCCCAGCGGCTGTCCAAACCCTCTTCTCTGCCTCTGCTCCTCTGTCTGCCCATAAAGGCTTCTCTATCTGGAAAATGCCCGGGTGTGTTTAAGGGCCATGGTTGAAGGCTCTCCCATGGTAGCTCCACCCATGGGACCCTGGAGAGCCCCGTCCTGCTCCATCCAGCCCCCACAGTATGTCACAGGAGTGCACCTGCAGCCTTTTGTCCCCTCCTCCTGGCAGGGACAGGCTCCAGCCTGGCCACCCCAGCCTCGAGAGATGGACTAGGGGGAGTACCTCTGTTGGGGTTCCCCAGCTCTGCAGTAGCCAGGGGGAGGCCCAGCTGCAGTCCGGGTGCCTCCAGGTCCAGGGGAGTGGACCCATGTTTCCTTTGTAGAGCAGGACCATTCTCAGGGTGTCTGGGGCCGGTGGACATGGCAAGGCAGAAAGGGAAGCAGGGGTGTGGTCATGGGGGCATGGCATCAGGGGGGCGTGACATGCAGAAGGGAGTGGGCATGGTCATGGGGGCATGGCAAGCAGAAAGGGGAGTGGCACGTGGTTGCAGGGGCGTGGCATCATGAGGGCATGCTGCTGAGGCCTGGCACCTTGGGGCGGGGCATCTCAAAGCGTGGCATCACTGGGGGTGTGGTGTCCTGGGGGTGGTGTTGCAGGGATGGGGCATCACCTGTCTGTCTCCAGGTTGGGCTCCATTTGCTTCCTGGTCTCTCCTCAGCCCAGTGGAGGCAATTTACTGCTTTTATCCCAGTTTTAAATCATTTACTTAGAAATTGTCTAACATCCTGCTAATAGTGGTAGGAAGAAGAGAAAAATGATCAACCTTAAAAATCTCAATTTTAAGTTGAGCTGTTTGAAATAGCACAATTTCCAAATTACAGGCAGGTTAGAAGATGAAAAACACACCGATCATTGAATTGAGAGAGAGACAGAGATAGAGACAGAGAGAGAGGATCTGCCTCAGGGACCCTGGGGAGGAGCGACTGTGTCCTGGGCAGGGGCCGGGTGCTGCTGGCCGAGCCTTGAGGGCTAACAAGGGTGAACTGTGCACTTAACATCAAGTCTTACCCATGCTAATACCTGTGTATATTTTTTTCCACGATGAAAGTAGTAGAGGCCGTTAACGAATTGGAAACTAGAGAGTGGGAAGAAGACAGGGCGAGTTCCCACCAGCCGCTCCAGGGTTCTGCCCCCGACAGCCGCTGTCCAGGGTTCTGCCCCCAACAGCCGCTGTCCAGGGTTCTGCCCCCGACAGCCGCTCCAGGGTTCTGCTACCGACAGCCGCTGTCCAGGGTTCTGCCCCCGACAACCGCTCTCCAGGGTTCTGCCCCCAACAGCCGCTGTCCAGGGTTTTGCCCCCGACAGCCGCTGTCTCAGCCCCAGCCCTCTCTGGTCCCTGGAAAGTGTCCTCTAGTCACCTGAGCTTTCGGCCCCGGCTCGGGCTGTTCACCGCTGCACTAATTGTTTTTGTCTGTTCATCAAGACATCCCCGGCTTAAAGATGGCAGAGTGTCCAAAGACGGACCCAAGGCCATACACCAGTGCAGCTGAGAGACCATCCAAGGGGGAGTAGGGCGTGGGCAAGCTGAACCTTGGCAGGGACTTGGGGAGACCTGGGAGGCACTCGGAGCTGGTTAGGGGATCCCTCCCTAGGTGTCCATGCAGAGGGAAGCTACCCCAGGCCTCCAAGCTCTTTCCACCCCAGACTGGGGGTCTTTTCCCTGAGTGCTGACTGGGGCCCCTGGGGCAGAGCTTGGAAACCCCGGCTCCTGAAAGATTTCCATTGATTCACCAAATTAATATTCTAGTTTTCCATGTCTCAGGAGCTGTAATGAAGTGTCGATGGGAACAAGAGGATGAAACAGATGAATAAAATGTCTTTTATGGTGTCATTACACTTTTGTAATAAGATTTACTTGTCAACTTAAATTGTAATAATGTAATAATTTATTTGGTAACCTAATGAAGACCGCAGTTCAAGGTTCTGGGAGTCATAATTGCCCCTGGAAAGGTGAGGGCCTTTCTCTGCACTCCACACCCAGCTGCCCTTCTGTGCGAGCCCTGAGGGAAGGGAGTGCACAGTTATTTCTGTCTGGCTGGGCCCCTCCAAAGGGGTCAGTGGAGACAGCGGGAGTGCAGGCTAGGGCATAGCTTACCCATGGGTCCCGGGCCAAAGCTTTCTCCTGAAAAAGTGAAGTGGGTTTCACATACTCAGCATCACTCATTCATGCACACCCTGAACCAGCCCAGAACCAGGCTGTGGGAGTCATTACAACCTGGGCTCATTCCAACCTGGGAGGGTCAGGGTTTTCAGAGAGGATGGGACATTTCAGCTGGGCCTTGAAGAATGAATAGAAGTCTGTTGCATACAGGAGAACATTTTGGAAAGAGAAGAGCATGAACAAAAGTGAAGGGGAGTGTGGAACTCAGCATGGGGGAGTATGGAGATGGGTAAAGAGGAGCAAGAGAAAATTCTGGAAAAATAGAATGGGACCAGCCCTAGATGCCCTGAGGCTGAGGTCCCCTGAGCTTAGGGGTCTGGGAGAAAGAACAGGTGGGGCATCCTCAGGGTGACCTTTGGGGCTTTTTTGCGGAAATCTTGTTGGCTGGGCTGCTGCTTGCTGGGCATGACTCTGTGCAGAGGTTGGGACCTAGGGCCAGGCATATCAGGAGGCAGCTGCATGAAGCCTGATGGCTTGATCTCAGTGGACTCCGAGGTGGGTGGGCATGGCAGTGCCATCCATCAGGGCGCACTGTGCTTTCTCCTGCACCCTGAAGCCTGAGCCTGCTTTGGGCCCCTCCTTTCTCTCCCAGAAGGCCTCAGCTGCTCCATGCCCTTAGGGCAGCCCCTCCTCTGTGCTTCCTCCTGTCCTTCTTGGAATCCCAGGTCATCCCCTCTCCCAGGGCAGGCAGCCTGGGTTTCTAGGCAGGATCCAGGGTGGATTGTGGTGATGATGGTCCCCATCTGGTTTACTCCTCCCTGAACCACACCCTTGTGTCATCTCCTCCATCCTAACTCCCACCCCTCCTCCTCCCAGGATGCTGTCACCCCCTACCCTATTCTGGTGTGTGCACCCCTGCACTGGGAGCTTGTGGGGGAGATGTTTGCCACTAGGGCCAGGTTGGGACAGGGTTCTTCCCACTCCATGACACCCAGTCCTCCTCCACATGGAGCTCCTTGGCCAGGGCTTGAAGGGCTGAAACCATTGCTGTGAGGTCACGGCTGATGGTGAGCAGCGTCTCCAGACTGCTAGGCTCCGTTCCCACCGTGCGCGCCCTTCCCCCAGGCTACAGGACACAGGGTTCCACTTGGACTCATTCCAGTGACTCTGAAGAAAATGAATTTAGGACAGGAGGCAGCGAGGGAGGGAGAGGAGGCTCGGCATCTGGGCCACCTTGGCCTCAACCTGCTTCGTGTTCCAGGTGGGTCACCCCTCCTGGCATGCTTGTGTCGGCTCGCCTGTGAGCTGACTCACTGCTCACCCAACTCGCCACTCACCTTCTCTCTCCTTCTCTTCCGTAAGACTGAAGATGAACCTTACATCCTGGATAACTGGACAGAGACTGTCTGTGGCTTGGCGCTTGAGGACAGGTGGGGACAAGGTAGGGGGGCATGGCCTGAAGGAATCCCCAGATGGCCTGGCTCTCCTTTGATGGCTGCTGATGGCCTAGACAGCCTGGGCTGCCCTCCCAGTGTCTGGGTGGAAGGAAGGGGGCTCACCAAGGCCTGGGGCTGGGTTGGTACTGTCAGGTTGCCCCTGCCGATTCCGTGTCCCTCTGCACCTCTGCCAGGAAGCCCTTTCCTTCTCCTTCCCTGGCATCTAGGGGTCTTGCGAAGAAGGAAGGAGCCCTCCATTAAGGTAGAAGCTGAGGGTGTGCTGAGCCCTGACCTGCATAGCTCCCTACTATGGGTGTGCAGACATGTATATGTAAGCATGTGTGCATGTATGTGTGTGACATGTGTGCATGTGTGTAAGGTGTGCTGCCTGTGCACATGCATGTGTGATGTGTGCATGTGTGTGCACGTGGGTATATGTGCATGTGTATTTGTGTGTACATGTGTATGCATGCATGGGTATATGTGCATTGCATGCATGCATGCACATGTGTATTATGTGTATGCATGTGTGTGCATGCATGTATGCATGTGTGTATGGTATATGTGCATGTGTGTATGGATGTGCATTGATATGTGTGCATGCATGCACGTGCACATTGTGTGTGTGCATGTGTGTGCATGTGTCTGCATGCATGTGCATGTGTGTGGATGCCCTCTATGGGAAACCGGAGAGTGCAAGCCTGGGAGTCAGGACAGAGCCTGAGGATTGGCAGCCCAAGACATACCCCAGGCCTGTCTGTGTGCACAGCTGCTTGGTGGAGGACGGCTGCAGCTTCTCGAGGCAAACCCCCCTCCAGTTTCCGGGGCAGCCAGACATAGGGGACTCGGGCAGGAGCAGCCACAGAGGCTGTGGCAGGAGCAGCTTGTCTGGGCATCAGAGTGATGTTCCACCAAGGCTGGAAGGGAACCAGGTGCTGCACCCAGCCCCAGCTGCCCCTCAGTCCCCACGCACCCTTTGGGGTGCTCTTGGTGCCCTCCATGCAGACACGGTGGGACACGGTGCCCAGGGTGAGGAGCTAGCCTTGCTAGTCTGGAACAGACCCGCATGTGCTGGCTGTGAGCAGGGTCGCCTCCCACACAGGTGGTATCTGGCAAAGCTTTGGGCGTTGGAGCCTCTTGGTGGGTCTGCTCCTCCCTGCATCCAGGACCCCGCTCCTGCCTAGGCTGCCCCTACCCTGTGGGTGCCAGGACACAGGGCCCGTCTCTGCAGCTCACTGCTAGTGGCTGAGTTATTTCTCCAGCATGGCTTCAGTGATAGAGTTTTTGCTGACATGCAGGATTTCTAGCAGGGCTGGGCGATGCTCCTGGTGAGCCTACCTGAGGTCATTAATTTCAACAACCCCAGCTGGCTTCATCAGAGAGGGATTTTTGCAATAACATTAACAAACCATAAATATCTGCCAGCCCCAGAGGAGGCGGTGGCTGCATCACACCTTCCCATCGGGAGGGGCTGGCTGGGCTGAGCATCGTTATTTCTTGGCTGTTGGTGCAGTGGGGGGAGGCGCTGTCTTTCCATGGATGGAGGTCCGGGTGCTGCTGAAATGACAGGAATCCAGACAGCCGCTGCTGAGTGAGGGCCTCACAGCCCTGCTCTTCCGGCTGTTGTTCTGGGATGGTCAGGCTTTAGCCTCGCAGCTCTGCATTCCTGGAGCCACAGGGCTTGGCTCCACTTTGGCAAATTTCTGCTGACGGATGGGAGGTGAGAGCCTCCTTCCATGGACTGAGACCCATGGTGGGGCCCTGAGGGCTGCGGGACCCTAAGCCGGGGCCTGAGTTTCCAGGCTGGCCTCCTTCCCAGGGGAAGACAGGCCCCAGCCTTACCTCGTGGGTGGGGCCATCACCAGTCGCCAGGTAGCTCATACCTGATGCCTCCCGGTTCCTGGTGCGCCCTTCCTGGTGTGTGAGGCAGGGAGGCTGTGCCAGTGAGGAGGCTGGGGCTGGGAGGGCAGCACAGCATCGCGTGCTCTCACAGATGGAACTGTCTGTCTTCCTCTGGATCTAGGAGTACAGTGGGGTAGGGGAGGGCCAGTGGGATGTCCCGTTCTCACACCTCAGGGGCCGGCAGGAAGTGCTAAGTGGAAAGTTAAATGGTCCACCTGGTGGGGGCTGCGTGCTGAGGGTGCTGGGGACATGAATAAATGTTCTCTAAATGCCCAGTAATTGGAGTGTGGTGAAATTGTAAATTACAATAACAGATGAAGATGACAGTAAAAGAATGATTTCTGCTCTTTCTGGAAGGGCCATTCACTTCAGGGCGCTTTAACGCCCGTGTGTTCTGGCCTGTTGGAAGTTGGTGACAATTCACATTTGGCTCAGCAAATGATTCCTTTTGGAAGAAAACATGCAATAAATTGGCCCTTATGTGTGGAGGGCAGCCTGAGGAACCTTACTCTGGGGGTGTAAGTCGAAGAGCTGTCGAGCTGCCGTGGCGCAATCCGGCCGCCCTCATGCCTTTTGGAAGGTGAGGGGCTGCTCAGCTCACCCCGCTCAGCTCAGGTTCCACCCATGGCCTCTGGGCAAGGAGGGGCTCCAAGGGCTGGCGCACGGGCCTTTCAGATGGTGGTGACTCGCCGGCCCCTTGTGCCCATGTGGCTTCGGAAGGGCATATGTGTCTTGTCCTTGGCTTGGTGCTCTCAGTCAGGCGACTCCAGGCTCCTCCGGGTGTGTGGACGCCAGTGCTCTGTCCACTCTTGTCAGGGCTCCTCCCATGTCCGCTTTCCCACCCCTCCATGCCCAGGGGCCTCACCCGGGCTCAAACCAGCGTCCCCTCATGGCTGGACCACAGCCCGGCCTTCCTCACCATCTCCCCAGATGGTTTGAATCCTACTCACGGCGTGACCTTGGGCAGCAGACTTAACCTCTCATGCCTCAGTTTCTTCACCCACAGAATGTGAGTTATGCAGAAACGGCTTCCCACAGCCCCTGGGCATGAGGGCCTGATGCAGCCTGGCTCTTGGTGGTGGTGTGAATGAAGCCTCACCACACGTTCTTCAGCGTAGCTGGGAAAGGCTTGCCTAGCGTGTCCTGCCGGCTTCGCCCTTTCACACACAGGAAACTCTCAATCCTCCCATGCTCATCCCCAGCCACGCCCGCACCTTCGCTCCAGCCGCACTGGCCCTCCTGTCCCTGGAGCCCCACACACCTTCTCTGGCCTCAGCGCCTCTGCACCAGCACTTCCCTGGCTTGGAATGTTCTGTCTCCAGATGTCAGTGGGTGGGGGTATCCTCCTGCTCATTCAGGCTCTGCTCGGACCACCCTGACCCCCACCTTGAAGTGGTCCTCCCGCCATCACTGTGGACGAATCACCCTGATCTTGCTCCCAGCACGTTTTGATCCTGGAAAGTGTTTTATTCTATCCCGTCATTGGTGTATCTGCTGAATCTGCACTCACAGCACCCGCCAGTTCTGTCCCCCACCCTCACCCTGCTGACGTTGAGCTGTCTAGAGCTCTGTGTACCCCCGAAGGCAGGAGCCTGGTGGGGGCACAGGAGCCTGCTCAACCCTGACAACAGCTGGCCCTGCCCTTGGGTATCATCACAGCCCCACCTGGGGGCCTCCATGAGGACACCGCCCAGCTGTCCAGACACTGCCACTCATATCTGGAAGTAACCCCTATGCAATTGATTGACCCGTTCACACCCACTATGACCACCTCACTGATGGGCACCCTGTATTCAGTCACTGACTTTATTTCACAACAACCGTGTGTGCTGAGCCCTGGGCTCAGATTTCTTCTCTAGGTGCTGGCACCCCCGAGGGCAGGGACCCCATGTCTGCACTGTCCACTGTTGATCCCCAGTAGCTTGATGTAAAATTTCTCCCCATGAGAGAAATTTGAGGATTGAAATACAGACCCAGAATATTGGAGGGAAACACTGCAGGTGTGTTTTACCTGTGGGTTCTCTGCAGTGGGGAGGTTTCTTCTTATCTGGGAGACTGCTAAGAAGCACAGCAACGTCACAGGCAGCCTTCCTCAGCCTCTGCCCATTCGCCCTCGGAGAGGGAGTAGATTAACATCTGCGAAGACAGTGCTTCCTGCGTGCTGTGGATCACACACTCAGAGCCGAAGGGTGTGGAGCTCAAGGCTGATCAGCAGCTGGGATGAAACACGTGGATGTGGTCCAGGCATCCCCGGCAGTGACCTGGTCTCCACCCAAGGCCGGAAAATGTGTGGCAGCTCTTCCCTGCTTCAAAGCAGGAAGAATGAAGGGCTTTGGAAAGAGACATAAAGGGGCCGGCAGGAGGCGGCACAACACGCAGTGCCGCGTGGCTGGCTTTGCTGCTTAGTGTGTGGAGGGCTTGGCCCGGCAGATGTGGGACAGCTCTCCGTGCAGTGCAGGTGTTACCGGATCCTTGGGCTGTCACTTTTCTGGCCAGAAACCTCCGTGGCAGTGGCACCTTTGGCTCAGAGAGGGCAAGAAACCTCTCCAGCTCACACAGCTGGTAAGTAGTGGGGCTGACGTTTGAACCAGGTCTGCCCAATTTCAGAGCACTCGTCTGCAGCTAGCACGTGATCCTGCCTGTGCTGTGACTCCAAACATAGGCCTACTCTCCTGCCCCAGGTGCAGCAGGTAAACCCCTCCGCACCAGGTGTCAGCGATAGCTGCAGGCGGGGGACTTTGCCAACAGCTCTCTGTGCAGGCTGACCTCCTGAGGAAAAGGTTACCGAGGGTGGGGCCAGAAGATTGGTCGTGAGCCCCAGCTGTCAGTCAGTGGTTACAGAGCCCAAGCTTGCTGGGCCTCAGTTTTACCATCTGAGATGGGAAGGATGTTGAGGGCTGAGTCTCCAGGCAGGGTGGTTCTGAATGCCCCCTGCAGTGAGAAGGGTTGTGGCTGCCCTGGGACGGGACGGAGAGGGGCTTGACCAGCTGGGAGTCCTCAGTGCCTTCATCTCCCAACTGCCACTTTCAAAACAGATTTATTTCCCAAACGGATGTGACCCCGGCACAGGAGAAATGCATGACAGCCAGATAAGAAACCGGTGGATGAGAACTGTCAGATGTCTTCAGAGCAAAAGGCAAGATCCTAACTGTCATTGGGAACATACTCAGGGGATGGGGAGAGGGGAGCAGCTCAGGACGCCACCCAGGCAGCCCCCAGCCCATCGAATACACGCCATCTGTCTCAGCTGGGCCGTTTCATCTCGAAAGTCGCACAGCTTAAGCATTTCTCGGCAAAGCGGCCGCTTCTGTTTGTTCTGCGTGATGTGGCGTATTTATCGCTGTGCTTTTGAAACGCCTCTTTGCTCTATCTCTGAGATTCTTTCCCAGGACTCCCCGTTAAATTAATCAGATTCTGCTCCCCTCCAGTCCTCCCTCTGCCTGCCAGCACTCCGAGGGTGCATCATTAAATGGTTGTGCTTTTTTTTCCTCCTGAAGAGGGAGGTGTTTGTTGAGGGGGATGGGGTCCCTGGGGATGGCCATTCTGTGGGCCAGTGTGGGCCACACAGCGAGCAGGGACAGTTCCTGTGATGTAGCTGGATAGGCCCCCTGTGCGTCATCTCGCCTGTTCATATGACCTCTGCGTCTCCCACTTGTCAGGAGAGTGTGGCATGTGCTCCTCTCACATTACATCTTTGGCACACTCTGGAGCATGGCGGCTGAGGAGCAGGACAGGGGACGGTGAGAGAGCAAGCAGAAACCGGGGCAGAGGTGCAGACCCTGGGCCCTCTGGAGAAAGAATCTGGGCCTGGGTGGGTTGGGCTGGCTGAGGACCAAGCCCAGGTTTCCCGCGTTTTGGGAATCGTGGCCACGCCCCTCCTGGCTATCTTCTTCCTGGCCTGAAGGCCACCAGCCAGGGGCCACGCCTGCCAGCCCAAGTGGTGGTCTGCAGCCCCGTCCCCACAGGGCGGTGCCTTGGTGGGATGAGATCCTTCAGGAGGGGAGGCTCGGAGCTGCGCTGTCCTCCGCCCTGCTCAGGAGGGGCCTCCCTGAGCCTGCCTCACATTGTGGGCATTGCCAGAGGAGCTCATGGGGGGACGCTGTGTGGACACTTTCATGGAGGGCTGGGGGCTGAGGCCCAGAGAGGCCTCCACACTCTCCAGGGATGCACCTGCCCATGGGGGAGGGCCAGCTCCTGCCATCCAGGGCCTGGGCAGGGCCCCATCGGTGTCTGTGGGATGAGTGGACCTCGCTGGGAGGGATCCCAATATTGTCAGCCAGCAAAGCTGGACAACTGCTGTGCGAGGCCACGCCGCCCGGGAGGGTTGGTGGGATGGGTCCTGCTCTGTGCTGGGTTGAGGCGCAGGCCCCACCTCTCCAGGAGCCATCCTTGGTCATCGTTTGGCATCGGGTGGGGCAGTTCCAGCGGCGGATGCACAAAGCAGCCCAGCCAGGCCCACCTGATGGCGGCTCTCAGGTCTAATTCCTGAACCTAAAGGCTGGAGAGTAGATCACCTTGGAGGCCCTGAGCTCCCGCTGTGCCCCAGTGCCCCCTCATCCTTGCCCTCTTCTCCCCTGGGCACAACCCAGAGTCCTCCCATCAGTTCCTGTTGCCCACAGCCAATAAGCCCCACCGACTCCTCATCCTCCCACACAAGCCTGCAAGGGGACACTAAAGCTTTGAGTTTAGCAGGAAGGGGACAGGCTTGGGAGCCCCATCCCGTGGACACCCATCTTCCCTCAGCTCGGAGTGCTTTGTCTGGGCCATTTTCCACAGTGCTTTGGGAATTCAGCCGGGGCCTGAGGTCTCTGAGACATCCCACGAATGCCTAGCACTCGTGGGAGGGAGCTGTCACACACCTGGGTCTCTCCAGACCCCCAGACCGTGGCTTGTACCCATTTTGCAGATGAGCTGAATGGGCTCGGGGATGATGTCATTGCCTTGTCTCTGCCTCAGTTTACTCCGTTTGAAGAATGGAGCGCGGCAGGGGGTGAATGAGTTGGGGCACAGGGAGGTCCTGGACGGATGCTTCCCCCAGAAGCACTCGTGATTGTTCGCTGCTCTTTTCTTCTTTTCTTTTTTTTTTTGAGATGGAGTGTCACTCTGTCACCCAGGCTGGAGTGCAATGGTGTGATCTTGGCTCACTGCACCCTCTGCCTCCTGGGTTCAAGCGATTCTTCTGCATCAGCCTTCTGAGTAGCTGAGATTATAGGCGCACACCACCACACCCAGCTAATTTTTATATTTTTACTAGAGACAGGGTTTCACCTGCTATTTTCTTTAATTTTAGTAGAGATGGGGTTTCACCTGCTATTCCCTTTAATTGTGAAGACTTAATGCATTATGATTGTGGTTATTTTTGCCTTTGCTGTTATTTCCCAATGACGATGAAGCTGAGGGTGATGAGAACTGACATTTCTGGAGGAGTAGGGGCAGTCTGTCTGCCTTCACAGTGCGTACTCACCCCGAGCTGTGCACAGCCCCTGTCCTCAAGCATCTTAAGATTTGGGAGACACGGGCCTGTATGTGGACAGTTGTGAAGGCACATCCACCCCTAACAGGGTCGGCAAGGTCCAAGTCAGGAGTTCTGGTTCTGCAGGGGCAGAGCAGGGAGGGAGCAGTCATGCAAAAATGTAGAGAATGAATGGAAGGAAGTAAGCGCAACCTCTAAATAAAGCCCAATTTTAACTGTTTTAGCTCCTGTATGGACATCTCCTGGTATTTTCCCAAGACAACAATGAAAAGACACCTTTCTACACTGGGACACAGTGCCCTGCTGCTGTAAATGCCAGGACTCAAATATGTGCGTGTCCACACACTCAGATATGCGGGTGTCCACTGTGCCTCGGGTCCAGAGCATTAATTTTTTTTTTTTTTTTTGAGACAGAGTCTCGCTCTGTTGCCCAGACTGGAGTGTAATGGTGAGATCTTGGCTCACTGCAAACTCCACCTCCCGGGTTCAAGTGATCTCCTGCCTCAGCCTCCTGGGTAGCTGGGATTATAGGCGCTCATCACCATGCCTGGCTAATTTTTGTATTTTTAGCAGAGATGGGGTTTCACCGTGTTGGCCAGGCTGGTCTCGAACTCCAGAACTAGAACTCCTGACCTTGTGATCCACCTGCCTGGGCCTCCCAAAGTGCTGGGATTACAGGTGTGAGCCGTGCGCCCGGCCCTAGAGCATTAACTTAACCCATGCAATTATTTGTGAGTATAGTTTATGTCTCTCCTTCCCTCCAGGCTCGGGGCACAGGAACATATCTGCTTTTCCTCCCCGTGGTACCCAAGGTCTGCAGTTCCAGACCCAGTGCTGCTCCCACAGGCTGTTGCAGGGCTCAGGCTGCCCACCAGTGGGAGCTCCAGGCCTCTCATTTCCCACCTCTCTCTCTGCCTGGCTCAGATACTTGGATGGGCCAAATTTCTGAACTGCTATTGGTGCACTGTCCTCTTAAAAGGCTGCACTGTATCCAGCTCATTCAGGGAATTATATGTGAGTGGGTGTGAGCTCACATGTGCTGGGCAGACAAGGGGTGGACTGCAGTGGTCACTCATGGGCTTGTTGGCCCCAGCACCCATTTCCAGGATGTGACACCCCTTGCTGGCACACGTTGTCTCCCTGGGTCAGCCACATAATGTGATCGGGCCTCATGGTCCCAGCTGATTGATAGATTCTGCAGTGGGCACATGATCCAAGCTCTGCCAGTTGGAGTCTTTCCAAGGGTGTTGGAACTATAACTGAGAAAAAGGAATTCAACCCTTCTTTGAGTGCCTGTGGGGGTGGATGCAGTGTGCAAACACTGTCCACGTCTCTTGCACTGTGGATCTCAGAAGCAGACCTACTCAGAGAGGAGAGGGGCACCCACACAGATTCAAGGTGCAGGATGGAGGGAGAGACAGCGATGGCCCTTGGCCTCTGAAGCCCTGGCCCCATTTGTCCCTGAGGTCCAACCCTAGTTTTCTCTGTGGGTCTCATGAGACATTCTCAGGTCCTTTCAATGGATTCATAGTTTTACCTAAGCTGGGTTGAGTTGGGTTTCTGCTTCATGCAACCCAAATAGTCCTACTCTATAAAATGTTAAGACACATTTCTGGCCGGGCACGCTGGCTCACACCTGTAACCCCAGCACTTTGGGAGGCTGAGGCGGGTGGATCATAAGGTCAAGAGATTGAGACCATCCTGGTCAACAAGGTGAAACCCTGTCTCTACTAAAAATACAAAAAATTAGCTGGGCATGGTGGCGCGTGCCTATAATCCCAGCTACTCGGGAGGCTGAGGCAGGAGAATTGCCTGAACCCAGGAGGTGGAGGTTGCGGTGAGCCGAGATCGCGCCATTGCACTCCAGCCTGGGTAACAAGAGCGAAACTCCGTCTCAAAAAATATATATATATATTAAGACACATTTCTATCAACGTCAAGAATTAATCAGCGTTCATAAATTACCACTTGACTATGACAAGACATTTGGCACATTCTTTTTCTTGCAATCATTTGGAATTTTAGTTCTAGAATATGATTTTTTTCCTTTTACATTATGTCAGTTACTTTAAGAACATTATGTCTTGTCTATGTGGGGAATATTTTCTAACAGCTGCATTCATCCTCATTTTCTCAGTAATTATTAATATGTGGACTGAACTAATTTTTAATGATCTATTTGCTCATGATTTTTATGCCAATCCCATTCCTTTCTCATTTTTCTTTCATTCTAATGACTTTTACGCCTTAATTATTTTTCTCAGAAAGAGCTGTGTATAGTCAGCTGAGTCCTCAAGAATAGGTCAGTGTTATTTTGCCCTCACAATAGTTTTGTCCGCCACAGAATTCCAGTTTGAGGTCCTGCCTGCTCAGAACCTCGTGGCAGTGCACAAATGTTATCTTCTAGCATTTCTGAATTGCAGAGAAGAATGACCAACGTGAGTGGGATTTTTGTTCTTTTTTAAAGGCAACCTATTATTTTTATACTCTGGAGGTTTCAAGGAGTTCTTAATCCATTGAGTTGGAGGTTTCAGCAGAATATATATAGCAGTGTGTCATTTTTCTATTACTCCTTAACAGGACACCCATGATTTGAAGACTCCCATTTTTTTCTGTTCCAGGGGAGATTTTCTTCTCACAGTTCTTTAATTAATTATTTCCCCCCACCCTCCTTTGGGCCCCACGGGAATGCAATCATTTGTCCTGAGTCTGTAGCCTGTCTCTCACCCTAATGCTTGTAATTGCCATCTCTCTCAATTCTTCTCACGCTCCACGAGAATTTAATGACTGCCTTCCAGTTCACCAGTTTGTGTTTCAGTCGTGTGACTCACAGCGCCTGTTATTTTAGTAATCATGTTTTAAATTTCAAAGATCTCTGTTTTGGTATTTAATCCCCCATTGAAAACACCGTGGCCAGTTCCAGTGTTCTGGAGGTAATATCCTTTCGAGTCTCTGTGGATGCTAATTAGAAATTTAACATCTTCGTCTGCTTCCTGCATTCATCCCGACTCATCGCGGGTTAGCTGGCTGCCCGGTCATTCTGGATATGTGATTTACAGGATTTAACTGCGGCGTGGAAGCACTGGTCCTGTAGGTAAGTGTACTTGTATCCATGTCTGATAAAGTGACCTGCGGTGGCCCTGGTAGCTAGTGCCACACTTTCTCTCTAACCTAGAGGTTGAAAGCTATTGCCGCTAAGGGCCACAGAAGAAATATTTTCCGCTTTAGGGGCGGTATAAGCCCAAGGATGACTACCCAAGTCTACCATTGTAGCAGAAGACAGTCAGAGATGACAGGTGAACAAATGGGTCTGGCTGTAGACCTCTGTAACTTTACAGAAGTTGGCCATGGGCTTTGGCCCCTGAGTCACAGTTTGCCAACCTCTGCTCTAGCCTGTGGCTGGAGCCCTTGGGGCCACATGTCCAGCTTTACTGAAGTACCGGTCGTCACTGGCCAAATGCAGTCTGGACCGGATGCCCCCTCTGCTGCGGGGAAGGGACCAGCACCAGCTCTGTCATTTGTCCTTGTTTCTTACGTTCCATGGCAGCTTCCGCCTCCAGCGTCTGTCCACCAGTTCTCGGGGTTTGAGGATTGCTCACTGAGAAATCCGTGCCCATTTTTGCAGGGGATCCTTCTAGTGCCAGGGCTGCCTTCTCAGGCTTTTCTGGGCAGCTCACTTTCTGTATCAGTTCATCTCATCCATGTTATTCATCTCAGATTTTCTCAGCACTTATTCACAAATTCTCCTCTCTCTGTTTTCCAGTACTGTGTTGATGCTTATGTTCCTAAATCATTTACATGGGATTTGGGGAGGGGAAGGGTCCTCCCCAAATTGAGACCACAATCTCGATCTGGAAATCTCCTGAAATCCTTAAAAAAGAGCTTTATGGGCTGGGTGCAGTGGCTCATACCTGTAATCCCAGCACTTTGGGAGGCCGAGGCCGGCGGATCATGAGGTCAGGAGATCAAGACCATCCTCACCAACATGGTGAAACCCCGTCTCTACTAAAAACACAAAAATTAGCTGGGCGTGGTGGCATGTGCCTGTAATCCCAGCTACTCTGGAGGCCCAGGCATGAGAATCGCTTGAACCCGGGAGGTGGAGGTTGCAGTGAGCTTAGGTCACGCCACTGCATTCCAGCCTGGTGACAGAGGGAGAGGCCGTCTCGAATAAAATACAAAAAGAGCTTTATAGAGGCATATTTTGCATACCATCAAATCCACCCTGTCAAGTATACATTTCCATGATTTAAGTTGTTTTGCCAAGTTGTGTGTTGTGTAACCATCACTGTAAATCAGTTTTATGATATTTTCATCACCTCCTGAAATCATTCTTGATAGTTCATCTATTGTATATCAAGTCTTTAGATATATAAGGCCCATTTCAGCTCAAGGATCCACCTGTTATTTTTGTGCTAGCCCCACAGAGTCTGATTGCTGTTGTTTTAAATATACATCCCAGTAGCTGGGAGGGAAGGGGATTTCTCTTCTTTTCCAAATGTCCTTTTCATTTATCTCCGGCTAGTGCTCTGCAGGATTACTGAAAAGTTTGATTGTTGTTTTTCAATTAGGACTTCAATTGGGATTAGAGCAAACAGTTGAAATACTTTGAGAGAATTGATATAGGTATCATGTTCAGACTTTCCATGAATATAACATGTTCTTCTTCTATGCTTATTCTGTCAGTAAAGCTGACGGTTTTGTCTTCACATTAGTACTGAGATATTTGTATTGCTGTGTTTTCGAGGTCATGCAGATATTTTACCTGCTGTTATTTTGAGTGGAAGCTTTTCTTTTCCCCATTTTAGTCACTAACTGGTAATTACTGTTACACAAGAGAACTATAGGTTTTAATCTGTAGAATGCAGCCAGATTGCTAAACGGTCATCAATCATGTTTTTTGAAAATGTTTATTGGTGCAGAATTACTGTACATACTTACAGAATACACGTGATTTTTGATACATGTATACAATGTGTCATGATCCAATTAGGTATTTGGAATAGCCATCACCCCAAGCATGGATCATTTCTTTGTGTTGAGGACATTTCAAAGCTTCTCTTCTAGCTAGTTTGAAATACACAGAATATGATTGTTAACTATCGTCCCCGTCTGTGCTATGGAACACTATTTTTTAAAAAATTACTTTTAAGTTCTGGGATACACGTGCAGAACGTGAAGGTTTGCTGTATAGGTATACACATGCCATGCCATGGCGGCTTGCTGCTCCCAGCAGCCTGTGATATACATTAGGTTATTTCTCCTAATGCTCTCCCTCCCCTTGTCCCCCACCCCCTGACAGACCCTGGTGTGTGATGTTCCCCTCCCTGTCTCTATGTGTTCTCATTGTTCAACTCCCACTTATGAGTGGGAACATGCGGTGTTTTGTTTTCTCTTGTGTCAGTTTGCTGAGAATGATGGTTTCTAGCTTCATCCATGTTCCTGCAAAGGACATGATCTCATTCCTTTTTATGGCTGCATAGTATTCCATGGTTTATATGTGCCACATTTCCTTTATCCAGTCTATCATCGATAGGCATTTTGGTTGGTTCCAAGTCTTTGCTATTGTGAACAGTGGAAACACTGTATTTTTATAAAAGTAATTTCTCTGGGGTTTTCTGGGTGTTTATCCTTATATCCTGGGCAAATTCGATATACTGTTATCTTTTCCTTTCTATTTATCAGACACAAGTCCCCCTTTATCTGTGGGGGCACGTTCCAAGCCCCCCAGCAGACGCCTGAAGCTCTGGGCAGTTGTGACCCCTATGTGTGCAGTGCTGTGCTTTCTCTTCTGCATCTACACCTGTGATAGTTGAACTTACAACTCCACATAGCCATAGGTGAGCAACCATCACAGTAAGAAAATGCACAATTCTTACGATGTGCTGTGCTGACAGTTGTGTGAATGTGCTCTTTTCAAATGGCTTTCTATGCTGTACTTACTGTTTTCTGACCAGTGCACTACGGGCCACTGAAGCCACAGAGGCTGAGACCGCAGGTCACTGGGTGGCTGCAGCCATCAGGCCTGTCTGAAGCTTCTGGGCATCTGCCAAAACTTCAGAAAATGGCTGTAAGCCAGGGGCACATGCCATGCTTGGCCCACGCCTGTCAGGAGTGGGGGTGCCTCTAGTGCACTGTGGCCCAGGGATGCACAGACATCGCTGAGAGAGGCTTAGGTGTCACTGAGGGAGGCGTGGGTGTCACTGAGGGAGGTATGGGTGTCACTGAGACAGGTATGGGTGTCAGGGAGGTGTGGGCGTCACTGAGGGAGAGGATTCTTCGGCCTCAGCCTCCTGAGTAGCTGGGATTACAGGTGCCCACCCACCACGCCCCACTAATTTTTGTATTTTTAGTAGAGACAGAGTTTCACCGTGTTGGCCAGGCTGATCTCAAACTCCTGACCCCGTGATTCACCTGCCTCAGCTTCCCAAAGTGCTGGGATTACAGGCATGAGCCCCCCGCACCCGGCCTTCAGGCATCCTTCTTGCACCACAGCTCTGCACACTTTTCTAGGCTTGTGGTGTGTATTTAACTTGCAGTCTCTGCTTCCCCAGAGTGCTCCCTGCTACGTCCCGGAGACACAGCCAGGTGCCTGCCACGCGGTGAGCCTGCCCGTTGTCCAGTGAGAAGAGGAGCTTTGCGTGTCTGTGAATCAGTGAGACTGGCCTGCGGTTTTCTTTAGTGCCCTGCAGCTAGGTTTTGATTCAAGGTTAAATACTGTTATAAAACAAATGGGGAGATTTGTTTTAATGGCCTGGAACTGTTTATCTGGCACTGGAGGGATCTGTTATTTGAAACCATCTGAGCCTGAAACAACTTAGAGGTTTTTAAATTAAATTTTAAAATTTCCTTGCATTGTTATTAGTCATTGACATTTTCTATAATTTTTTTATGATTTATGTTTTCCTAGGGAAATGTCTCATTTCATTGAAAGCTCAAAATACATTAACATAAAAGTATACATGGTACTTCGGTAATGTATGCATTTTTGTTTGTTTGTTTGTTTCTTATGTTTTGAATTATATTTTCCAGAGACTTATCCATTTTTTTCACACAAAACAAAAACAGCAGCAGTTGTCACATTAATTTATTGGTACTTTTTCTGCTTTTCTAATTCAGTAATCTCTGCTTTTCTTTCCTCGTTTTCTTCCTCGGTTTTCTGGGGTTTATCTTGTTTTCTAATTTCCATTACATGGATGTACCCTAATTCGCTTTCCAGCCCTGAGTGGTGATATTGGGAATCTCAGAATTTCAGACAATGCTCTAATCAATGTGTCTTGCATACATTTCACACACACGAGAGCATGTTTGTAGCATTAAAATTCTGGAAGTGGCATTGCTGTTTAGAGGCTGTGTGCATTTTACATTTTAATTAATTTTTTATCCATAGGATTTATGCCAGTTTACATTTTCATCACCAATATACTTGTTTTGTTTTATTTAACATTACATGTAACACATATGCTACGGGTATTTTCTTTAATAGTGCATGTAACATGTCTGTTCTAGGCATTTGACAAATTTCAAGTCAATCCTCAGAACAACCCCATTTTATAGATTAGGAAATTGAGGTTTACTTGGACGAAGCAATTTTCCCAGGTTTATTAAGTGACGAAACAGAAACTGAAATCTAGGCATTTTTGTTATAGAGCCCATGCTCTTACCCAGGACACTCAGCGGCCTGTTTTCTCACACCCATATCAACATGGAATTGACAAATATTTTGATCTTAGTCAATCTGGTAGGTAAAAAAGAAAAAAATCTAATTTTAGTTTGCATTTTCCTTACCATAACCAAAGTTGAATATTTCTTCAAATGTTTAAGAAATGTGTTTTTTCCCTTTCTGCAAACTGTTTGTTTATAACTGTTATCTATTTTTTTCTTTTATCTATTGACTTTCTTATTGATTTATAGAAGCTTTTTACATATTAAACAGTTTCTTCTGTGATATGAAATGCCTGCATTTTCCTACCTTTTTTATGTCTTTCAACTTTATGTGTTTTTTGACATTACAAAATTTAGAAACATTTATGTGGTAAAAATGTGCACTTTTTTGGTATATATCTGTGTCCAGGTGTGTGTGCATTTTAACCTGCTCAGTTCTAGCCATCCTGAGATTTAAATAATTCTCTTTTGTTTTCTTCTAGTACTTTTATCATTCCGTTGAAATTTTTCATCCATCTGGATTTTTTTTTTCTATAAAATGTAAGGGAGGGATTCAGTTTCCTTCCCAGACCCCATTAATTGTATAATCTTCTCTTTTAATGGGACAGTCTACTTTTATAATACAGTAAATTTCCTCATGTATTTGGGATCTTCCAAATGTGTGTATGATCTGTGTATGAATGTACCTGGATCAAAATTTTAAAATTCTTGTAATTTTAACACATTTTACCAATGAGTAGGGCTAGTCACTCACTAATCTCCTTGGTGATAACTTTTGAATCAGCATGTCTGGTTTCTCAGAACAGTGAATTGATGTATTTTATGAGGGTAATTAACATCTTGATGTTGTCTAGCTTTCCTATGCTAAAACATGGCATGTGTGTACATACTTTAAGTCTTCTTTTCTTTTATTTTAATTTTTTTTTCTTTAAGGGACCCTGTGGGGTGGCTGCAGGGGCAGGGGTGGAGGGGTTCAGGGGGGCCAAGTCTTTTATATCTAGTTCCATTTTAATTTTTAAAAAGTAGAGCTTGAGCATTTCCTAAGTTTATTTGTAGATATTTTAATCATTTTTATTTCACCTTCTAATAAATTTTGTTTTAATATATAAAAGCTATTGACTTCCATATGCCAACTTCATGTCTGCATACTTGAGGAATTCTATCGTTGTTCGTAATAGTTTTGGAATTTCTAGATATATAATTATATCATCTGCAAATAATAATAGTAATTCCATACTTTCTCAGTTTTTTTAATTGCATTTTAGGTTTTGGGGTACATGTGCAGGACATGCAAGATAGTTGCATAGGTACACACATTGCAGTGTGATTTGCTGCCTTTCTCCCAGCAATCCCATTACTGGGTATATATCCAAAGGACTATAAATCGTTCTACTATAAGGATACATGCACATGAATGTTCATTGCAGCACTGTTTACAATAGCAAAGACCTGGAACCAACTCAAATGCCCATCAATGATAGACTGGACTGGGAAAATGTGGCACATACACACCATGGAATATTATGCAGCCATCAAAAACGATGAGTTCGTGTCCTTTGTAGGGACATGGATGAATCTGGAGAACATCATTCTCAGCAAACTGACACAAGAACGGAAAATGAAATACCACATATTCTTACTCATAGGCAGGTGAGAAACTTTCTCAGTTTTTATATATCTTATTTCTTTCTCTTATTCATGTTGGTATCTCTAGAATAATGTTCAATAACAGTAACAATAGTTAGATATCTTTGTCTTGTCTTTAACAGGAATGCTGATAGATATTATCCGATTATCCATGTGAAGCATCTAAAGTAGTTACATTCATAGAAACAGAAAGTAGAATAGTGGTTACCAGGAACAGGGGGTAGGGAAAGGGAATTAGTGTTTAATGGGCATAGACTTTCAGATTTGCAAGATGAAGCAGTTCTGGAGAGCTGTTTCATGACAATATGAATGTACTCACTGTCATTGAACTGTAGATTTAAAATGGATAAGATGGCACGCCTTATGTGCTTTTCACGACAATAAAAATGATCACACGTGCTAATGTCACCACTGATCACGTCAGAAGAGCCTTTAAATGTTGAGAAGCTGCTATTCACAAGGGGGATCACACATTTTCCAAAGCTCTAATTTTCACAAGAAATTCACATTTTATTGACAACTATTGTCGTTGTTTTCCTTGCAATGACAGGCTTACTATCTGTCTCTCTGTCTATATCTGTCTATCTATCTATCTATCTATCTATCTATCTATCTATCTATCTATCTATCTGTCTATCTGAGATGGAGTCTTGCTATGTTGCCTAGGTTGGTCTTGAACTCCTGGGCTTAGAGAATCCTCCTGTCTTTGCCTCCCAAAGTATTGGGATTACAGGTGTGAACCATGGTACTTGGCCACTTTGTTTATTTTTGAACGAAGAAAATTTCTAATACCCAAATCTGGATAATCACATTTTGTCAGTTGTTCTTTCATGTAAAAATTGCATTCCATGAAAATGGAGCTAGTCCAGCTCACCACTGAAACATTGGCACAAGAGCTTTTCCTGAAGGCAAGTGTTGTGCTTTGTCTTGAAGCAGAATGCTTTCTATGTACCCCTTGTCTTGACATGCAGAATGTTAAAAAGGTGTGGATTCAAGCACTGGAGTTTAACAAAAGTAACAATTTTTGCTGTCATCAAGGACATATTTTTTTCTCTTCTGGACAAGCATGTGGCCAAGATGAATGCCATGACTGCTGGTGTGGCTTCCTGTCTCCGTCTTCATTGTGGTAAGTGTTGGGTCAGTTTCACCGGCCATCGCTCTGACACCGTCAGTGTAAATGTCAGCACAGTGTTCCAGAATAAGTGATGAGATTTAAAAAGCCATTCTACAGCCTGGATATTTCAACATCACTAGTGTTTGCTGTCAAGAAGTCACTGGAAAGACCTTCTTTGATGATAGGTTAGTGCCAATGCTAGACCAAAGCAAGTACATAGCAAGGCGAGCTTTGTCTAGAGTCTTCCATTTGTAAAGAAAAAAAAGCACAATTCTGCCAACAGAATATTAACTCAATCTTCATGTTTGCAGCTCAGTATTTATTCAACGAGCTACCATGTCACTGGAGAGCGGCAATGCTGTGATATCTTCTGTTGACTTTTCAGCTGGCAGCCACTGAGCAATGTCCACGTTCGTGGCTATGTCCACGCTCGTGGCTATGTCCACATTCGTGGCTATCCTCTTCTCTCGGGCTTCTTCAGCCAGTGCGAGGTGGTAACTCTGTAAGATGCTTCATTGGTTTTTTCATTTCCACTTTGGAAAGCTGCAACAAACAATTTTTGGCTTCTAAAGCTCTCATCAGATCCATGTTTAAAATACTTCATTCCTTTTTCCTTTAAACTCTGAAAGATTGCTCTCTAAATGCTGCTGCTACTTAACTGATAGCACATACTCTTTGAAAATGTTCTGTTGCATAAGATACAGTAAAGCAAATATCAACATCCATAAAGCTAAGGAAATAGCTCTTGTCATATTTTTGTTTTTTACCTATGGTTTAACCCAGTTTAATTGGAGTAGATTCCTTCCTTTCATTATTTTCAGCATTTTTAGACATTGATGGTGCAGATGGGGATTGAGAAACTGAGTCTTTTGATCTTCCTTTTTAAGCCACTAACTCATCTTTAAGTATAAAACATTATCAATAAATGTTAATTTTAGAATAAAATATCATTAGATTGTATTTGTTTTTGATAAAACATTTGAAAAATGTTAAAAAAATAAAACACTAATGTAAAACAAGACAGTGAAGAGAAACAGACTTGAGATAGCCCAGGAGGGGTGGGTTTCATCTCTTCTCCTGTCCCTTGCCTATGCAATGAAGTTTGGTGTTCCCACCTCATAGGGCTGCTGTGGGAGTTGAACGGCACGATATGTGTGAAGGAGTCATCCCAGGCTTGGCAGAGCAGGCACCCAGCTTGCGCCATTCCCTCCTGCCTCAGAATGTTTTTGTCTCAGAACATGGTCTTCCTTTATAGGATCGGAGCATCCCACATCTAAATGACAGCCAGCGTGGGATTTCTCTTGCTTTAGCAGAGAGAAAAATAGCCGTCAATTACTCGGTGTGCATTTCCATTCAAAATGCGTGGTTGCTATAGCAAAGATCATCGACCCAGAACCCCGGCAGGCGTGCTGGATGGCAGCATCTCCTGGGGAACGATGATAGCTCTGCTATGGGCAGACCCACCAGGGGCTGTTCTGGGCCAGGGCTAGAGCTGATAGAAGAGGCTCCATAGGCGGGGTGCATTCAGAGGCTGAATCAGGAATGGAGCCCAAGGCACTGGTCTACAGAACCACTGCATTCCTCCCATCCAGCTGTGTCCTAGGGAATAGGCCCTTGACATTTGGTCTTCTCGGCGTCTCTACTGCCCCCAACATTTCCACTGGTGGCAGGATAGTGATAGTGGCAGGAGACAGTCAAATGCCTTGGTAGATAGGTGTGGGTCCCTGGTGAAACCCCACCTTCAACCCAAAGACAGTTTAAAGCCTGAAGGCCCAGCTACAAGTCTCGGATAAATCCATGGACTGGCTTGAGAACCACTCTTCCTGTTTGGCATGCTTTCATCTCATTGATCCCACCCTTCAACTGTTTCAAATATACCCACCCTTCCCTAATTGGGTTTTTACACTGTCTTGCCCACCTTTGAATGCTACCTTTGTTTTAGCCTTTTTTGAATACTCAGTACACACTCCTCCATTCTGATCCCATAAAAGACTCTGGACCCAGCCACACAGGCAGAGAGACCACCCAACTTTTGGTGGGGTACCATCCTCACATCCCCTCTCCACTAAGAGCTGCCTCACCACTTTATAAAACTTATCTCCACTCTTCTCACCCTTTGATCGTCAGCATGATCTCATTCTTCTTGGACATGAGACAAGAACTCGGGACCCCACTGAATGTGGGTATGAAGAAGGCAGCAACACTGGAGCCCTCTGCCCCACCTGCAGTGGCTGGTAGCCACCCCACATGACAGAAAGCAGTGGCAGGGCTGGGCCAGCCCCATAGCCACAGGCTGGAGTTGGGCAATGGGACTGACAGAACCGTTAACATGCCTCCATTTATCAGGCTACAATGGGACTAAAAGAGCTATCAGTGCCCTGTAACACCCTTCTAGGGCTTCAGGGTCATGGGCTTCCTTGCTTCAGTGCCACTGCCTTCTCCTTGTCTGGATGCCAGACTCCATCACAGGAGCCGCTTGCACCATGCCTGGTCCAGCCACAAGCCTTGTACAGAGCCCATTCCTGTGCCCATGCTTGGAGTGGCCAGCCAGGCCCCACACTTACTCACCCATACACCCCCTCCTGCCAGGGGCTGAGTGTGCAGTCACAGTGGCCATGGCATCTGCACTGGAGTGCAAGCCAGGCATGGCCCAATGGGCCAGGTAGGCAGGGCACCTCCTATTGTGAGCCTGGGACTGAGTGAGGCCTGGGCATGGGCATTGCCAGCTGGAGGTCTCCGGCTGGCAAAGTGGCCAAGAAAAATCCTGCATCAGTAGGGGTTGAGGCGGTTGGTTGCTAAAAAGAGTGGATTCACTATTTTTCCTTAAAAGGAAGAAGTCAAAATATAATGGATTATTCTTGTCTTTGACCTGTAGAGACTTGAAAACTAAAAACAAAACTTTTAACAACTGTATTTGTCCATTCTCACACTGCTGTGAAGAAATACCCTGGGTAAGACTGGGTACTTTATAAAGAAAAGAGGTTTAATTGACTCACAGTTCTGCATGGCTGGGGAGGCCTCAGGAAACTCACAATCGTGGCAGAAGACACCTGTTCACAGGGCAGCAGGAGAGAGAGATGCTAAGCAAAGGGGGTAAAGCCTCTTATAAAACCATCAGCTCTCATGAGAACTCCCTATCACGAGAACAGCATGGAGATGACTGTCCCCGTGACTCAATTACCTCCCACCAGGTTCCTCCCATGACATGTATGGGTTATGGGAACTGCAAGATGACATTTGTCTGGGGACACAGCCAAACCATATCAACAACATATAGTTAAGCTCTTATAGAATGAAGAAAAACCCACAGGATTTACACTTTAAAAATCACTGGTTAAGAATAAAACCCCCAAATGACCATATTCATACTCACATAAAAATTCTTTTTTAGGAAAAGAAGGAGCACAAAAAATAAGCACAAAACCCAAAAAGCATAAAACAAAGGTTTAGAAGATTAAACACATCAATGTGGGTCATCAATATATAACTAAGCTTAATTACTACAGAAAAAATACTCTCAAATTGGGCTTAAAAATAATAACCTACATATACACCTATTATCCAACCACTGAAGCATCTGCACATCAATCCATCTATCCAGGAATCTGACCATCTATTTATCTGTCAACCCACTCATCCATCCACTCATTCATCCATCCATGAATCTGTACATCTGTCCATCCATCATCCACCGATCCTTCCATGCATCCATCTATGTATACATCCATCCACCCACTAACCCACCTTGCCATGAATGAATCTATCCATCCATTCCCCCATCCACAGATCTCTCCCTCTCTCCTACCCTTCCATTTGTGTATCCATCCACCCATCCTACATACATGCATGCCTGCACACATGCACACATCCACCCACCCATTCATCTATCCGATTCTTACTTCATTAAACACTTCCTGAGCATCTCTTTGTGCCAAGTCCTGGCATTCAGAGATGGTTCTGTTGTGGTTTTCACCCTGAGTCTTGCAGAGTGTGCTTGGTGGACACCTATCTGTAAACAGAGATATTAGCAAAATCTTGTTAGTGTAGTGGGGGGTTCCAGCGGTGGACATGTGTGCTGGAGAATCAGGAGGGCCTCCCAGAAGAAGTGACTTGTATAAGGTGGGACTTATACAATCATTAAGAAGTGATTGAATGCTGATCTGCAAGAAAAGGGGATGAGGAGGAGAGCCTCCTTTACCAGAGGGAACAGAAGCCATGCACATTGTTGGCGTGGAGTGTGGCAGAAATGGATATGGGCAGCGAGTAGCCAAAGACGAAACTGAAAAGGTTGAGGCTGAGAGACAGGTCCTAGGGGGTCACTGAGTTTCAGGCTAAGCAGCTTGCACTTTATCTTGTGGGCAGTGGGGACCTGATCCCATTTGCCTTTTAGAAATCTCACTGGACTAGTGGCAATGTGAAGGATGGACTAGGGGAGGCAAATCTGGAGTCTTGGAGCTAGACAGCAGGTAGCTGCAATGACCCAGAGGAGAGATGGTGGGCCCTGGGTCATGGCATGGCAGTAAAGGTTTCAGATCCTCATCATGTTTGGAAGACACACCTGGAAAATCCTGGAAACATGGGTCAGGTAGTTACTATGGAAACATCAGATGTACTGCGTTAGCACGGAGTAGACTAAAATTGCCTTGGGTTTTATAGTTCCATGAAGGTGGAACTGGGTTGCTTTAAATGAATATTGCCACTGAGACACGTGTCACCACTTTCCTTTGAGTGACATTTTGCTCAGAGAAGGCCATTGGGTCAGGGATGAGCAGAGAGGGAGCAGCCCTTTTCATTCTGAGGGCGGGATGGGAAGGCACTGAGTTCATTAAGGCTGTTTAGGTCAATTACTTCAATGGTGCAAATGACCTCAAATCCATCTGCAATGCAGCAGTTACTTGGCAGCAGAAATGTGTGACAAGGATTGAGAGCAGAAGCATATCTAAATTCCAGCACAAGACGATCCATTTCAGGGCATGTATTGCAAACTGCTCATTTGATGAATGAAAGAAGTAGCATCAATGACAAAATAATGATAATGGGGATGGTGGTGGTGCTGCTGCTGATGGATGGTGATGTGATAATGACAGTGAGAATGATGATGATGATGGGATAATGATGAAGATGATGGTGATGATGGATGATGGTGATGGTGATGACGATGACGATGATGATGGATGATGGGTGATGGTGATGGTGATGACGGTGATGATGGATGATGGTGATGAAGATGATGGTGATGACGGATGATGATGCTGATGATGATGGTGATGATGGATGATGGTGATGATGGATGATGGTGATGAAGATGATGGTGATAACGGATGATGATGATGGTGATGATGATGGTGATGGATGATGGTGATGGTGATGACGATGATGGTGATGATGGATGATGGTGATGGTGATGATGATGATGGTGATGATGATGATGGTGATGATGGATGATGGTGATGGTGATGAAGATGATGATGATGGTGATGATGGATGATGATGATGGTGGTGATGATGGTGATGGATGATGGTGATGGTGATGAAGATGATGGTGATGGTGATGATGGATGATGGTGATGACGATGATGGTGATGATGGATGATGGTGATGGTGATGATGATGATGGTGATGATGATGATGGTGATGATGGATGATGGTGATGGTGATGAAGATGATGATGATGGTGATGATGGATGATGATGATGGTGGTGATGATGACGGTGATGATGGTGATGGTGATGAAGATGATGGTGATGGTGATGATGGATGATGGTGATGGTGATGACGATGATGGTGATGATGGATGATGGTGATGGTGATGATGATGATGGTGATGACGGATGATGGTGATGGTGATGATGGTACTGATGGTTGTGGTGGTGATGACAATGACGATGGTGATGACAATGATATTGACAATGGTGATAATGATATCATGATGGCAATGATGTTGGTGATGGCGATGACCACTACTGTATTCTGGTCTGTATTTATTGTGCTATTTGCTAGTCACTATTTTAAGCATGTTATCTTAATTAACACATTTAATTCTCACAAAAGCTCTATGAGGTGATGTTATAACCTTCATCTGACATATGAGGCACAGGGGCTATTATGACTTGCCCAGCATCAAGCAGCATATCGGGGTAGAGCATGGGCTGGATGCCAGCATTCGCCTCATCTAGAAGTTTATATGATGAAGACAGAATACATTTTGGAAAACATTATTAACCCTCAAAAAGGAATGAGAACTGGGGCTTTTCTTACTGTCCGGTGATTCAGCAGAATCTGTGTACCTTCTGTAAGCTGAGGCTGGATATTCTAGTCATTGTATGGAAGATGGGAGGGAGAGGCAATGAGGATGGTAGGGGCTTAGAGAAGTTGCTCCAAACTACATGCATTCTGTGTGGCTGTAGGAGAGGAAAAGAGACTTTGGATGGATATAAAGGAAACCTTTTCAAACCCTCAGATCTGAGGTGGATGCCCAGAGATGCACTGAGCTTCCTAACTCTAGAGGTGTGCGAGTACAGACTGATCATAGTTTAAGGGGTTGGGTTTGGTAACATCTGTGGTTCTTTTAAACTTTTGTATTCTATTCCCATTTCACAGTTTGGGAAACGGAGACTCCATGAGGTGACTTGCCCATGGATTCCACGGCAGTAAGAGGCAGATGCCAGACCCAGGCCTCTACATTTAGCCTCAGCTCAGAGCTGGGAACTCTTCTTCCCCATCCCTCATGTTTCCATGTGGAGGGACATCCTTTTGTGTAACTCCTGAACCCAGGTGGAGAACTGGGTGATTTTTCTGCAAAACCAACCTGTTGGATCCCAAGGGCAGCTCAGTGTGACCTAACCTCTGCCAGGGTCTCAGGGACCAAGTGGCTCATCAGGGAGGGGGTCTTCCAGAGACATCCAGGCAGTTCATGGGGTAGAAAGGGGACAACTTTGGAGCCAGATGCTGTGTGACCTTGGGAGACCAGTACCTGCTCTGAGCCTGCATTCCTCACGTATAAAGCCAAGCCCTCATGAAGGTGAAGGGAGATGGAGGAGACAAGAGTTCTTTAAATTCTGGGCGTGAGAACAAGGGTGTCTGATTGGACCCTGGTCACCACCCGGCTTCATCTTTCGCATGTGCATCCCATAGACAAGACTCGCTGACCATCTGTGGTTCCCTTGTTGCCTTCTTCCCTCAGCCTGGATGGATGCTCCCTGCATTTCCAGCCTCTCACCCACCTCGTCACATCCTCAAGGGTCATGTTCTCAGGATTCCCATCTAGGCTTGTTCTCCTCCCAGCCTGAAAGACAGCAGATGGTCCTGTCTTCCAGCCTGGGGTCTTTTAAGTCCTGCCACTGTGTGGTTGTCCCCATGCAGGCATCTGTTTCCTTGGCGGGGGTCGGCGGGGACAGGGCTACACCTGGTACTTATATGTTCCCAGCACATGGAATGTTTGTTGAATGAATGAATGATGGTTGTAAGATGGGTCTGCATTGCAGGGAGGTTGGGAAATTTCCCCCAAGGACTGTCTGCTCCCCATGAGGGTCCCCGGGTCCCTCACGCATCTCAGGCTGGGAGTAAGAGGGTCCTTAGTGCTCCTTCCTCAGAGCACCCTGTCTCCTTGCTCAGACCAGGCACCTGCCTGGGGGTCCCTGCTCCCCTCCCACCGCCTGCCGGTCCTGCCCCTCCGTTTTCAGTTGCAGCCATTTATCCTTCACATTTCCTGGCTCCTCTGTTCATCTAAACAGCTTGTGCTATTTGTTCTGGGTGATTTCCCTTATTTATTGCCACATTTTTGGAGGCACATAACTCTGTCTTCTAACCATTTTACTGCAGCCTCTTTAAATTGAAACAATTGATCAGGCCTTTGCTTTCCCTCTTTTGTTTCCGTCCCTCCTCCCCAGCTGCCCCCACCCCTTCTCTTTCAAGCAGCAATTAAATTTAAATCCATTTTCTCTAAAGAAAAGAATTCATTATTATCGTCCCAGGCCGAGGAGCCTCCCAGAGTCCAGGGAACATCTCCAGACGTGCAGGGTAGATGAGGGGCCGCTGACTCTGCTCTTTTGGGGTTCGAGGCAAATTCTGAGGGTTACAGGGAGGGTGGCCAGTGTCTCACTGGCATCACTGTGTGGCTGTGAGTCAGGGCAGGATGCACAGGTAGCTCACTGGCCCTTAGTGGTGATGTTGAGGCTGTTTTCCCTGGGGAGTCTCAGGGTCCCATGTGAACATTTCCTTAGGTATCTGAGTACCAGGCCAGGCACGGACACACAGAAGGAATGGGCTTCTTGAGGGTGTGACAACTGAGAGTCATGTTCTTCCTCATCGCTCCCTGTTTTATTTTAGCTACAGGGAAGCCAAGGGCCAAATAACAGTTGGAATCTAAGAACTGCTGGTGACCTCATTCACGCCTGACCCCCGTGGATGGGTCAGGTTGTGTTACACACTCATAGCATCAAGGCTTCTCCACTGCAGCTCCCATCCCAAGTGCAGGCATAAAGGAATGGCTGATTGGTCACTACTCAGTGGGCCCGAAGGCTGCAAGTTCCTGTGTCATCTACTGAAGCCCAAGGAGCTGGTGAACGCCTTGTCACTTGTGCATTTAAAACAGAAGCTGTGATGTTCTTGGCCTGCTTAAATCTCCCAGGAGTTGGGGAGGCTGTGAATCCATCTGCAGCATCATTTTCTGTGGCCAAGGTGAAAGGGTCCCAAGAGATGAGATCTCACACATACAGTGAAAGGACGGAAGGCTGGGCAGGCAGCAGAACCCAGGGTCAGGTCCCAGCAGGTGGGGGTCCCAGCCACAGGCTGGGTGCAAGCCCTTCCACTAGGGGGTGCCCCTGCCCCACTCACTGCAGGTGCTAGCCTCCAGGCACCCGAAGGAACCTCGCCTGATCCTCCTGGGGCACCGAGGAGGAAGGAGACGTTGATTCCTGTTCGTAGAAATTTACGTCAGAGGCAGACAAGGCCCTGTGATATTTACTTTGTCCTTTGCAGAGCAGAGGATGAGAGGAAATTCTTAATAAGGACTCATGAGCAGAGTCCACCTTCGTGCCTGACCCTGCAGTGGAGAAAACCCCTCTCGGGGCCCACTCCCAGCTCCTCATGCAGTCCCCCAGACACCAGCCCCCCACTGTAGTTGGGCCTAACATTGCTCAGATGGGGGCCTCATGTCTGACCAGGACCACTGACAGTCCCAGGAGGCTTCCCTTTTTCTAGAGCCTGGCCACAGCTCTGGGGGCAGGAGGAGGGAAATTAGCAGCAAAGGGCGGGAGCTGAGTGTGAACGCTCAGCATAGAAGCCAGGTAATGAGCTCGTCCTAGAGGGGAGGAAACTGAGTCTCAGAGAGGTTCAGGAATGTCTCAAGGGATGAAGCCCCAAAGTGCCCGAGCCAGATCTTCTGACCCTAGGCCAGTCACGTTTCACCCCCAACCCCTTAACAAGCCCTCAGGTCACCACAATCGCTGGGCTTTGTGACGAGACCCCCAGTGGCTCCCCAGCTGGCCAGAGTGGCTCTAAAGAAATACCTGAGAAAAACCACTGCTGAGACTTCTGTCTCCAGCTGCGTGGTGGGCTGCCTCCTCTGCAGGGCTCTGAGGAAAAAATACTGGATCCTGTGCTGATTTCAGCAAATGTAGCAATCCCTGTGCTATTGCAAGATAATTGGCAATCAGTAGAGTGCATCATACCTGATGAGCAGCTGGATGAGTTTTGACAGACGTATCACCCCTGTAACCAAAGCTCAGATAAAACGTGTCCATCACGCCAGGAGTTTCTATTGTGTCTCTAACAGGTAACTTCCCCCCACACCCCAAGGCAGCCCCTGATTAGACACCATCAGTTTCTGAACTTTGTATATTAATAGATAGCATCGTGCCGTTTGCATTCTTTTGTACCTGGCTTTTCTCACTCACCCTGATGTCTGTGGGACTCATTCCTGTTGTGTCATTCTCAATAGTTTGTTCCTTTTTGCTGCTCAGCAGTCTTCCGTTGCATGGATGTATCCAGTTTGGCTATCCATTGTCCTCTTAATGAGCATCTGGATAATTTCCCGTTTCCAGCTATGATGATGATTTTTTTGGTGTCCCTATACACTTTCTTAGGTGTATTCCTGGATTGGCATTGTTGAGTTGCCTGGTAAATGTTCCTGAGTTTTAGTATACATTTCCAAACAGTTTTCCAAAACAGTTCAACTGTTTTACGTTCCCACCAGGCTCATATGAGAGTTCCAGTTGCTCCATATCTTCACCAACACTTGTCACTGTCAGTCTTAATTTGTACTCCTTTGGGCGAGTGTGCAGTGTCCTCTCACTGCAGTTCTAGTTTTCACTTCCCTAATAACTAATGAGCTTGAGAACCTTCCATGTGCATATCTGTTTATATGGATTGCTTATCCAAGTCTTTTGCCCAGTTTTCAATTGGGTTGTCTTTTTGTTTTTTTTGTGTTTGTTTTAAAGACTGGGGCTGGCTCTGTCACCCAGGCTGGAGTGCAGTGGCATAATCACAGCTCACTGCAACCTCCACATCCTGGGCTCAAGCTATTCTCCCACCTCAGCCTCCTGAGCTCAAGCAATCTGCCTGCCTCTGCCCTCCAAAGTTCTGGGATGACAGGCATGAGCCACCATGCCTGACAGGGTTGTCTTTTTATTATTGGCTTATGGAAGTTATTTAGATATTGTGTTTTTGTGTTCTTTGTCAAATATTTGTATCATGAATATTTTCTGTTCTGTGAATTGCTTTCATCTTGTGATGTTTTTGATGAACAGGAATTTTAAATTTTGATAAATATTTTTCTTGTATTATTGTCTTTGTGAGTTCTCTAAGACATGCTTTCTTGCCTCAAGATTGTGAAGATGTTTTCTTTTAGAAGATTCGTGGCTCCATGTGATATGCCTTGAATTAATATTTGTGTATGTTGTGAGGTAGGGACCAAAATGTATTTTTTCCTGTACATTTAGCTAGTGTTCCACTATCATTTGCTGAAAAGACTTTCCTTTTCCTGTTGAATTGCCTTAGTGCCTCGGGTGACTATTTAGGTGTGGATCTATTTCTGGACTCTATGCTACTCCATTGACCTACTGGTCTATCTTTGCACTGACACCCCCTGCTCTTAATTACTGCAGCTTTATGGTACATCTTGAAATTGGAGAATGTCCCCCAAATTTATTCTTCTTTTTTCAGATTTTCTTGGATGTTCTAGACCCTTTACATTTCTAGATTAATTTTAGAATAAGCTTTTCAATTTCTACAGAAAGCCAGCTAGAATTTTGATTGAGGTTGAATGGATGCTATTGATTAGTAAGGAGAATCAACATCTTAACACTGTTGAGTTTTGTAATCTGTCAATATGGCCTATGTATCCATGTATTTAAAAAATTTCTCCCAACCTTTTTTGGTTTATAACATAGCAATCTTGCACATTTAAGCATTAAATGTATTCTTGGGCATTGAGTGTTTTTTGATTCTGTTACAAATTGTATTTAAATTTTTTAGTTTTCAATTATTTCTTACTAATATATAGAAATTAATTTTTGTATATTGACTTTATATTCTGAAGTTTTGCTAAATTCACCTGTTGATTTCAATAGTTTATTTTTTGCAGATTTCTTAGGATTTTCCATTTGCACAGTCGTGTCTGCCCATAAAGACTCTTTTACTTCTTTCTTTTCAATCTTTTTCCCTTCTGTTTCTTTTTCTGATCTTGCTGCACAAGCTAGGGTACCTCTATTCATGTGGAGTACAAGTAGTGAAAGAAGACATTTTGCGTTTTTCTTACTTGCAGAGTGAAAGCATTCAGTATTTCATCAAGTATGATGTTAGCTATAGGTTTTTTTTTTTTTTTTTTTTTTTTTTTTTTTTTTTTGCAGATACTCTCTATTCCTAGTTCACCGAGAGTTTTTTCTTTTTAAAATCTTGAGTGGGTATTGAATTTTATCAAATTCTTTCTAATTGTTTTATTTTTCTCCTCATTCTGTTGATTTGGTGAATTACATTGAGTTTTAAATTTTAAGCCATCCTTGCACCTGGGATAAATCTCACTTATTTATAAAATGTTGAAACATGAACACACACACACACACACACACACACACACACACACACAGGTTTTGACTTGCTAATACTTTGTTCAAAATTTTTGTGTCTGTGATTTAACAAGAACTTTGTCTATAATATTATTTTAATTTTTATATCATCTGACAGTCTTGTTGCTAATTGTAGTGCTTATTCTATTTACATTTAAATAAATTACTGATAAATTTGTGTTTACATCTATTTCTTATTATTTGTTTTCTATTTGTTAAATCTGTTCTCTGTTTAGTGCCTTCTCACGGAGTAGTTGAGGATTTTCTAGTATTCCATTGTTACATCCTTTCTTAGCCTTTTTAGTCTCTCTTTTCTTTAAAGAGGTTGCTCTAGGTATTACAACATGCACCCCTAAATGATCGCAGTTTAGCTTGCATTAAGATTATACCATTTTAGGCGTAAGAACATTACAACAATATAATTTCCTTTAGCTCTTCATGCTTTCTGTGCTATTGTTGCCATATACTCTATTTATTCCAGTGTTATGAACCCCATAGTTTGATGGGTTGCTTCAGACATTCAATAATCTGTAGAAGGAAATTCTGAATTAGTCTTTTATATTTATATACTTACCATTTCTGATTCTTTTCACTTTTCCCTGCAGATCTGGGTTTTCAATTACTGATGAAATTCCTTTAGTATTTGTGTAGTGTGGGTTTGCTGGCAATTTATTATATCAGCTCTTGTTTGTGTAATTATGTCTTTATTTTGCCTTCAGTTTTTAAAAGATGTTTCTGCTAGATGTAGAATTTTAGGTTGGCAGTTTTTTTCTTTCAGTGCTTTAAAATTGTCATTCATGGGGCCCACAGTGACTCCGGCCAGATGTCATGGCGCTTGCGAAGGCGAGGTCATGAGTTCAAGGCCAACCTGAGCAACCTTACAAGCTCTTATTGATTGGCAAAAAATAAAAATAAAAATAAAAAAAAATAAATAAAGTTGTCATTCAGTGTCTTCTCACTTCCATTGTTTTTGATGAAAAGTCAGTCATTATCCTTTGTGTCTTTTCACTGCAACTAATTAATGTCTTTCTCTGTCTTTTTTCTTGGCCTGCTTTAAGATTTTTCTTTCTTTCTTTCTTTCTTTTTTGAGACAGAATCTCACTCTGTCACCCAGGCTGGAGTGCAGTGGTGTGATCTCAGCTCACTGCAACTTCCACCTCCCAGGTTCAAGAGATTCTCCTGCCTCAGCCTCCGAGTAGCTGGGATTACAGGCATGTGCCACCATGTCCAGCTAATTTTTGTATTTTTAGTAGGGACATGGCTTTACCACGTTGGCCTCAAACTTCTGGCCTCAAGTAATCTGCCTACTTTGGTCTCCCAAAGTGCTAGGATTATAGGCATGAGCCACCATGCCTGGGCAAAATTTCTCTACTTATCTTTGTTTTTCAACAATTTGACCGCGATTTGCTAAATGTGATTTTATTTACATTTACTCTGCTTGGGGTTTACTAAAATTTTTGGATATGTTGATTAGTTCTGTGTCCAACCCATTCAATACATCATTCACTTCTGAATAATCTTTTTAGGTGTACAGTTTCCTTTTTATTTTGCAGAGTTGTCATTTTTGCTGCTAAAATGTCCTTCTCGTTAGCTCATTCAGACACGTTTTTCTCTAAATTAGTTGAAAATTTATAATAAAAATTTCACATTGTCGTGTGCTGATTCCATCTGGATCATGTGTGTCCCTCCACCTTTATTAACGGTTTTATTTTCTTAATGATTGATGATGTTTTCAACCAAGAGTCCAACTGAGCTGGGAATGGGCCATTGCTTTTATTCATTTTAGCTTCTCTCTGATTCAGTAGTGTTAGGGTGAGGTTAAGGCTTCTGAAATCCCCAGGCCCAGGGCCTGGGAGACCCTGACAATGTCTCTTTGCCCTCAACTCCAACCTCCAATTTCTCTTGCAACCTACATGCAGGACCTTATTTTTGCGTCTTATCAGGAGTTGATTTGATCGATTCCGTTCCAGCTTGGCTAATTGCAGTTCACCTGTGAATTCAACTGTTCTGAGGATGGAGTCAGACGTCTCCCATTCTGCCTCCCTCCCCAGGAGGGTCCTGGAATCTGGAATCAAAACATCGTGAGACTACAAGATCTCTCTCTGCTTTTCTGGCCTCACCTCTCTCTGCCTCTTATTTAGAATTGTCTAAGATTATAGAACTGTCTGAGTAATAGGGATTATTTTTATTTTATAGGCTCTTTCAAATTCAAGTCTGTCACTTAAGTGTCTAGGGCCAAGATGTTTGGCTGGTTTCTCCTTGAGCTTCTGTCTCTTTGCTTCAGCCAGACTCATGTCTCTGCCTGCCCAGCTCCCAGCCTTGGTAACCACCCCACGTGTGTTGGCAGACATTGGTCTCTGCTCACCTTCGAAGGTCTTGTATTTATCTGGAATTTGGTTCATTTAAATGTCCTTGCGTTTACAGCTCTTTGAAGTGTTGATACTATGATTTTGTTGTTTATGGTGTGCCTTCTTGCTGTCATGGTGGAGTAGTTGTCTTTTGTAGTGTCAACACAACTCTACTGCAAACATCGTTTCTGGTGTATGGCTGAAAAATGGGAGATGTCACCGAACGGAAAACTAGGAACATTTGCAGAGCTTCAGTATGAGCCCTACGCATGTGGAAAACATTTGCACCAAGAGCTGCCATTTGAAGGGTGGGCCTTAAGTTCCCAGCAAGGTGAGGCAGTTGAGCCCAATCCTTCCTCAGGAAGCCTGAGACCCTGAGGGGATATTGTGATCCTAGGTCAGAATCAACCCCAGGGTCTTGGAAGAAGGAAACTAAACTCTTTTTGGAGGAATGCAACACCCATCTACGCCTTCAGGACAGCCATAGATTAAGACCCACAGAATATGAGCTCATAATGAAGATTCTACCAACACACCAGGAGACAAACTGCCATGAGAGAGTCAGCAAAAAATAGCAAGCACAGATTTAGACCCCCGAGGAGTTCATGTACGGGGGCTGTCAGATACAGAATGTAATATGCATGTGCATAAAATAGTTTAGAAGTGGAAGCTGGAATCCGTCCATGGGTGGGGAAAACCCCAGACTGAGGGGTTCTGCACAGGCAGGAGTGACTGTGGTCCTAGGTGACCTGGAAGGTTCTATGGAGCTTCCCTAGGGAGGAGGCTACCTAGAAAGAAGTTTCTAGGAGGTAACTTAGGGAACCCAAGGGAAGAGATTACCTAAGAAATTATCTAGGGAGGAGGTTATCTAGGAAAGAGATTTTTTTTTTTTTGAGACAGAGTTTCACTCTCGTTGCCCAGGCTAAAGTGCTATGGTGAAATCTCAGGTCACGGCAACAGCTGCCTCCTGGGTTCAAGTGATTCTCTGGCCTCAGCCTCCCGAGTAGCTGGGACTACAGGTGTGTACCACCACACCCGGCTAATTTTTTGTACTTTTAGTAGAGATGGGGTTTCGCTGTGTTAGCCAGGATGGTCTTGATCTCCTGACCTTGTGATTCGCCCAACTCGGCCTCCCAAAGTGCTGAGATTTCAGGTGTGAGCCACGGTGCCTGGCCAAGAAAAAGGCTTTTCTGAGCAGGAAGAGTAGATACGTGGCTGAGTGCCTCTTAGGAGGGGAGCTTTGGGCCAGCGGGTCAAACTCCTGCATCGCCTGTCAGCGGTGAAATGGGAAGGCCGCTCAGACCCAGCTGATAGGAGGCGTGAACCTGGCCCTGGGGGAGAAGAGCTTGGAAAAGTGGGGCTTGGGGCAGGGAGCACTTTCTCCTCCTCTGCACCAGCCCGGAGTCTGATTTATTTCTGCAGAATTGTGTTCGAGGGATGAGCTGTACCAAATGAACAAGCAGCGGGTATGCCGAGATTTGGGGCCATCCTGGACTTCCAAATGGCCTGTGCTCTGAATAGATCTTTTGTTCAGTGTGGCAGTAATGAAGGAGGGGAATTGGCAGCAGATGCCCAGAAAGCGCTGTGACTAAGTGTCCATTATAAGTGGAGCATTTTAATAAAAAAAAATCCATGTAATTTATTTGAATAAAAATGTGTGTTCCTTTACAAGCCCATTCTCTCCCCAGTCTTTCCATATTAATAGATCATTAATACTCCATGAATGGGTAATCATCTTCTTGGAAAACAAATGCAAGGGCATAAAAGGAAAATTATGGTCGTTTAAACTTAAAAAGAAAGGATTGTCGGGGGAAGGAAGAGCTGTGTTCACAAAAACAGCCAGCTCCTGTCACTGGCTTTGGGAGTGGGAAGGTCTGTGGAGCTGCACCTATGGTGGACAGGGCCCTGGTACTCACTGCACGCCCGACCTGCAGAGGGTTCCCTAGGTCCGCTGAAGTAGGGGGCTGCCCACACAGGGCTTGAGACAAACTCAGATGTCCTGAGTGGGTCTACCACGGCAGGTCAAGGTGAGCAGAGCTGCTGTGTCACCCCAGCCCCGGCCTCCCCTCTTTGTTGCACCCCTGTGTTCTTCTATGGTTTTCTTATAAAAAAAATACCCACTATTGGATTTAGAGCCTGCCCTACTCTAGTGTGACATCATGTTCACTTATTACTGATTTCCAAATAAGGGCACTTTCTGAGATTCTGGGAGGACATGAATTCTGGGGGAGCCCTGCTCCGTCCAGTCCACTCCCTCAGCCATGGTCATCAACAGGGCAAAGGAGAGACTCATGGAGCCCCAGATGTCCCTGTGGTGGAGGAGGCTTTCTCAGTTGGGAGCATCCAGAAAAGTGTGGTCTTCTGTCAAAAGCCCTGAAGGGCCTAAGCTCCCTCCCTCCTCTGCAGGCTCGGGACATCAGGACTCTGGGCTGAGGCTGGCAAGGGCATTCTGCAGAAGGGCCCCCTGTTCCTTAGAAGACAGAAGCTCAGGGAACTTCTCCATCTGAACTTGGGGCAATGCACCTAGAGAGATGGAAGTTTCTCTGCCCACCTGCCCTGGGGATGGCTCAGAGGGAGCTGCAGGTGGTACCACAGGTACAGGTGACACTGCCCACCTGGGAACTGCCAGCTGCTGGCTCAGCGCCAGTCAACCTGCAGTGGCCTCAGTCCAGCGTGGGGTGTGGTGATTTGAACATAGCCTTTGGTTGCCTTTGAGGTTGTCAGGTGAGAAGTTCTATAGGGAGGTGTGGGCAGACAGGCACCCAGCAGAGCCAGGCCAGCCAGAGCAAGCTCTGTGGGGGTGGAGGGGTCCTCAGGGAGCAAGGGGAGATGTCAGAAAAGATAGAAGGGTTCCTGGCTTGAGGACCTGCTAAAACAGAACTGTCAGAAAGTGGACAGCACCAGCAGGGCCATTGATAGGAATTCTGTGAAGGGGTTCACGCCTTACCTGGGGGGTCAGGATGGCCCATCCTGAATCCCAGCACAGGTCTGGACCCCTGCAGGTGCCCAGAGGATATGGGGGTGACCCTGGGGCTACCGGCAGTGTTGTGGGCATTTCTGCAGGCGCTCTTGCTGGCTCTACTGGGCGAGCCTCTGGCTGGAGGTCAGATTTCCTTCTGATCTGAGCACGTCCTGCCCCCACTATGGTCCTGTCACTCAAAGCCTCAGAGGTAAAGGGAGGCTGGAGGTGGGACCCCTGTACTGGAGGTGGGGAAATCTGTCATCCCATGAGACACCCTGAGTCCTCACCAGCTCCTCACCCCATGGGCAGGAATGTGCCTTCAAGATGGGCATGACAGGCTGTGGTCTGCAGTTTGAAGGGAGCCTTGGAGGCATCTGCTACTGTGAGGCCTCCAGGGAGGCAGATCCAGAAGGGAGGCTGAGGGTCTTCTGAGAGCTGACGCCATGTTGGTGAGTGCCTTCTTGAGTGTGCTCCCAGACATTGCTGGCGGGTCCTTCTAGCCTGCGCTCCAGGATGGGCAGGGGGCTTAGGGGAAGCCCTCTGGGTCCAAGGCTTGGAGGGCCCTGCTTGGGGCTCCCATGGCCCCTACCCTCTGCCATCCATGCCTGGCCTCACTGTGCAGCTGTGCCTGTGTGCCCTCTGCCTGTCTGGCCCATGGGTACACCCACAGGGCAGGGCCATGATGGTCTCAGACCCTGGGACAGACCCTGGGAGTGTTTGCTGTGTTGTGGGTGGTCCCTGAGCCTGTGCTTGTGCCACACACAGTGAGGAACACACCCCACCCCACCTGCAGGAGCCCCACATTCAGGTGGGATGATGGACATGGGAGCAGCACTGAAAGGTAGGACTGAGGGGTGCTGGAGTACAGAGGCAGGTGTGGAGTCAGGAGCCTTCCAGGGGCCCTGAGCTCAATTTTCTTTTCTTTTTTGAGACGGAGTTTTGCTCTTGTTACCCAGGCCGGAGAGCAATGGTGCGATCTCAGCTCACCACAACCTCGGCCTCCTGGGTTCAGGCAATTCTCCTGCCTCAGCCTCCCGAGTAGCTGGGATTACAGGCACGCGCCACCATGCCCAGCTAATTTTTGTATTTTTAGTAGAGACGGGGTTTCACCATGCTGTTTTTCAGTTGAATTCATGACTTTATGGTTTCACCAGCAACAGAAGGAACTTCAAAATCTTCACTGATTCCACACATGAAATGAAAAGCATAAACTGTCACTGGAATGAAGTGATCTCCTCTTTGAAGTACCTGGTAACAATGATATAAAACTGGAATCATTTAGCTGTTTCTAAAGGTCTACAAACAGAGCCAACACATTCACAGCTATCACTTCATTTTTCATCTGTGCATAAGAACACTTGGCAGTGGAAAATGGGAATTAATTTCTAGGACTCAGCATTAGATCTAAGTGAAAAGTCAGGGTCCACAGAGGAAACGTAAACACACCTTCTGTGGACACAGGCTGGGCCATCATCCTCAGGCCCAAGTTCCTTAAAACTCTGATGCTTTTTCCGGGGACTTGTTCTGCTGTTGCTGTGCTCAGGGAGGTCCCCACATCACCCACGCAGTGTTGGGGGTGGGGATAAATGCTGACAAACATGCTGGGTAAGTCCCACACCTGTCATCAACTCTGAAGAAACAGAAACGCAGACATTTAGAACTTAATTGTTCATTACAAATATATTTCTGGGAAGGCTGAGGCAGGAGGATTGCCTGAGGCCAGGAGTTCAAGACCAGCCTGGGCAACAAAGCAAGACCCCATCTCTCTCTTAAAAAAAAAAAACAGCCAGGCACCGTGGCACAACTTCTGCTTTGAAGTCCTTGTGCTTTGGTTCCAGGGCTAGACTACAGGTGCCTTTGCAGCCAAGAACACATCAGCTGTATCTGTGTTGTGAGGTGGCCTGATAGTGTTTAAATCGAAATAAGAACATGGGTTCTGGTTTTTAATCCTTGTTTTATTGCTTCCCAGCTGTATTTGAGTCTCAGTTTCTCCTCTTCTGCAAAATGAAGCTATTGATACTCCATAGGAAGCTTAGGACATTTTAAGTTAAAGATCAACGCTGGGTAAATGCTGCCATAGCGCACAGCATATGTATCAACATATGGGTAAGTCCCAAGATCGGGGCTTAGCCTGGGAGGGTTCTTGGCTTTGCTGCAGCAAGAATTTAAGGCTGAGGCAGTGGTGTGAACAAGTTTTACTGAAGCAGCAGTACACAGCAGCAGCAGAGGGACTGCCTGTCACCAGAATGCACCTTGCCATCATTACCCCCAGGCCTTCTCATGGGCTGCCCCCTCAGCTGGGAGCCCTCCCACTTCTTCTTTCCTGGTTCTAGGATTCTGCCCTGAAAATTCGGCCAGGCACGGTGGCTCAAGCCTGTAATCCCAGCACTTTGGGAGGCCGAAGCAGGTGGATCACGAGGTCAAGAGATCGAGACCATCCTGGTTAACATGGTGAAACCCCGTCTCTACTAAAAATACAAAAAATTAGCTGGGCATGGTGGCACGTGCCTGTAATCCCAGCTACTCGGGAGGCTGAGACAGGAGAATTGCCTGAACCCAGGAGGCCGAGGTTGTGGTGAGCTGAGATCGCACCATTGCTCTCCGGCCTGGGTAACAAGAGTGAAACTCCATCTCAAAAAAAAAAAAAAAAAAAGAAAGAAAAGAAAAACAGCATGAAAGGCTACATTATTTGTTCTTGTATTTGTGATACGAACACAATTTTTGGTGAAGCCGGTGTCCTGGTAAAAACAACGTTCTTTTTAAATTTTTTTGGTGAAGCCAGTGTCCTGGTAAAAACAACGTTCTTTTTAAATTAAGTATAGAAATGTGCTTGAGGTTACTTGTTGGCCCATTGAAACAAGCTGTGATAATTTACCAACCTAACAGGAGCTGAAGTCAAAATTTACAGCTGTTACGTGTGTACCCAGGATGACTTGAAATAAACACTTTTGTAATGATGTTAACATTAAATATGAAGAAAAGCTTGATTCTTTTTCCAAATAGTGGTACTCACCTTCTCCATTTTCCTCATTATCAATCAGATTTGATAAATGTTGGAGCTTCTGAACAATTACTTCATAAATCAGCTTCAGTGTCTTATGATGGTTCTACGCTTTTTGTAAACACATGGTTTAAATTTTGGATGCGGTTGTATAAAACCGGTTGGAAATCTTTAATTGAAGCAGTCAATGAATAGAAGCCCCCAAATGTCATTATTAAGGTTGTTAGCAGATTGTAATTATTAAAAACAAAGCCTGCTAAGCAGGAAGACGCTGCAATGTTCCTCTAGGAGAGCAAGGGAGGGAATGAACGTATTACACTGTGAAGCTCAGTGTACAAGATTTTATTTAGAAATTCTTAAAACTTTGGTATATCTTGGCATATGGGAAGAATCTTTAAATGAAACTCCTTTGTTTAACTGGTTAAGCATATGAGGACTGGAATGGAATCAGGTGGAGAACGCCTAGAATTGTATGGCATCTAAGTTTGGTAGGACATTTAAAAGAATCATGAATAGAGATGATGAATGCATTGGACACGTTTTGTTGTGAAAAAAAAAATGTCAAAAAAGGCATCCTGAATAGATGCAAAAGGCAGTCTCTATGACAATGTTTCTGCTGAAATATTTATGTATTTCAATGCAAAGGTATTAGAATTGAAAATGTTCTCCATCTAACAGAATTTACTCTGGGCTTTCCAGCCACCTCAATTCCCATAGAGATAATAATTTCTAAATTTAAAATGTCATGCCCTTTTGAAAAGAATCACTTGCAATGTTAACAATTTAGAACTTTTAAATCATAAAATACAATTTGAAGACAATTACATGCAATTTTATGAAAAATTTAAAATAATACAGCCACGTTCTTCTGAAAAATGCCACTGACACAGCCTTAGGGTAGATGTGGGAAGGAAAATGGCTGAAGAATGTAGTTGTGTACCAAAAGTAAGTCTTTTATGAGATGGAGTCTCACTCTGTCGCCCAGGCTGGAGTGCAGTGGTGCAGTCTCGGCTCACTGCAACCTCTGCTTCCTGGATTCGAATGATTCTCCTGCCTCAGCCTCCTCAGCAGCTGGGACTACAGGCACATGCCACTACACCCAGCTAATTTTTGTGTTTTTAGTAGAGATGGGGTTTCACAATGTTGGCCAGGCTGGTCTCAAACTCCTGACCTCAGGTGATCCTCCTGCCTCAGCCTCCCAAAGTGCTGGGATTACACGCATGAGCCACTGTGCCTGGCCTATTTTTCCTTTTTAATGTTTTAAATGTGTAATGGTTGAAATAATTTAAACATTTTGCTTTAATATACACAGATATGTCATAGTTTCATATTTTTAATTAAAAATTTATTTAAAAAATAGCTTTTGAATAAAATTATTTTAGGCCCACCAACATAATGAACAAATTGATTGGTCAATAAATGCATGTATAATTGACATTATATAAATATGTATATATAAATCATTTACTATCTATGTATGTATAATTTAAATTAAAACACCTCAAATGTGTAGCTGCTGCATCAGAAGGAAATGGAGGCTCCATGGTGATTAAATAACTTGTTATGATTGGTAAGTGGTATAATATTTTGGTATTTTACTGAGTGCTTTCTTTTCTTATATTATCAAATCTTTAAAAAGTGTTATTGGCCAGGCACCGTGGCTCATGCCTGTAATTCCAGCACTTTGGGAGGCTGAGGCGGGTGGATCATGAGGTCAGGAGATCAAGACCATCCTGGCCAACACAGTGAAACCCCGTCTCTACTAAAAATACAAAAATTAGCTGGGCGTAGTGGCATGTGCCTGTAATCCCAGCTACTTGGGAGGCTGAGGCAGGAGAATTGCCTGAATCCAGGAGGCGGAGGTTGTGGTGAGCTGAGATTGCGCCACTGCACTCCAGCCTGGCAACAGAGTGAGATTCCATCTAAAAAAATATATACATAATTAATACAATTTTACTAACGTAGATAAGAGCGCCATTCCTCTCTCTGTCCTTCCCAAATTTCTATCATTTAAAAATACCCTTTTCTCTATTGTTTCCAAATTAAATATTGAGTACAATCGAAATAATATTATAAAATATCTTTGGAGTACAAAGATGAGCCCTTCACTGCACACCCTGGCAGTAAGCATGACCCGCAGGAGTTGGTGTTACCCCTGTAGCCCTTGCATGCCACACTTTATCCTTATGGATAATGTAAATCCTATCTGTCCTATCCGTCTTCCCGCTTTCTAAAAGCGTTTTGTACTCACCATTCTCCGAACTGGCCTGAGTTCTAAGCCAGTGCTGATCTGTCTACAGTGGAGTGCTTGGCTTTGTGTGTTTGTGGTGTACACATTTGTGTTTTTTACCTGTGCCTGTGTGTAGCCACCTCCTGTGGTGTGTGGAGGGAGTCTCAAAGCCGCTCTGGCCACACGGTTGCATTCCCGAGGACCAGCGTGCTGTAGCGGGCTGTGGTCCGTGCACCTCTGCTCACCAGTTCCAGGGTTCCATGACATGACTGGCAGAACTGAATGTGTCATTCTCCGTCGAGGGACACGGACTGAGTCCAGGTCTGTTTGGGTTGGTTTCCTCTTGGGAGCCGTGTGCCTGTGGTCACTTGTAGGAAGCTTCCTGTAGGATGTACCCGAGTGTCCGAGTGCCGTGTGACCCTGTGTGTGTGTTGCCAGCGTCACTAGCCCGTGCCAACCTGTTTTCCAGCAGAGCACAGGTGACTGTTGCAAGTCCTACTCAACACTTGATGTCATCACATCTTACTTTTTTTCAGATTTAGTTACCGTGAAATGACATACTACTGTTTGAACTTGCATTCTCATTGTTTTTAATGAAGCAGTATTTTTCCAGTGTCCATTGTTCGTTCCGATGAGTCCTTCCTCCTTCCCTCCCTCCCTCCCTCCCTCCCTCTCTCTCCTTCTTTCTTTCACTTTACTTCTTCCTTTCCTTTCCTTCCCTTTCCCTTTCTGAACTCTAGCTCTGTTGCCCAGGCTGGAGTGCAGTGGCACGATCTCGGCTCACTGCAACCTCCATCTCCCGGGTTCAAGTGATTCTCCTGCTTCAGCCTCCCGAGTAGCTGGGATTATAGGCCCCTGCCACCACGCCCAGCTAATTTTTTTTTTTTTTTTTGAGGCGGAATTTTGCTGCTGTTACCCAGGCTGGAGTGCAATGGCGTGATCTCGGCTCACCGCAACCTCCGCCTCCTGGGTTCAGGCAATTCGCCTGTCTCAGTCTCCTGAGCAGCCAGGATTACAGGCACGCACCAGCATGTCCAGCTAATTTTTGTATTTTTAGTAGAGAAGGGGTTTCACCATGTTGACCAGGATGGTCTCGATCTCTTGACCTCGTGATCCACCCGCCTCGGCCTCCCAAAGTGCTGGGATTACAGGCTTGAGCCACCACGCCCGGCTAATTTTGGTATTTTTAGTAGAGATGAGGTTTCGCCACATTGGCCAGGCCTGATGAGTCTTTCTAAAACACAGCTCTGTTCCCACCCTGTCCTCCCCATCTCCCCAGTGGCTCCCAATTGTTTCATAAGTTTATCCCCAGCATTAGGGGATCCCTTTCCATTCAGACTCCTGCTTTACTTCTCTCCTTACACCTCAGAAGGGTATTATGGCCACTTCACTGGCCATTTCCATGTGCCGTGCTCTCTCTCCTTCCTCCACGCCTTTGCCCGTGGTGTTCGCTCTTCCAGAAACACCCTTCCTCAGGGCCTCCCCTGCACCCTGTCAGTCTCAGCTCAGGACGCACCTTGTCCAGGAACCTTCCCCTGAGCCTCCCTTGACTCTCCCCCTGGCTGAGATAGCTCCCTGTGTTATGATGACCTGCTTCTCTGTGTCCCACCCACCTCTGGACTGAGCTCATGGGGGTGGGACGCCATCTGACTCACCCATGGAGGCCAAGGTGGTTCCCCAGCAGACAGGCAGGGAGTCATTCCTCTCCTTTTAATGTGATTTGGCAGTTTTGCTGAGGCAGTTTCTGAGGCTTCGAGTGACCACCCACTTTTTAAGTGCCACTGGCTCAGTGGACAGGATATAAACTGGGAGCCAGCTGCCTCCTGCCTCAGGTGGCCAGTGGTCAGGCTGGGGGTCCTGCCGAGCTGCGGGAACCACCCCCTCTCCCTGATTCCTGGGTTCTCACCAAGCCCTCGGACTTGGTGAGGTCCAGTTCTTCTCTGCTTCTCCAACACTTCCAGACTCCCCCTCCTGGCTTCCCAGTGTGGGCCGTCACTGCTGGGCTCTTTGAGGACAGAATACGTGTCCCTCTGGCTCACAGTTGTCTTCTGATGCCTGCTTCATGCCACAGACACAGTCAGTCCTCAAGCAACACGTGCTGCAAGCTTTATACAAGCTCCCTCGATCCTGGTGGTTCAGAGAGAAAATTAAGGCGCACTCCCTCTCCCCACCTTCATCGAAAACAGCGAGCTCTCACCAGGCGGATCCTAACAGAGGCGTGGGTCCTGATAGACCTTGGCAGATTCCCCCAGCTGGGGATGGAGATGTGTGAAGCCCAGGGAGAGGGGATTGCACTGGGAGCCCATAGGTGGAGGAGGGGCATCAGTGGATGCACAGTCAGAAATACTCTCCCTACCCCAGCTCCTTTTCCTCAGCAACCAGGACTGTTTACCTGAACTTCTCACAGGTGCCTCTGTAAGCAGAGAGGGTGTCCAGGAGATCCAGCCTCCCCCGTGTATCCACCTGCAGGGCTGGAACTCTGAGGAAGCTGTGCCTGTGCACACTCCCCCCAGCTCCATCACTCACCACCAGAGAGGAGCAACAAAAGGAAGCCCTGGAGATCCAGAGTGAAGATGTTTCATCACGGCCCCCTGCATGCCAGCTCACATCTTATTGAAAAATTCTAATAATCTCGGAAGGCGCGTTTCCATTTGTGGTGCAAATGGAGCCCGTCCTCAAGGGGATGGATGTGCTCACAGCCAGTGCAAAGCGAGATGTTCCACAGGCTGGCAGCACAACATGCTGCTTGGCACTGGTGGGCTTCACAGTCTTGGACACAAAGAGTAGCCACAGGGCTGGGAAGGAGCCTCCTCTTCATGGGGGTGAGCAGGGAGGCAGGAAGGAGACCTTGACGTGCACACAACCTCTGAGTTTCTGCAAAGGACTCCCTAACCAGGCCTCACCAATCTGTGACAGGGAATGAGCCCTCACACCCCAGCTCAGGCAACACAGACACACACACACGTACACATACTCCCCCCATAAACATGCACACATGCACACAATACACGCATGCATACACAGTTCACACATGCACATTCACATATATGCACACACATACACGTATATGCATACATATGTGAACACAAACATACGCATGCACATACATATACCCATAAACATGCACACATGCACACATATACATACATGCACACACACATGAATATGTGCACACACAAGACCTCACATGCATGTAGACACACACACACATACATACACAATACACAGTGACTCATACACATGCACATATATGTACACACACGTACATGTGTACACACATGCACACATACATACATATACACAGGTACATGCACATGCATACATACATATGCACACACATATAGTGCCCTACGATTCTGGGCAGGAGGAGGCAGGTGCCCTTGAGAGTGGCTCAGCTGCAGCTGTGGTCGTCCTCCAGGGTGGTGGTTCCCTGACCTGGCTGAGCCTCAGAATCGCCTGGAGCTTTTAGCAAAGGTGAAGCATCTCCTGCCCTCTATCTGAGATTCTGACTTACAGGGCCTGGGGCAGGTCCAGGGATCTTGGTCTGCTCCATCTCTCTGAGCTTTTGACCCCTGTACCTCCAGACAGTGAAAGCCTTTAAGGCATAGCTCAAATGGCCTCTCTACTGTTGGGCCCTCCTTGACCCTCAGGAAGGTTAATTGTCCTCTCTTCTGGATTCCGATGGTTTCTTTTTCATTCTCCGACATAGCATATGTCTTAGAGTCCTCTGTGTGTGCTTTTCCCTAGGCTGTGAGCTCCGTAAGGGCACCATTGTGTCAGATTCCCCTCTGATGCTAGCAGGGCTTCCTTACCTTCAGAGTGTGGGTCACACTTGATCTGAACCCACCTTCACAGCTCTAAGGGAGTCAGTCCAGCTCCTGCCTAGTTATTTCTGCCAGCTTCTACGCCTCACTGGCTCCGTGCTTCTAGCATCTACATCTAATGCTTAGATTTTAACAGAGCTAGTTTAGGCACAGAGTTTCCAGAAACTCCCCACATCCAAGTATTTGTGAAGGATTTGAAGGCTGGGGGTTGGTGGGAAGGGTCACATTGCAAGCTCCATAGCCCGCCATCTTGTTCCCAGAAGCCTCCTTTCCTGGCTCCCTCCTGCTGCAGCTTGGAAATCCTTCCCCTTGTCTCGCACAGAGAAGTTCCGCCCATCTTCAGAGCACGGAGAGCTCAGCCTCTGCCCCAGGAATCTCTTCTGAAAAAAATGCAAGGGAATTCTGGTGACTGGATTCGATCCACTTGTCTACTTTGCAGGAGGTAGAGGCACGCATCAGCGCCCACTAGGAGTATCCTGCTCAGCATGAAGTGCAACCCAGTTAAGGAGGAGAGGAGTCAAATATGTTTCCTTGAGGGAATTCACAATCCCAGAAAGAGGCCAGGAGGAGGCTGAGAGGGGATGGCAACCTGTGCTAGAGGGGGATAAGATAGTTGCTCTGGAAGTGTCCCAGAGTGACCACAGCCTGCACACACAGGAGCAAACCCAGCTAAGATCCGCAGACACCCAGCTCACCTGCAGATGCCTCATCAGTATAAACCAGTGCTTATACTGTGCATACCCTACCGAGTTCTGTGTTATTATACACTGGTAGCTAACTGCTACAGCCCATTTTCCTGTTTAGTTTTCTTTCAGCTGAGAAGATATCATACTGTTGTGACATTTTAGAATCCATTGTGTTGAAGCCCCTTCCAGTCCCTGGTGAGAACACCCTGTGCTTTCATCCTGAGTGGGCGCTTGGTTAGCTGGGGGACTTTGGTGTCTGCGACTGTGCCCCCTCATCTCTGTGCTCACAGCACGTAGTGGGATTCACTTGATCTCTGCTCAGTCAGTGAGCATTGGGCCTGAGCAACTCATTTTCACCTCTAATTTAATTACTGACTGATTCTGTCTCGATGGCAGAAAGGTCTCTGTGAAATGCAATTACTTCCTTGTACCCAAGCATTTTGATTGTCTAATGATTGTCTCCAACAGGAGCCAAGCATCCATCCTGCTTTTAATTAAACTATCTGTTAGAGAGGGAGCCAGCCTGCCTCCCAGCCCAGCCAACTTCAGCCACGCCTCGGGGAGAGAGCTCTTCTACTTTCTGGATGCAGGCTTCTGGATCCGAGACCCTGCATGGTATTTACGAGCCACGATATCCTGGAATGGAGATCCCAAGGAGATGCATCAGCTTGATCGCCCTCTCTAACACGCCATTTGCTTCCTTTTTCAAATGTGCTGCTCTCACCAAGCTCTCACTCCCCGAACTCACAAGTCGGGGGACCCCTCTTGTGGCAATAAGAGCAGGAGCAGACAGCCGGATCACACCTGGGTCAAGAGCACTGGCACTGGGGTCAGAGCTCAGTTTCTTGCCTTGTCCTTTAACAACTCTGCATCACGGAAAAGTGGTCAATTTCCCAGCCACAGTTTCTTCCTCTGTAACGTGGGGATTCTGACACAAGTCTGCACTCTCTTAGCCATAACCACAGGGCAGCTACTTTCCACATTGCAGCCTTTTTCTTTTGGATTTTGCAGGTAATACAGTGTGTATTACAATTGTTAACCTTGGCAGCAGGGTCTGTGGTAAATACCCGCAAAAGGAATTGGATATTTTAGTATCAAAAGGTGACTATGCAAATGAAGGCAGTAAGCAAAGATTATAAATGGTCTCATGAGAATTCATGGTGGATACTCGTGCCCGGTGACCTGTAGAAACTCTTTTGGATTTTAGAACTCTTTGGACTTTGGAGTTAGAGAGTGAGGTAATGGATGCACACCTAATTCAGCAGGTTTTCGTGAGGGTTAAATGAGACCCTGTGTGCATCTTGTTAAGCACAGTGCCAGGCACACCGTCAGCATTCAATAAAGGGTCATTTCCACTCATCCATTCACTCCGAATGCCCATGGATGAGGTGGGGATTCATACTGGTGAGGATCTGCAGAGACACAGAAACCACTCCCCTCCAGAGTGCATGGGTTTGGGACAGAGGAAAAGGCCACAGACGCCAGTAACTACGCCAGCAAGAGGAAATACAGATGCCAGCTTTTCACAGAAGACAGAATCAAATGGCTGGTGGACGTTTGCACAGACACACATCCTTGCTGGCAACCGAAAGAAACTGAATGAAAACACAATGGGATATTTTTGTAGCTATCAGTTTTGCAAAAGCTTTACATACTGCTAAGGTCTAGGACTAGTAATGGTATCAGCAAATAGCTGCTCTTATTTGCTTGGTGAGAATGGAAATCAATCCCATGGGGCATGAGTCCATTTTCATTGCTGATAAAGACATACCTGAGACTGGGCAATTTACAGAAGAAAGAGGTTTAATGGGACTCACAATTCCATGTAGCTGGGGGAGCCTCACAATCACGGTGGAAGGCAAGGAAGAGCAAGTCACATTTTATGTGGATGGTGGCAGGCAAGGAGAGGAGCTTGTGCAGGAAAACTCGCCCTTCTAATAACCAGTAGATCTCGTGAGACTTAACCCACTATCACAGGAACAGCACAAGAAAGACCTGTCCCCATGATTCAATTACCTTCCACTGGGTCCCTCTCACAACACGTGGGAATACAAGGTGAGGTTTGGGTGGAGACACAGCCAAACTGTATCCATAGATACGGCTGTTTTGTTTTTTGGTAACAGTTTTACTTTACATAAAAACTCAACATGTATTTTCTTTCTTTCTTTTCTTTTCTTTCTTTCTTTTTCCTTCTTTCTTTCTTTTTCCCTTCTCTCTCTCTCTTTCTCTCTTTCTTTTTGAGACAGGGTCTTGCTCTGTCACTCAGGCTGGAGTTCAGTGGCACAATCTTGGCTCACTTCCCCCTCTGCCTCTCAAGCTTAAGCGATCCTCCCACCTCAGCCTCCCTAGCAGGTGGGACTACAGATGTGTGCCACCACGCCAGGCTGATTTAAAACAAATTTTTGTAGAAACAGGGTTTCACTATGTTACCTAGGCTGGTCTCCAGCTTCTTTGGCCCCCCAAAGTTCTGGGATTGCAGGCATGAGCCACTGTACCCGGCAGTACATATTTTTGACTCTACAGCCCTACTTCTGGGACTCTACCCAGTAGAAACAGTAGCCGAAGATTGTAGGAATTTGTGTTCCCAGCCAGCAATTGCAGCATTGTTTATAATTCCAAAATATTTATTGATAAGGGGATGGATACAGATACTTAGCTGCATTCATGTTGTGGGCATTACACAGATTTTAGAAAGAATAAGGTGGATTTGCACTAGAATGAAGTCACATGAACCCAGTCTTCTCCTCTGTAAAATGAGGGCTCTCCTACCTCACAGGCTCACATGAAGAGTGGATAAAAGATGGCAAAGCATTTGACACAGTGTCTGACTCAAAAATAATCAATAGATGTTAGCTGTTGCTGCTTTTAAAAAATCATGAACTTGTAGATGCTGGCTTCAGTGGAAGCTCACTGCCTGTTGGGTCCTCTCTATCTGCTACTGTTAGCTGTTTCAAAGCAACAGGACCAGGACGTTATTTGGAAGGCATGAATTCCATTCTGGGCTCTGTGATCAGATTCTTGATTTCCAAGCTGCTCAACCTCCCTGAATCCTGGCTTCCTTATCTGTCAGTCAGCTCACGATAAGTTCTGCTGCAGTAACAAACATCCCTTAAGGTCTCGCTCCCATCACACATTCATCAGGAGTGGCTCTGGCTGTGCCCTCTGAGACCCAGGCTGTGGAGCAACCCGATCTAGGACACTGCTGGTGTCGAGGCACAGGGGAAAAGAGAGAGCAGAACCATACAATGGCTCTTAATGCTTCTTTGGGCAGTGGGGCATATCTTCGTGGCCAAAATGATCTTCGTGGCCAAAATGAGTCACCTGGCCAAGCCCAGTGTCAGTGGAAAAGATGTGGGAAGCACAATGAAAGCCTGACACTAACACCACCTACCACACCCAGTGGGTAAAAGTGAGTACAGTCGCCCCATGGTATATATAGGAGGTTGCTTCTGGGATATGCCCCTCTGATCCCTGCTGCCTCAGATACCAAAACCCAACAGTGCTCAGGTCCCTTCTAGAAAATGCTGTAGTAACTGCATTTAACCAATGCATATTCTCCCATTTATATATGTATGCATGTACATACCTACATATGTATGTACATATGTATGCATGCATGTACGTACGTATGTATGTATGTTTGTTTTTGAGATGGAGTCTTGCGCTGTTGCCCAGGCTGGAGCACAGTGGTGTGATCTTGGCTCACTGCAACCTCCACCTCCCAGGTTCAAGTGATTTTCTTGCCTCAGCCTCCCAAGTAGCTGGAATTACAGGTGCCCACTACCGCTAATTTTTTGTATTTTTAGTAGAGACGGGGTTTCACCATGTCGGCCAGGCTAGTCTCGCACTCCTGACCTCAAGTGAACCACCTGCCTTGGCCTCCCAAAGTGCTGGGATTACAGACATGAGCCACCATGCCAGGCCCTCTCCCATAGATTTAAAATCACCTCCGGATTACTTACAATACCCAATGCAATGTAAATGCTACATAAATAGTTATACTGTATTTTTGTATTGTTATTTTTATTTGTTTATTCTTAAATATTTTTGATTTGTGGCAGGTTGAATGCACGCATGCAGAATTTGCAGATACAGGTGGGCCGGCCAGTGACCGCTCTCCGGTGATTGCTGTGAGCGCCACGTAATACGTGCGCAGTGCCCGGCAGAGCTCTGTCACCTGCAGGATGCTGCGGCATTTCTTCTTTCCCTCCTCCCCTCCTTCCTCATGTCCTTTCTTCTTTTAATGGTCAATGCCAACCTTTGCAGAACGCACAAATTTCAAGTTAATGAGGATCAGATATTCACATCTTTGAAGATGCTTCTTACCTTGGTTTAGAGGAGGATTTGAAAGTCTCCAGTTAACACTTTTTTGATTCTAATGATACAGGAAATAGTTACAAGCATCATTCATTTGCTTCTGTGCTGGGAGCTCGGGGGATCACTGAGGGAGATGAGGGGCTGGCCACAGGACTCAGGGCTGTGGTGTGGCCTGAGGCCTGCAGGAAGGCGCTCCGGACAGCTCTGGGGGCCCCTTGGCCCCTTGGATTCCCTGGTGGGCCAAATCACAAGGGTCCTTATGAGTAGGGGGCAGGAGGGTTTGAGGCAGAGAGGAGATAAGATGACGGAGATGGAGGTCAAGATGTGGGTCATGAGCCGGCTACAAGGTGGCCCCGGAGCTGGACCAGGTAAGGAAATGGGTTTTCCCCTGCAGACCCCAGAAGGAACGCAGCCACTTTGGACTTCTGTCCCCCAGGATGGCAGGACAGAGAATCTGCCCAGTTTGACACCTCTCTGTAGTAAGCTGTCACCTCAGCCATAGAACGGGTCCAGGAAGTTCCAGCCAGAGCCAAGTCGGGGGAGGCTGGGTGCGCCGGGACCTCAGTGGAGCCAGGTGTGAGCCCAGCCCTCACAGGCCTCGGGGAGGTCACTGTCCATGTGGAAGACCGTGAGCTGACAGGAGAGCCAGGGGCCTGCACAGGAGCCCTGCTGGTAGCCAGCTGGGAGAAGGGTAAGTTCAGAGTGGCTGGACCAATGCTCCTGGATGCAGCCTCAAACCCCAAAGGCACAGAGCATCACCTTCTTGTGTCTGACTCCATCTCCCAATGCCTACTCTCCCAGACTGTCACCTGCCTATGTCTGGCATCTTCTGCTGATGCCCACCCTCCCAGACCATCACCCACCTGTGTCTGACTCTTTCTCCCAATGCCCACCCTCCCAGACCATCACCCACCTGTGTCTGACTTCTTCTGCTGATGCCCACCCTCCCAGACCATCACCCACCTGTGTCTGACTCTTTCTCCCAATGCCCACCCTCCCAGACCATCACCCACCTGTGTCTGGCACCTTCTCCCAATGTCCACCCTCCCAGACCATCACCCACCTGTGTCTGGCACCTTCTCCCGATGCCCACCCTCCAGGACCGTCACCCACCTGTGTCTGGCACCTTCTCCCAATGCCCACCCTCCAGGACCATCACCCACCTGTGTCTGGCACCTTCTCCCGATGCCCACCCTCCCAGACCATCACCCACCTGTGTCTGGCACCTTCTCCCGATGCCCACCCTCCAGGACCGTCACCCGCTGGTGTTTTGCACCCTCTGCCGATGCCCACCCTAGGCTCTATTCGATCCTGTGGGGAGATGCAGCGCCTCCCGCTGGGGCCCTCCCCACCCCTGCAGGGTGCCCACCTAAAGGCAGTTTGGCTCCCTCCTCTGTGCTACTCCCCAGGCCTTTGAGCCCACTCCAGCCTAGGCTTCTCACCCCTGTGGGTTCTGCTGCCGCTGCCTCCCCTTTAGCCCCCTGCCTTCCTGCCGCCCTGCTCCCCGCTGTGCTGTGCTCTCCAGTCCCCCTCAGGGCTCTTCCTTCTTTCTGGGCTGGGTCTCCCCCTGGCAGACCCTTCCTCATTTGTCGTCCTGCACTGATGCAGGCTGTCCCATGGGTGTCTGTCTTCATGGACTGTCAGCTCGTTGGTGACAATGCTCCACCATCTCGGGTTACCCTCGTCACTCCTGCATAGAGTCAAGCTCCATGAATGTCTATTGAGTTAAGGAATGGAGGAGCGAAGGAGCACATTCCTGGATACCCCTTCACACTATTTATCTGTGAATCCCATTTATTCAAGTCCAGGGATCACCGCCTCTAGAGAGCCCTCCGTGCTTGCTCCCAGGGCCTTGCGAGGTGCTCCTGTAGTCCTGAAGATCCCCCTCGGATATCGTGCACCTGCCTGAGGATCTTCTGTGCTTGCCTGCCTTGAGGGCAGCATCAGCTATGGTCCCTGCTCAGGGCAGCCACATAGCAGGTGCTTCGGGTGTCTTTACGGGGTAATTGGTTATTCATTGGACTCAGAGAGTGTCTGGGATACAGCTGTCACCACAGAGGACTAGCCCCGAGGACCTCTCTCTCTCAGGGGTGAGCAAGTCCCAGAGTGTGACATCAGCAGACACTGTCCAAACACAAACAGGGCTTCTGTTTTGTCTCTGTCTGGCTGTAAAAGCTACATTTTGATTTATTTCCACCGGCTAAAGATTTAAGATAAAATTAATCTGCCAGCTCTGCATCTAAGTGACTGTCAAGGTTTAAAGAATGCTATTTAATAGACAGTGGCAGTCGGAGCCACAGTGTTTGCCAGGAGCAAGGTCCCCGTGCTGCCATCTGAAAACCCTCGGGTCCACCCTGGCAGCCCCTGACAGGCCAGCGAGGCTCTGGCCTCCTTTCCTGCACGTTACCAAGGAAATGGACTGACCTTTGCTCCCCCTTGCCTTAGCCCAGTCCTTCCCTCCACCCACACAGGGAGCAGTCTCGGGAGTGGCCATGACGACCCAGAAACAGCCCTGGATCTCCTCGCCCTCTTCATCTTCTCTCTTCCAAGCCTTTCTTTCTGCCTTTGAAGTCAGCGCGGTTTTGAACCAGACGTTGAGATGTTTCCAAGGAACGGGCAAATCAAGCAAATTTCAATATCCCCTTTCTACAGTTTTTCACAACCAAATCCTTAAAGGAGTGCTGACTTTAGTTCTCCATGAGGTGACAGAGCTACTGTCACCAGAGTCACCAGAAGGGGTCTGGCCTCAGCAAGGACATCAGTCCAGGCAGTTGTGCCCAAGCTTTGGCTGAAACGAAGGAAACGGGGCCTGGAGACAGGCTTTGGCAAAACAGCAGGACTTACTCTTCTGAACGGAGCCCTGGCCGGAAGACCTGTGCCAGCAACCCAAGGCCTCAGCTTCCCCACTCTCAAGGTTGGTGGATGAGATGACCTTGAAGGCCTCTCCTACCCTGACAGTCTACGATGCGTGGCTCCCGTAAAAGAAGTGGTTAAACTGAGTTGGGTTTGATTATATTACAGCCAGGGACTCCAGGAATAGGCAGGAAAGATCCTGCCCTCCTTCCCAGTAAGGAACCCAAGAGAGTCGGCAGTGTCAAGACAAGTAGGCTCACTTGCTAACGGGAGCTCTAGTCCAGCAGAAGTTATCCTTAAAAGGCTTAAGCAGTCTTGAGCCAACACTGGCTGAGGGGTTTCTTTCACCTAATTGCCCCTAAACCAACACTAAGAGATGAGGACAGTCCCTGGTGTTGTTTCTGACGGTTCAAGGCTGCATCCCCTGCTTAAGTTCGTTCCTGGGAAATTTCAAGGCTGCCAGAAGAATTTACTGTCTGTTCTAGCCTAAGAGAGGGCCCCTGTGTCCCAGTTGTGCTGGTGGTGGTGGTGGGGCAGGGGCCTGGCTTTGATGAGTCCTAGGTAGCAACCCTGATGACCTAAGCACACTGACCACCCCTCCTGCTTTTATAACCTCTGCTTCCCTGACTGCTGGAGCCCCACCCTCTCCTGCTCCCTCATTCTCCCTTTAAAACACTCGGTCAGCTCTGCATGAGCTCAATTTGCACTGGACTCTGTTCCCTGCTGCAGTGGACTGAGACCTGCCCTCATGGTCTTTAGCTAGTGACTGGCATTGTTTAATCTTTGACAGGGCTCAGGGAGACTTCTCAGAGAAGGGGGCTTTTGCACTGGGCCTGGGGTTGGTGGTGGGTGGCAGGTTCGAGTCCTGTTAATGGACGCTGTGCCCAGTTTCCTAATGAAGCACTGGGTTTCCTAAGCAGTGAAGCCCTTGCCTCCCCAGGATGGAAACTCACCCCTTTTTCTAGATCTGCTTGTAAGTTCACATTCTTTCAAGGCTGGAATAATTTTCAAACTCACTAGGGTCAACCATCCTCCAGGCCCAGCCATCTTGGTTCTCGTTTTGTTGTTTCTTCCTCCCCCTATAAACACAGGCAGGGGCGATTCTCCCACGTCCACGTAGTGTCAGGGTCATGGTCTGGGACCCAGTCCTTTCCCAAGTAAGCAGCAGGGAGGCACTGTTTCGGAAGCCTTGGACCTCTGTTGTTTTTGCTTGTCCACCTGTTTTCCCCCTTCTGGTAACAGGATTCCTTTCTTTGACACCCACAATTCCTACTCCCCATAGTTTGGGTAGGGATGACCCTATGCCCCATTCCAACTTCCGAATGAACAAGACACTCAGGACTGGCCAATCAGAGGCCAGGACTTTGGCTCAGGGGAGGGCACATGACTCCAGGACTGGCCAATCAGAGGCCACAGTAATTAGCTGAGAGAAGGGCATGTGACTCCAGAACTGGACAATCAGACTTCTTAGCAATTGGCTGAGAGAAGGGCACATGACTCCAGAATGGGCCAATCAGACTTCATAGTAATTGGTTGAGGGAAGGGCACGTGACTCCAGAACTGGCCAATCAACCTCTACAGTAATTGACTGCGGGAAGGGGGCATGACTCCAGGCAGGCTGATCAGAGTCTTCCCTGGAACTTTTTGCTGAAATAATTAGGAAAGAGGCATTTTTAAGACTGCTCGTGTGAGTCATTTACTGAACACTGCTGTGCGCCAGGCATTGCGCTGAGCATGCGCCTGCGCTGTTTTTAATCCTTACCAGTACTGCACCTGGCAGTCATGGCTGTGTTTGTGGTGACCAAGGAGCGTGAGGCTTAGGAAGGCTCGAACTCTCCTGACCTCCAGACAATGCTGTGCAAAGCCAGGGTGCGACTAGTCTGTCCGGCTCCATGTGGCTTTCAGACTTAGTAACTAACGGGCATTCCAGGGTGATAGCACATCAGTGCCCAGATGGGAAAGGCCAGTGGCATGTCCGTATAACATAAATGCCTTCAACAGCTACATTTGGAATCTGAAAATCTCTCTTAAGCCCATTTGGATATGTTGATCCTAAGAAACAAATTGGAAGTCCACACAAAGACTCAGGAAGAGCACCGCTCATTCCTCACAGGGTAATTGTGACAGCGAGTAATTAGAATCGGCCTAAATGTCCTATAATGAGGAAATGATTAAGTAAATTATGCTCCAAAGATGCTTACAATGAGTTTGTAATAACATGGGGAAAAGTCTGGCATATTAAGTAAGAAAAACAAGGCAAAAATAATCATATTTGGAGGCTGATCTCAACCATATAACATTATAGATTGAATGATAGACATTTTTGTTTCGGAGACATGATCTCATTCTGTCACCTAGGCTAGGGTGTAGTGGCATGATCACAGCTTGCTGCAGTCTTCATCTCCCAGGCTCAAGTGATCCTGTCACTTCAGCCTCCCTGGGTGTATAGGTGCACACCACCATGCCTGGTCATTTAAAACAAATTGGTAGAGATGGGGTCTCGCTCTGTTGCCCAGGCTGGTCTTAAACTCTTGGCCTCAAACAGTTCATCTACCTCGGCCTCCTAAGTGCTGGGATTACCAGAAGTAAGCCACCTCGCCTGGCCTAGACACATTTTTTTTTTTTTTTGAGATGGGGTCTTGCTCTCTTGTCCAGGCTTGAGTGCAGTGGTATGATCTTAGCTTACTGCAATTTCTGCCTCCTGGGCTCAGGCAACCCTCCCACCTCAGCCTCCTGGGTAGCTGGGACTGCAGGCATGCCCACCACATGTAGCTAAGTTTTGTGTTTTTTGTAGAGATGGGGTTTTGCTATGTTGTCCAGGCTGGCCTAATCTCCTGGGCTCAAGCAATCCGCCCACCTCAGCCTCCTATGACATTAGGATTACAGGTGTGAGCCGCCGCGCCTGGCTAGACACTCTTTTTTTAAATACTGAAATACTGTCTGCCACCGTTTCTGTGGTTGTTTCATAAGGGTAGTGACATATGTGCTTGCTTTTTGTTCTTAGTTTCCAAATTTTCCAAAATATGCAAGTAATGTGTTTAGAGTCAGTGTAGAAGGAAAACACATTATTACAAATTCTGGTAAGAAAAATGTCAACAAGATTTTCATTCTCAGTGAGCTGATAATGTCCACCCACGCCTTCCCCTGCCTGGCGTCAGATGAACAATGACAGTTTGGCCAGAGCGAGGTTTTCTCTTTACAATGCACGTTCCTGTATATGATCTCATCTGGGATTCACGGCCTCTTTGCATGGTTAACAAGGTAAATCCTTTTTCTTAGCCTTATTTTTATTTCATTTTTTTCTTATTGTCATATATATCATGCATTCAAAAGTGCATAAAATGTAAATACAGTTTATAGGAAAGTAACAAGACAAATGCCCATGGCTCCAGTCCCTCATATGAGAAATAGAATATTCTAGAAACTTAGAGGCCTCTGCGTTCTCCCTCCTAATTCTGTCTCTCTCCCTCCATGTTTCTACCTGGGCCCAATCCTAACAATGGCAGGACTTGAGACAGGATCACAAACACAGGTCCACGTATCATATGTCTAAATGTTTAAACATTATAAATCAAGTTAAATTGTTGAATAAAGAATATTCCAGCCTCCCTCTTTGACAAATGTGCTTTCATAATAACAAAATCGAAAGAGATATATAAAATTATGATTTTTTTTGATAACTGAAGGCTGGCAAAATATAGAAAACCAAATTTAATTATTATTACATATAACTGGGTGTTCTCCTGCTGGGACAATCCTGCTTGGATGAATAAAAATACAGCACGCGGAGCTTATAAATGATTGTATGTTTATTCCAAAGGATTGTTTTCTTGGGCCGGGCATGGTGGCTCACGCCTGTAATCCCAGCACTTTGGGAGGCCGAGGCGGGTGGATCACGAGGTCAAGAGATCGAGACCATCCTGGTCCACATGGTGAAACCCCATCTCTACTAAAAATACAAAAAATTAGCTGGGCGCGGTGGCGCGTGCCTGTAATCCCAGCTACTCAGGAGGCTGAGGCAGGAGAATTGCCTGAACCCAGGAGGCGGAGGTTGTGGTGAGCTGAGATCGCGTCATTGCACTCCAGCCTGGGTAACAAGAGCAAAACTCCGTCTCAAAAAAAAAAAAAAAAAGAAAAAAAAGAATTGTTTTCTTGCCTTGATTTCATCAATATCACTAATCATTGCTATTATAATTAAGGTTTTCACATAATTTTACAGTAATGACAAATTAGGCATCCTTTCTTGAGTTCTCGTAGTTCTTAGCTAGTTTTCAAAACTCTGGAGAAACTTTGTATCTGCAGAGGCCGTAGCAACCGGGATTGTCAATAACATTCTTGGAGGAATATTTTGATATGGAAATAAACCGAATTTCTCTTCAATTTTACTTATAATGTTTAATCGTTTGATGGGGTTGCATCTTGTATATGATTATTAGCAAAGAAAAAAGTCATAAAATCTTTTAATTTCGTTATACAAAATCACTATCACTTGTCAGAGCTTTCACTGTGTTTTACTGTCGATCTCAAGACTCCTATAATTGGGCAGACAACCAATATCATGTTTCATTCCTGCTACCTCTAATTCTATATGAACGTAAGTGTAAAAGTAACAAGCCTTGTCTAACATAGAAAGATGTCTCTCAGCTTCTAGATGGACCTGTTCCAGGTACCGCCCAACTTGTGAGGACCTTAAGAACCACGGAATGGTTTGAGGAGCAGCGAGAAGGGGGACTCCCGGCACGACTTGGAAAAGAGGTCTTTCTTTTGTTTTTTTTGAGATGGAGTTTCCGCTCTGGTTACCCAGGCTGGAGTGCAATGGCGCGATCTCGGCTCACCACAGCCTCCGCCTCCTGGGTTCAGGCAATTCTCCTGCCTCAGCCTCCTGAGTAGCTGGGATTACAGGCGCACGCCACTGTGCCCAGCTAATTTTTTGTATTTTTAGTAGAGACGGGGTTTCACCATGTTGACCAGGATGGTTTCGATCTCTTGACCTTGTGATCCACCCGCCTCAGCCTCCCAAAGTGCTGGGATTACAGGCTTGAGCCACCGCCCCCGGCGGAAAAGAGGTCTTTCTAACAGCAAAATAGAAAAGATGCGTAAATGACGGGCTGGGTGGGAGCTGCTGCACCCTGATACTGGTGGGAGGAACTTGGCAATGGCCTGGCCTTTCTTCCACCCAAGGGTTTTCTCCTCTCAAACCCTCTGTCTCCAAAGCAGCATCTGCCCATGACAGATGCTGGCACAGCCCACGCACCTTGGCATTCTGGGTTCAAGGTCATAGAGAAGGTCAGGTGTGGATGTATTTTTCTGGGTGTTTAGAACTTGTCAGGCAGGGGTCAGGCCTGGATTAGAGCGAGAGGGATACCCAGGGGTTCTTTAATAACTGACTTTGGGGTGTGTTTAGAGTAGCCAGTGACTTAAAGTGCCCAGATTAGGGGCCCTCCTCCTCTGGGGGCAGGAGCTGGACTGTCCCGTCCTTCCTTTGCTTCTCTGGACCCTCCAGGGATGCTCTATGGTAGTGAAGCTGGAGAAACACACACAGAGGTCATGTGTGAGGAAGGGCAGGGTCGTCCTTCAGTGAAGAGCTCCAGAGAAGTCACTGTCGGGCTTCAGCTTCCTGAGGGCTCACGAGGATCCCTCTTGGGGAAATCTGTGGGCAAGACCTGTTGGCAAAGCCAGGGCTCCCCGCATCCGAGCCATCCAAAAATGCCATAGGGTGGCCCTGCGCTTCGGTTTCCAGGATTCCACTATAAGTCACGGCAGAATTTCACTGTGGAGTATCACACATGTTCTCAGCTGGTCCTGCCAGCGGAGGATGGAGGGAGGGTCTGGGCTCCTTCCATCTGTGGCTAAGACAAGCCGTGGTCACAGCTGGGCAGTGTCACCTGGGCACCCTGTTGTTAGTTCAAAGGATGGTGTGGTGACCTCAAGCAGCTTGGTGCAATCTGTTAATATCCTAATATCCTACGGTCTGTCTCTTGGGCCACAGGCTCCCAGGCTGGAGGACTTTGGCCCTCCATGGCTGGAGCACAGCTGTCAATCTTTAGAGCTCCCCTCACTCCTCCTGGGGCTCCTCCTCTTCCCTCCCATGAAGTCATCTTACTGGAGGCCCTGCCTCCCCACAGCTACTTCTGCGAATCATCTCTTCCTCTTTCTCCTTTCACGTTTTTATTTGGGCAGAATCTCCCATCAGTATTTGCTTGAGGAATGACGTGTGAAAGTTAAACGTTTGAGACCCTATGGGTCTGAAACTCTCATTATTTGACTCTTATACTTGATTGACAGTTTTCCCTGCCTGGGAATTATGTTCCCTGAGAATCTGGGAGGCTTTGCTTCAGCGCCTTCTAGATTTCAGGGTTGTTGCTGAGATGGCGGAATCTGTTTGGCTTTCCGGTTCTCGCGTGTGGCCTGTTTTCTTCCCCGCTCTCTTTGCCCGCTGTGGAGGGCTATGGAGACTTCTGTGTCCTGGGTTCTGAAACACTCATGTGTCCTTGCGTGTGGCCTGTTTTCTTCCCCGCTCTCTTTGCCCGCTGTGGAGGGCTATGGAGACTTCTCGTGTCCTGGGTTCTGAAACACTCATGTGTCCTTGCGTGTGGCCTGTTTTCTTCCCCACTCTCTTTGCCTGCTGTGGAGGGCTATGGAGACTTCTCATGTCCTGGGTTCTGAAACACTCATGTGTCCTGGCGTGTGGCCTGTTTTCTTCCCCGCTCTCTCTGCCCACTGTGGAGGGCCATGGAGACTTCTCGTGTCCTGGGTTCTGAAACACTCATGTGTCCTGGCGTGACTGTGTTTTCTTCTGTTGCGTTTGGCCCCTGAGGGCCTTTACAGTCTGTCGGTGGGTCGTCTCCTTCCCGGGGAATGTTGGTGCCTTTTTAATGATTTTTTTTCCTCCATTTTCTTTGGAATGTTGATTTTATTCCCTGGATGCAATATCTTCTTTTTCTGAGAACATGAAAGATGCTTCTGGAAATTCTCTTCCCCTTCAGTCCTTGCTTCCTCCCGCAGAACTTTGCTGTGTGTGTCTGAGGGATTAATTTGTCTGTGTTCTCTGCTGGAGGCAGACATCTGCTGATCCTTGGTGCTCAGCTGAGCGTTAGGAATGGGGATCTGAGGTTGGGTGTGGCTGGTCAACATTGACTCATTGTAGGGCGATCCGGGTGCACCAAGTTTTGGGGGACCCCAGCTGTCAGGAGTTTTGGACTTTCCCTTTGCAGTAGTTACAGTCCCGGAATGGTTCTTCCAGCCTCCTTTCTGCAGGGAGCAAGGGCTGGCTGCTGCCTGGGTGGTGGGGGATTTCTGCATGCAGAACTCAGTCCTGCCTTCCCGGAACCTGTACCGTCCAGTCCAGAATGTGTTTACCTGCTCCAGAGAGCAAACCTCTAATCTCCACCAGGACAGACATGGGGCAGTCCCCCGGCCCCAGAGGTGGGGAGAGGATCCCGCTTTTACAGCTTCTCTCTCAACTGTCACCCAGTCCTCTTGACTTTTGTCACCCTGACCCTCATCTCAGGTTCCAGGAGTGCTCAGTCCTCTTAGTTCCCAGCCCTCTGGCTGGTTCTTGGATTTCAAGTTGCAGATTTGGGGTTTGGCTCCCCTAGTCCTGCTAAGCCACCTACCATGCAGCGACTGCTTTGCAGCTTCCAGCATTTTGTCATGGCGCCTTCGAGCCTGTTCTCCTGTATCTTAAAACGTCTCTCTACTGCTGTTTGGTGGAGGCTTGGGGCTTTGGGAGTGAGGAGTGAGGCAGGTGCCAGGTCTCCTCTTCTGCCTGTTTGCACAGTCAGCACCTCTCCCCTTGGTGACAGCTGACCAGATGCAGGTGTCAGTGGGGCCATCACTGACCTGAGTCACACCTGCAGTGGGTGCTGAGCGACACCCAGGAACTCAAGACAGCAGCTGAAGAAATGGTGAAAACCATGAATTTGCTATTGGGCCGGGCACGGTGGCTCCTGCCTGTAATCCCAGCACTTAGGGAGGCCGAGGCAGGTGGATCACGAGGTCAGGAGTTCGAGACCAGCCTGGCCTACATGATGAAATCCCATCTCTACTAAAAATACAAAAATTAGCCTGGCACAGTGCACGCGCCTGTAGTCCCAGCTACTTGGGAGGCTGAGGCAGAAGAATCACTTGAACCAGGGAGGTGGAGGTTGCAGTGAGCCGAGGTCATGCCACTGCACTCCAGCCTGGGCAACAGCAAGACTCTGTCTCAAAAACAAAAGACAAAACAAAAAGATCCCCATGAATTTGCAAGCTTGGACTTCCCCCTGCCCCTGTTAAACTTTATCTCCATTTTCTGGAACATCCTGGGCTCTGTGAATCCGCCTCCCTGCACCTGGGAGAACAGTCTGTGGACTGCGCCTCTGTGAGACAGAATGGCCATTCTAGAAGAGCGGGGAAGGGTCTCCTGGCAGTGGCTGGGCCAGCTTCGAGGCAGCGGATACTCACAGTGTCCCTCCAGAGGTGGAAGGGTCTAGATTCCTGACAACACGGCTCAGTGGCTGGGCCTCCTGGGTGCCAGCCTGCACAGGGGCCTCGGCGGCCTCCATGCTTCTGTACCCCGCACCGTTATCAGCAGCAGCATCCTGGGGCCCGCAGCCTGTGCTCCGATGTATGAAGCGTTTTCCTCTGTACATGTTGTTCTCTCTCTGTTTGCAGCTTTCCCCTGCCTGTCACAGTGCAGAAGGGGTGCCTGTTTGCATATGTAAATACGCCTCAGTTCTTCTTTACAGCATTATCTTCCCGCAGCTTTAATTTTCTTATTCTTTGCTTCCAAATAACACTGAAACCAGTGTAAGTGAAAAAATTATTCATCAGGGGAACGGTGTCAGTGTTTGGTATAGGTGCCACCTGAAGTCAATTAGGGATCAGCGGAATTAATCATTTTCTCTGGGCTGAAATCAGGAAGTGGGAAGCGAGAGAAATGGGTCTCCTTAACTCATGGCAGGAAAGAAACAGGATTTTGATAGACCTAAGTGGCCTCAGCGGGAACAGCGTGTATCAGCACCATGCCAAATGGCCGAAGCAAATTTAAAACTCATCTATGAAGGTGGCTGGGACTGGTGGTTCTCACCACCTGGCAGGAATCGAATCAAATCTGGGCTTGGAAAGGGGAAGCGGCACCCACTCCGTTGGGAGGTCCAACTTTTAGGGCAATGGGAGGGAGCGGGTGAGACCCCAAAGTCAAGACTTGAACCCCATGGGTGCTGGATTCAGGAGAGGCAGGTGTGCACCTCGGGCATAGAATAGGGGTTCTCAAAAACTCAGTCATCAAGATAGATAATATTTCAGTGCAATGATTTAAAATATCAATATTAATGCAAACATCTACGGTAGACAAAATATCAGTGTTTTAAATGAAGACAGGCTGTTTTTTCTTGTTTGGTGACCTCGTCTATCGTGCATAGGGATTGCATTTCTGGTCAGTCCCAGGCTCCTGGGGCCGCTGGCTGGCATGAGCTGAGTTTATGAGCATTGACGATGGTATGCGAGCAGGTTGGGCAGATTGGGGCTCTCTCTATAGAGCCATGATTTTAGGTTGTTGGGCTTTTTAAAACTTTTCCAACTCAGCCCACAATACGAGACGCAGCTGTGAGAAGTGGACATAGGAGCACGCACATGTCCTTTAGCCTCAGGCATTGCTGGGCCCACACCCCCATCAGGCGTCACCCCTTGGCTGGCCTGGGTCCCAGCCTGGGCTCTCACCTCACAGGCTGAGTGATCTCACTGCTTCCAGACCTCTCTGCACCCCAGACAGAGTGCCACTGATGGACTGCTGTGGGGTTAGCTGACAGAATGTACTGGAATGCAGCTCGGCAGTAGTGGGGGCTCAGTGTAGGACAGTGGCCCTTTGGTCTCCTTCAGTCACCTACACTGTGGCAGGCAAGGGGCACCGACAGTGACAGCGTTGCTGGGTCTTGGGACTGAGGCCCAGGTGCTCGTGGAGAGGCTCAGAGCCTGGCCTTCGGGGAAAGGCCTGCTGAAGCCCGGCCTCCTGGGCGCCTGCGAGGACACTGCCTGCAGTCTGAGCCCAGCTCATGTGGGAAGAGTAGGGCTCTCAGGCTCTTCAAGTGAAAAGGAAAGGAGTCCCCCTAGTACATTTAGAGGAAGCAGAAGTGGGAGTGGGATAGCTGGAGGTGTTGCTGCAGGATCTTCCACCCAAGAAGCCCTGCCTGTGGGGAGAGCGGACCCAGGAGGATGACCCCTCTGGGCTTTCAGCCCTAGGCCTTGCTCTGGGCCTCCAGGGTCCTGCCCAAGACTCAGAGCCATGCCCTGAGGGGTACCAGAGGGAAAGTGGGAGGCCCCTCCAGGTACCACCTCCCTGCAGGCTGGAGCAATCCTCAGCCAAAGCAGAGTCACAGGAACCTCTGTGTGTGTGTGTATGGGGAGGGGGCATGGTGGAAATAGATGCTTGGTGTCACAAAGAAAAATTAGCACTGAGACAAAGCATCTTTCAGTAACAATTTTTACTTCCTGGACTGCAGGAAGGGGACCCTCACTAACCATCTTGTCTCGAGAGTGCAGTGAACAAAGGAAAGCAGATATATTTATTCCTTACACATTCGGGGTCGTTCTCATTGCTGTGTCTGATCTCTGCTGGCTGGAGCCAGACCTCACCATCTAAACTAAAACCCGATTGGCTAACAACCTAAAACTTTTCTAAACGGCTAAAAGCACTGGAGAGCTGGGACACGCCTGTGAGCACGTCCAGCACAGATATCTTGGTTAAAGTACAAGGACATAGAATGTACTACGTGCCTGTGAGCATGGCGTGTCTAACAGCCACATAGGATAGGGCTTAACAAAGTTATTATCACACTTATTCTTTAACAAGAAAAACTTTACAAAGGAGTTTTTCTTCTTCCCACGCTGCATGTATGCTCAGGTGTATGTATGTGCGTGCTCACATATGGACACACCCATGTGTATCTGCGTTTACATGTGCAGGTGAAGATGCCCGTGTGTACCTGTGTGTGCTTACATGTGTGCATGTGCCATGCATCTGCATGTGTGCTCATGCTGGTGATACACATATGTATGTGGTCACATGTGCCATATGTCCTCATGCATGTGTGTACTCACATGGATGTCTGCAAGCACATATGTGCAGATACATGCTCACACGTGTTGCAGCACTGCACACATATGCAGGCACATGTCCGTGTATGTGTGCATGCTCATGTAGGAGTGGATGAGGTGCGCCTGTGTCTGTGCGCCTGTGTGTATGTGTGTGTAACCAGCAGTGACCTTCTCCCTGCTTCTCTTGAGGAATCTGGGTAGCCAGAAGATCCCTAGTTTTCAGTCTGGCCTGCTTGACTCCTGAAGGATTAAATCAAAACTGCCCCTGGCTGAAGCAAAAGGCTGCAGAGAGAGGCGCTGTGTCTGTCTGCACAGAGTGCTTTCCCGTGAAGGTCGCGGGCTCCTGGAGACATTGCCAGGGGACACCAGGGTGGGGACAGTCACTCAGTGAGGGAGAGGCTGCCCAGTTCCTCTCCAGAACACTGTCTGCTTTCTACTGGGGTCCTTCCGTCTCCAAGCCTTGTGTCTCCAGGGGGCGGGGCACCCTGTGACCGCCGATGCTGCAGACTGGGCTGGCCAAGCGCAGTGCTCCTCTGCAGACTCTGGGTCCTTAGGGAGGGCACGTGCTGTGGGCCACAGGCAGAAATGGGCCTCCCAGGATAACAGGTGGCCACAGTTAAGGTCTGAGCCCCTGGCTTGGGACCCCAGGCCTCATCACCAGCTTGGCCAAGGGGTGACTTCATCGAGTCCCAAAAGCTGTGGACCGCAGTGGGCAGTAGGCATCCAGGTGGAACCACAGCCCGCTCGGAGCAGGGACCCGAGAGAGTTTGCTTTTCAGAAGTTTCTTCTTGTGGATTATTTAGGACAAGGGGAATTTCCACTTAGAGAATAGCTTATCTGTTGGACTCATATCAGGAAAATATTGAAATTGTATTGAAGGATTCTTAGTGACAGTAAACATCTCCCTGACGTTGGCAGGCTTCTGTTGCCATCTCGCTCGGGAGAGCTTTCTCTAAAGGGTCAAGTGTCTGAATGGGGACTGGAACAGCGACACGTGTTGGAAGCTGTTAGAAAAAAGAAGTTAGTTTCATGAACAGTTCAGCATTTCTCGAGAGCGAATTATGACTGCGGTGAGCTAGTGGAAAGCACGTACCTGACTCTGAACCAGAACTAACTTCAGTCACACTCCTCCGTAGTCAGGGAAAGGGGATGGATGGTTTTGCTCTTGCGAAGGTGAGAGTGGGGTGCCTCTGCTGTCCGCCAGGCACGATGCTTTGCAGAGATTTTCTTATTCGACGTGCACAGAGCAGTGAGGCATTATCGTCTGTATTTTAGGGAGGTGGGGAACCAGGTTCAGAGGCGGGGAGTGACTTGTTTGAGAGACATGATTATCACACAGGTTTTTATCACACGGGTTTTGAGCCCATTTCTGTCTGACTTCAAAGCTTTTCCTAAACACTTCTCAAAATCAGAACCCTGAAAGAGCATCTCCTGAAAAAATCAGCCAGCTTCTTTTTTATCCCAAGTAGGAATTAAAAACACAAAGTATTTCTCTTTTTGCCGTGGCTACCAGTAAGCTCAGAGCTAGATTTTGGCAACCCTGGAGTTAGCTGAAGTTTTCGGAATTTTTTCTTCTTTACCCATCTGAGGACTTGCATATTGTCAAGGAGCCCAAATGGAGATTTGTTCTCTGGGATACTCAGCCTCCAGCCCCCTTCAGAAGTCCTTGATGATATTTTCAGATCCTTCTTGCATAGAAGTGTGCGCATAATGTGCACCCATTCAGATTCCAGCTGTGTGGAAACAGCGGGCCGTGTGCATGGCTGTTGTGCAGGAGAAACGAAGCTGGGGTAGATGATGGAGCATTCCGGCCCAGTGCATGGCACTCGTCTTGCCTCTGTCTTTATTCACCTCTAAATCAACTTTAGAAGTATCTGAGCTAGCAGGAGGAAAGAAAAGACTTAAACAGACAAAGTAGGTTACAGGAAAGCAATGATTTCTCGAGCTATTTGTCACTTCAAGTGCAATACATTAACAAAGTGCTGTAATAAGGAGAGCTACTAAAAAATGATTTATTGATACTTTAGACCTGTTAAAACAGGTTAATGTCAATACAATTAGCTCCTGGGTCAAGACGATCCCCAAGTTGATAAAACAGTATTAAATGCCACTCCGTCAAAATGAGAGGGGGGCCGAGGACGTTGCCCAAAGGGAAGAGAGGAGAGAAATGTTCTCTGGCGGTGCCCGTCCTCCCACCCCTGGGTTCCCCGTTGGGCGCTCGCCCCCAGGACTCCATGGACTGAAGTATGAGACTCAGGCTGTTCTAAGAAATGGGCAGTTTGTCTGGAAGGCTCGCCGGCTCTGCTATTTCACGGATGGGCGACTCCTGAGTAATTTGGGAGAGTATCGAGCAATTGTTTTGCTGGGAAAGTGGGCAGAGAAGAGCAGGTGAGTCACCAGGAGGCTGGCAGGGAAACCACAGTGTTCTCAGAAATGAGCAGAGCTCCAGAGGTACTGGATGGACGGGTCAGGGCCTGGTCCCCGGGTGAGTCCCCTCGCCTTGCTGAGCCTGGTCTTCTCTTGGTGCAATCTGTGTAGCTGTGAGCCCTGAGCGTGGACCCTCCCACCTGCAGCTCCCCTTAGTGCCCCTCCCGCTCAGAGGGATCTGCCCTTGGGGAGAGAACCGAGGCCGACTTGGTCTTCAGTGCTCCCCATGTGGTCCTCGGGGCGTCACTGCCACAGTGTGAGTTGGACGCTCTTAATGTTACCATCCCAGTCCTCAAAGAGTTGTTTGAAGATGGTTGCTCTTAAGGCAACAGTGCACAGAATAAGAATTCAGATGGCAGAGCCCTGAATGGGGGGCATTTCCATCTCCCTCGCCCACCCCTCCCCTCCTCTTCTGCAGAGGCAGCCTCTGCTCCCAGGCCTGGGTTTCCTTCCAGAGTTAGCCTGCACATGGACCAGCACATGGCTCTGCCCTGGGCATCTTCGCCCGGACACGTCGGTCAGCTTTTGTGGGTCACATTGCAGAACCAATGACACCCAAGTCTCCGGGGCTTTCCGAATCAGAGATTGATTTCTTGCCAGCTGTGGATCTGCTCTAGATTCTTCTTCATTCCCTACTCGGCTGAGGCCCAGCCCTGCTGAGCTGCGGCAGAGGGAACACAGAAGCAGGGAACACACAATGGCTCTTGGAGTGACGTGTGACACTTTTGCTGATGTGCATTGGCCAAAGGGAGTCACCTGGTCGGGTCCAGTATGATTGGCGGAGACGCGTCCTCTTCTGCAGGAACGTTCTCCAAGTTAGAGATAACAGACAGAGATGAGTAATTCTTATCTTTGGGAAGGGGGAGTCAAATATTAGAAGCCATGGAACATTCTGTGGCCATGGGGTACCTAGAGATCTTTCAGATCAACCCAGAGCCGTGAGCCCTTCTGTCTGGGACTCTGTGATCTCCCTTATACAGATGTGCTGTGGTTTCTTCACCGATTTTATCATTCAGGGCATGTGAATTTCCCAGCGGGCTAACCCCAGGGCCACACCCTAACCATGGCATGGCCTGTCCTCCTAGAATCCCTTTTAATGAAAAGATGTAATGAAAAGCCATGACTCCAGAATCTGTCCACAGTCTCTGAGTCAAGGTTTGCCTGTCTCCGGAGCCTCTGCTCTACCGGGGTTGCCCTTATGAGTCTCTGTCTCTAAGCGTCCATTCTGAACATGCTCCTAGGGTCCCACGTCTGAGGGTTGGTGATTCTGACAATTGGAGAGAAGCCACCACAGAAGGTGGCCAAACTCTGAGGCTGTGGAGGCGGCCGTGTCCCCGGACACTGCACCCACTGACCCTTGGAGCCAGTCTCTGTGTCTGGAGCTGGCCCCTCTGTGTGAGGAATGCACAGGGGAGGGAATTCAGGTCCTCACAGGTGACAGGAGGCAGAAGGATCAGAGTCAGACACTGACGTGTGGGAGGCTCCCGGGCTGTCGCAGGTTTGGAGGTGGGAGGAGGGGATCAGGAGCCAGGGAACGCTGCTCCTCCAGAGGCTGGAGAAGGTGGGAGAAGGGGCCTTCCCTGGAGCCACCGGGAGGAGCCGGCCCTGCTGATGCCTGGGGTTCAGCCCTGAGAGCCCCTTCATGAGTCCTGACCCCTGAGGGTTGGAGCTAGGGGTTCCTGGATTCTGAGCTGCTGGCTGATGGAGAGGAAGGGCGTGTGGACAGGGCAAAGCGCAGGTGGTGGTTCGACATGGGAAAAAACGGGGTGCAGGACTGGCACTGGTGGGGTGGTGGCAGCCCTGTGGGGCCTTTCCCCTTCCGGCCTCTCTGTGGAGGCCTTGGCTCTGCTTCCTGGTCAAGGTGAGGTCCAGGGCTCCCAAAGGCTCAGAGAGCGAGGAGGAGCCGTGGCAGGTACATGGCCAACTCCCGTCTCTTCAGGAATGCCAGAGCTCCAGAGGACATGGAGACCTTGCCGCTGGCCTTCTTCCTTACCCAGGCAGGGAGGCTGAGTTCTCGAGCTGGTGAAGCAAGAATGGAGACCAGAGCTCCCAGCTCCTGGGTCCTGCTAGGACCCTGGGTCATACTGGCTTTCCCTGCATCTTCACCAGGCACCCGGGGTAGAGAGACGGCACCCTAGAGTCAGGAATGGGGGGCACCCAGTCCCTGGTGCCTAGCTCAGGATGGGAGCTGGTTTGCCCCAGGCTCATTCTTCCCCTCTCTCCCAGACCCCCAGCCTCTAGCTTACTCTGGGGTCTGCGTGCAGTGGCTCTACCTTCTGAGTTCTGACCTGTTCCCCGGCCACCTCAGGCACATCTGTTTTTAGCCCCTGGCTGCAGTGCCCGGGGATTTCAGATGGACCAAAATTCTGTTTCCCAGTTTTAAGTTCTCAGGAGAGAGGGTCACCCGGGGCCGGCTGGGGCCCCTGCCCAGCACACGTCCTGTCAGCCTTGCTGGGTAAAGGCGGGTTCACCACGAGCCAGGTGGACTTCATGGCTGATTCGGCCGCTGTGTCCAGTGTTCAGATAAGGTGCAGTGTGGGGCCGAGGTAAGGGCCCTGAGAGGGAGGCCTAGTTCATCGCTGAGGCTGTGGGCCCCGGACTGGGCCTGGCAGGGGCAGCAGGTGTTCTGGACTGAATGAGTGGGTGAGGAGAAGCCATCTCAGTGCTGGGAGGGAGCCACACTCACTGAAGGCCCGGCCCCGCTCTGGTGAAGGGCAGGAATCCCTACCCCTGTGGGGTGAGGGGTTCCGGGGGTGGCTAGGGGCTCTACCTCTCAGGACACCAGATCTGACACCCACCTGGGTCAGATGGAAGGCTCTGCCGCGTCCTGAGCCCCTCCTGCTGCTGTAACACAAAGACAAAAGCAGCTCCTGCCCGCTGGGCGCAGTGGACCTGCGGAGAAGATCCCCTGTTTCTTTCTTTGTCAGAAGCCCAGGAAAGAGCAGCTCTTTCGGTTTCCAGGACGGATTGCTCTGAGTGTTCTAAAGGATGTCTCTTCCCGAAGCGAAATTCTCCTCCTGAAAATTACCCATCACAGTACTTTGCGGTCCTTTCTCATTTCTCATCTGAGAGCCTTAATAGCCTTGCCAGTGCCAACGGCCTCCGTGTGACTGTCAGCGACTATTACACTTGTCACCCCGGAAGCTGCTGGTCCCCGGCTCCGCGAAGGCCCGGCAAAGCTCTCGCCCGTCTCCAGCCCTCTCCCAATGTTCCTGAGCAGCAGCATCGAGGATCTCATTTCAGCGAGTGATGCCTGGCCCGTGGAGGGGGGACCCTGGGCGGGGGCAGGGAACCTGGAGAAGGGGGATGTGCCCCAGGTACCCCAGCCAAGCCTGGAAAGGGAAAATCCAAGTCCAAAGGGTGATTTACCTCTGTCCCCAGCAGCACCTCTGAGACCCCAAGTGCAGACCCTGGGGCAGGCAGCTCTTAGCTGGAGGGGTGACCCAGGGGTCCTGGGGGCACTCGGGAAGTGGCCCCACCAGCACTTGGGGAGAGAATTCAACTGGTCTTTGCCCAGATTGGCCCCACTCTGGAGAGGCAGCCTGTGGTGCAGAGCAGGGGGAGCCATCCCGGAAGGAGCAGGTGTGTCCGATAGAAGGGAGGCCGGTTAGCAGGGCGTTAGGGTCTGGCCATCCCCATCCCTGCAGTGCCTGGGTCCTGGGCAAGATGTAGAGAAAGCTCCACAGAAAGTGGCCAAGCTCTGAGACTGTGGTGGCGGCCGTGTCCCTGGACGCTGCACCCACTGACCCTTGGAGTCAGTCTCTGTGTCTGGAGCCGGCCCCTCTGTGTGAGGAATGCACAGGGGAGGGAATTCAGGTCCTCACAGGTGACAGGAGGCAGGAGGACCAGAGTCAGACACTGACGTGTGGGAGGCTCCCGGGCTGTCGCAGGTTTGGAGGTGGGAGGAAGGAACCAGGAGCCAGGGAACGCTGCCCCTCCAGAGGCTGGAGAAGGTGGGAGATGGGGCCTTCCCTGAAGCCACCAGGGGGAGCCGGCCCTGCCGAAGCCTGGGGTTCAGCCCTGAGAGCCTCTTCTTGAGTCCTGAACCCTGGGGGTTGGAGCTAGGGGTTCCTGGATTCTGAGCTGGTGGCTGATGGAGAGGAAAGGCGTGTGGACAGAGGACAAAGCGGGCTGAGCATGGTGAGGCTGTGGACGGGGTGGTTCCTGAGGCCAGGGGTCCGTTCAGGGGTCCTCAGCGATGCCTTGCTGTTCTAGCCCAGAAATGGCCTCCCTTGTTCTGCCTCAACTTGATGTGGGCAGAGCTGGGGCTCCTTCGCTTTCATTGAGGGGTCCCTTGCGGGAACGAGGGTCTTGTGCCCATGGACAAACTGGCAGCTGGCTTTGTGTCCCCTCTCTCCTGTCCCCCGGGGCTCACCCACCTCGGGCTGGCAGGGAGGTGGGAGTCAGTGTGCCCCTTCTCTGCAGAGCCCCCTGCTCCCCTGAGGCCAGCCCTGGACTCTGACCACACCTGTTGCCATCATCCTTCCTGGAGGAGTTTACCTCCCGCTCTACCCAGAGCACGTGCCAGGCTGAGCCCTGCGTGGCAGTTCTGTGAGTCCCCAGTGCTGGCTGGGGTCCTGGCTCCCAGGAAATGGTCAGCGAATGGTGAGGAAAGAACAGGTGATAAACAAATGCCTATTAATGAGCTATTTATTCAATATGGACAGGTCACGAGCAGCTGACAGATGAAAGGACAGTCTGCTGAGAGGGATGGGAATGGCTTGTCTGAGATTCTGAATGATCCAGGACCTTGAAGACACATCCCCAGTGGAAGGAGCCTGCTCAGGACAGACCAAAGGGGCAGGAGTTTAGGTGGGAGGGAAATTTGCCGAGTCCTTCAAATCACACTGTATTCTGTGTGGGTCCTGGGTCTGAGTTCACTAGCTGTGGGGGCCGGGGAGACCCGGGCAGACCTGGTGAGCAGTGGGGCTGCCTCTGGCTCACAGGGGAGAAGGAGGCACTCCTGCCTAGCACTGCTAACTCTCTCTGTCTATCTCTCTGCCTCTCTCTTTCTTTCTTTCTCGCTTGCTCAGCCTCTCTTTCTCTCTCTTTCCCTCTGTCCCTCTTTCCTTCCCATCCCCCCTCCTCCTTTTCCTCTGTCTTTCTGCCTGTCTTCTTCCCATTTCTATTTTCTCATTTGGTAGGAGGAGGAGTCAGTTATGGCCTTGCTGTTGCTAGTTGTATGTATTCTGCCTACCAGGCACTCTGGGGTCCACTTTTATCTGATCAAAACTTCGTATAAGTCCTGGCACTGAAAACCCGTGGGATCACTGAAATGTTTCTTCTAGTTTAGATGCGGCAGCTCTGGAAGGTCATTCTGTGAAGGGATTTTATTAGTGATGATGACCCAGGCACTGATGCTAGAGCTGAAGGGACCCGAGCCCCTGAGCCCTGCACCCAACCCTGTTGACTGTTTTTCCTCCATGCCAGGACCTTAAGGATAATCCTAGAATGAAGCACTCCTGGTGCAGGCAGAGCCTCACCTTGGACCCGGCGACCGTCATCTGTTTCTGCAGCTCTGCTCTTGGGCTGGTGAAGAGCAGGTTTGGCAGCATTTAGGGGGAAAGTGATGGGCTTAGGAGGAGGGGAGAGAAACGTCCGTCTCCATGTGCAGATGCTGCAGGTGCGTAATAGATAGACGGCCTGTCTCAGGCACTAGAAATGCCCGCTGACCACAGGAACGCACTTGGCTCTGTGAGCATGCGAGCCGTCATCAGAGGAGCAGGCCTATGGGGAAGGTCCCCACTTTGTGCAGGATCCGTGACCTTCTCAGCTTCAGGCCTGAGGCAGAGCCTCTACAGCTGGCCCAGATCAGTGGGGGAATCAAGGGCTGGGCCCTGGGAATCAGGCAGTCCAAGGACAATGACCATAGTCCCTGGGGCTGACATCCAGCCCAGCTCTGCATCTGGGAGGCCCAGGTGCCTCCATGCAGAGCTCGCAGTGCTGACGGGCAGTTGGGACCCTGCGCCGATCACTTGCTGGGAGGTATGAGGGCAGCAGCCCGGGACTTCCGGGGAGGGGTGGGGCATCGTGATAAAGAGAAATGTGAAATGGATAAAGTGCTCTGAATGCCATTTGTAAGACTGCAGGAGGGGCATTGCCAGCAGGTGCAGGGGTTTAGGAAGGGGTCCAGGGGAGTGGTGGCTGTGCATCCAGGCTTGATGGAGAAGCAGGCTTTCATCAGTCACACGCATGGGTCAAGGTGAAACCGCATCGGTGAGGACCAGGGCAGCAGGGCCATGTGGGTTCATGTGGCTGGAGCAGACAGCAGGGACGTGGGTTGAGTGCCTGCAGTGGTGATGTCAGCCAGGACAGGAAATGATTCCAGCAGGGTCCAAGGTCTGCCGGCTCAGGGAGCAGCAGGGAACTCCTGGTGGGCAGCTCAGGAGGGTGAGGCTGTGTCTCCCTTGGTGTGGCCGCAACCTCTGCTCCCCTGGGACCTCTGCCTGTGCCCCGTGATCCTGGGGTCCACAGTGAGGGCGATTCGCTCAGGCAGGTGTGGTGACCTGGTGAAGGACGCATGGTTGGTCAGCAGGGGTGCTGGGACTCTACCCTGATCCTGGGTGACGATCAAAGCAGGGTGGGGAGGGTCTCCATTCAAAGTGCTCAGAGTCTGTTCAGGCTCCACCTCGTGCTCAGGACCTCACCAAAGCCTCACCAGAAGTGGCAAGTGTGTGCTGTTGGCTCAGACTCCGCCTCTGTCTCCACAGTAACCCCCACCACAAGCCAAGAGCTGCAAAGGGTGGAGTCCGTGGAAGCCCCCGGGGTCTCAAATTTCAAGGTCGATGGCTGTCAGCTGGGCAGTCGCCCGGAAGTTGTCTGACCTGGCGACCTCTGACCCGACCCATCTGGGCCCCCAGGGTGCTTGAGCACATCAGCTGGAAGGTGAGCCACAAAATCCCCGGCAAATGCAATGAGTATGTCAATTGTACGTCGAAATGATGCAGGAGAGAAGTTTTTAATACACGGCACTCAGGGAGGGAAAAGCCGTTGCTTTGCTCCATTCGTTCCCACAGTTAACGACAGCAAAGCTGTCCCTATCTTCATCTCCAGACTTGACCCGAAAGCTATTGTCTTGAAGAAGTTATTTCCCAATTACAGGAGTAAGATGTTCCCCTTACAGATAAGTTCATAAAGTGCAGAAAAGTTGACTGGCAATGGCTCCCTGTTGTGAGTGTTCGTGCCGAGGTGAAGATCTGGTGAGCACAGCACTTGCCTCTATCTCTGGCTTCTCATAAAAGCCACACAGAGGGCAGTTATTACCCCAATTTCAGATGAGAAAGCTAAGGTCCAGGGAAGTTAATAGCTCTCCCAAGGTTACAGATTTGGACACTGGTGGAGCCAGGAAGCAGATCCAGGCTTCATTGCCAGGAATCTTGATTCTGGTGTGTGAAGAGAGGTGGGCACTGCCAACTACGCCAGCCTCGGGCTAACCTGTTCCAAACCCAGAGGATCCCTTCTACTCACCCAGCACAGCTAGTTCTAGCCCTGAGTCCAGCCACGCTGCCTGGCCGGGGAGACCCACTCTCTCCTTAGCCCCGATGGCTGCGCCTGTGAAGTGTGGTCCTTGCTGGACGCATCTCCTGGGGTTGCTGTGAGAATTGCATGAGAATAAGCGTGAATGCCCAGGCCCCCAGAGCCACGCCCAGCACAGATGAGCTTTCACGGGGACCACATAGGTTTCCATTTCTCTGTCCTTGAGGTCATATTTGGCAAATAATTTTGACACACCCTATTTTATCCTCAAATGAAAGATGAAGGCTGGCTACTTCTCTGCCCACCAGCCGCCAGGACTCACCTGTGGCCCTGGATCGACGCTGCCCTTGCTTAGGACAATACCCGGCAAGCACAGGTGCCCAGCACAGAGGCCTCCACACACCCGGACATGACCCAGGTTCTGATAGCCTGGCCAAGGTCTACACAGCCCCCTGGGATGGGAAGGACACTGGCCAAGTTGCACAATTCTCCAGGAGGAGGAACAGGATACGTGTTTTTTGTTTTTTCTTTGAGACAGAGTCTCGCTCTGTCACCCAGGCTGAAGTGCAGTGGCAAGATCTCAGCTCACTGCAACCTCTGCCTCTGGGTTCAAGTGATTCTCCTGCCTCAGTCTCCTGAGTAGTTGGGATTACAGGCACTCGCTACCACACCTGGTTAATTTTTGCTTTTTTAGTAGAGATGGGGTTTCACCATGTTGGCCAGGCTAGTCTTGAACTCCTGACCTCAGGTAATCTGCCCACCCGGGCCTCCCAAAGTGCTGGGATTACAGGTGTGAGCCAGTGTGCCTGGCCTGGAACAGGGTATTTTTTAAAATGGATACATAATAATTGTACATATCTGTGGGGTACAGAGTGATGTTTCCATACACACAATGTGCAGTGACCAAACCGGGGTGATTAGCACTGCCATCATTTAACATTGCTTTGTGTTTGGAACATGGGGAATCCTCCCTCCTGGCTTTCCGAGTGTATGTCAGGGTTTTGTCCACTGCTGTCTTCCCCACATGGGGACAGTGCATGGTGCACGGCTGGCCTTCAAAGAAGTGGTTCTCCAGGAGAATTTCCTGGAGAAGACGGCATCTGTGCTGGGTCTCAGGAAGCTGGGGTGACTTCTGCAGGGGCAGCACTGCAGAGAAGGTCTCCTGCAGAGGGTTGGGGGGTCCCTGGCATTCCAAGGCCTGGCCAGGCCTAGGGAAGGTGGCTTGTGCCCTCATGATGGGGGGCCTTAAATACTGTGGGGGGTTCCCTCAAGTACCTTTGGCCGATCACCGCTCTTGCTTTGGAGGGAAAATGCAGAGTCCTGGCGTGATTCTGCACGGAAAGCTTAGTTTTCAGGATGGGTGATTAGGCTATGGGATGAGGACCCAGTAGAGCTTCCCCTCCTCAGCCCCAGGAGAGGGGCAAGGCCGGGAGGGAGGGGCTGGAAGCAGAGAGACCTGATGCCTGACTTCAGGCATCAGGGAGGGTATGGCTTGTTCTGTTCTAAGACTGCTCACCTGGGTGACCTCGAGGCTGGTGGGAACCTTAGTGGGGATAGGGAGCTGCCCTGGAGGGAGGGTGCCATATTTGGACTGATCAATTCCCCACCAACCCATGAGTATTGAATACCTCCTCTGGGCTCCATTCTGTGAGACCGGGAGTGGCCTTCTGGTCCACCCATCTCCGAAGCATTTTGCAAAGGTGAATGGATGCCCCGAGACCCCCAAGCTCTGGCCCTGGCATCTCTGTGGGTGCCAGGATGCGGAGGTGGGCTGCAGAGGCCCAGATTCCACAGAAGTGCCCTGGCCTGTTGAGTGGAGCTGTTCCAGCCTAAGTGCCCTCCACCGCTCGGAATGCGGATTAGCTCTGGAGAACTCATCTGAAATAGATATTTCTCCCCGCCGCCAGAGGGATTTATTGGCAACACTAGCCATCTATTAACATTATCTGGGGACTCTGCACTGGTGAGAATAGATACTATAAATCTTAGTTGTATAAAAACCCAGGAGCTAGAAGGCTTTAGTGGACGGCAAATAGAAAAGTCCAATGAGTTCAGACCTGTTTATTTTACTTAGAGGGAAAGAACATTCCGTACCCAGCCAGGCAGGAAATGGGTTTTGGGGACGGCCACTTAGCCCAGCTGTTGGCCCTGAAACTGTGGGAGTAATCTCTGCCTGCAATTAGAGCAGGCGGTTTGCAGGACAGAGTTTGGGAGCCAGTGATGGAGCCCTGCAGAGAAGTGAAGCTGGAACTTCAGGCGGGCGGCTGTGGGCCTCATGGGAAGGAGACCCCGGTGGCTGCTGTGTGCTCAGCTCTTGGCCACCTGGTGCCTCTGATGCAGGGGACTCTGTCCTGGTGGCCTGGGACAGTCCCATGATGCCAGTCACCGTGGCTTAGTTAGCCACCACCCCCTCTCTCTCTAAGTGTCATGGTGTGGACGAGAAACGGTGTTATTTATTAGTGTCAGCTCTGACTGTCCGTTGCTCCGCTGCAGTGGTAGATGATTCTGCAGCTCAGCTTGTCATCTGGGTCTTGGTGGAGTGTGGGGTTGGGGGTGGGCTCTGAGGAGTCCTGTCTGAGCATGAGCTTTGTGAGTTTGACCCTCTCCGCTCTGTCCTGAATGGGGCCATGCAAACACCTCTCCTCTGTGGGGCATAGAAGGAGCAGGGGTCCAGCGCGTGAGTGCCAAACCCAGCCTTGCTCCTGCTGCCTGCACACCTCTCACCGCAGGCAAGCTCTTCGCCGTGCTGAGCCTTAGCCTTCTGATCTGCAAAATGGACAGGAGATGAGTCCCTGCGTGTGGTGGGCAGAATTTCTAAGCATGGACCTTGTAGTATCTTCTTTTGGCTGCTGTTGCAAAATACCCCAGTGTGGCTAAAAACAACTGGAATTTATCCTTTCATTGTTTTGGAGGCTAGAAGCCAGCAATGAAGGTGACTTGATTCTTCTCCCCACAGGCTCTAGGGGAAAAGCTGTTCCCTGTCCCTCCGTCTCTGGGGCTGCGGGCGGTGCGTGGCACTTCACGGCTCGTGGATACACATCGCTCTAACCTGGGCCTTGGTCGCCACGTGGCCTTCAGCCTGTGTCTCTGCCTGTGTGTCTCTTCTTGTAAGGACATCAGTCACGCTGAATGAAGGACCTGCCTACTCTGGTGTGACCTCATTTTAACTAATGACATCGGCAATGATCTGTTTCTAAATAGGATCACATTCTGAAGTTCTGGGAAGGACATGGATTTTGAGGGGAACTGGTCAACCCAATACATCTCCCTGAGGATGTTCTGTGCTAATCCCTGGAACGGATAAAGATGAGAGTCATTCGCGGGCATATGTCCTGCTTATGCACAGGTGACCTCATGGTAGGGAGATTACCTGGGTGGGCCTGGTTTAATCAGGTGATGTCTTTAAAAACCAGAGGATGTGCCCAGTGGAAGGAGGAAGAGGAGTTCAGAGGGGTGGATTGGAAGCATGAGATTCAATGCGTTGTTGAGAGTGTGAAACTGGAAAAGGCCACGTAGTGAGGAGTGTGACTGCCTCCAGGGGCACGGGGGCCCCAGCCAACAGCTGCCCAGGAACAGAGAGCTCAGTCCGATAACTGTAAGGACCTGAGTGAGCTCAGAAGCACATTTCTCTCCAGAGCATCCAGGCAGGACTCCGCTGGGCTGGCACTTGGATTTCAGTCTTGATAGACCCCCTGGCAGGGAACCTGGCTAGGCCTTACTGGATTTCTGACCTGCAGAACTGGGAGCTGATAAACCGGTGGCCATTTGCTATGCATTCCTCACGGGCTGGCTGGGTGGGTGATGAGTCACGCATGCAGGGTCGAGACCCTGGCTGGGAGCTGAGCCCGTGTAATGACTGACCTCATGAGATTATTGTTGCTATGGAATCAGAAGACACCACGTGGGGCACCCAGCGAGTCACTTTGGGCCCTTCCTTTCCTGTGTATGGACAAGAAATGCCCTCTTGCTCCTGAAGTTGACCCATTTTCCTGCCTCCCCTGGATTCCTTCCTCAACACCAAACCCCAGACACTCATTGTGTCTCCCAAATTCCAGGCTCCTCATTGCCTAGGGGTCAAGTCCATCCCTGGGCTGGCGTCCTTGGTCTTCCTGAACACCTTCCTGTTCCCATATCCAGGTCTCTCCTTCTCTTTTGAGATGGAATTTTGCTCTTGTTGCCCAGGCTGGAGTGCAATGGCGAAATCTCAGCTTATTGCAACCTCTGCGTCCCAGGTTCAAGCAGTTCTCCTTCCTCAGCCTCTGAGAAGTAGAAATGTTTCTTTTTAAAGTTGATTAAGTGAGCATCTATTTCCAACACCTGGGTACCTAGGGCTGGCAGGCCCCAGGTGCAGAGAGTGCAGACCTCCATTTGCAGGAAATACAAGGAAGATGCATGGCCTCAGGAAAATCACAGCACATGGACCACACCTGCTCTGCGCCGACTCTGTGCCCAGTACCTTCCTTGATGAACTCATCCGTCTCTCAGCGCCACTTTGAGGAAGGGCCTGAGGGTCTCCTGTTACAGGTGGGTAACCTGAAGCACAGAGAGGTGAGTAACGTGGCCTGGGTGGAACTAGGTGGTCAGTGCTTCCTTTCTCATGGCCCAGACAAGGGGACATCATGCAGGGGGAGCTCTGGCCACAGGTGGCAACAGGACACAGGACCCAGCCGGAGAAAGCAGAGGCCCTGGAGAGAGGGGCTGGGGTTGGCTGGCCCCTTCCCCTGTGAGGCTGGGCTGGGGCCTGTGGCAGGTCCGTGGTGGAGGACGCCAGGCCCTGCCCAGAGAGGCAGCTGTCTCAGCCACCCTGTTGACAGGGTCCTAGCAGCTTGGCGTCCTCTTCCACGAGCTCTGGTCTTCCTCACCTCCACATGCACCTGGTGAGGAAGGGGTGACTAAACAAACACCTTCTGAGGATTGGAATAAGCACATGCGCCCCAGAATGTTGGCAGACTCTGGTCCTCACAAGAGGGGGTCAGGACAGCCCAGGTGAGGGCTGAGCGGGTGGCTGCAGACAGAACTGTCTAAGACGGAATAGCCCACGGCTTCTGTTGTTCCCGTCAGAGGCATGGGGGTCCGGGGAGCAGGGACAGAGAGGGTGGGAAGGACAGGAGCAAAGCCAGAAGACCAAGGCCCAGCAGACGGTAGGTGGCTGGAGACCTGTGACCTCCAGGCCAGGGCTCCCTCACAGCAGTGAGACCCCACTTCACGTTCAGCACCACACACAGCTGTCATTACCACGCCCGCACTTGGCAGGTGAGGTCAGTGAGACTCAGAGAAACATGGACAGCTGTGGGTTCACAAGGCAAATGGGCAGGGCTGGCCTCACGCCAAGTGGGATTGCAGAGAGGGAGAGTGTGGTGTGTCGGGAACCTGCTGTGTGCCGGCGCTCAGCCCGGCCTTTTGCACGCAGCACCTCACCTCGAAACCTGGGGGGGCTACCCCCACGTTCACACGAGACACTTGAGGTTCAGGTGGGATAAGTGACTTGTCCATGGTCACACAGCAAAGGGCAAGGTGGATGTCAGACCCAAGATGACTCCAAAGCTGGGCTCCTCCCACCCAGGGCCCTGGTGCACCCACTGGCTTTGTGCATTCATGAAGCCACCAGCACCGCTGGGCGCTACCAAGCACAAGTGCAGGGTGAAGCTGGAGGCTGCCGTCAGTCTCACAGGGGAGCTGGGGACACAGACAGAGAAAAGTGCTGACAATACAGTAGGACAAGGGCCAGGCGAGACCTAAACGGTGAACAGATCATGACCAGGTGTATCTGTCAGCCTTAGCTGCATGACAAATGGCTCCAGAACCCAGATGCTTCTGCCTAGATGTGTTTCTCATGCCCCCGGGCCAGCTGGTCACCTGCAGCGCGGCTGATCGGCCTGGGTTTGGTGAGTGGCTCTGTGTCAGCCGATCAGCCAAGGCTCTGCAGCCCAGGTGCAGGGCTGCTCCTCAAAAGCTTGCTCTGCACCCAGGCTGAAGGCACATCAGGCGCCTGATGCCCTGGGCTATGAGCACAGAGGAGAGTGGGCCAGGAATGATGGCTGGTCTTGGGATGGGAGAAGGGTGGGGGGGGACGTGAATGAGCCTTCCAGTGTGTGCCAAGAGGCAGAGCCAGTGGGGAGAAAGCCCAAAAGAGAGGGCAGGGGGGCAGGATGGCAGGGGGGTGGGAGGGCAGGAGGGCAGGAGCACTTGTGGCCCAGAAAGGCCAGGAGGCGCCCAGCACCCTCCGGTAACACATCCTCAGGCATGGCTTCCCTCTAAGAGCAGGGAGAGCCATTTTGAAGGAAGATGCTGGGAGCAGAGGGCCCAGTGGTTTGTTCTACCTGGTCTCTGGGCCGGAGAGACCCAAAAAGCAGAAAGGTCTTTTGTGCATACCCAGACCCCAAAGTCACCTTTACTCCACCCTTAAGCTCCTTCAACACCCTGCTCGCCCCAAGGTCCCTCTGGGGACCTAGTGCAGTGGGGTGGGAGGAGGCCACTGTTTGAGCCCTGCTCCCCAGGGCAACGTGATGGGACTTCCTGGTAATCGATGTTTCTGTAAATATGAGAATCCAGGCACAAAGCTCTGTCCCTCATCTCTAAGATGTCTTCTTGCAGGTGGACCCACAAATCACACAATCAGTATTGCCACACACATTTTGACTGCACTTTCCCAGCAAATTCCCAGCCCTCCCCACTTCAGATGTCTGACACACACACCCATTACGCAGGGTATGAACCGGTAATTAACTCCCCAAACCTCTGGTGGAAACCAGTCTTCTTTGATTCTTGTCAAATTCCTTTAATTATGAATTTGCAACTGGCTGGCTCCGACATTCATCTGAGATGTGGTGCAGCCTGCTTTCTGCCATGCTGGGTTTAAAAAAAAAAAGTTTAACAAGCCTTGAATTTCAGCCAAAAAAATAAATGAACTTCGTAAAACACACTCATGCTGAAAGATTGGAGGGGTCCCGATGCCACTTCCTTGAGGAGCTACCCCTGACCAGCGTGACATGTCCAGGGGTTCCCTTCTCTAGGCAGTGAGAACCCACTGCCTGCACCACATCTGCAGGGGACAGCAAGAGCCATGGGAGACAGTTTGCAAAAAATGGCCGAAATATTACACACACATACACGCGCACGCACACTTGTGTATACACGTGCATACACACATACACCTTGCAATGTGACTTGGCAGCTCCTCCCTTTTGAATATGAGTGGACCTTGTGATGTGCTTTGGACAAAAGAATTCAGGAAAAATGACATGGCCTGTTCTCAGCCTGGCCTCAAGGAGCCTGGCACTCTCTTCTCCCTGTCCAAGTCCTGCCTGGCTGCCGTGAGAGGGTAGCTGGGTCTCGCCTGCAGGAGGACGGGACCAGAGGAACAGGAGAAGATGCAGGCTGACCACCCTCTGACCCTGCCTGAAAGAGCCCAGCCAGGACCAGAGTAGCCTGGCCCAGACCAGCCAAGCAGACCTGGGGTGCAGAGAAATGAGCGATTCTGATTTTGAGAATTAAACTTGAGGGTGTTTGTTACACATGAGTTGCTGACCGATACAGAAACCATAAGCACCAGGGTTCTTATCTGCAATGGGGAGGTGATGATACCCACCCCAGGCCCCATGACAGCCCCTGAGTCCTTATAACATGGTCACTTAAATCCCTCCTGAGTCCATCACATGAGGCAGCCTCTCCAGCCCTGGCTTCTCCTGCCTCCTCCACAGAGGAGCTGCCAGGAAAAGCCTCCTAAAGTGCACACACAGCCAGGACCCTACACATGCCTCGAGTTACCCAGGGCCCCTCAGGTCCCAGAGAAGGTCCTGCCTCTTAGTAAGGATATGGAGCCCTTCCTGATCTGGTCCCCATACTTTATTTGGGGCTGAATCTCCCACATCACCTGCCCCATGTGCCACCCAAACTCTGTGGGGCTGAGTGAGAGAAACCCATCATCACCTCTCTCACTCTGAGCCCCACACTGTCTGTTCCCTCAGCCTGGAACATCCTCCTCCCTGGGACCTCCAGCTCCCAGCAGGCACCTGCTCCATCTTCAAAGCCAAGGGCCCCTGTGTGCCACCTGCCCACCTGCAGCCACTGCCAGCACCCCCTGCTGAGTTCCCAGGGCGTGGCTGTACTGCACAGTGATTAGGGGTACAGGAAACTCACACAGTAGGAGCCTGCCTCTGCCAATGACCAGCTGGGTGTCCTGCTTTCTCTGAACCTCAGTCTCCCCACTTCTAACGTGGACGTGAGACTAGAGCCTTCCTCACAGCACTGTCACGGGAGTGAGCCCCTCCATGCAGAGGACAGCGCAGGCCCAGGCAGCACACAATGGAGGAACAGAGGACAAATACCAGGAGGAGGGGCAAGGCACCCTCAGGAGGCAGCGGCAACCCCCGAGCTCTGTGGGAGGAGACTGCAGGACATCTCCAGGATGACTTCCAGACGAATGAGGGAAGGAGCTTTGCGCCTGGCTTCTCGGCCCTCCAGGACAGGACGATCCAAGATCCCTTGGGAGGCTTGCAGTCCCCCACAAACTCACCAATTTCTAGATCTGGGACCCAGAAAAATGTATGTCAAGGGCAGGGCTTGCTGCTGCAGCACTGGGTGTGGTACACGGGATCTGGGCCATCACCTGCCCTGTGAGATCTACGGGTCCCAGCGGGCAGACCCCTCACTTTCCACCTGGATGTTTGGAGCTGCATAGACACGACCACTGAGCCCCATCCCTGCAAGGTAATTAGTCCGCGACCCTGCAATCTCTGCACGCTGAAGCTGCTTCTGAACTCCCGCAACCCACTGAGCTTCATTTCAAATGCCCGTGCTCGTTCATCTTCCCGGCCGCCTTCATTAACGCTCACACGCGAGCTGGGGTGCAGGTGCCCGCCTCTCTTCCCAGGGCTGTCTGCAGTCTTCAGCCTGCAAATTGATCGGCGCTTCCCCTCCCTGGCATTTGCACAACGGGAGATGGTCTACGTGTCTTCGGCCGGCCAATTTCTCCTTTCCCTTCAATTTGCAGTGAGCGCTAGCTTCCCGGTAGAGGAAGGTGAGGAGATTAATTGGCGAAGCCACCCGAGGACCGTTCTGCCCCTAAAGTGGGAGGCAGGCCATGGAGAAGTCGTGGTTTAATTGGTTACATGTGACCCTTTCCCTTTTTTTTAAATTTAATTCTAACTTTTAACATTTGAAGCTGCATCAGTATTAATTATCGCTGCTGTTTTCTGAGTTGCCTCTCACCCAGGAAAGGGCATGTCCATTTCTCAAAGGGAGAAAGACAGACTTGCAGGACCAGCGGCTGAACGAGACCTCGGAGGTCCCAAGTCCCTCCCTTGGTCCTTGCGATGGGGAAACAGAAGCCCAGAGGGGTGGAGCCTCCATGGGATCCCACCCCAAGGAGCAGGCCCCATTCGGTGCTGTCCTAGGTCCTGAGCCCTGCTTCGTGTCTGTGGCTCAGAGAAAGAGTAAGAGTGAGGGGAAGGACCCAGGGCTGGGAGGGACAACGCACCTCCATTTTCCAGGTCTCTAGCAAGGCCCAGGAGTTTTGGAAGGATCCTTTCCTAACATTTCTGAAGGACAGTAACTCAGAGTCTGCACCAAGCGCAGCGGCCTGCCGTGTTGCTCTTTAAGGAGGAGGGTGTTGAAAGGACCTGTGAAGCTGTGAGGCTGGATCTGCACAAGCATCCACGCAGCAGAGCCCCATCTCCATCTTCAAGTGGGCGAAGCCGCTGCTCATTAGAGGGAAGGGGTATTGAAGACCACGTGTGACTCGCCCGAGTGGGCTTCTGCATGCTTGTGAGTGGGATCGATACCCCTCTAGCCACTATCGATAGGAACGGTGTTGCTGCCCAGCGTGGGCTCCCCATGGGCCCCCACCTGAGCCCTGCCACTCAGCACACATTAGAGAGAGGATGTGATGCTGAAAAGACCCTGATGTGTGACCAAAATGCAGGCATTAGCCCCAGGGCACCATGGCGGGAATCTCCTCTTGCCTCAGGTAGAAGCGAATGCCGAGCCAGCTCTTGCAGGCGCTCGGGCAGTGGGTGCTCTCTGTGTGAGCAGCTGTTGCACAGGCCCTGGCCCTAAGCTCTCTTGGGACCCTGCTCCTCCCCAGCTGGGGGCTCTGGGCAGGTCACAGAGTTATCTCACTCACTGAGGGAGGCAGTCCCTCAATGGCCTCTGCCCACCTTTCCTGCCTTCAATCTTTCAGCTCGGACTTCTCGGGTATTCCTGTGTCCGGGTGCTGGGTCCACGGGGTTCTCACTCCTGGGGATCTGCTGGGGGCTGCCTACAGTCATCAGAAACTAACTCCAACTGCTGCAAACAAAGAAGGAACTTATTGAAGGACATTTGGGTCTCAGGACAGAAGTGAGGCTGAGGAGATGGGTCTTGGGCTAAGGAGGCTCCCAAGGAGGTGGAGTCAGCAGCAAGAGCCATTCAATGACCTTCCCAGGACCACTGCTGAAATTAACCACGCTGTTTTCAGCCAAGACTCACTGTAACCCTACCCGGGACCCAGCATCATCCCAGGCCTTGGGGACTGTGCAGGAAATAAATGAAAAGATGAAGCCCCCCCATTTCTTCCACGCTTGCCCCTGACCACTCAAGATGCAAAGTTCCAGTGCAGAAGAGCTGATGGACACTGCTCACCCTGGGCTCTTCCTGGGCAGTGAGAGTCTCCAGCTCCCTGTGGCATCTGAACAGGGAAAACCACAAAAAAGGAGGCAGTGGTTCAGAGCAGCTGCAAGCAGGTCGCTCCTGGAGAGGTGAACAGTGAGCTGAGGGGTGGGGAGGCTGAGGCCGTGGAATGGGGCAAGCATTCCCTGTGGCTGGATGGAGGGCACTGGGGTCAAGAGAGACATGGGGCAGGGTGCAGTGGCTCACACCTGTAATCCCAGCACTTTGGGAGGCCAAGGCAGGCAGATCACCTGAGGTCAGGAGTTTGAGACCAGCCTGACCAACGTGGTGAAACCTCGTCTTTACTAAAAATACAAAATTAGCTGAGTGTGGTGGTGCATGCATGTAATCCCAGCTACTTGAGAGGCTGCTGGAAATAGATGCTCGGTGCTACAAAGAAAAATTAGCACTGAGACAAAGGATCTTTCAGCAATGCAATTTTTACTTCCTGGACTGCAGGAAGGGGACCCTCACTAGCCATCTTGCCAGGAGAGTATAATGAACAAAGGAAAACACACAAATTTATCCTTTACACACTTGGGGTCGTTCTTACTGCTGTGTCTGATTTCTGCTGGCTGGAGCCAGACCTCGCAATCTAAACTAAAACCTGATTGGCTAACAACTTACAACTTTTCTAAACAGGTAAAAGCAGTGGAGAGCTGGGACATGCCTGTGAGCACGTCCAGCACAGATATCTTGGTTAAAGTACAAGGACATAGAGTGTACTACATGCCTGTGAGCATGGCGTGTCTAACAGCCACATAGGATAGGGCTTAACAAAGTTATTATCACACTTATTCTTTAACAAGAAAGGAAACTTTCAAAAGGAACTCTTTTACTTCCCACACTAGGAATAAGTTGTAATGTGGAGCCTAGAACAGATCCTACTAATTTTTTAAAATAGTTGTTTTTCTGGATGTAAAGGTAGTGCACGCTTATATGATGCGTGGAAAACAGCAGCCACAAGAAACAAAAGCCTCTTGCATTTTCAATTCCTGCTGACAGCTGCTGACATTCTCTGAGCGTCTTTTTCGTTTTTTCTCAAATGCCTTTGCTCGAGCACACACTCATGCAATATATACCTATGTCAAAAACTTAGTTGCAGACGATTTGAGATTGCACTTTTCACTTTAGGATGTCATATTTAAAAGTTTTCTCATGTCACAGGCCTTTGTCCACAGCCCGTGTTATGATGGCTGCAGCCATCCGTCTTATGGCTATGCCATTTAAATTACTCCTGTTTTACTCTAAAAGAGATAGCTGACACCACTGCCTTCTAGTACATTTTTTTTTTGAGACGGAGTTTCGCTCTTGTTACCCAGGCTGGAGTGCAATGGTGCCATCTCGGCTCACCGCAACCTCCGCCTCCTGGGTTCAGGCAATTCTCCTGCCTCAGCCTCCCGAGTAGCTGGGACTACAGGCACGTGCCACCATGCCCAGCTAATTTTTGTATTTTTAGTAGAGACAGGGTTTCACCTTGTTGACCAGGATGGTCTCGATCTCTTGACCTTGTGATCCACCTGCCTCGCAAACCCATGACAGTCTCTCCAGGGCAAATTCTTAGAAGTGGATACACTGGGATGAAAAGTATGTGCATTTACAATACTTTTGATACAAACTGCTCAGCTGGTCTCCAAAAAGCAGTAGGTGGTGTGAGGTGCCCTCTCTCCCTGGCCCCTTCTGCGGTGGGCAGCAGAGTGAACCTGGAAGTCCTAGTACGTTACACACAGCATCATCATGGTAAGCCTGGAGAACGGGGACTTCCTGTGCCTGCAGCCGCTCTACAAGCTGGAGTTCAGGCCTCAGGCTGCCGCGGGGCCAAGGGGCACAGGGCTGGGGCTCTGGGCATGGCAGGGCGGGCCTGGAGGAAATGCACATCTGCTGGTGGAGACAAAGATGGAATCCAGGTGGCAGGAGGTGCTGGGGCTGTTGATGTTTACAGAAAGCTTAAGCGCTGGCTGTTAGAACTGGAGCCCCGTGCAGGGTGAGAGCAGGGGCCATGATGAGAAAGGCAGGGTCACTAGAGGGGCTGGCTGGCTTGAGCATTGGCGGCTGGTGTGCATTCCAGCTGAACCCACTCCACTGTGTCTTGGGTGTGGCGGGTAATAGGAAAGGACCTACTGTCTAGACGTCTTGTTTGGAATTAATAATATAACAAGGAGGAGGTGCCTCGTGCTGTGTGTTTCCTGATGTGGGGCTCCTACTCACTACTTGTCACCACCCTACGGTCGTTGCAAACCCCAACCAGATGCCAGCTCCACCAGCCACCAAAATGGTTCTGGTGAAGTCCCGGGCTATGTCTTCTGTGGCTTCCTTACGGTGGGCAGTTATGAGAGTGCATGCAAAGCCCCCCATTCACTAATCCGTTTGTCCATCTACTATCCATATATCTATGTATCCACCCACCCATCCATCCCATCTATCCATCCATCCACCCACCTTCTATTCATCCATCCATGCACCCATCTATCCATCCACACATTCAATCTCCACGTAATTGGAGGGTGCCCTCTCTAAGCCAGGAGCTGGAATCCTGGAGGTGCCCTCTGGATGTCGTAGAAAACCCAGGACTTGATTCCTGAGTACTGACCTATACATGCTTATGTAGCCCATAAAGCACTGAGGCCAGGCCCGAGAGGGTGGGAGGCTGGGCCTTCCTCTGGGAGAACAGGTCTAAGTGTGCACCTGCCTTCCTCCTCTTGCTCTGCTTCTCTCTAGGGTATAGATTTCCTGCAAAACCAGTAACAGTGAGTGCCATCCTCACAGCCTTCTCCACAAGCCTCTCCTGCCCCAGGGGCACACCCACCTCTTCTGCATCCTGGGGATGGATAGATGGATGCAGCTCCCCCTGAAGCTCAGCTGCCTCAATTCACAGGGGACCGAGGGTGGGAGCAGGTGCCTGTACTCAGCTGCCTGTCCCATGGAGGGCCCCTCATTGTGAGATGCAGACCTTCCAGTTCACCATTTTCTCTGGGGAGTGGGCACGGGTGGGAAGGGGAAGTGACCTTTCCCCAGACCTAGGACATTTGGGGACACCTCTGCAGGCCAAACTCTAGGCTCTGCCATGTGTGGCTGCTGCCAGCCAGTGATGGAGCTTGAAAGCTTCTCCTGGTGCAGCAGAGACACCGCCATGTACCTGGCAGGCTGGTGGGGCCAGCAGGTGAGGCACGGCTCCCAGAGAGGCGTGCAGTGCAGGGACCAAGGACAGTGAGGCTCAAAAGGAAGACTAGACAGTGCTGCCTGACTGGGTGAGGGCTCATCTAGCTCACGAGCTGCCCGTGCTTTGTGTCCAGCTCACCTGCCCCGCCCCGTGACGTGGAGCACCACACGGCCCTTTAGGGATAAGTACAACCATGGCTGTGCATGGCCAAGGAAATGCAACTGGAGGCTGTGCGTGGTGTGGGGTGTGTGTGTGTGTGTGGTATGTGGGGTGAGTGTGGTATATGGGGTGTGTGGTATGTGGGGTGTGTGAGTGAGTGTGGTATGTGGGGTGTGAGTGTGGTATGGGGTGTGTGTGTGAGTGGTATGTGGGGTGTGTGTGAGTGTGGTATGTGGGGTGTGTGAGTGTGGAATATGGGGTGTATGTGGTATGTGGGGTGTGTGTGTGTGGTATGTGGGGGTGTGTGTGGTATGTGGGGTGTGTGAATGTGAGTGTGGTATGTGGGGTGTGTGTGTGTAGTATGTGGGGTGAGTGTGGTATGTGGGTGTGTGTGTGTGTGGTATGTGGGGGTGTGTGTGGTATGTGGGGTGTATGTGTGTGAGTGTGGTATGTGGGGTGTGTGTGTGAGTGGTATGTGGGGTGTGTGTGGTATGTGGGGTGTGTGAGTGTGGTATGTGGGGTGTGTGGTATGTGGGGGCGGTATGTGGGGTGTGTGAGTGTGGTATGCGGGGTGTGTATGTGTGAGTGTGGTATGTGGGGTGTGTGTGTGAGTGTGGTATGTGGGGTGTGTGTGTGAGTGTGGTATGTGGGGTATGTGAATGTGTGTGGTATGTGGGATGTGTATATGTGAGTAGTGTGTGGCATGTGTGGTATGTGAGTGTGTGAGTTGGTTTTGGCATGTGTGATATGTGTGGTTTGTGTGTACATAGTGTGTATGTATGTGGCATGTGTAAGTATGTGGTATCCATGTGTGTGTGGGGTGTCTGTTATGTGTGTGTAATGTGTGGTGTACAGTGTGCGTGCATAGGTGTATGTGTGTGTATAATGTGATGTATGTGGTGTGTGTGGTATGTGATGTGTTCTCTATCTGTGATTCTGGAGGGTGATATATCTATGGTGAGGTATGTGTGTATATGATATGTTGTGTGGTGAGTGTGTACGCGATATGTACAGTGTGTGTGCATAGGTGTATGTGTGTGTATAATGTGTGTTCTCTATATGTGATTGTGGAGGGTGATATATCTATGGTGAGGTATGTGTGTATATGATATGTTGTGTGGTGAGTGTGTACACAATATGTATGCATGTGATGTGTATCTGGTGTGTGTGGGGTATGTGTGTAAGTGATGTGTGTGGTGTGTGTGTGGGATATATATATATGTGATGTGTGTGTGGTGTGTGTGCAGGGTATGTGTGTATGTGATGTGTATGTGGTATGTGTGTGGTGTGTGTATGTGATGTTTGCTGTGTGTGGGGTATGTGTGTATGTGATGTGTATGTGGTGTGTGGTGTGTGTATGTGATGTGTGTGTGGTGTGTGTATGTGATGTGTGTGTGCAAGGTATGTGTGTGATGCGTATGTGGTGTGTGTGGTGTGTGTGTGGGATATGTGTATATGTGATGTATGTGTGGTGTGTGTGCGGGGTATGTGTGTATGTGATGTGTATGTGGTGTGTGTGATGTGTGTGTGGTGTGTGTGCGGGGTATGTGTGTATGTGATGCGTATGTGGTGTGTGTGGTGTGTGTATGTGTTGTGTGTTGTGTGTGTGGGAAATGTGTATATGTGATGTATGTGTGGTGTGTGTGCGGGGTATGTGTGTATGTGATGTGTATGTGGTGTGTGGTGTGTGTGTGTGTGGGGTATGTGTGTATGTGATTGTGTGGGGTGTGTGTATGTGATGTGTATGTTGTGTGTGTGGTGTGCGTATGTGGGGTATGTGTGTATGTGATGTGTGTGTAGTGTGTGTGTGGAGTATGTGTGCATGTGATGTGTATGTGGGGTGTGTGTGTACAGGGTATGTGCGCATGTGATGTCGTGTGTGGTGTGTATGGGATATGTGTGCATATGATGTGAAATGTGTATTGTGTGTGTGCAGGGTGTGTGTGTACCTCAGAGGCCACAGTCCCCTTCCTGGGGGGGGGGTGGGAGCATGAACCTCTCAGCCTGTGTGCCCCGCCCCTCCAGGACCAGCAAGGCCCCAGCCTCCCCACAGGCCCACGCGATGAGAGATGAGCCTTTGTTCTCGAGCCCATGACCATGTTGGGTGATAGTCACCATGGCTTGCCCTGCCATGCCTGCCAGCTCACTGTTCGCCACAGTGCCTGCTGTGCTCATCATCCTGGCAGGGAATGGAGGGTGGCGCCTTCTGAGACAGATGTCCCGACCTGAGAGCTGCAGTGGCCAGTAAACCCCGGGTTGCAGTGGGCCTGGCAGGGTCCCTGGAGCTCCTGGTAACATGGTCTGGGGCTCTTTAGGGCTGGCTTTGGCCAGAGCAGGGTAAGCGGTGGTGTCACGAGGTCACTGCCGGGAGAGGCAGCTGCCCTGGTGGCCCTGTCTGCACCCCTAATCGTCAGGGCCAGCTGGACCTCCAGCACCCTGGTGAGGGCAAGAACAGGGGGTGACACTCGGCCCAGACCCAGGTGGGCCCAGGCAGAGCCTGGTGAGAGTGGAAAACAGCAGGTTCAGGGGTGCCCTGTGAGAGGTCTGAGCCTGATGAGGTCACTTCAGACCGGGCCCCGACCCAGCTGCATCCCCAGGGTCACTGTGGTGTGTGTGGTGGGCTTGGGCCCAGTGTGGCTCCCGAGTGCCCGGTCACGTGGCCTCCCATTGTCTGTGGACGCTCTTCGGCCAGCAGCCTGGGTCTGCCTTCCTCCCACGAAGTGGTTTTGGATGTGGATTAAGCGGTCATTCTAGGTCAGAATGTGCCTGTGTAATGTTAATAAACCCTCTTAGGTCATTCGGTCCATTTTGCACACGAGGAAACTGAGGCTCTGAGTGGCTGAGTCGCTTTCCCGACAGCCCCTGGGTGAAGAGTGGGGTTTTACATCCACTCTCTCTGTAGCCGGAGCCCACCTTCCTAACCCTTGGCCTGAGACTCAAAAGCTTCTGAGCCTTGCTTATGTCCTGGCAGGCACAGAACGTGGCCAGGGTGTGCACTGCACCAGGACAAACTGCAGGGGACTCGGGTCCCTAAATGCGGGGCTCGGTGAAAAGGTGCACAGCCTTTCATATTGGATAATGTTAAGAAAAAAATGCAAAGGAGTAGGAAAGGCATCGAATGTTGAATTTATGTAAATCTTCAAAATAAAGCCCTTTCAAAAATTTAAGATCAGAGGCTGAGCCTGCTCTTGACTTTCCATTACATTGGCTTATATGTGAAATGGCCTGGGATAATTTCTGGGTTGATCTCCCCAGATTGAGGATGAGAAACTCTAGCGAGGGCTGAGAACGAATGGCTGGAGAGTATGGTGGCCGCTTTTCAGACGGGTACACCTCCTTTCTCTCCACAAACGAGAATTCGAATAATTCAGTTGCTCTGAAGTGACCTCATCCTTCTAATCTAACAACTGTCTTTTTCTTTCATTGACAAATATAATGTTAGAATTTTTTGTGATAATGCAAATAGATTTTGAATCTAATTGAACTTTTTATATCAAGTATTTCAAAATAACGATGACGTTTTCCTCACATCCACAGATGTTGCTCCCAGAACCTTAATGATTCTTCTTTACGATTCAAACGATAACCCCCGCTAAACACCATTGGTGAGCGGTTTCTGATTTCGCTTTTCGAAAGGTGACGTTTTTGCTTCGAATCCATAAACTTTATCATTAAATGTCACCGTACTTTTGTGTGGTTCTTGCAATTTTCAAATAGGTTCGTTTCAATGCTCCAAAATGTCCCTGAAGTAAGCTGTTTTTGAAGCTGGTGACTGTTTCAATAAATCTGCAAAGCCAGGGTCCTCCTGCATTTCAGGGCTCATACGCCAGCTGGGGCCTTCCCCTGGGCGGCTGCCACTCTGCGGCGGGGGCAGCAATACTGGGGTTCTGACCCCATTTTCTTCTCAAAAAGCTGAAAATAGCTGGGAGTGCAGACACTGGTATTTACCAAGTTCTCTGATTTTATTTCAGCTCTGCAGGCACGTTTTGCATACAACTTGAACTTGCAACTTTTCAAATGCATTCGCTCCTCCTTCCCGTCCTCACGGGTACGAGGTACTCAGCGTTTCCACGATGCTTTTAACATGAGCATGAGCCACTTTGAGTATTTAGTTCCCAGGAGCTTGCTTGCGTACTGTTTTTGGCAACGCAGATGATGTTTTCATGCATTTCTCGCCAGGGACTGACTTCTGCAGCTTTGGGTGATCGCCCCTACACCCTTGATCCTGCTGTTAGACATCTTGGCCTCCCTGTGGCCTTTTGTGTGGAACCCCCCAGTTTCCAGAGATGCTGTGGCCACTGGCATCTCAGCAGGCCTGGGTAGGCCTGGTCGACCTGGTCTAGAGTCCTGCCCAGGGATGCTGAGAAACCTAGGGGATTCCATAAGCCGTGGCATGATGGGGTCACTGGCTGAGTGATATGGTTTAGGATTTGTGTCCCCACCCGAATCTCGTGTCCAATTGGAGGAGGTGCCTGGTGGGAGATGACTGGATCATGGGGGAGTTTCCTCGTTGCTGTTCTCGTGATGGTGGCTGAGTTCTCATGAGCTCTGGTTGTTTAAAAGTGTGTGGCACTTTCTCCTTCGGTCTCTCTCCTGCTCTGCTATGTAAGGTGTACCTCCTTCCCCTTCTCCTTCTGCCTTAAGTTTCCTGAGGCCTCCCAGCCATGCTTCCTTTTGAGCCTGCAGAATGTTGAGTCAATGAAACCTCTTTTCTTCATAAATTGCCCAGCCTCAGGTAGTTCTTTATAGCAGTGTGAGAATGGACTAATACACCTAGTTTCTTTCTTTTTTTTTTTGAAAGGAAAAGAGAGGAAGAAAAAGAGGGAGAGAGAACAGAAATATTGCTTTATTCTATAAATGGCTATTAATAATGGCCGATCATTATTTTATGTATTTAAAATGGAGAACGTATATTTTATTTATCTAAAGTGGAGAGTTTGCTTATTAAGTTTACTTGTTACTGATCTGAGTTCAGATTCTGGATATCCTTATTAATTTTCTGTTTCGTTGAGTCTGAATCTCTTTATGGGTCTTATGTATCTGGGTGTTAGGATGCATTGATCCTTATACCACTCTACCTTTGTTGATTTGAAATCTGTTTTATCAAATGCATGAATTGCAACTCCTTTTTGTTTATTTATTTTTTTCTCTATTTGATTGGTAAATCTTTCTCCAACCCTTTGTTTTTAGTCTATGTATATCTTTGGATATGAAATAGGTCTGGATATAGTATACCATTAGATTTTGGCTGTATCTTTTAATTAGAAAATTTAGTCAATTTCAATTTAAGATTACTGCCATTTGATGTTAACTGGCTATTTTATCCATTTGTTGATGTAAATTCTTCTTTCTGTTGATGTTCTTTACTTTTTGGTATATTTTTAGAAAGGCGAATACTGGTTGTTCCTTTCTGTGTGTAATGCTTCTTTCAGAAGTTTTTGTAAAGCAGGCCTGGTGGTAATAAAATCTCTGAGTACTTGCTTGTTCATAAAAGATTTTATTTTTCCTTCAATTGTGAAGCTTAGTTTGGCAGGATATGAAATTCTGGGCTGAAATTTCTGTTCTTTGAGGATGTTAAATATCGGCCCCCACTCTCTTCTGGCTTGTAGGGTTTCTACTGAGAGATCTGCTGTAAGTCTAATAGGCTTCCCTTTGTGGGTAACCTGACCTTTCTCTCTGGCTGCCCTTAGTATTTTCTCCTTTGTTTCAACCCTGGTGAATCTAATGATTATGTGCCTTGGGGTTGCTCTTCTTAAGGAATATCTTTGTGGTGTTCTCTGTATTACTTGAGGTTGAATGGTATCCTGCTTTGCTAGATTGGGAAAATTCTCCTGGATAATATCCTGAAGAATATTTTCCAGCTGGGATTCATTCTCTCCATATTCAGGTACACCTATCAAACGTAGATTAGGTCTTTTCACATAGTCCCATAATTCTTGGAGACTTTGCTCATTCCTTTTTATCCTTTTTTCTCTATTCTTGTCTTCTCGTTCCATTTCATTAAGTCGGTCTTCGACCTCTGATATCCTTTCTTCTGCTTGATCAATTCGGCTATTCAAACTTGTGCATATTTCACTAAGTTCTCGTGTTGTATTTTTCAACTCCATTAGTTCATTTATATTCCTCTCTATATTGTCCATTCTTTTTAACATTTCGTCTAACCTTTTTTCAAAGTTCTTAGTTTCTTTGCATTGGTTTAGAACAATTTGTTTCAATTCCCAGAGGTTTTTTACCATCCACCTTTTAAAGCCTCCTTCAGATACTGGAACACAGTCCTCTTCCATTAGGGCTTGTTCTGTTGCTGATGAGGAATTACTATCCCCTGTAGAGGGAGAGGGGTTCTGACTTTCAGTTTTCTCGGCCTTTTTAGGCTGTTTTTTTCCCTTTATTGTGATTTTATCCATCTGATATCTTTACAATTAGCGCCTTTCTGATTAAGTTCCTGAGAGGATGTCCAATTTATTGATTCCCAGTGCTGGAATCCGAGCAACCCACTGCGCCGGCCAAAACAACAGCGGTAAGACTGATGGTGCTCTTCTGCCTGGGAATCTCCGGTCTGGCTTCCTTCTTGAGTCCGCAACAAGCGGCTCTGCCTTCCCGGAGCTCCAAACACCAGTCAGTAGGGGAACCAGTCCCGCTCACTGTGCACCAAGAGCTGCCGTGCAGAGGTGACGGCAAAACTGCTGCACCGGCCACAGAAGTCGCGCTGGCGACCCGCGGGGCTCCTCCACTGGAAATCTTCTGGTCCGTGGGCGACGAAAATTCCTCTGAAAATGTGGCGTCCTCACGTTTTCTGAGCTTTCACTGGGAGCTACAATCCCGAGCTGTTAGCGATCAGCCATCTTGGATCTGTATCCCTAGTTTCTTATTTCTCTGAGAAAGAGGGGACCAGCTAAGAAATTCCCTAATCTCCTTTCTGCTGTAACAATCAGCTTCTGTCGTGGACCTATGTCCTGTTAGATGAACTTCCCACGTTCCTGATGTCCAGCTGAGGTCAGCTAAGGTCCACCCTGTGCACGGATTTCCGTGCCTCTTGTACCCCCCAGGGCATCTCCCCTGCCTCCTTCCCTTCTTGCTGAGTCATTATCTTCGTGTCCTGCTGGGTCAGAATCATCAGCCACAGATGGGCTATACCAGCTCCCATCTTATAAAGGGAACCTTCCTTGACCCTAAGGCACCTCCAGCCAGTGCCCATTTTCCCACTTCCAGCCCATCCACCAGACCAACCCAAGTCCCTCTTCCTCCGCCCAGCACCCCCACCCCTGACCTTTATGCAATCACTTCCTTCCTTATACAGCTTATTTTGTTTTACAACATTTTATAGCTTTGCCACCTGGGTAGGTATCCTTAAATAACGGCTTAGTTTTACACGTTCTAAATATTTATGTAAATGAAATGATACAGCATTGATGTTTGCGTGTGGGTTGTTTGACTCCACGTGGCATTTTAAAGATGAATCCATTCTGTTGTGTGCATCCATTTTCATCACTGCATACCAAGATTTATTTATCTGTTTTGCTGCTAAAGAACATTTGGGTCCTGGAACTCTTTTTTTTCTTTGAGACGGAGTTTCGCTCTTGTTACCCAGGCTGGAGGGCAATGGTGTGATCTCGGCTCACCGCAACTTCCGTCTCCTGGGTTCAAGCAATTCTCCTGCCTCAGCCTCCTGAGTAGCTGGGATTACAGGCACACACCACCATGCCCAGCTAATTTTGGTATTTTTAGTAGAGATGGGGTTTCACCATGTTGACCAGGATGGTCTCGATCTCTTGACCTCATGATCCACCCGCTTTGGCCTCCCAAAGTGCTGGGATTACAGGCGTGAGCCACCACGCCCGGCGGGTCCTGGAACTCTTGTGCAAATCTTTCTGCTGATGTACCTCAGAGTGAAACTGTTGGTCATAGCGTATGTGCATCTTTCAATGTCTCAGACAATCACAGCCCTTCCCTGTGGATTCAGTGTATACAGTATTGGGTGAGGGTGTCCCTTGCTCTGCCCTCCCACCAGCCCTTGTAGTTTTAGCTCACTGGGTGTGCGTTCAGTGATTTCTCACTGAGGTTGTAGTTGGAGACCTTCATTTGCGCGGTGCTTATACAAGTGCCTGATCCACTTTCCTACTGCATTTGCAGGAGTTCCTTATATGTTTTAGATATGAGGCCGTGTCAGTTATATGTGTTGCAGATTATTTTCTGCCACTGCTGATCTCGCCTTTGGACCCTTTTACTGGTGTTTTTGGATGAGCAGAAATACTTAATTTTTATGTGGTCAAATTCATCCACCTTTTCCTTTATGGTTATTGCATTTTGAATCTTGTTCAAAAATCTTTTCTCAACTGAAGGTCATGGAGAAGTTTTCTCATATCTCTTCTAAAAGCTTTATGAAGTGTTTTGACTCACTTTTGGATCTCTGTCTGTCTGGAATTAATTTTCGTGTGCTGTGTGGGGTTGGAGATCAAGTTTCATTTTTTCCCCCATGTGGATAACCAACAGTCCCCAATCCATTTCTCTCTGCAGAGCCAGTCACTTCTAAATCCAGCGTTCACGCATAAATGGCCCGGTTCTAGCTCTCTATTCTCTCCCATTGCATCAAAAAACTCACCTTTTTCTTTTCTTTTTTGAGACAGGGTCTCTCTCACTCTGTTGCTTAGGCTGGAGTGCGGTGGCATGATCTTGGCTCACTGCAGCCTTGACCTCCTGGGCTCAGGAAATCCTCCTACCTCAGCCTCCTGAGCATAGCTAGACCACAGGCATGTGCCACCATGCCCGGTTAGGTTTTTTATTTTAGTTTTTATTTTGTAGAGACAGGGTCTCACTATGTTGCCGAGGCCGGTCTCAAACTCCTAGGCTCAAGCGATCCTCCCATCTCAGCCTCTCAAAGTGCTGGGATTACCGGCGGCAGCCACAGCACCTGGCCAGCCTCGTCTTAACTACAGGAGGTTTGTCACGGTGTCTGGTGGAGCGATTTCTCTCAGGTTTTCTGGCTTCTCAGTAGTGTCTTGTCTATTCTTGCCTTTTGGATTTCTGCATAAATTTTAGAACTACCGTGCCCAGTTCCACAGAAGTTCTTTTTGGGATTTTGATTGGTATTTTATAGAATCTATAAATGCAGGCAGCACTAACATTCAGGTAATACCAAGTCCTCCAATGAATGCAGATCCCCCCTCCCCGCAGTTCTTAAGAGTTTCTTTGAAATTCCTCAATAACGTTTCACGGTTTTCTGAATAAAGACCTTTTACAGTTTGTAGATGTGCTTCTTCTTCTCTTCAGATGCTATCGTAACTTTGTTTCTGAGCTTTTCTCATTGAGGTGGCATTTGTATACAACAAATTACACAGAATTTGAGTGCAGTTCAATGAGTTTTGATGTGCATGTCCACTTAGGTAACAAGCTCTCAATCCGGAAAATTCCCTTGTGTCCCTTCCTGGGCAATTGTCCCATTTCTCATGTTGACACAATTGCTGTTTGGATTTTTGTCACTGTAGATTAGATTTCCCAGTGTGAGGACTCTGTGTGAATGAAATTATCCAGCATTTGTCCTTTGGTACCTGGTTTGTGTAATTCAACATAACGTTTGTGAGGGATTTATCTGTGCTGTTTTGTGCCTCTGAAGTCCTTCCTTTTTTATCGTGGAATGGTGTTTCATTACATGAATACACCATCATTTGTTTTCCATCCACCTGCTGATGGTTATCTGGGATACCTTTAGCTTTTGGCCAGTATTGGTGAAGCTTCTGTGAACACACTAGGCAAATTCTTTGTGTGGATATGTATTTTCATTTTCTTGGGTAACTCTGAACCAAGTAGAATGTCTGGTTCAAAGAATGGAGAAATGTTTTACTTTATAAGGAAATGTAAAAGAGTTTTCCCAGTGGGCGACCATTTTATATATACCTCAGAAGCCAGTGCCTGGAAGTCCTCATCATCCACACCCTCACATTTGCTGCTGTCAGCCATCTTAGTTTTGGCCTTTCCAAGTGGGTATGAAGTGATGATCACCACCATTTTAGCAGGCATCTGCCTGGTAACTAAGGATGCTGAGCGTCCTCTCACATGCTCACTGGCCACGTGTACAGCTTGTGTGTGATGTGTCCAGTCGGATCTATTATTCCTTTTGAAAGCAACTTTATGAAGATATATTACACATACAATAATGCAGTCACTTGAAGTGTGCTGTTTGATGAATTCTGACACGTGAGTGTAACCAGCACCACAGTCAAGATAGAGAATATTTCTATCAGCCCCGATTTCCCCATAACCCTTTCAGCCAGTCCCCACCTTCTCTGCCAGCCCTATGCAACCAATAGCCTGCGCTGTCACTAGAGATGAGTTTGGTTTATTCTGCACTTTCATATAAATGGAATCATACAGCAGGCACTCCGTGTGTATGGATGTCTTCATTCAGTGTGGTGATTTTAGATTCATCGTGTTGTTGCATGCATGTTGTGTGTTTATTCACTTTGTAGTGAGGAGTATTCCATCAGATGTTTATACCACAATCTGTTTATCCATTCGCCTGCTGATGTCATTTGGGTTGTATTCAGTATCTGGCACTTAGGAATGAAGCTATAAACATTTATGTACCGCTTTTAAGAAATGTCTTCATTTATGTTAGGTAAATACTAGGAGTAAAGTGCTCGAGCCATGGGGGAGGTGAATGACTAACTTTTAAGAAATTTCGAGGTAATCGTAGCATTTTATGCTACTCGAGGTCCCATCTACTCCACATTCTCTCCATTTGGTGTGACATTTTGCCATTTTACTGAGCGTAGAGTGGTATCTGGTTGTGGTTTTATTTTTATTTTTTAAAAAGAAGGTCTTGCTCTGTTGCCCAGGCTGGAGTGCAGTGGTTCGTGCATAGCTCACTGCGGTCTGAAAATCCTGGGCTCAAGCTGTCCTCCCATTTCAGTCCCCTGAGTCGCTGGGACTACAGGTGTGGTTTTAATTTGCATTTCTCCGATGACTAGTGGTGTACAGCATTTTTTCATGTTCTTATTGACTCCGCTTTCTCTTGTGAAGAGGCTTTTCAATCCCTCATCCATTTTCACTTCTTTCCTTATAATTGAGTTGTAGGAAATCCTTGCATGGCTTGATACCAGGTCTCTGTCAAGCTGTATGTGTTGCAGATATCATCCTACAGCCTGTAGCTTGCCTTTTCATTTTCTCCGTGATGTTTTGGAAGAGCAGAAGTTTTAAATTTTTATGAAGTCTAATTTATCAATATTTCCTTTGATGTTTGTGCTTTTTGTGTCACATCTGAGAAATCTTTGTTATCTTAAGGTGCAAAGATATTTTCTAAGAACTTTTACAGTATCAGCACTTAATGTAACCCTATGATTCATTTGAGTTACTTATGTCAGATATGAGATGGCTGTCTGTGAAGGGGGAACTTTGCTTCTTCTTTTCCAATCTGGATGTCTTTTGCTTTTTATTATCATTATTTTTTGAGACAGGGTCTCCCGCTGTCCCCTAGGCTGGAGTGCAGTGTCTTGATAGCAGCTCTCTGCAGCCTCAACCTCCCAGGCTCAAGCAGTCCTCCCACCTCAGCCTCCCAAATACCTGGGATCACAGGCAAAGGCCACCATGCCTAGCTGTTGTATTTTTTTTTTTTTTTTTTTTGTAGAGATGGGGTTTCACCATATTGCCCAGGCTGGTCTCTAACTCTGGGCCCAAGGGATCCTCCCTTCCTGGCCTCCCAAAGTGCCAGAATCACAGGCATAAGCTACTTCACCTTTTAATTTCTTGCCTCCTGTCATTGGCATTGGCTAAGACCTTCAGGGCATAAATGATGAAAGCAGACATCCTTGCTTTGTGCTGAGTCTTGGGGGATAATATTTGGTCTTTTATTATCAAATATGTTATCTGCAAGTTTTTGTTAGGTGCTCTTTATTATTTTGAGGAAGTTCTTTCTAGTCCTAGTTTACAGAGAATTGTTATTACAAATGGGTGTTAAATTGGGCCGTGTGCTTTTTCTACCCCTATGAAGAAAAGCATATTGTTTTTCTCCTACATGCTGTTGCTATGATGACTTACCTTGATTTTTGACTAAAACAACCTTGCATATCTGGGACACACCAAACTTCATATGTTGGTGGACTTGACTCATTGGGGATTTTAACACTATATATATCGAGATATATTGTTGGGTAGTTTTCTTTTGTTACAATGTCCATATCAAGTTTTAGTAATGGTTAATGTTAACTTTATAAAATGAATTGAGAAGCATTCTTTTTTCCTTCACTTTCCTGGAAGTAATTGTATGGAATTAGTTTTATTTGTTCCCAGCATACAATATAATGACACAGTGAAGACATCTGGGCCTGGAGTTATCTTTGTGGGAAATGTTTAATTATAATTTTAATTTCTGTGATCATTATAGGGCTATTCATATTTTCCATTTCTTTCTGGGTCAGTTTTGACAATTTGAACATTTCAAGGAATTTATTTCATCAAAGTGGTTGAATTTAATGGCATAAACAGTTTTTCATAATAATCGCATATTATTATTTTAATTATAAAGGGATCTATAGTGATGCCATGATGCCATATATTTCATTCCTACAGTTGTGTCATATCTTTTATTCCTAATATAGTAAATCTGCATCTTCTCTTATTGTATTCATCAGCTTAGCTAGTTGTTTATAAGACCCAGATGTTGGATTTCATGAATTTTTCTCCATTTTTCTTGTTACTCCTTTATTATTACTGCTACTAACTTTATTGTTTTCTTTCTTCTAATTACCTTGCTTTTAATATGCTCTTTTTCTCTGCTTCTTAAGGTACAAAACTTAGCAACATTAGGCCTTTCTAATTTTCCAGCGTAAACATTCGAAGCCCTTAGTTTTTCTCTACATACTGCATTAGCTGTAACGCACAAATTTTAATAATTTTCCTTTTTTAAATGTAGCATAAATGATCTTTCAATTTCCCCTGGGATAGCTTCTCTGACCCATGGGTTATTTTCAGGTGTATCAATTAATTTCCAAATATTTGGAGTTTTTTTTTTAAATTTTGTTACTGATTTCTAATTTAATTCTGTGTTTGTAAAATTTTTGTTTTATTATTTCAATTTTTAAAATTATATTGAGAGTTATATTATGGTCTATCTTGGTGAATGTTTCATGTTTATTTGAACAGAATGTGTATTCTCCTGTCATCGGGTGGAGCATTCTACATGCATCAACGGGATCCTCTTGGTTGATAAGGTTATTTGTTTAAGTCTTCTGGGTTCTCACTGATATTCAGTCTGTTAATTAGCATGAGAAGAGTCTTGAATCTCCAAGTATAAATGTGGTTCCGGCTGTTTCTCCTTTCAGTTTTGTCGTGCATTTCAAAGTTCTGTTATTAGGTGTATGTTCACATTTAAAATTATTATGGCTTTCAGACCAACTGACCCGTTTATCTTTATGAAGTATATCCCTTCATCCCTGGTAGTATCCATATTTCCTATGTATGGGGTTTTGCATGGTATATATTTTCCATCCTTTTAATTTTAATCTTTGTGTGTGTGTCTTTTTCTTTCATGTATTAGTTCAGAATTATATGTGTGCTTTTATATTTAACATAGGTTGTTGTAGCCATCCTGAGTGACAGTTACATTTCATGTAATGATCACTGTGGTTGGTTTAAATCTACCACCCTGCTATTTGTTTTTTATTTGTTGTATTTTATTACTATCATTTTCTTTGTTTCTTTAATTGATCCTTCCTCTTTCTTGATTCTTTTGGATTATTTTTCATGATTCCATTTTATCTGCATTTTTTTTTTACTACGACTTTAAAAGAATTGTGATGGTTGCTTTAGGGTTTACAATACATGCCTTTAACTCATCAGTCTCTACCTTCAAATAACATTGTTTCATTTTATCTAGGGTGTAAGAACTTTACAACCGTCCTCTTTCTGTCCTTTGTGCAATAGTGCGCCTACATATTTTACTTCTACAGATGTCATAAATATCCCAATATGTTCTTTTCCTTTAGGCAGTCAGTTTTCTAAAAAAGAAAAATTTAAAATCAGAAAAAGATATTTTTCTGTCTGCCCACCTATTTATCATTTCTACTACTCTTCATTCTTTTTTGTGGATCCATGTTTCTGCCTGGCATCATTATTATTTTACCTGAATAACTTTTTATAACTTTTTAAAAACAGTGCATACCTAGTGGCAACAAATTCTCCCAATTTTTGTCTCTGTGAGGAAGTTTTTATTTAAACTTCATTTTATCGGATTTTCTTCCTGGGTATAGAATTATAGGTTGATAATGTTTTTCTTTTAGCACTTTAAAGTTGACACTGTATATCTCTCTCATTTATGTAGTTTCAGATGCTATGTCTGCTATGTTTTTTTCTTTTTGTTCTTCTATACATAAATGTTTCCCCCACATCCTGAGTTTCTTTTAAGATTTTTCTCTTTCTCACTGGTTTTCAGCAATATTGATTAGGTCGTGCCTTTGCATGTTTTTTTCCTTTAATATTGAGCTATTTCTTTGTAAATTTGTAGTTTTCATCAAACTCGGAAAATGTTAAGACTGCTATTTCTTTTAGTAACTTTTCTATTTGTCTCTGTTCTTCTTCCTTCAGGGCCTCCAACTGCTTATGTTTTAGATGGTTTGATATTGTCTTACAGATTACTGAGGCTCTGATCAGTCCTTCTTGTTTGTTTTTAAAATCTTTTTTCCCCTCCCTGATTCATACTGTATAGTTGCTATTGCTATGTTTTTGAGTGTATCTTTTGTTCTCCAGTGTCTGATATGTTGTTAACCTTACCTTGTGAACATTTTATTTTAGAAATTATATTTTTTGGATCTAGATGCTCCTATTGGCCCTAATTGATACTTTTCATTTTTCTCCTTGTTCATGTTTTCCTTTAAATATCAGAGCAAATTGGGCCAGGTGCAGGGGCTCATACCTATGATCCCAGCACTTTGGGAGGCTGAGGTTGGTGGAGTTTAACAGCAGCCTGGCCAACATGGTGAAACCCCATCTCTACTAAAAATACAAAAATTATCCAGGTGTGGTGGCAGGTGTCTGCAACCACAGCTACTTGGGAGGCCAAGGCAGGAGAATTGCTTGAACCCAGGAGATGGAGGTTGCGGTGAGCCAAGATCACGCCATTGCACTACAGCTTGGGCGACAGAGAGAGGCTCTGTCTCAAAAACAAAACAAAACCAAACCAAAAAAAAAAAAAAAAAAAAAAAAGGTGAGCAAATTTAAATACTTACAATGGTGATTTTTAAATTGTGTAAAGGACTGGCATGTTTGTATGAATTGATTTTTTTTGCTTATTTATAGGTTGTAATTTCTGATTGCATACCAGGTGATCTGCTTTTTCCATCATTGATTCCGTTTTGCTGTCTTCCGTGTAAGAGCAGTGTAATTTGTTTAGACAGGAAGTTAGTTGTCTGGTGGATCAGGTTCTTCTCTTTGAGGCTGTATTTGTGCTTTGTTAGCAGAGTCCAGTGCAGCTGTTACTCCAGGAACAAATTAGCCCCATGCCTGCAGCCTAGCCCTGTCAGGGTCTCTAGTGACTGCTTCATGTGTTCAACAAAGTCTTTTTGCTCTCGCACAATGGAATTAAAATATCTCCCATCCCTGAGTGAGATCTGGGAATTTTTCACCTTATAGCTCCCAAGCTCACTGGCTTTGTGTTGTTTCCCTGGTGTGTGTATAGATGAGCATCCAGCCAAGATCTCAAGGAGAGCTTTTTGAAGGTTTCTGAGCTCTCTATCTGCGTGGCTCCTTCTTGGATCATCCACCTGCAAACTCCAGCTGCTGTGGCCTCCCCAGCCTCCCCCTCCCTCTCCTCACACCATCAAGTCAGCTGTGGTCCATCCTGAGGAAGCCGGGCGACTGCAGGATTTTCTCTGTGTGTTTGTCTAATCTCACTGACTACCGTCCTGCATTATCTTTCGCTCCAACCCACGAAATAGTGGTTTTCTAACTGGTTGAGGTGAGAAGGCAAATTCTATGCCAGCTAATCTTTCATGACCAAATGGTGAAGTCACTCTGGAGGATTAACATTTTATTTCTTATTTTTTTCATCAGTTGGATTAGGAGGTGCTGAAGTGTGATTTTCTTTGTGTTTGTCTTGATAGGGATTTGTTGAGATTCTTGAGGCTGTGTGTTGATGTTTTGGTCAAATTTAGACAATTTTTCCCAATATTTCTTCATATACGTGTGTGTGTATATGTGTATATCTCCCTGATTTACATAATCTCCCTAATTTCCTTGTTTTTCTCCTTCTGGGAGAGAAATTCCATATTAGTTTTTTCCTTTCTGGTATTTTCGCCCTCAATTTCCAGAGGCCCCAGCTGCCCAAACTCTAAGTGCTGCTCACTAAGATTGCTGTTCTTTGCGTGAGATCCATTCCACACATGTCAAACCTTGGGAAAAGCTGGGTACATGTTAGGCTCACCCAGCATGAGTCCATCCTCCACACGGGGGATGCCTATTCAGTTCCTGGCTACTTCTCCTTGCCTTCCTGAGACTTAAGGAAGTTGCTTTTTACATTTTGCCCAGAACTTATAGTTGTTATCAACAAAATGGCTGGTCTGACCTAAGTGCATTTAGCACTACTAGCTGAAAAGTATATATATATATATAAAATACATATATAAAACACAATAAAAAATATATAAAACAGTGTGTAAAAAATTGCATTTCTCATTTTTAATATTGATAAAAAGCTGGTTTTATTTTTCCTCTTTTTTTTTGGAGATGGAGTTTCAGTCCTGCAGCCCGGGCTGGAGTGCAATGGCATGATCTTGGCTCACTGCAACCTCCGCCTCCAGAATTCAAGCAATGCTCCTGCCTCAGCCTCCTAAGTAGCTGAGATTACAGGTGAATACCACCATGCCCGGCTAATTTTTGTATTTTTAGTGGAGACTGGGTTTCACCATGTTGGCCAGACTGGTCTCGAACTCTTGACCTCAGGTAATTCACCTACTTCTCAGCCTCCCAAAGTGCTGGGATTATAGGCATGAGCCACTGTGCCTGACAAAAGCTGGTTTTTAATATTGATTTATATATTCTGCCATATTAGAAAGCTTTTATATTCATTCAAATTACATATGTATAAATTCCTTTGTATTGCCTACATATTATTCTGCATATAATAAAAATTCCATTTATTTACTTATTTATTTTTATTTTTTGCCAGTTCTCACATGTTATTTCAATTCCTTGATTTAATTGGACCAGCTGGTCCTACTGTGAGATGTCAACTGGAATTATGTAGCCTGGCTCTGCTATTTGTTTTGTTTTGTTTTGCTTTTTTGAGACAGTCTTGCTCTGTCACAAGGCTGAAGTGCAGTGGTGCGATCTCGGCTCACTACAACCTCTGCCTCCTGGGTTCAAGTGATTCTCCTGCCTCAGCCAAGTAGCTGCCTCTCCCAGGTAGCTGGGACTACAGGCGCGTGCCACCACACCCAGCTAATTATGTATTTTTAGTAGAGATAGGATTTCACCATGTTGGCCAGGATGGTCTCGATCTCTTGACCTTGTGATCTGCCCATGTTGTCCTCCCAAAGTTCTGGGATTACAGGTGTGAGCCACTGTGCCCCACCTGTTCTGCTATTTGTAAGCAAAGATTGGAAGAGGTCACCATTAAGAATGATACTTTATGTGTCTTTTTAAAAGATTTACTTCATCAGCTTAAGGTCCTTTTCTTCAATTTCTAAATTAATTCTTTTAAAAAAATCATGAGAGAATATTTAAAAATTTAAATCAGAATGTCTGTATTGAAATTATCATGATTTTCCTCCTTTATCTGTTAATGTGGCAAATTATATTGACTGATTTTTAATATTAAAATACATTTTCATTCTCGAGATAAATTTATGATTCTTAACTTGGTTTACAGGTAATTTTTTTAGGAATTTGGCATCCATGGTTATCATCGAGGTTTGCCTTCTAAATTCTTTTCTTCAATACTATTTTCATCAGGTTTTGGCATCAGCATAATGCTAATCTTATACAACCAATTGGGAAATATTTCTCTTTTCCTCTTTTGTCTGAAAAATATTGTGTAAGTTTGGAATTCTTTCTTCATTAAATGTCTGGTAGAACTTCCACTGAAAAAATCTCTGCCTAAAGTGTGTGTGTGTGTGTGTGTGTTTTTATAGGAAGGGTTTGTGTGAATGACTCAATAATTTTACCACACAGGAAAGTTTTGATTTCTTCTCCTGGCAGTTTTGATAAGCTGTTTAATTTACTGGAAATTAGTCATTTTTATCGAAATTTTCTCAAACTGTTGAAGGCAGAGTCTGTCTGCAGGCTCTATAGTATCATCACCCTTTTAGTTCCTAACATTGGTTTCTTCCTGTTATATGTAAATTTTCGGTGCTGCAAAGAAAAGTCAGCACTGGGACAAAAGATCTCTTAGCCCGGCAGTCTTTGCTTTCTGCAGAAAGTGTACACTCACCAGCAGTCTTGCTATGACAGTAAAATGAACAAAGAAAAGCAGACATATTTATCTTTCACGCATTTGGGGTGGTCTTTACTGCTGCCTCTGATATCCATTGGCTGGAGCCAGACCTCACAATCTAAAACTGAACCTGATTGGCTAACAACTTAAAACTTTCCTGAACAGGTAAAGGCAACGGAGGACAAAAGGAAAAGAGGAAGTCCAAATAAGGAAGGGACAGGAAGCTGCTTGCAAAAGGACTTAGAAAAGTAGTAGCACAGATATCCTGGTTACAGTTCAAGGACATAGAAGGTACCACGTGCCTGTGAGCATGTGTGACAGTTACACAGGTTAGGGCTTAACAAAGCATTATTAGCAGAAAGCAAGAGGCTTTGAAGAAAGTCTTTAAAACAAACTTATTTCTAACACATATGATTTATTCTTTAACAAGAAAGGAGAATTTGAAGAGGAACTTTTCTACTTCCTACACTCTCTCAGTCTCTCTCTTACCCTGTCTCCCTCCCTCCTTCACCCCCGTCCTCTTCGCCAGATTAGTCTTGCCAGATACTCACCAACCTGATGCTTCTGTATCACTCACTTTCAGCCCTGGGACCCTCTTCATTGGGTGTTCGTCTGCTCTGCATAGACTTTGCACATCATGCTGTCCTCCTGTCCTCACCAGCCTACCCCTACTTGAGGTATCAATTATAATGTTGAAGGATTTGCCATTTTTGTATGTATGTCAGTTTTCGATTTGTTTATATAAAGGTCATGTTTTTAGGTGCAAACAAACTTAGGAATTATTATCTATTCCTGGTGAATTTAAACTTCTATCAATATAAGCAGTCACTATCTCTGTAATCCCTTTACCTTAAAACTTATTGCTCATATACTGATATTCATATAGCAGCTTCCTTTTGATTGGTGTTAATATAGATAACTTTTCCCATTATTTCCTTTAAACCTTTCTTTCTTCTTCTGTTTAGCTAGGACTCATAGCAACAGCACATAGATTTTTAAATCTCTTGCTTTTAAAATTGGCTTTTCATTGAAGGATTAAACCCATTTATTGTAATTACTGATGTATTTGAAATATATTTTTCTGTTTTACTATGTGACATCTAATGTAGCCCCTGTTCTGGGTTCTCTTTCTCATTTTCTTGCTTTCCTTTGTACCGACTGAGTTTCTAAAATCATTCCACTTTTTCTTCTTTTAGTTCAGAAATATGCATTCTTTTATTCTAGTGGTTGCCGTAGAAATTATATATACATCATTGACACGTCAAACTCCAATGTTCATCGATACTTTTACCCACCTTCTGGGAAAATGCAAGAATTCTGGGACACCTTAACTCTGCTATTGACGGTTATTCTGATGTACTTAAAAACTCACCCGATACTGCATTCTACATTGATACTTATTCTGGAATATTTTACATTGATATGTATTCCAATATAGTTTAAATTCTACATCAATACTTATTCTGACATATGTTAACACTTGCCAGGCCTTACGTTATTACTCTGCACAGTCGTTGTGTATTTAGCATCTTTTCTCTGTTTGCTGCTAATGATCTTTGTAATGCTCTGCGTCTGGGGTCATTTTCTCCCATCTGATGAGCCTCTTTGAGCATTTCTGTTTGTGTGTGTTCCCTGCTTTTGTTTGAGACGGTCGTTTTCTCAGCTCATTCTTGCGGGATGTGCCAGCTGGGCGTGGATTTCATGGATGGCGGTTGGCCGTTGGCATGCGGACAACCCGCCAGTTTCTTGGGGCCGCCACATCTCTGGAGAGGTCAGCCTGAAGTCTGAGATTGCTCTTTCAAAGGGAAACCCTTTATTTCTGTATCTGTCTTTAAAATTTTCTTTTTAAAAGACATTCTACAGTTTTTTGGCCAGGCGTGGTCACTCACGCCTGTAACCCCAGTACTTTAGGAGGCCGAGGCAGGTGTATCAGCTGAGGTCAGGAGTTTGAGACCAGTGTGGCTAACATGGTGAAACCCCATCTCTACTAAAAATGTGAAAAATAGCCGGGTGTGGTGGTGCGTGTCTGTAATCTCAGCTACCTGGGAAGCTGAGGAAGGAGAATTGCTTGAACCTGGGAGGGGGAGGTTGCAGTGAGTCAAGATCCTGCCACTGCCTTCCGGTCTGGGGCAACAGAGAGAGAGACTCCATCTCCAAAAAAAATAAATAAATAAACAAACAATCTACAGTTTTCAACACGAATTACCTAGGTGCACTTGTTTTCTATGTTCTGCTTGCAGTTGCTTGGGCCTCTATAATCTGCATGGTGATGCTCATCGGTTCTAAAGAATTCTGTTTTATTTTCTTCAGTATTGCCTCTACTCTGATCTGCCTTTCCTCTCCTTCCGGCACCCATTAGATGCACCCACTCCTCTCTTGTATCATCATAGTCCTTGTGTTTTTCTCCCCATAATTTCCTTTGGGTGATTTCTATGAACCTGTCTTCCATGTCACCATTTTTTTTCTTTATTTTTATCTATTTGTTTGTAATGAAACCCTTCCACCGAGTCATTGAATTCTTAATTTTTGTTTGTTTCTAAATTCGAAAAGTTCCACTTGTATTTTCTTTTAAAGTCCGGTGCGGTTTTTTGTTTTGTTTTCCAGTTCTTTGCCAAACTTTTCTTGCTTTTTATCTTGAATATAGAAAGCACAGCTGTTTTGCAATCTGTGGCTGATAATTCTGGTGTCTGGGTTTGATACGTGGCTGCTGCTGTAAACCGCTGTTGCCAGTGGCTTTTACTCATGAGATCTTGTATTTATGTGCCTGCCTTTGTTGGTTTTCTGGTCATTGTATGTGAACAAACACATTTCTAGAAATAGCTAGGGGGTAAGGGATCATGATGTCTTCCTCCAGAGAATGATTTTTATATTTTCTTCCCACAAGGTGCCTAGGCATTTCATTTTGTTGTATTCCCATCCTTAGAATGTTGGAGCACCTCAGAACAAGCTCCTTACCCCTCTCTTCTTTTTTTTTTTTTTTGAGACAGAGTCTCGCCCTGTCACCCAAGGTGGGATGCAATGGCGTGATCTCAGTTCACTGCAACCTCTGCCTCCCAGGTTCAAAATATTCTCCTGCCTCAGCCTCCTGAGTAGCTGGGATTACAGGCTCCTGCCACCACGTCCAGCTAATTTTTATATTTTTAACAGAGAAGCAGTTTCACCATGTTGGCCAGGCTGGTCTCGAACTCCTGACCTTGTGATCCACCTGCCTCTACCCCCCAAAGTGCTGGGATTATAGACATGAGACACTGCTTCTGGCCACCCCACTTTCCTATCAACGGAAGTCTGAGCCTGTTGTGGGTGGGGTGCATCCAGACTGCAAACAGCAGTAGCAGCAGCAGCGTCGTTGCCCAGCCCTGCTGGACTTGAGTTTTCTCCAGTGAGATGTTCCCAGAAGTTGCTGGCTGTGACTTTCAGGAAGGCGTTTCAGATGGAAGACAGGCTCAGCTAGCAGGTGGGTAGGGTTTGCCCTTTATTTTCCCTTTCTTCCTACCTTGAAAGCAGAGGCAATGCTGGAGCGGAGGCAGCTGTTTTGTGACCAGCAGACAACAGCCTGTGCTGAGTGTGTCCGTCTCCTGGGGCAGCTGTAACAAGGTACCAGAAACTGTCTCGAAACCACAGACATTTACTTGCTCACAATTCTGGAGGCCGGACGTCTGGGATGAAGGTGTCGGCAGGGCGGTGCTCCTCTGAAGGCTCTGCGGAAGAGCCGTTCCGTGCCTCTCTCTCATCCCTGGTTCCACCTGTTGTCTTCGGTGTTCCGTGGCTTGCAGCTGCCCAGTCTCTGCCTCTGTTCTCACAGAGCCCTCTTCCCTCTGTGTGTCTATGTTTCTTATTCTCTTGTTGAGAGGACATCAGGCTGGGTGCGGTGGCTCACACCTGTAATCCCAGCACTTTGGGAGGCTAAGGTGGGTGGATTACCTGAGATCAGGAGTTGGAGACCAGCCTGGCCAACATGGTGAAACCCTGTCTCTACTAAAAATCCAAAAAAGGAAAAAAAATTAGCCAGGCATGGTGGCACACTCCTGTAATCCCAGCTACTTTGAAGGCTGAGGCAGGAGAATTGCTTTAGCCCAGGAGGAGGAGGTTGCAGTGAGCCAAGATCATGGCAGTGCACTCCAGCCTGGCCTACAGAGTGAGACTCTGTCTCAAAAAAAAAAAAAAAAAAGAAGGACATCAGTGATAGTGGCTTGGGACCCACCCTTCTCCATTCTGACCTCATCTTCACTAATGACACCAGCAGTGACCCTATTTCCAAATGAAGTCATATTCTGAGGTCCTGGGAGTCAGAGCTGCAACATGTCTCTTCGAGGGACACAAACCCACAGCAGTAAGATGGCTGAGCAGAAAGGTCAAGGGAGGCGGAGGGCCTGATGGCATCAGAGTCACCAAGCAAGCCCTGGCCCATCCACCCGCGGGCTTCCAGTCATCTCCAGCCTCTGTTTTCCATTTCCTAGCAAGGAGTAGTAATTCCTAACAGAGATGGCATCTCACTGAAGTAGCTGGAGCCTGGACCACAGTCATGGTGGAAGGGCAAATGGGAACGCTGGCCACTGACCCTCCCGCCTGAGCCCTTCCCTCCAGCGGTCTGTCCCCTGGGAAGTCTCATCCCAACCCGATTGTTCCCCACAATCTCTTGTCCGGAACACTTCTGAGGCCTCTCTGAGGCTCCGAGGTGGTGGAAGAACCGATGTTCTATGTGGTAGACACCCACTGGTCTGCCTTTTGTTTTCTTCTAGGGAACCTTCTGCCTTGCTCTTGGCTGTGCTCCTGTAGTTCCTGTTTTCTTTCTTTTTTTTTTTTTTTTGAGACGGCGTTTTGCTCTTGTTACCCAGGCTGCAGTGCAATGGTGCCATCTCAGCTCACTGCAACCTCTGCCTCCTGGGTTCAGGCAATTCTCCTGCCTCAGCCTCCCGAGTAGCTGGGATTACAGGCACGCGCCACCACGCCCAGCTAATTTTTTGTATTTTTAGTAGAGACGGGGTTTCACCATGTTGACCAGGATGGTCTCGATCTCTTGACCTTGTGATCCACCCGCCTCGGCCTCCCAAAGTGCTGGGATTACAGGTGTGAGCCACCGCACCCAGCCCAAAGTTCCTGTTTTCACTTTCTAACTCTGCCCTCTGGACAGAGCTGATCTGTCTGGGTGGTCATGTGACCCAAGCTGGGCCAATTAGACTCTTTGCGGGAGGTCGGGGGTCGACCTTTGTGGGAAGGAGCATGTGTCTGGTGGCTGTTATCACAGAGTCATGTCAGAATGGAGTCTAGTTTGGGGACTTTCAAACTCCAGTGCACCTCTGGGTCATTTAGGGACCTAGTTACAGGTTTCCAGGTGAGCCACTGTCCATTGCGGAACACAGTATGGAGGTTCCTCAAAAAGTTAAAAGTAGAACTACGATGTGATCCTGCAATTAGGAATTCTGCTTCTGCGTCTCTACCCTGTGTTAGCTGGGGTTTCTCCAGAGAAACAGACAGATAGGATATATACCTGATAGATCATATGAGTAGACAGATGTCCATCCTGTATCAGTGGTCCCCAACCTTTTTGGCACCAGGGCACTCCCCGCCAGGTGCACAGGCCGTGGGCCCATAGGGACAGCTCGGGGAGTGTGTGTTGACCACGCCCGCCCTTCCTCCGGTGTGACACAGCCTGGAGTCTGCACATTATCTGTTCATGGAAACGTGCCTTTGATTCTGTTCCTTGGTGCTTATAATTTCGTTATTATTTGTGCAATGAATTCCTTTGGTTCTCAGTGCCTCAGTCGGTCCTCCGTTCATTCTGACTCATTTTACTCGAGTCATGGTCTAATTAAGTTGTTCTGTGGCACACAGCGGCCTGGGGACTTTCCTTCTTTCCGAGTTCCTATTTTTCTCCCGGTTGGGATCTTTCTATTTCCAGCCATCGCTTCTCTCTTGTGTAGCGTGTTTGCCTCTTTGTGCTTTTATTTTTCTCATGTTGTGTGTGCCTGCACCGTTCTGACAGGTCACTTCTTGATGTCTGCCCAACAATTTGTGACCAGGCTATTTCAGACCTGAGCTTAGGTGAGAAGCTGGGATAACTTATGTTCTCTCTGATTTCTGCAGCCTGAAGGAATGGCTCTGGGTAGAGAACGAGGATGTCTCTCTTCCCTGAGATTTTATTTAAAGTCCTGCTCTAGGGTACCCTTCTCCAGGGTTGAGAGTGTGGGTGCTGCTCAGTGGGAGATTCCCCTGGGATTTTGACGGCTCCTCTAATTCAGAATATTCTCTTGGTGACTTTGATTCCATCAAATGGATTCTGCCAGTGCTTTGGGTTCCTAACAGTTTCCATTGCTTTGTGGTCAGAAGGAGGGAGAAAGAGGAGGAAGAGAAGGATGAGGAGGAAAGGGTGGAGGAGGAAAGGAGGGGAGGGAGAAGGAGCAGGAGCAGGAGGAAGAAGGGGAGGGAGAAGGATGAGGAGGAAAGGAGGAGAAGGAGGAGAGGGAGAAGGAGCAGGAGCAGGAGGAAGAAGGGGAGGAGCAGAACAACCATCACCATGGCACATTTCCGTCCACAGAGCACCTGCCCCGCTTGCCTCCCTCCCTTCTTGGTGTCTGTGAGAAAGCACAGGATTTTGTCACCTCCCAGCCCAGTGTCGGGCTGGGAGACTTGGTGGCATGGCTACTCCAGAATCTTCTGAGACTCTCTTTGATCTCCAGTTGATGAGGTACACAGCTTTAGGATAAGGCCCTTCCCTTGTTGGGTTGCTCAGGGTAATGGGGGTGAAATGGCATTGGGGAGGTTTTTGCAGGCTTTTGCTAGAGTATCTCATGTGGTTGGGGGTTGGGGCCAAGAACTTCCACAGGGAGAGTTCGGTCGGCTGCCTTACTGGGCACTCTTCCATCCTGGCAGTGCCTGGGCTCCTCAGGAAGACGGTGGTCAGCAGAGTCCTTCCAAGCCAAGCTGGCTTCGAGAAAGAGTGATTGAGGTTGTTGTTTTCAGTGGTTTCGCTACAAGGTTAGTGGCTTGTTCTTAAAAGGGAGGGTGTGCTGAGGCCGCTGGGAGTGCTCAAGAGTTTGTGGGTGCATCTATATGGGTGCACATGTATGTTTGCATGTGTATTGTCTGCATGTGTGTCTGTGCACATGTGTGCATTGTGTGCACGTGTGTTTATGTGTGTATGTACTGTGTTCATGATGTGTGCACATGTGTGGATTGTGTGTACATGCACTGTGTGCATGTGTGTCTGTGCACATGTGTGCATTGTGTGTTCACGTGTGTATGGTGTGCATGTGTGCATGTGTGTATGCACTGCATGCATGTGTATGTCTGTGCACATGTGTGCACGTGCATGCATGTGTTTTCATGTGTGTATGCACTGTGTGCATGTGTGCACATGTGTGCATTGAGTGTGCATGTGTGTTCACACGTGTATGCACTGTGTGCATGTGTGTGCATGCATGTGTGTCATTGTGTGCATGAGCATGTACTTGTGCTTGTGTGCTAGAAAAGTTGTCAGAGTACCCTACTGAGCACTTTCAAGCAGGTTCATGGAAGGCAGTGCCAGCCGGTTCTCAGCTGTCCTGTTTCCTCCTTCCATTGCCCCTGCTCCCAGCGCAGCTCAGGAACGGGGGCTCTCTGGAGCAGCTTATTCACTTGCTGCGTGGTCTTCCTGCTCTGATATGTCTACCTTGCTTTTCTCCTTCCATCCCCTCCTTTTCTCCCTCTTCTTCCCCAAACATCAGACTGATGGGTAGAGATCCATAATAATAAACTCTCATGAATAAGGGCTGGCCCTGATGTTGGTAGCTGGCTGACTTCCCTGGTATCTGGCTTTACATGGATTGGGAAGAGCAAGCCCCTGGAAATGTGGTGATGTTGGCCACTGAAGTGAAGGCCTCCTGGGTCATCGCCTCCAGGCATCTGTAAAGATGCCAGACTACTGTGGCTTTCAGAGTCCTTGTTACTTCCTTAGACTTCAGTGTTAAAATCTTTCCCTTCCAAGAAGCTAAATAAGCCTGGACTTGACTTATTTGGTTGGCTAATCTGTGTTAAAGCCACCAGAAATGATTTATCGATTTGTTTAAAAGAGAAACCCCAAAAGGAAGATAACTTTCACATTTTCCAGCAGATCCCACATTCAGCCTGATAATGCAGAATTTTTCAAGGTAAGATTTGAAAATACGAATTTAATACTGAAGCACAACCTTCATTAAGTTTGAGGAATGAAAGCTACTTCAGGTACATTTCGGTGAGACCAGCATCTTTGTGCCTGGAGCCCCGTCCACGCCTTGGAGGCCTGGCAGGTGCCAGCCCAGGATTGGGGACAGAGACCCAGAGTAGAAGCCCATGGGGGCCCTCAGGTCTGGGAGCATGAGGCTGGCCGGCTCCCAGCTACAAGTGTGCTCCATCACAGCTGTGCATTAAGTGCCATGGAAGCTGGGGGAGGGAGAGGGAGCTTAACCTGGGGACTGGGGGCAGCTTCTGCAGGGAGCAACACTTGACCTAGTCCTGAGATGCATATGGGTGAGGGAGTTATGCTAGCCAGGGTTCTCATAGGAACAACCAATAGAATATGTGTAAGTATGCATAGATAAGTATGTGTGTGTGTGCCATGTATACACAGGCACACACATGCTCCCAGCCTGGCTGTCTCTCTGTATATGTATTTGTTAAGAGGCTGGCTCATTTGACTGTGGAGGCTGTCCATCTGAATTCTGCAGAGCAGGCTGGTAGGCTGGAGACCCAGGATAAGTTGATGCTTCAATCCCGAGTCTGAAGGCAGGTGCTGCCTGAACTCCCTCTTCTGAGGAAGAGGTCAGCCTTGGTCCTCTGCAGGCCTGCACCTGATTGGATGAGACCCAAATCAGGAGTGTCATCAGCTCCACTCACAGTCCACTGATTTCAATTTTGATCTCATCTAAAAAACACCATCACAGAAACATCTAGGGTGGTGCTTGACCAAGCTGGGCGTCGGAGCCCATGGCTAAGTTGACACATAAAATGAACTGCCCTGGGTGGTAACTGAGAGGGTTTTCATGATGGGGGTCCAGGCCACATGAGTGTGTGGGTGAAGGGGCAGAGCCCAGGGAACGAGTAGAGGAGGGAGAATCAGGAGGCCTGATTCCAGCCCTGGCTCTGACCTTAGAGGAGGAGAGGGAAGCTGAGGCAGGTCTGCAGAGGCCAAGGAGAGGGCCATGGCGGTGGCATTGGTGATGCCCCAAAGGGAAAGGCAGGCAGGGCTACCAGATGGTGGGGTGCCCAGGGAGGGACTCCTGGAGGCTGGGGCACCAGGCATCATGGGAGGGCTAATCTTCCTGAGTGGAGATATCTGAGGAGCTCTAGCCAAACAGGAAATGCCTTAAAATAGCCAGCCAGTGCCTGACATGCCAGTGGCAGAGCTCAAGCAGGGCTCCCTGTCCCCCTTCAGCCACCATTTGTATCTTAGGGTCTTATTACCCACAGTCTGGCTGCTGGATAGATGGACTAGAGGTAGTGGCCTGCATGCTGCCGGCAGGTGCTGGGTGTGGACTTGTTGGTTATTGACTGTGCTAAGAGGTGGTTCTTTAGGCACAGCCACCCTGGAGCAGGGAGGACGAGAGGATGGGAGAGAAAGAAGATGGCTAGCTTGACCCTGCGGCCAGCATGGGCTCTGCTTTCTCTTCTATGCCTGGAGAAGGAGAAGGAGAGGCAGCGCCAGCATAGGTAAATGTTCCTTAGAAGCAGCGACTTTCCCCACTGGTAATTCCACATGAATCAGTTAGCTTTTTCAGGGTTGCAAAGTTCCCCAGAACTCAGTGGCTTAAAACGGCACCCAGATGTTTAGTTCACGTCAGTGAGGGCCAGCAGTTTTGGCTGGGCTCAGCTGGGAGGTTCTTCTGGCCTTGAGGGGCTCTCTCACGTATTTGTGACTGGCCTAAGGTCAGCTAGGCAACTCTGCTCATGGAGAAGGCTGGCTGTCAGCTGGAGCAGGTGGTGACTCTTCATGCAGCAGGCTGGCCTGGCTTTGTCTGCCTGGTGCTGGGAGGGTTTCCAGGAGAACAACACATGGCCTTTTGAGGCCTAGGCTCAGGCAGAAACCCTCTGGTGCAATTTCTGCTGCATTCTGTTGGTCAAAGCAAATCATAAGTCCAGCTCAGATTCAAGGGATGGGGAAATAGACTCCACTTCCTCTGGGGAAGAGCTGCAGCTGCCAGGTGACATCGCAAAGGAGCAGGGATACGAGAAGGGAGATAATTGCAGCTCTTTTTGTAGACGGTCTACCATATGGCCTAATATATGGCTTTGAATCTGAGCAGTCAGACAAGCAACTTGTTCTTCTCTGTGAGATGAAAGATAATAAAGAGAGCAGCTGCACAAGAGAGCGGTGGGCACTGTGTTTCTTTCTAATCCTTCCTGTAAAATCTGGGCATCGTTTCTGTGAGGAAATGGGGAACTGTCCTGAACTCTCTCTGTGCTTGCCTGCTAGTCCTCTCCATGGCACCATCTTTCCACAGGCTCTGCAGAGAAGCTCCTTTCCTCGTCAGCACCAATTCTAAAATAAATCGGAGTCACTTAGAAGCCAAGCTGGAAGCACATCCAACCTGCTGGGACCCACCACCCGGGAGCAAGGCTCTTAAATCAATTTGGAAATCGTTTCTGTGTAATATGAATGGACTCGGTAAGGGAATAGAAATCCTTGCCAAATCCCTACCTTGAATAGGATGAAAAATTAGATTAATCTGAAAAAAGCAGTCGGCAGGCACTTACTTACCCTGTTTTAGATATCCGGGAGGACTGGGAAAATCGTGGCATGGTGTAGCAGGAAGAGCAGGGCTTCAGTTAATCAGACTGGGCTTTGCGTCCTGGGGCTGCCACTTAACAGTTGTGAACTTTGGCCACGTGCCTCGCACTGCCTGAGCCTCTGTTTCCTTCATTCTGGGGTAGGGATGACAGCGCCTGCCTTGCTGGGCTGCTGGGAGCATTAGCGACGGCAGATGTGAAGCATTTCATGCAGAGTGGGGATGGATAAACAGCGGCTACAGGCACCAACTTCCTGGAAAAGGTCTGTCATAATATTTGAGGGGGTTTCGGGCCCCTGGGCCAGCGTTCCCAGGGACAAGGGGCATTCCCACGGGTTAAGCATTAACCTTTGGTCTCATGTAAAACTCATCTTCTTACATAGATACAGAGTATACAGACATTTGGGTAACCTGCTTTATTTTACTTAATGCTGTAGGCATTTTCCGTGGTGCTAGAGCCTGCATAATTAAAACATGTGATCGTTGTGAACAGTGAGATGTACCTGCCAGGAAACTTTTTTGCTATTGAGGTTGTAGAGATAATGCTACACTGGGGCAATGGAGCCCCTCCTCCAGTATTTTAAGTTATGATTTTTTAAAATCCTATTTGCAGAAGTGGGATGAAGATCTCCCTGGTTCTTGACTATTTGTGCACATTGCTCTTCAGACATCTGTATCATTAATACTGTCACCAACAACGTATGACTGCATGGACGTTATCAAACTTGCCAGAATTAATCACTTCTGAATATTTTCAAAGGGGATATAAAACATGGCTACATTATTCTTTTTTAAAAAGTGTGGTGCCTTTGTGATGTGTCAGCGTGGCCAGTGGACTGTACTTCCCAGAATTCCCTCTGTGTGTTTCTGGCCCATGTGGCCACAGGAGGGGTTCCTGGGTGGGCCTCAGAGGGCAGAAGTGAAGCAGCAGCCCTCGGCCACACCCCTGTGTTGTCCTCATTTCCTGCCCTGTGTCAGGAGTGTGAGGCAGGGCTGGGCCTCAAACTGCAACTTGTTCCACTGGATCCTCCGACTTCTAGGTAGGGAGAGTGTGAGTTTAGGTCCGTGAGGAGGAGCTGGCTTCTAGGACACCACACGTTAAGGCCAGAGGCAGCCAGAGGGACATGGGTTTGTCCATCCTTGTGGGTTCCATTCATGCTGGGGCTCCAGCCTGTTTCTGCTTTCCCACCTGGCAGCCGTCTTTCCGCCCCTGCTGACTGCCCTGTGGACTTTAAGCTCCAGTGCCAGATGGTAAGACAACAGCCTTGGGAGACTGCTTAACAAGCTCCCCAAAGTGAATGAGGTGATGCCCCTGTGATACATTTATCACCATCTCCATCTCCATTATCTCCACCTCCCTCACCTCCATCTCCATCATCTCCATCATTTCCATCACCATCTCCATCATCCTCATCACCTCCATTTCTGTTGCCTTCATCATCTCCATCACTTCCACCACCTTCATTACCTCTGCCATTCCCATCGTCTTTATCATCTGTCACCTCCATCACCTTCACCCTCTCCTCCTCACTTCCATCAACTCCATCATTGTCATCATCTCCATTTCTATCGCCTCCATCACTCTATCCCTGACTTCATGTCCATTAACTTCATCACCATCTCTATCAACTCCATCATTTCCATCACTATCTCTAGCACCTTCATCTCTGTATTTATACCAGTTGGTTCTACTCCATTTGAACCTTCACTGATACGAGTATCACTTACTTGCAATCAAGTAATACATAGAAAAACAAATAATACATACAGAGAAGGGAGACCGTCCTGACTAGCCCTGTACTCAGTTCTCCTCAGAGGCAACTCTACTTGGAGTTTCTTATGGATCTTGGAAAGTGAATCCTGCACAAACAAGCTTATTTATACGTGGTTACTTTTAGCGTTTACACAAGTAAATGCCTTTCCCATGAATGATGACATGTTGCACAGACTTTTTCTGCTTTATTCACTTGACACTAAATCTTAGAAATGGAGCCATAGCTGACACATAGAACTGCCTCATTGTTTTCAGCGCACACTTAGCATTCCATTATAAGCATGCATTGTAACTGACTTTGCCAGTCCTATACTAATGGACATTTGTGGTATTTCCCGTCTTTTAATGTCACAAACAGTGCCATGAATATTCTGCTGCATGTGTCATTTTGCACATGTGCTAAATACCTTGTAATTCCTGGGTACAAGGGTAAATCCGATGGATGTCATTCTACATGGATCGCACCCAGTAGCCCATGTTTCTAGATGATCGGTTGTGATCTTCTCCCATTGTTCCTTCTCCCTTTGTCACGTCCCTCTGTATCACACGGGTCAGGCCTGGAAACAACGTCCCTTCAATCCTTTGCCAGTAGGGATCTTGTTTAGTTTCTGCCGGTGAGGGCCACCGGTGTGAAATTTGGAAACTCAACAAAGAGAAACTGACTTTTGGTGATGGCGTGAGACATGGGCATCAATTAAGGCTGGGTGGGCTCTGCCAGTGGCTTTCAGGTGAGGCTTCCTGTGAGTCATCTGTGCGCACAGTTGAGATCTGGTGGCTGTCCCTGCAGTTTCTGCTTCCCAGATTCCTGAATGCTTCCGAAGCTTCCCTGACCTTGACTCTCCCCAGCAGCTTCCTAAGGCTGTAATCTCCCACATTAATCTCCTCTCCGTTGAAGGACCTGGAGGGTTTCCGTTTTCCCAGCCAAACCCCGTCTGAGACGTATTCCCCACCAGCTCTGCTTAAGAGCTCCCAGGCTCCAGCACCTCAGCACACAGTGCTTGTCAATGCTTTGGTGGGTTGCAGAAGTGAAAAATGGTATCTCGTGGTAGTTTTAGTTTCAGAAATTGTGTGTGTAGAATGGATGTTTCATTTGCATGTTTAAGAACCATTTGTATTTTCTTTTTTATAAACTGGGTTCATATCCTTTGATTATTTTTACGTTGTGTTATTGATGGGTGTTGTTACCTATGTGGATCGTACCTATTAGAATACTTAACTTTTTAAAAAATTAATAGTCTCCCCCTGTTGCCCAGGCTGGAGTGCGTTGGCACGATCTTGGCTCGCTGCAACCTCTGCCTCCCATGTTCAAGCAATGCTCCTACCTCAGCCTCCTGAGTAGCTGGGATTACAGGCACGTGCCACCATGCCTGGCTAATTTTTATATTTTTTAGTAGAGACAGGGTTTCACCATTTTGGCTATGCTGGTCTCAAACTCCTGACCTCAGGTGATCCGCCTGCCTTGGCCTCTCGAAGTGCTGGGATTACAGGCATGAGCCACCACACCCGGCCTATACTTTCTACTTTTAAACGTACTTTAAGAACATCTTTCACTATAGGTTCTGCGTGTCCTTTCCTTTGTTTCGTTCGTTTGTTTTTGTCATGTGGAAGGACTGGAAGTTTGCTTTAGTGGCTGTCTTCTGACTTTATGCACTCTGCTCAATCCTCTACTGATTCCACACATTGAACAGTGACAGCACAAGTCTATGTCAACGTCCTCTGCTCCTAAAGTTTATTTGGCTTTATTTTTTTATTTTAAATTTTTATTGCATTTTAGGTTTTGGGGTACATGTGCAGAACGTGCAAGATAGTTGCATAGGTACACACATGGCAGTGTGTTTTGCTGCCTTCCTCCCCTTCACCCACACTTGGCATTTCTCCCCAGGCTATCCCTCCCCAGCTCCCCTGCCGCTGTCCCTCCCCCATTCCCCCCAATAGACCCCAGTGTGTAGTAGACCCCCTCCCTGTGTCCATGTGTTCTCATTTTTCTCACCCGCCTATGAGTGAGAATATGCGGTATTTTCTTTTCTGTTCTTGTGTCAAAACATCAGCATTTACCTTTCATACTCTTATATAAATTTATGCCTCTATTAATCGATTTTCAGACTTAAATATATTTTTTTATCTCTGGAAATCTGTGTACTTATGCTACTTTCCCAACACCCTTATTCTTCACCTCCCAGTCCTCAATAGGTAAAATATCTCCAAACTGTTCTTCTTTCTTTTTTTTCTTGTTTTGATCTTGTCGCCCAGGCTGGAGTGCAATGGCACCATCTCAGCTCACTGCAACCTCCGCCTCCCGATTTCAAGCGATTCTCCTGCTCAGTCATCTGTGAAAGAAGCAGGGATACTTCAGAACAGGAAATTTTAATTCATCTTTCTCAAGCCATGATGGATCGAGGTAGAAAAATGAGGAAGAACACAGAAGCCTAAGAATAGAATTTAAAGACCCACGGGTTGCCAGGGAAGACCATGGAATAACTGTCGAGTGCTAACTGCCTCACCACAGTAAGTACAGCTCAAATCACGGAATCCATAAAACAGGCTGGGTGCGGTGGCTCATGCCCTCCTGAACAGCTGGGATTACAGGCACCCACCACCACGCCCGGCTAATTTTCGCATTTTTAGTAGAGATGGGGTTTCATCACATTGGCCAGGCTGGTCTTGAACTCCTGACCTTAGATGACTCGCTTGCTTCGGCCTCTCAAAGTGTTGGGATTACAGGTGTGAGCCACTGCACCTGGCCTAAAGTGTTCTATGTAGCTTTTCTGTTTTCACTGGTAACTGAAATACCGTGCTCGCTTTGGTGTTAGTTTCACAGTTAAATGCGTTAACACGTTCACCACTGGCTCCTTCCCCATGTTGCTCCACTTGTCTTTCGGTTGGCCAAAGCTATCTCCCGGTAGCTTCTCTAGGATGAACTTATTATTAGGGTTTTCTCTAGGTTTTGGATTTTCAAAATATATTTGTCTTTCGCTTTTGTATTTGAAAGACAGATTGGCTGGCTGTGCAATATTTTGGGTTACAATTTCCTTTTCTGGGACTTTGTAGCTGAACGTTGACGTCTGAGGCCAGTCTATGGTTTTTCCTTTTATAGGACTTGATTTTTTTCCTGGCTGCCCAAAGAATTCTTTATCTTTAAAATCCAGCAACATTACTAGCATTTGTAGCCATTCCCCACCCCTTGCCCCACTGAGACCCCTACCCATTCAATTTGTAGACACAAGTCTTTTTTTATGTCTGAAAATTATTCTTCAATGATATAATTTTTTTTCCTGTTACGTTTGTTTTGTTCTTTTCTTCCGAGACATCAGTTAAGTGTGGATTAAGCGTGGGCTGGATACTTTGTCTGTCTTCCATGTCGCTCTTTTTCTCTTTCATCCTCCCAACTCCTTTGCTAATTTCCATTTCGTTTTGCTTGCGTCTCTCAGTCCTACCTTCATTTCTATTACCGTGTGTGATGGTCGATACTAAGTGTGAACTTGATTGCATTGAAGATGCAAAGTGTTGTTTCTGGGAGCATCTGGGTGTACTGGGTATTGCCAGAGGAGATTAACATTTGAGTCAGTAGACTGGGAGAGGAAGACCCACCCACAGTGTGGGTGGGCACCATCCAGTGGGCTGCCAGCATGCTAGAAAAAGCAGGCAGAAGAAGGTGGAAGAAGCTGACTTGCCCAGTCTTCCAGCCTTCATCTTTCTCCTGTGCCGGAGGCTTCCTGCCATTGAACATAAGCCTCCAAGTTCTTCAGCTTTTGGACTCTTGGACTCACACCAGTGATTTGCCAGGGGCTCTCCCTGGGCCTTTGGCCACAGACTGAAGGCTGCACTGTCAGATTCTCTCCTTTGGAGGTTTTGGGACTCAGCCTGGCTTCCTTGCTCCTCAGCTTGCAGACGGCCTATTGTGGGACTTCACCTTGTGTGAGTCAATACTCTTTAATAACCTCCCTTCAAATATACATGTACCGATTAGTCCTGTCTGTCTGGAGAGCTGACCAATATGCTGCGTTTCCTTGGTGTCTGTGTCCATCTCTGTCCTGCTTTCAGTTGGGTTACCGTTCGGGTGTGGTTTTCTGCTTTCTTCATATTTCTTCCCGAGCTTTGTCACTTTTTGTTCTATCATCTCTTTCTATTTTTTCCCTCGATGCTTTTTTTTTCCTTACTTTGAGTTGTAAATGTTTAAAATCATGATGAAATGTTTGGTGTGTGACACCGGCTGTGTTTGCGGTTGCGTTATTTTGGTTTCACTTCTTCCTGTTCATTCTGGGTCCCACTTAATTCACAATGCAGCCTCTCTCCTCTGTGTAACCCTCTATGAAACTGCCCCATGCAAATGTGGCTTCCTTGTAGTTCCTGGTGCAGCCCCACCTTTCCTGCTCTGGATGCTGCCAGCTTGGTCCACGGTTGCTTTTGTCACACATCCATGTACCACTTCTCCGGTCTTAATCAGAGATTGTCAGCTTTCCTTCTGGTTTGGACTTTTTCCCATTGACAGCTGCACCACGGGCATGCTCCCATGGTCCCTTTCACACCTTTGTTCGGCTTTTATTTTGTATGGTAGCCATTCCTCGTACGCTGATGTTCAGGGCTATACATGCCTTTGGTTTTTATTTTCTTTTCTGCTTTTACTTAATGTAGAATAGGAGAAGAAAGAGCTCACTGTGTTTCTCTTGTCATGTCAAAACTATGCCAATTATTTCAATTTGCATTTCTTTATTAGTGAAGCTGAATATTGAAAATATATCCTGAATAAGGGATATATAGTAAATCCAATATAATTCACTGTGTCGCCAGATAGAGATGGACCTTTTTTATGCCCATTCTGTAAGTCCTGAAATTCTGACCTTGCCTGCTCAGGGAAACAGAATCTTAGTGGGTCTACTCAGACTGTGAGGTTCCTTATAACAAGAAATTGGGTTCATTTGATGGGGAGTCTATAAAGTCAACAACCCTGGGCTTTGTAACAGTGACTAAGCCACACTTAAATGAATTAAATACTATGTTCTAGCAGTAACTTAACATAATCATGCATATATATATATATATACACACACACACACACGCACACATACACATATATATAATCGTGTACAGATATACACATATTTAATTGTGTATACATATATACACAATTATGTACACAAATAGCAAAACAGGACAAAGATGCAGAATTGTGCCTGGAGCCTCATAATTCCTAAATGAGAAGGAACAGAGGTGATACCTTGAATGTCGTTGAGGTTGTCATACATATATGTGACATTAACAAGGTCAATCTCTATCCAGCTACACAGTGCATTATGCTGGATTTGTTATAAATTCCTTATTTAGGATATCTTTTCAATATTCAGCTTCATTAATAAAAGAATACAAATGGAAACTATTAGAGCAGTTTTACATGGCAAGAGAAAGACAATGATTTCTCCCGTTTATACATGTGACAACCTTAATGACATTCAAGGTATTTCCTCTGTTCCTTCTCGTCTAGGAATTACGGGACTCCAGGCACAATTCTGTGTCTTTGTCCTGCTTTGCTATTTCCCTGTTCCCACCCTGATTCTGAATCACAGCTTCCCTTCACTGCAGGCTCTGCCAATGTCTGGCATGGCTCTTCTGAGCCCATGTGTGCCTCTAGGATTTCTGCTGCAGTTGTGGGAGGGGCTTTTAATCTCCCTAGCTTTATCTTGGCAGGTGAAGCCCAGTGTCCTGCCTTCATATTTCCTGACAAGCCTCAGCATGGACGCTGCCTCCTGATGGCATTCATGCATCTCATGGTCTCCACTGCCCTGGGCTACAGCCACGGGGTTGATGACTTATCCACCTTGTCCTGAGATGTGAGCCTCACTAGTCATCAGCTGCATCATGTAACTTCCTCTTCTTTTCCGACAACTGCCCTAAATATAATTAGGCAAAGCTAAGTAGGTTCTATGTTTTCCTCCCACCCCAAATGCAAGTGTCTGAAATCATTTTCCATAGAAGTCTAGACAGCATGCTGCAGGCACTATTTTGCAGGATGCTTTCAGGATTTGGAGCCCACCTGTGCTCAGAGCAGAAGCCAAGAGGTGGCTGTGCTGGAGGCTGAGATGTCGAACTGAGAGTCACAGGCTCAGTGGACAAGGGGTGCCTGCTCTTGGGGAGAGCTCCATCCAGCAGGGGAGTCAGACACAGACGATTAAAGAGGCTCCTAGTTACATAACACTGCAGCCTTGCAGGCAGCTAAGAACTCGGGCTCTGTCCTAGGTGATGGGAGAAGCCACCAAGAGTTTCGGGAGGAGGGCAGATTATGGGGTGTTTGCTGTTGCTGGTGACACAGTTGGGTTTGTGGAGAAGGAATTGGAGGGAGCAGGCAGGAGGGAGCTGGTTTTTCAGCATTGTTTGCACAAGTTGATCCTGAGTCAGGGCAGCTCCACTGGAGGTGTGGAGGGTCGGTGGAGGGCCAGGCTGGGCGTGGCAGTGCTGAGGACACGAGGTGGCAGGTCTCATGCTTGGCTGAACAGGGAGGGGACCATGTGTCACCAATTCCTTCAGTTTTCTCCCAGCCCCAAGCTTTGAGTAACAAACAAAGATCCAGGCCCCCAGCACCCTCTCTAGCCTGCTCCACCAAGACGGTGCACATGGGATACTCTGTTAACTTTACAGCGGACAGATTTGAGGACCTCAGTCTTTCCTTAGGTGGTAACGATCTGATAGAACCACCTGGAAACTTTTCCCTTTGCATTACAAATATTGTTAGCAGGGAGAGATTCCACAGATTTACAGTAAACAGGATGAAGAGGGTGAAATGGACTGGAGGTGTGGAGGGGCTGGGCTTACTTCACATCCTTGTGCTAAGCCCCCTGTATACTGGGGAGCAGGTCAGGTGGGGGAGAGGTCATGTGAGGCTTGATATTAATGAAAGTGGAGGGAGGATTGGGAAGATGTCAGTTGGGCTCTTTGAGTAAAATGAACGCATTTTTCCATCACTGCAGAGCTTTCAAGCTAATTTATTACAATTAAAGGGAATGCGTCAGTTCTCACACACGCGAGATTTAAGGCTTGGCAGCAACTGCCCACATAGTGGAGACCAGGATGGAAAGTCACTGCACCCGCTGGCTTCTGACCGCTGGCAATCACACCTGCCAACGCCCTGATCCTGCTCACTCTCCGGGTCTGGGTCAAATCACGCAGCTGTGGGTTCCAGGCCTGGGGCTTCAGAGGAGACCCTGTGTGGCTGTGAAGAGGCCATGCTATCTGCCATGCCTGGCTGTCCTTGTTGGTATCACGAGTTGTGTGGACTACATTGCTCCACTTGCTTATTCACCAGCTGCACGTTATGTCTGTGTTATGGAGGGGACTGAAAAGAAATATCTCAATCCTCTCCATCCCTGATCAATCCCCTCCCTACCCCATCCCTGCCCCACCCAGGCCCTTCCCTACCCAATCCTTGCCCTAGTCAATCCCTTCCCTATTAATCCCTTCCCTATCCAGGCCCTGCCCTACCGATCCCTTCCCTACTCAATTCTTGCCCTACCAATCCCTGCCCCTCTCAATCCCTGCCCTACTGAATCTCTGCATGCAGGAAGAACTGCCTGGGGCCAAGCCAGGCTGCCCAGGAGAGAATGAGGGCAGGAGGACCAGGCCCCAGGGGCTCTGCTCTCAGTAGGACCCACCATCCAAAGGGCACGTGGAGAGGGGAGGATGTCACATGCGGGGGCTACAGATGCACTTGATGATCAGTGCATGTGCCAGAGATACCAATGACGCTGGAGAAAGTTTTCTGTCCTAAACCCTAAGTGGGCTCTGAATTGAGAAACCCTGTGAGGACAGGTGATGGGGGCCCGTGGAGCAGTGGGAAGAGGGTCAAGGATGACTTTTAGGCCCCTGACTTGGAACAGATGGGTGGTGGCGGTGGCTTTCACTGAGGGGGAGTGTGGGTAAAAGAGGGGAGTGTATGACTTCACTGGAGGGCATGTGTGGGGTGCCAGTGGGGGGCTCAGTGCAAAGGTGGGGTATCCAGGGCAGGTTGGCCGCATCTGAGGTGTGGGGCCAGTGAGGTCTTCAGGGAGGAGACAGGTAGATTCCGGAACACTCTGGAGAGACCTCTCACATCTCAGCCATCCACGTGAGAACCAGATGCAAAACAGCTGGGGAGACCCCTTCCTTGGAGGTGTGCAGGAGAGGTGGGCACAGCCTGTGGGGAGGGTGTTCTGCATGAGGAGGGAGCTGGGGCTGCAGGGCTCCGGGGTCTGGGTAAGTGGCCTTTTGTGTCTCTGACAAGTGACCACACATGGGGACTTAGAACTACACACATTGATCCTCTCACAGTTCCACAGATGAAAAGTCCAAAAGCAGGGCATTGGCAGGGCTGCTCTCTCTCAGAAGCACCAGGGAGGATCCTTCCTGCCTGTTCCAGCTCCCAGAGGCTCCAGGGGCTCCTGGGCTGGTGACCGCACCAGGCCATCCTCTGCCTCCTGTGCACACGGCCTTCTCCTCGACTCTCTTCTGCTTAGAAATGTCAGTCACTGGATTCAGCCCACCCCTGACTCACAAGGATTTCATCCTGCGATCCTTATCTTAATTACCTCTGGAACACTCTATTCCCTCATAAAGTCACATTCCAGGTTTCCAACTGCACATGACCTTTTCGGGAGACAATATTTGATCCCTTTGAGCTCTGAGCTTTGCACCTGTCAAGTTCCTGGACATGACTCTGATTCCCTTCATTCCTGCTGCCTCTGTCCCCATTTCCTTCCAGGACCTGGCATCCCCTCTGGCACCCACCACAGCCTCCACACCGACCTCCCCACATTTTCCTACCTTGTCTGGCAACAGTTCTCTGTAGATTCCCTTGGAGTAATCAGCCCATTTCAGTTGTTAGGATGTGGTCTTTAAAGCTGAGTTATTCCTCAACATCCTGGAAAATAGGGGCTCTGTAAGGGATGACTACACATGGGGGCTTAGGACAACACACGTTGATTCTCTCAGTTCCAGAGACGAGAAATCCAAAAGCAGGGTGTCAGCAGCCTGCCCCTCCCGGCCAGCCTGTCCCCTCCTGGCCAGCTTCCTCCTATTGGCAAGGGAGAACCTGGCCACATAACCCTCTGTCTTGAGGTCACTGGAGACCCCACTGTCCTCTAGATAGAGCCTGTGGGTGCCACTGTGGTGGACCAGGTCCTTTATGCCTGGTGGATGGGTGATGCACCCCACCCCTACCCAGCTGGTGGCCACCCTGGGCCCCTGATGTAGGTGTACAGCCTCTTGGAAGATGTCCTTCCTCAAGCTGCAGGCTGGAGGACATCTCCCTCTGTCTGGAAAGCCCCTCCTTCACGGACTCTGGTGCATCCTCCGTCCTGGTCTCATCCCCTCTGCAACGGCTGCTTCCCATCCCTGACTGGCCTCTTCTGGGGAAACAAATCTGCACCCACCCAGCACTGCTGATGCTGGCCAGAGTTACCTGTTCAGGGTTGGTCTCTCCGGTTGCCTTGTCTCCCTTCTCAGCCTCTGAGGACTGACTGCGGATGGAGTGAATGAGGGAGGGGCAAGTGGCCCCGGGGCCCAGCTGGACCTTAAATCCTCACCCTGCGGGCCTCGTGAAACCTCCTCCAATCATTTCCTTCCCTGACAGGGCCGCATCCTCCCACCACCACGGCAGAGCAGTTAAATCCCCTCCCAGTGTTCCCTGCGAAATGATGAAAAACTCCAGAGAAGGGTCCCAGGAGCACCAGCAGCCCTATCTCACCATTATCTTTGGAGATAAATCTTTCTCTCTGACAGCAAACGATGTCTGCAGTATTTCATAATTGGTGAGATGAAGAGCCCCTATTTTCCAAGATGTTGAGGAATAACTCAGCTTTAAAGACCACGTCCTAACAACTGGAATGGGCTGATTATTCCGAGGGAATCTGCTGAGAATCGTTGCCGGGCAAGGTAGGAAAATGCACCTGAATTATCACCGAAACTTTGCTAAGAGATTCACGTTTCCCGTCGCCTGGAGAGACATTAACACCCATTTGTTAAGGATGTTTTTAAGGTTTATTTCTAATAGGCGGATTTGTTTTATTTAAGTGTGTCCTCTGAAATGCTTACGGTGATAGGGCCATTCCGCCATCCATTCTCTGATGCTGCAGGGCCTCGGAGGTCAAGCCTGGAAATGTGGGTCGACAGTGGGCCTGTGGGCTCCCAGCTCTGTGTGGGGTGTGGAAGAGAGGGCTGGCCTCAGCCTGGTTGCAGAAGCGAGACATGCAGCACTGGTGAGAAGGCAGATCAGCAGCCTTTGTGATGAAAGGAGGTGTCGTCACCAAATGCTGACTGGGCATTTCGGTGGGAGGGACCATTTGTGCTTCCTTCATCTGTGATGTGGAGCATTCACTGTACCTGTCACAGGTCAATGGGGGTCATGGCTTTCATGGATGCAGAGAAGAGTGGGGACAGGGGGAATATGAGACCCTGAAGGGGCCTCCACAACCATCTGCCATCGTATAATCTTTATGAGGTTCTCTGGAGGTGAGTCAGGCTCAGAGGCCACACTATGGCAGTGGGAGCTGGGGACACCATCACACCCAAGCTCAGGGCTCTGGGGTCCATGGCCGGTGTCCTTCCTGCTGCAGCGGGACCTCCTTAGTGCATTGTCTGAGGCCTGGATTTGTAGTGTTGGCCAGAACAGCCTGCCTGGCCAAGAAGTTCTCCCATCCCAACCACCAGTGGGTTCCCCTGCGGGGTGGGTGCCCAAATCTCATCTTGCATCAGAATCCCCAGGTATTGAGGGAAGGACCTGGTTGGAGGTGACTAGATCATGGGGGCGTTTTCCCCCATCCTGTTCTCGTGATAGAGAGTGTGTTCTCATGAGATCTGATGGTTGCATAAGTGCCTGGCATTTCCCCTGCCTACTCTTTTTGGCCTACCATCATGTGAAGGTCCTTGCTTCCCCTATGCCTTCTGCCATGACTGTAAGTTTCCTGAGGCCTCCCCAGCTATGTGGAACTGTCGGTCCATTAAACATCTTTTCTTTAAAAATGTTGGAAATAGATGCTCAGAGCAACAAAGAAAAGTTAGCACTGAGAAAAAGGATCTTTTAGCAATGCAGTTCTTACTTATTAGACTGTAGGAAGGATACTCTCATTAGCCATCTTGCCACGGGAGTATACAAGAACAGAAAATGAAATACCACATATTCTCACTCATAGGTGAGTGAGAAAAATGAGAACCCATGGACACAGGGAGGGGGGTACTACACACTGGGGTCTATTGGGGGGAATGGGGGAGGGACAGCGGGGGGGGGAGCTGGGGAGGGATAGCCTGGGGAGAAATGCCAAGTGTGGGTGAAGGGGAGGAAGGCAGCAAAACACACTGCCATGTGTGTACCTATGCAACTATCTTGCACGTTCTGCACAGGTACCCCAAAACCTAAAATGCAATAAAAATTTAAAATTAAAAAAAAAAAAAAAAGAAAGCAGACATATTTATCCCTTATGCATTTGGGGTCGTCCTTACTACTGTGTCTGATCTCCATTGGTTGGAGCCAGACCTCACAATCTAAACTAAAACCTGATTGGCTAACACCTTAAAACTTTTCTAAACAGGGGAAAGCAATGGAGAACAAAGGACAAGAGGAAGTCCAAATAAGGAATGGGCACAGGCTGGGAACTAGGACACGCCTGTGAGCACATCCAGCACAGGTATCTTGGTTAAAGTACAAGGACATAGAATGTACTATGTGCCTGTAAGCATGGCATGTCTAACAGCTACATAGGATAGGACTTAACAAAGCATTATTAGCATACTTATGATTTATTCTTTACTTTAAAAAGGAACTTCTCTACTTCCCACATAAATTACTTAGGCAGTATCTTTATAGCAGTGTGAGAATGAATAGAGTGGGTATCTCCCCTCTGCCTTAAGCCTCTCTCCAATGCCATCCTGGTCCCAGGGTCCCCTCCTCTTTTCCACCCCAGGCAGACAGTGGTGGCTCTTCCCTGTGGCCCCCACAGACCCCTGAGCTGCTGTTTTCTCCCTGTCTGTTAAGAGGTGAAGGTACCACATTTTTCCTCTACAGAGTCCCTGGTGCCTAGCAGGGGGTCTGGGCCTTGGGCGCTTAGCACACAGGGTGTTTTGGGTCAGGGAGGTGAACGCAGACCCCATCTCTCTCTAGCACCATGTGCTTGCAGGAGATGCTGCCTCCTGCCTTCCCGCTGCTCCTTATTTATTGCCTGATTGATTGTGAGACAGACGCCAAGGCATATTGAGGAGGGAAAAGGGAGCAAATGCTTCTCAGGAATCACATCTCCCATGGCAGACTGGAGTGGCCCCAGCGCCTCTCTGATGGAGCCGAGCTGATTTCCTGTAAACTTGTTATCCAAAGGATTCCTGCCAGCTCCGAGGCCCCCAGCCGAGGCCGGGAAGTGCTGCAGTAATTAACGGCTTTATCTCGAAGCTCCATCCTCTCTTTGTCCAAGCCGGGGAGCGTCTCCTGCATTCTTCTCTAGAAAACACAGGCTTTGCACTTGAAACTGAATGTGATGCTAGAAAGTAGACAGGAGGCCTGGGGAAAAGACGTTTAGAAAACATACAGGGGAAGGAAGGGCAGGTGAGATGTTCGCTCTTGCCAGCAGTCACTGAGCCCCCGTCCTGTGAGGCCCATGTGTGCTCACAGCGTAGATGCTGTGATCCAAAGGCATCCCTCCCCTTGGGGACCTGGGTCAGGGCCTGCCTGCGCCCCCTGGCCTGGGCACTGCCAGCATCTGCCTGCCTCCTGGAGCACCTTTCCCTGGCAAAACATCCTTTAGAGAGATGGCACCTTCAGGTCCGGCTGATACTCCGTTCTGCATGTCACCCTCCGTGTTGCTGGCTGACTGACCTGTGCACAGTGGGGGCTACTCAGACCATTCCCCTGCAGATGACCTTGTGTGATTTGCAAAGTGTTGTAACAAAACCTCAAAGCAATTTCTAAAACCTAAGAGAAATCGTCTGAACTCTCGAGTTTTGTTTATGTTTTCTTTGAAATATTAAGAGTTGGCTACATTTGGCCTGGATTTCCATGGGCAACATTCCATTGGAAATAAGCAGGCCCTTCACAGAAGGGGCCACTGGTCTCCTGCCCTTCATGATCCCACTGCTGTCTGTGCTCTGGACATGGGCTGGTCGCTGTGCCAAGGTCCCTGGTCTGCCTATTCTCCTAGGGGACCCATGAAAAACACCTGGGTCAGTCACTCTGGGATTAGGCAGGCCGAGCCTGGGGCTCCCCAGATGGCATTCTGGGGAGACAGAGGCTGTGGGCTGATGGGATGGAGACTTCTTGGGAGAGGAGAGGTGGTGGCTTCTCGGCAGCTCTGAGGTGTGGCAGGGATGGTCGAGGATAGTGAGATGCTCTGATAGGTCCCAGGGTCACTGGGTCAGGCCAAATGCCTGTGTCCCTCAGCTTCCCAGGTGCACGTTATCCTAGGAGTCACTGATGTGATGGCAGGAGCATGTCACTGGGAGGTGTGGGGACAGGTAGACCTGGCTGCAAGTCTCGACTTGTTCCTGTCTGCCTGCCTCGGACAGATGTTTTACCTTTTCTGAGTCAGCTTTGTCATCTATTGCATGGAGTTGAGTTCTTTGTAGAGGCTGGGTGCAGTGGCTCATGCCCATAATCCCAGCACTTTGGGAGGCCAAGGTGGGCAGATCATGAGGTCAGGAGTGTGAGACCAGCATGACCAACATGACGAAACCCCATCTTTACTAAAATTACAAAAGTTAGCCAGGCGTGGTGGCGTGTGCCTGTAATCCCAGCTACTCAGGAGGCTGCGGCAGGAGAATCCTTTGAACCCAGGAGGCAGAGGTTGCAGTGAGCTGAGATCACGCCGCTGCACTCCAGCCTGGGTGACAGAGAGAGACTCTGCCTCACACACACAAAAAGAGAGCTTTTGTAGATTGTTGTGAAAATTAAAAGGAGCGGTGTGTGCAAAGCCCCAGTCTGAGTTCCTCAAACAGTCTAAGTGCTCAAAAACAAGCATTTCCTCCCTCTGCCCACTGTACCTCCGTCACTTCTCTTTATATAGTGAGACCGAGACTGCCTTGTGGTTCCCAGATCGTCAGGACAGACACAGCCACAGGCTGGCCCCGGCGTCACCACCCTGGAGCTTCCTAAACCATCCACCACGTTCCCCTGTATTGATGTGGTGGCTCTTGCGGGCTTTTTCTCACTATAAGTCATGACAGATGCCCCTGCCATGAGCACAGTGAGTGCTGTGGCCTCGGAGGCTCAGAGAGGTCTGTTGCCCTTGCAAGGGCACAGAGCCAGGTTCCAGCAGTGCCAAGACCCAAGCCCTGTTCCCAGGTGTCCTTCCTCAGGCTCCTAGCTCCACAGCACCTTGCAGCTGTTTCTGCCCCACCTGAGAACAGCAGGGTGAAGGCGGGGAGTGTCACTCCTCGGCTGCTCTAACCCCAAGACTCCTGGACCTGCACGGGACAGACCCCACCCACCAGTTGCCCCTTTCTGAGGCTGCCATTTGTCCATGCATATGGCGCCACTCAGAGATGGATTGGCCGCAAAGCCAGAGCACGCAACAAAAAAATATTTGTTCTACAAACTCTAGTGATGCCAAGTTTCACTGTAAGTACATTTGGTGGGTGACAGGCCGATAAGTCTTGCCAGTCTTAAGATTCTCCCTGCTCCGAGCCCTCATCCCTGATGCCTGCCATTCCACAGTGTGTGGCCCTGTCACTGAGACACCGCCTGCTCTGTCTCTGCTCAACACCCAGCACGAATCTCAGGCCTGGGAGCGACTTGTCCCATCCGCCCCCCATGCCGCTGCCTCAGCAAACACCCCTTTTCTCCACCCCTTTCTCCACAACAGTGGAGCTCCTTTGGATAAAGCACCATCAAGTTAGGGCAGTGTTTATTTCCAAGACCCCTTCCAAGCCTAAGCTTGAGCTGAGGGCTAGGATGCTGCTAGGCCCTGGAAGAAGGGGGCTTCCCCGTGGCAGGCTCTGGGGATGGTGGGCTTGTGGAATGCCCACCACGGCAGAGGTCCATGGTCCTCTGGACCTTCTCTTGGGGATTCCTGACCCTCGTAGCACCCAGCAGGGCTGCTGCAGTCCAGGGAAAACACTTAGGAAAAGGTTCCTGGTCTGGGGCTTAGGAGACCCACGCTCTGCACTTCACTGCTGGTTCACCTCTGGATCTCTTCTTCCTCTGCAGGGTGCTCAGGTGAGGGCAGCAGGCCCATTCATCCATGCTCTGGAAGCATTTATTCTGGGCCCATGAAAATCTAGCGTTTTGATCCATACACTTTTATAAGTAGGGATGATTCATTGAATCAGCAAATGTTTGCTGAGTGTCTACAGTGTGGCTGGCAGGTGCTGTCATGCTGGTCCAGGCCAGCCTCTGCTCCTTCCGAGCTTCCATGCACCCCTCCCCAGTGTAATAGGTGTCCAGGGTTAGCCATTGAATCGAGGCTGTGCACTGTAGATTTCTGATTGTCATTACATCTTCTGTAGAGAATGTAGCCAGGTAGGCATGGTGGCATAGGAAAAACACTTTACCAGTAACAGGATTTTACATTCAGGTATGTGACTTAGTGACTTATTCAAGCTTTTTTCGATCATGTAAAGTATTTAGGCTGGAGTTTCAACGCGACATGAAGGGAGATACAAGAAGGCTTCAAAGGACCTTGACAACATGGAAGGTCTTACCCTGACCTAGAGAAATGCAGTCTGTCGCCATCACCACTGCCCCCGATGCATCCAGGAAGCTGGAGACCCAAGAAGTTGTGCTTAGCACACATGTTACAAACTGACTGGCCAGTAGGCTCAGTTGAGAGTATAGCATTTGAACTTAAGAGAACAGCCCTGTTACTGCCGTAGAATATTTTAGCCGAAGCTCGAGCCCAGTATTCTGCAGGACAGCCTCAGAGATCCTTTTTGTACATGGACGTTCATTCCAGCCACATTCAGAGAATAATTCATTTGTTCTTTGTCCATTTTTGTTCTGCCTCTCTGCGTGCTTGGCTGATGTCCATTGGATGTTGGAAATTGTATAGAGAAGTTGCAGAGATAACTTTAAGCCCAGGATCTTGTCATCTTCCTCTGAGGAAGGTTTATTTGGTTTCTAGCTGGAACCAGGAAGGTAAAGAGTCCAGGGTCACCTTAATCCGCTCTGGAGACGGAGAGGCTCAGAGCTGGCCTTTGACCCTGTGAGGGCTCAGCCTTCTTTACTGTCAGGGATGGATGGGAAGGGGCTGATTCCTGCGGAATTAATGCCACTCTGTGAATAACAGGGTTTCGTTGATGAGAGGATCTGTGGCTGCACTCTGTGTCCCGCTCCATCGGCGTACTTTTCTGTGTCTGTGCGACTATCACACTCATTGAATTGCTTCCGCTATTGGATGGACCAGGTTCCATCCCTTCGCTTTACCTCAGTATTTTCCTTGTCAGTTCTGAGCCTTTGCTCTTCTAGATGGATTTAGGATGAGCTGCTCAGTCTTCACCAGGCACCCCATTGGGGTTTGGCTGGAATTTTGATAAAAGCATAGATCAGCTTTGGGGCAGTGGCACCTTCACAAGGTCGGCTCCTCCCTTGCAGGAGCATGGAATACTTCCCAGTTTCATCACATCTTCATATGCATTCCGCACGTGTCCTCCTTTTCTATTAATACACTTTATATTTTAGAGCAGTTTTAGGTTCACAGAATAATTGAGCAGAAAACACAGCGAGTTCCCAGATATCCCTCCCTCAGTTCCGTTGTTAACAGCTTGCGTTAGTGCGGTGCAGTTGTTACAACTGATGAGCTAATATTGATACACGATCGTTAGCTGAAGCCCAGAGTCTACATTAAGGTTCACTTTTGGTGGTGTACATTCTCTGGGTTTTGCCAAATGCATAATGCTGTGCATCTACTGTTTCAGAATCATGCAGAGTAATTCCAGCACCCTGAAACGCCCCCACACTCCCCCTATTTACCCTTTTTTCCTCCCCCCAAACCCTGGCAACCACTGATCTTTTAGGCTGGTTTTCTGGTTTCGCCTTTTGTGGAATGATGTGTGGTAGGAATTGCTCAGTACGTCACTTTTTCAGACTGGCTTCCTTTACTTAGCAATACACATTGAAGTCTCCTCCATGTCATTTTGTGGCTTCATAGCTCATTTCTTTTTATTACTAAGTAAGATTCCATAGTTTTAAAAAGTACATTAACGTATTAAAATCGGTCACTTCCAGTTTTTGGTGATGATATAAAGTTACTGTAAACATTCTTGCACAAGCTTTTGTGTGGACATAAATTTTCAACTCAACTGGGTAAACACTAGGAACACAGTTATTAGGTTGTGAGGTAAGAGTGTGGTTAGCTTTTTTTAAAATTTTTATTTTTTATTGCGTTTTAGGTTTTTGGGGACATGTGCAGCACATGCAAGATAGTTGCATAGGTACACACGTGGCAGTGTGTTTTGCTGCCTTCCGCCCCTTCACCCACATTTGGCATTTCTCCCCATGCTATCCCTCCCCTGCTCCCCCTGCTGCTGTCCCTCCCCATTCCCCCCAATAGACCCCAGTGTGTAGTACTCCCTTCCCTGTGTCCATGTGTTCTCATTGTTCATCACCCGCCTATGAGTGAGAATATGTGGTGTTTCATTTTCTGTTCTTGTGTCAGTTTGCTGAGAATGATGTTCTCCAGATTCATCCATGTCCCTACAAAGGACACGAACTCATCATTTTTGATTGCTGCATGATATTCCATGGTGTACATGTGCCACATTGTCCCAGACCAGTCTATCATCGATGGGCATTTGGGTTGGTTCCAGGTCTTTGCTATTGTGGTTAGCTTTCTATGAAACTGCCACACTGCTTTCCACAGTTGCATTCCCACCAGCAATGAATGAGAATCTGTTGTTCCATGTCTTCACCAGCATTTGGTGGTATCAATGTTTTGGATTTTCATGAGTTTAGCAGGTGTGCAGTGGTACCTCATGATGCTTTTAATGATGTTTTATGATGTGCATATTTCCATAAGCTTCTGTGCCATCTGTATGTCTTCTTTGGTGAAGCATCTGTTCTTTTGCCCATTTAAAAGTTGTTTGTCTATTGTTAATTTTTAAGAGTTCTTGTGTTATAGTTTGGATATAAGTCCTTTACCAAATAAGTCTTTTGCAAGTATTTTATCCACATGTGCTGCTTGTCTTGTCATTCTCTGAACAGCATCTTTCACGGATCAGAAATTTTCAATTTTAATAAAGTTTAACTCATTAATTTTGTATGGGTCATTCTTTTGATGTTGTATCTAAAACCCTTTGCAAATCCAAGGTCACTCCGATTTTCCCCTGTGTGACTTCTAGGAGTTTTAGTTTCGGATTTTACATTCAGATCTATGATCTATTTTGAGGTAATTTTGGGGAAAGGTGTAAGGCCTGCGTCTAGAATATGTTTTCTTTCTTTTTTTTGCATGTCTGTGTCCACTCGTTCCAGTACCATTTTTTGAAAAGACTCTCTTTTCTCCGTTGAATTTTCTTTGTCGAAGATCTGCTGACTGTGTTCACATAGGTGTGTATTTCTGGGCCCACTGCTCTGTTTCATGGGCCTGTTTGTGTATTCTCTCATCAGCACCATGCTGTCTTGATTACCGTAGATTCATAAGTCTTAAAGTTGAGTAGTGTCCATCTTCCCACTTTGCTTCTTTTCGTTATTGTATCAGCTTTTCTGCATCTTTTGCCCTTGCATAGAAACTTTATAATTGGTTTGTCCATATCATTAAAATAACTTCCTGGGATTTTTCTTGAGATTGTGTTTTGGGATTTTAATTGAGATTGTGTTTCAATTAAATTTAATCTCAATTAAAATCCCATAGATAACATTGAGAAGAATGTTATTGAGAAGAAAATCCTATAGATGACACTGAGACGAACTGACATCTTAATGACATGGAATCTTCTTATTCATGAACGTGGAATATCTCTCCATTTAATTATATTTTCTTTCATCTGAGTTTTGTTACTTATCTTATGTAGATCCTGTACATACATTGTGAGATCAATAGACTTTACTTTTTTGGTGCTAATATGAATAATATTATGTCTTTAATTTTAAACAAAATTATTTATTGCTGGCATATAAGAAAGCAATAGACTTTTACATATTACTCTTATAGCCTTCAATCCTGCTTTATCTGTTTATTAATTTAGACAGAATCTCACTCTGTTGCCCAGGCTAGAGTGCAGTGTGGTGCAATCTCAGCTCATGGCAACTTCTACTTCCCAGATTCAAGAGATTCTCATGCCTCATCCTCCTGAGTAGCTGGGATTACAGGTGCCTGCCACCATGCCAGGCTAACTTTTGTATTTTTAGTAGAGATGAGATTTCACCATGTTGGCCAGGCCAGTCTCGAACTCCTGACCTCAAGTGGTCTGCTCATCTTGGCCTCCCAAAGTGTTGGGATTACAGGCATGAGCCACCACACCTGGCCCAATCTTGTTATAATCGCTCAGTTCCAGGAGTTTTTTGTTGATTCTTTGGAATTTTCTACATAGCAATTATATCAGCTGCAAACAAAGATGGTTTTATTCCCAGGGAGAAATTTTATTTTTCATTTCTCTTTCCTGCCTTATTGTATAAGCTAGGACTTCCAGCACAACACTGACTATCTCGTGTGAGAGGGAACACTCTTACCTAGTTTCCTATCTTAAGGATAAAAAGAAAGCACCTCGTTTCTCATCATTAATATGTCTGCTGTAGGTTTTTTTTTAGCTATGTACAAATATTTTTGTAAACATTTTCAGCTTTAACAGGTTGAAAACATTTCTTTTTATTCCTACTTTGCTGAAAATTTTTCTCATGAATAGGTGTTGAATTTTGTCAAAATTATTTTTCTGTTTTTTAGTGATAGGATCATTGTAATTTTTCTTCTTTAGCCTGGTGATTCGATGGATTTAATTAATTGAATGTATGCCTGGAACAAATCCGACTTTATTGTGGTGTATATTTATTTTTATAGATTGTTGAATTCAATTTGCTAATATTTTGCTGAGGATCTTCACATCTTCATTAATGAGAAATATTGGCCCATAGTTTTCCTTTACTTGTAATTTCTTTATCTGATTTTATTGTTAGTATGATAACCCCTAGGACAAGTTAGGAAATGACTCTTCCGCTCTGCTTTTGGAAATAAATTGGAAAGAACTGGCATTATATTTGCTATGTTTGGTAGACTTCACCAGTGAAGTCATCTGGGCCTAGTGCCTTCTGTTTTTCAAAGGTTATTAGTTGTAGATTCAGTTTATTTAACAGATATAGATTCAGACTGTTTTATTTCCCCTTGTGTGAGTTTTGGTAGGTTTTTTCCTCCAAATAAGTATTCCATTTCATCTAAGTTGTTAAATTCAGGCGCACAGAATTGCTCATAATACCCCTTCATTATTCATGGTATCAGTAATGATGGCTTCCCTTTTCTTATTTATATTAATAATTTGCATCTCCTCTTTTTTTTTTTTTTGTTAGCCTGACTAGAGGCTTTTTAGTTGTAATAATATTTTAAAATAACTAGCTTTTGGTTTCATTGACTTTTTCTTTTTACATCTATTGAAAATTTTAAACAATTTCACTGTTATATTTCCTAATTGTTATTATTTTTTCTTTTGCTTACTCTAGGTCTCTATTGCTCCTCATTTCCTAGGTCCTTAAGGTGGAAGCTTAGATAAGTGATTTTAGATTTTCCTTCCTTTCTAATATATACATTCAATATTAGAAATTTCCTCCTAAGCACTGCTTTTGTTGAATCCCATACATTTTGATAAGTTGTATTTTCATTCAGTTCAAATATTTTAAATTTCTCTTGAGACTTCTATGACCCATGTGTTATACAGAAGTGTGTATTTTTGTATGTGTGTGTGTGTATATATATACATATATATACATTTTACTTTAAGTTCTGGGGTACATGTTCAGATTGTGCAGGATTCTTACATAGGTATACACATGCCATCGTGGTTTGCTGCCTCCATCTGCCCATCACCTACATTAGGTATTTCTCCTAATGTTATCCCTCCCCAACCTCCCCACCCTCTGCTATCCCTCCCCTAGTCCCCAACCCCCCAACAGACCACAGTGTGTGATGTTCCTCTCCCTTCATGTGTTCTCACTGTTCAACACCCACACATGAGTGAGAACATGCAGTGTTTGGTTTTCTTTTCTTGTGTCAGTTTGCTGAGAATGATGGTTTCCAGATTCATCCATGTCCTTGCAAAGGACATGAACTCATCCTTTTTCATGTCTGCATAGTATTCCATGGCATATATGTGCCACATTTTCTTAATCTAGTCTATCTTTGATGGGCATTTGGGTTGGTTCCAAGTCTTTGCTATTGTAAACAGTGCTGCAATGAACATATGTGTGCATATGTCTTTATAATAGATTGATTTGTAATCCTTTGGGTATATGCCCAGTAAGGGGATTGCTGGGTCAAATGGAATTTCTAATTCTAGATCATTGAGGAATCGCCACACTGTCTTCCACATGGTTGAACTAATTTACACTCCCGCCAACAGTGTAAGAGTGTTCCTATTTCTCCACATCCTCTCCAGCATCTGCTGTCTCCAGATTTTTTAATGATCGCCATTCTAACTGGCGTGAGATGGTATCTCAATGTGGTTTTGATTTGCAATTCTCTAATGACCAGTGATGATGGGCATTTGACAAAGGGTTAATATCCAGAATCTACAAAGAACCAAAACAAATATACAAGAAAAAAATAACCCCATCAAAAAGTGGGCAAAAGGTATGAACAGACACTTTTCAAAAGAAGACATTTATGCACCTAACAAACTGAAGTGTGTTATTTAAGTTACTTAATCTCCAAATATTTTGAGATTTTTCAGCTTTCTGGTTTGACTCCATTGTGATCTGAGAGTATACTTCATATGATTTCTATCTTTTTTTTTTTTTTGAGACAGGGTCTTACTCTATCACCCAGGCTACAATGCAGTGGGGTGATCTTGACTCACTGCAATCTCCACCTACTAGGCTCACACAATCCTTCTACCTCATAATCTGGAGTATCTTGGACTACAGGTGTGTGCCATCATGCCCAGCTAATTTTTCTATTTTGTTTTAGTAGAGATGGGGGTTTCACCATTTTGCCCAGGCTGGCCTCGAACTCCTGACCTCAAGTGATCTGCCTGGCTTGGCCTCCTAAAGTGCTGGATTTATAGGTGCGAACCACCACAGCTGGGCAATTTCTATTCTTTTAAATTTCTTGGGATGTATTTATGGCCCAATATGTTGTCTGTGTTGGTGAATAGTTCATGTGAGTATAAGTAGAGTGTGTATTTGGCTGTTGTTGGTTGACGTATTGTATAAATGCCAATTAGATCCAGTTGATTGCTGATGCTTCTCAGTTCAACTGTATTCTTACTGATTTTCTGCCTGCTGGATTTGTCCATTGCTGATACAAGGGCATTGCATTTTCCAACTCTAGTAGTGGATTCATCCGTTTCTCCTTGCAGTTTTATCAGTTTTTGCTTCACATGTTTTGAAGCTTTGTTGTTAGGTGCATACACATTAAGAATTGTTATGTCTCCTTAGAAAATTGATCTCTTTATCACTATGTAGTGTCCCTATATATCCCTGATATTTTCCATGTTCTGAAATTGCCTTTGTCTGAAATTATATAGTTCCTGCAGTTTTCTTTTGATTAGTGTTTGTAGTGCTGTACAGAAATACCTGAGACTGGATAGTTTATAAGGAAAAGAGGTTTAATTGGCTCATGGTTCCACAGGCTGTACAGGAAGTATGATGTGGCATCTTCTCAGTTTCTAGGGAGGCCTCAGGAGGCTTACAATTATGGCAGAAGGCAAAGAGGGAGTCAGCACTTCACATGGTCAGAGAAGGAGGAAGAGAGGGATGAGGGAGGTGCTACACACCTTTTAACAACCAGACCTCACAAGAACTCACTGTGGTGATGGCAGTACCAAGGGGGCTGGCGTTAAAACAGGAGAAACTGCCCCATGATCCAACCACCTCACCAGGCCTCACCTCTGACATTAGAGATTACAATTTGACATGAGATTTGGGCAGGGACACAGATCCAAACCATATCAGTGTTAGAATGGGGTGTCCTTCTCCACCCATTTATTTGTAATCTATCAATGTCTTCTTACTTAAAGTGCACTTCTTGTCAATAACATATCATTTTTTTTTTACACTCTGAAAGTCTGTCTTTTAATTAGTATATTTAGACAACTCACATTTGAAGTGATTAGTGATATAACTGGATTGATATCTACCATGTTTTTTAAAACTGTTTTCCATTTTCATTTGTACTTGTTTCTTTTTTCCCCCTCTCCCTTTTTTTCTACATTTTCTGGTTTTAACTGAGCATTTTATATCATTCAATTTATTTCCTTTTTTAGTATGGCAATTATACTTCTGTTTGAAATTTTCGAGGTAGTTCCCATGAGTTTGTGATACTCATTTGCAACTGATCTGTGTCTACTCTCAGTTACACTAGACCACTTCATGGGTAGTTCAGATACATTTTAACAGAATCGTTTGAATTACTTCCCCCCATTCCTTATAAAAATTGCTGTGATTCACTTCAGTTATCCATATGCTGTAATTACTCAATACATTTTTGCTATTATTATTTCAAACAGTTTTTTTTTTTTTTTTTAGCTCAGGTAAGATTAAGAAAAACATCGATTTTATTTTACTTTCATCTATTCCTTCTCTGCAGCTCTTTCTTTCTTTATACGATCCAAATATTTGGCCTACGTAATCCTCCTTCTTGGTGAAGAACTTCTTTAATGTTTCTTGCAAGGTGGGTCTACTGGCAACAAATTCCCTCAGTTTCTGTTTGTCGGAGAAAGCCTTTATTTCCTCTTTATTTTTGAGGAACAGCTTCACTATGCAGAGTTATAGGTTAATGTTTTATTCTTTCAATGCTTTAAGTATTTATTTCATTCTCTGCTTCAGTGGTTTCTGGTGAGAACTCCAGTGTAATTATTCTTCATATTCTTCTACAGCTTCGGTATATTTACCCTCTGCTTACTTTCACAAATTTTCTCTTTGTGCTGATTTTTCTTTTTTGGTAGTTTGAGTATCATATGCTTAGGTATAGATATTTTTGATGCTTACACCACACATAATATTTTTGAGTTAGATGATATAAATTTTTATATCAATATTTGTGTTTTTTTGAAACAGAAGAGTAATTTATTTTTAGTATGAAAGTGATTAACAATAGTTGTCTCATTATTCTGACTTATGCATATTCAAAACTCACCTGCTCAGAAAACTGCAAACCCCTAGTTTCTAACAATCCCTATTTAACCATTAAGAAAGCGTTTATAACAATAAAAGTTATGTACATAGGAAAGATCAGAGAGTAGAAAGTGCTAACCAGAGGTACCCAGAAAAGCTTTCTGTGACTGAAATAATACCTCCTGTCTAAGGTTCAGGAATAAGATGCTTCTTCTGGGGCTGAGAAATTTACATGACAAACCTTTGGTATCCAAACTGGATTGGACTTTTTTCTTTTTTTTTTGACGGAGTTTCGCTCTTGTTACCCAGGCTGGAGTGCAATGGCGCGATCTCAGCTCACTGCAACCTCCACCTCCTAGGTTCAGGCAATTCTCCTGCCTCAGCCTCCTGAGTAGCTGGGATTACAGGCACGCGCCACCACGCCCAGCTAATTTTTTGTATCTTTTAGTAGAGAAGGGGTTTCACCATGTTGACCAGGATGGTCTCGATGTCTTGACCTCGTGATCCACCCGCCTCGGCCTCCCAACAAATTGGACTTCTGAGCTCTTTGCTGTGCCATTTTTGGCTCGTCTAAAGCAATCAGTTGGAGAAAGCAGCACTGAGGAGGAGGAGGAGAAAGGAATTCTCAACCTCGGACCAATCTCTGGCTCCAGGGTTAGGACTGAGAACAAATACACTCAAGGCCTGCCCCTGAATGGCAGTGGGACAACTTGGAAAACTAATGATTTAGTGTCAAGTCAGGCCTGTTTCGAATGTCTAGGTTGGCTCCATCCCGGGGACCTTGTACTGAAGACCCCAGAAGAATGATAGGTGAGAGGACGACACAGCTAAAGTTATGTGACGTAAAGGTAGTCACCCACAGGATGTTACCAGAAGCTCTTAACAGTGTCCTCAGATAAGTGACATGACTCCACTGTCAGTGGCAGCAGGGCTGAGAAAATCTCCAGTCATTTCAGGTTAGGCAGGATCTTGACTCATATAACTCATGGTAGAAGCTATAGGGTCTACTCTATAAAATCTCTGTATATATCCAAGAGGCTGGGACGCTCATGGAGAGTGGCAGAACACGTAGTCTTCAAAGATCTGCTTCTCTCTTGCTGGGAAGGTCTTGCCACAAATTGGACAATTCAGACAAAGGGCCTGCATCTGCTGTTGCTCCAAGGTGTGATCACAAGAGTCATCTGCTTTGCCATGGGGCATTTCTTGATGGAGAGTGAGCTTGGGGAAGAACTTTCCTGGATACCAGAATATGGGTTTCCATAGACAAGTCCTGGATTTTGTCCTGCGCCTCCTTCATCTGAAGTAGGTACTTGATATGGCAAAGAATTAAAATCCAGACCCATGTAAATGAGCAATCTGCTGTTCTCCCTCTGCAAAAGATCATTTTCTCCTTCCAGTCTCTCTTTCTCTCTCTGCAGAACATTACGTATGATTTTGTTCTCACTCAGTCTTCTTGACAGGTCAAAGTTTTCATCCAGTGCAGCCGCCCTGAGTTGCCTGATCCGTTTGTAAAGTCGTTGGCACTCTTTTTTTTTTTTAATTTTTATTGCATTTTAGGTTTTGGGGTACATGTGCAGAACGTGCAAGATAGTTGCATAGGTACACACATGGGAGTGTGTTTTGCTGCCTTCCTCCCCTTCACCCACACTTGGCATTTCTCCCCAGGCTATCCCTCCCCAGCCCCCCCCCGCTGTCCCTCCCCCATTCCCCCCAATAGACCCCAGTGTGTATTAGACCCCGAAACAGGCTTTCCCGGCCTCTACCTTTGCCTTCAGGCGTCCCACCTCTCGTGCTAACTGCTGCTCCACAGTCAGTGCTGCTTTCTTGCCCCCAGGCTCCATTAATTCCTGTTGCTTCTTCACTGCAGTAGTTTCATTCTGCTCCATCTCTTCCACTGTCTGCCGGAGCTTCTGGTCCCTCCTCTGTTCACTTAAACTGAGAAAGAGGTGGTCATTTTCTTTTTTCAGATGCTCTAACTGCCCTGTCTTATCTTGAATTCCCCGAACAAGCTTCTCCGTTTCTTTGTCTTGAGTTGACAGCTGGGCCTGAAGCTGATCCACTGTGATTTCCATTTTCTTGTTTTCTGAGGACATCTTCCGGTTTTGTTCTTTCAGTTGAAGCAGCTCTTTCACTTTCATTCCAACTTCTTACTGATGCTCCGTAGGGTTTCTAGCTCCTCCTGCTTCTATTTTTTTTTTTTTAGTTTTTATTGCATTTTAGGTTTTGGGGTACATGTGCAGAACGTGCAAGATAGTTGCATAGGTACACACATGGCAGTGTATTTTGCTGCCTTCCTCCCCTTCACCCACATTTGGCTTTTCTCCCCAGGCTATCCCTCCCCAGCTCCCCCCACACTGTCCCTCCTCCATTCCCCCCAATAGACTCCTGTGTGTAGTAGACCCCCTTCCCTGTGTCCATGTGTTCTCATTTTTCTCACCCGCCTATGAGTGAGAATATGTGGTATTTCGTTTTCTGTTCTTGTGTCAGTTTGCTGAGAATGATATTCTCCAGATTCATCCATGTCCTTACAAAGGACAAAAACTCATCATTTTTGATTGCTGCATAATATTCCATGGCATATATGTGCCACATTTTCCTCCTGCTTCTTTTGGAGCTCAGCCTGCATGTCTGAATTCTGTTTCTGGAGGCTAACACAGCTGTCCTTCGTCTCCTGGTTTTCTTTGCAAGGCTCCTTTCAAAGGATTGTGCTGTTCAATCTCTTCCACCTCTCCCTGAGTGGTAACAACCAGGATGTCTTCCTCATTTTCTGGCCAGAATTGGAAAGGAATACTTGCTCCCCGGACCACACCATCCTGATCCACATAGCAAAACTGGTAATACTCATCATCCTTGGGCAGGTAGTAAGCTTTGAATTGGACTCCCTGCTGTTTGGCTGATTCGTTGTTTAGGTCGATGGGCAAATTAACCCACATGAAGGTGTAATACTCACGGGTTGTCTTGCATCCCACTCTAAAGATGCCAATCCAATCCTTTCCACGAGGGATGAAATGCTGGGTGAAGGTGTAATGACATGTGACATCCCCTCCAGGGATTTAGAACTTCTCCATACTGTTAAAGATGACCCGAGAGAAATGACAGTGATCCAGCAAGACAGCTGATGTCGGGGGGGATCTTCTACGGTCTTCTCCATGGTAGGCGTCCAGGGACAGCAGCCAGCAGCGGCCAGACAGCAACAGGCATATCAATTATTTGTTGACGTTTGAAAATCCTGCTTGGCATTTTCTGAACTTCCTGAATGTGTTGTTTGGTGTTTGTGAATAATTTTGGACAACCCTCAGCCACTATTATTTCCAGTATTTCTTTGGCTTCTCTCTTTTCCTTTGGGTATTTTCATGACATGTGTTGGTTACAAGTTTGAAATGGTCCCACACTTTTTGGATGTTCTGCTCATCTCTTCACTCTTTTTTCCCCTCTTTCTATTTCGGTTTGGCAGATTTTAATTCACGTGTCTGTAAACCCAGCGACTCTTTCCTCAGCTGCGTCCAGTTTAGAGGTATTCCTGAATACCTTTATGAGCCCTGAAAGGTATTCCTCATTTTGGTGATAGTACGTTCGATATGTCACATTTCCTTTGATTCTTTTAAAGCTTCCGTCTCTGTGGTTACATTGACGTGTCATTGACTTTTTCCGTTGGAGCCCTTAACACTTGACTCATAGATATTTTAAGTTCCCCTTTTGATGAGTTTCAAATCTTGGTTATATCTGAGTTTTGTTCTGTGTTTTTCTCTTGCCTTTTAATTTTTTGTTACCAGCGAGACATGATGTATCAGGTAATAAAAACTGAGGCAATTAGGCTTTTGGTGTGAGGTTTTATGTTAATCTGGCCAGGAGTTAGACTCTTTAATAATTGCTGTTGCTGCATATTCCAGGGGCTTCAGTTTTCTTGTTTTCCTCCTCTGTTTGCTTACAGCTCTCTGGCTTGTAATACACTGTTACTACCCTGGAACCCCACTGATGGGATGGTAGGGGAGGGAAAGGTTCTGTAATTTATTTTTTTAATGGAGTTTCGCTCTGTCGCCAGGCTGGAGTGTAGCGGCGCAATCTTGGCTCACTCCAAACTCCACCTCTTGGCTTCAAGCGATCCTCCTGCCTCAACATCCCGAGTAGCTGGGACTACAGGTGCGCGCCACCACGCCCAGCTAATTTTTGTATTTTAGTAGAGCAGGGTTTCACCATATTGGCTGGGATGGTCTCAATCTCTTGACCTCATGATCCACCTGCCTTGGCCTCCCAAAGTGCTGGATTACAGGTGTGAGATGCCACCCCGCCACTGCAGCTGTAAATGGCAGGCTCACCTTAATGCTTTCCCCTTTCTAAAACGCTTTCTCTGATCTTTACGGCAAAGGAACTTTTGGCTTCTCTTCGTCTCTCCTTACACGAGACATGAAAAGCTACGGGGGGCTTGAGCAGGCCAGTCACTCTTCCTCCAGGTCAGACAAGGGGAGACTGTTGGAAGTCGGGGCCTTTGCTAAGGAGAATTTTCTGGTCATATTTCAAAATGATTCTTTCCCCCTCCCCTTTCTAAAACGCTCTCCTCTGATCTTTATGGAAAGAACATGGTGGGTTTCTGGAGGTGAAATGCATGAACCTGTGGCAGTCTCCCTAAGACTGGGCCCCAGGAGTTTATAACCTCAAGCTAGTCCACGCTCAGCCTCTGGTAATTCGTCAGATGAGCATTAAAGTGGCCCTGCTGGTTACGGGCTGCAGTGGTTTCAGTCTCAGGTAAAGCAATCTTGGCTCTGATTGTCCTCACCTTTCTCTACAAACTTCAGAGAGGCTGGGTGCTCTGTGATCTCAGCTCTCTGATGGATCTAAGTCAACTCATTCATTTTCAGTTTGTTGAGAGGGGGTGACTTCCACGCTGTTTCCCTATTGGGGCTGACTGGAAGTTCCATATCTGTCTCCATATGTGTCATGCATATAAGCTGTTAGTTGCTTTCCTGGGTTCCTTAGAGTGTTTGCTATTATCCTAAGTGTACTCATCACCTCTTATTCCTTCTGTTCTCATTTCTCAGTTATTGTTACTGGAATACGGGAGTGGACTTGAATTTTGTATATGAATGGCATAGGCGCTGAAGCCAGGCAGTCTGGATTCATGCCCCAGCTCCTCCACCTATTAGCTCTGAAACTTAAGTACTGCACTTACACAGTGTTCTTCTGTATAAAACAGAAATAATCGTAGCTACTTCAAAAGGTTGTTATGAGGGGAGAAGAAAACAGCGTTTAGAGCACATAGAGCAATGCCTCTGTCTTATTGCACAGAGCAGCCTTGACATAACTAACTCCATCTTAGCAAAGGACTCTTATATTTCACAGGACACTTTGTCAGCAAGGACAAGATGATTTGCTTAATAAAAAAATAAAATAAAAGACTGCATCCAGCCAGATAAGGACATCAACAAGCTCGCTCTTCCACTATCACTCCTCACCAGAGGACTCTGTGGTCATACACGGCTCAAAACTGCCATCTTAACAGACTCCATCTTGCTGTCATTCATCCTAAGAACCCAGCATCAGCTACCAAAGGCTCTGCCACATCAAAGCCTCTTCCTTGCAGGACCAAAGGACTGCCTGGCCCAGACCGGGAGATGCTTTCTGGCTTCACTGCTCTCCTTGCCTGGATTGGTTTGTTAAACCTTTCTCCTATTTCTTTTCTCTTGATCTTAAATGTTACCTTCTTTTCGGTTTGTAGAATGTTCAATCTATATCATTTATGTATTGATTAAGTGTACTATTACGTATATAGCTTGTGGTATTGTCTGACATTGTGGAAGGACACACGTGTGCGTAGACCTGGCTTTCTCTAACCTTGCACTGCTTGTGAGACTTAGCAACCTTTGATGAATATTATCTGCTATTAGTGACAGAGACAGGAGGCAGCCAAGGGTCCCTGGAGAAACCCCGCCTTCAAGCATAAAACAGCCTTTCCTGACAGATCCTCCCCACCCACTTTTTTATTTTTTGCCTGTCACCCAGGCTGCAGTGCAGTGGTGCAATCTTGGCTCACTGCGACCTCCACCTCCTGTGTTCAAACGATTCTCCTGCCTCAGCTTCCTGAGTAGCTGGGATTACAGGTGTGGGCCACAACACCCGGCTAATTTTTGTATTTTTAGTAGAGATGGGGTTTCACCATGTTGGCCAGGCTGGTCTCGAACTCCTGACCTCAAGTGATTTGCCCAACTCAGCCTCCTAAAGTGCTGGGATTACAGATGTGAGCCACCACACCTGGTTCTGACTAATTCTGAATAATGCGGAGGACAGGGTGGGACCTCAGGAAGTTTGTGCCATTTGCAGAGGGGAGGAGCCTGGCCTTTCCCGTTCCTGTGTGGTAACCTGCGATTCCATCTGTGACATGGGGGCCTGTTAACAGGAACTCCTCTCACTTTGCTGAGGATTTTTTTCCTTTTGCCCAATGAATTCCACTCCTCACCCTTCTATGTGTTCATGAGGCTGATCTTTCCTGGTTGTGTGACAAGAACCGATTCCTTTTTCTACAACATTTGTATTATGTTCTTTTCCTACAATTACCCCAATTCTTGCTAATCTCTCTTTTGAAACATGGTTGTTAAAGATGTTGTCTTAGTTTTTGGCTGCTGTAACAAAATGCCATAGACGGAATGGCTTAACAACCAACATTTATTGCTCAAAGTTTCTGGAGGCCAGAAAGCCAAGGTCAGGGTGCTGGCAGAGTCAGTGTATGGTGATGACCCTTTTCTTGGTTTGCAGGCAGCTGTCCTCTTGTATCTTCATATGATGAAGAGAGGGAACTTGTCTCTCTTTGTCTCCCAGAAGGGCACCAATCCCATTCATGAAGGCCCCACCCTTATGAGCTAATTACCTCCCAAAGGTCCCATTTCCAAACACCATCACATCGAGGATTTAGGCTTCTGTGTATGAATTTTAGGGGAACACAAATATTCCATTCATAGCAGATATGATTGACATATCATAGAATTTACTCATTTAATGTGTAAAATTCAATTTTTTTAGTGTACTTAGCTTTGTGCAATAATCTATGGGTTTTTTTTTTTTTAAACATTTTAGTCTCTACCAAAAGGAATCTCTACTCATTTGTGGTAAATCCCCATTCACCCTGACTTCCCCTCATCCCCAGCAGTCACTGGTGTACTCTCTGTGTCGGTAGATTTACCTATTCTGGACATCTCATATAAATGGAATCATATACTATATGGTCCTGTGTGACCTTTCCCTTGCATTTAGCATAATGTTTTCAAGGTTCATCAACATTGTAGCATGTATCAGCACTTCATTTCTTTTTATTGCCAAGTAGTATTTCCTTGTATGCCAGAATTTATCCATTTGGACATTTGGATTGCTTCCATTTTTTGACTATTATAAATAATGCTGTTAAAATTTTTGTTCAAGCTTTTGTGGGAATGTATTTTTCATTTTTCTTGTGTATATACCTAGATATGATATGATCATATGTACAAGTGTACAAGTTTTTGGGAATATATATATTTTGAGACAGAGTCTTGCTCTGTTGCCAGGCACCAGGCTGGAGTGCAGTGGCTTGATCTCAGCTCACTGAAACCTCTGCCTCCTGGGTTCAAGCAATTCTCCTGCCTCAGCCTCCTGAGTAGCTGGGACTACAGGTGCGTGCCACCACACCCAGCTAATTTTTGTATTTTTTTTAGTAGAGATGGGGTTTCACCATGTTGGCCAGAATGGTCTTGATCTCTTGACCTTGTGATCCACCCGCCTCGGCCTCCCAAAGTGCTGGGATTACAGGCATGAGCCACTGTGCCCGGCCAGGAATGTATGTTTTCATTTCTCTTGTGTATGTTTCTAGATGTAATGTTGCTGGGTCATATGTTTAACCATTTGAAGAACTACCAGACCGTTTTCCCAATATAATAATGTTGAGCATCTGTTCTTGTGCTAATTGGCCATTTCTATGTATTCTTGGAAGAAATGATTATGGAAATCTTTTTCTTATTTTAAAAATGGAGTTATTTACCTTTTTATTGTGAGTTCTAAGTGTTTTCTATATAGTTTAGAACAAGTCCCTCATTAGATAGATGGTTAGCAAATATCTGATAGGTTGTCTTTTCACTTTCTTGATGGTGTTGTTTGAAGTAAAAAGTTTTAAAATTTGATATAGTTTATCTAACTTTTCCTTTTGTTGCTTGTGATCTTGATGTCATATTTAAAAAACTATTAGGTAAAAAAGATCAAAAATATTTAATTCTATGTTTTCTTCTAAGAGTTTTATGGTTTCTGCTCTTACTCCTAGATCTTCGATCCATTCTGAGTTGATTTCGGTGTGAAGGAGGAGTCTCACACCATTCTTTTGCATGTAGATATCAAGTCTCGCAGTACCGTTGCTGAAAGTCTTATTTTCCCCATTGATTTTTCTTGGAATCGTTTTCAGTAATCGATGAAAATCTGAGTGTTTATGTCTGGACTTTCAATTCTATGCCTTTGACCTACACATTCATGCTTGCGCCAGTGTCACACTGTCCTGATGACCGTGCTTCGTGGTTAATTTTTAAATTGGAAAGTGTGAGACCTCTAACGCTGCTGCCTTTTCAAGATTCTTTTGGCCATTATGGGTTCCTTGAATCAGCAAAGAAGGATTAGAAGGTCAATTCTTCAGCCTGTTAAAAAGCATCTATGAGAAAACCCATTGCTGACACCGTAATGGCGAAAGGTAGAATGCCTTTCTCCTCAGTTCAGAAACAAGACAAGGATGTCTGCTCTCACTGCTTCTATTCAACATTGTACTGGAAGTTCTTTCCAGGGCAGTTAGTCATAAATAAATAAATGGCATCTAGACTGTAAGTAAAAAATTAAAACTATCTAATTTGCAGGTGTCTCAGCCTCGTAAACAAAAAATTGTAAGGTTTAACCAAAACACTGTTAACCTAATAAGTGTGTTTGCCAAGTTTATAAGAAGCAAAATCAATTTTATTTGTGTATGTTTGTAAATAACAATCCAAAAAGGAAACTATGAAAAATAATTTTATTAAAAATACCATGAAAAAGAATAAAATACTCAGAAACAATTTTAACAAAATAAGCACAAAGCATACTATGAAAATTACAAAACATGTTGAATAATCATAGATCTAAATAACTGGAAAGACATCCGTGTTCATGGGCAGGAAGCATTAATATTGTGAAGATGTCTACACTCCTGAAATTGATCTGCAGATTCAACACGATCTCCATAACAATCCCAGCTGACTTTCTTACAGCTGTAGACAAGCTGATCCCAAAATCTGTATCTAAAATCAAGGAACTCAGAATTGCCAAAAAAAAAAAAAAAGCCAGGCATGGTGGCACATACCTGTGGCCCCAGCTACCTGTGAGGCTGAGGTGGGAGGATCACTTAAGCATGGGAAGTTGAGGCTGCAGTGAGCTGTGATCACACCACTGCACTCCAGTCTGTGCAACAGAGTGAGATTCTGTCTCAGAAAAACAAAGAGAATGACAAGTTTGAAAAACTCACAGCTTCCAATTTCAAAACTTATTACAAAGTTACTATACTTCAGACAGGGTGGTACTGGCATAAGGATAGAGAGGCATCAGTAGATTAGAATTGAGAGTCCAGATATAAACCTGTAGAGTTGTGGTTAATTGATTTCTGAAGAGGGTGCCAAGACAATTCAGTGGAAGAAAGAATAGTGGTTTTCAACAGATGGTGCTGAGACAATCGGGTGTCCACATGCAAAAGAATGAAGTTAGAACCCCCTACCTCACAACTTATACAAACATTAATTCAAAATGTAGTACATACAAAAATCAGCTCTTACATGCAAGAGCTAAAACTATAAAACTCTTAGTGAAAGATAGGCATACATTTTTATGATGTTTGTTAAGGGAATTATTTCTTAGACATGACATCAAAAAAAAAGCAAGAAAAATAAAAATAGGTTAATTGGCCATCATCAAAATTACAAACTTGTCAACAGATGCTGGAGAGGATGTGGAGAAATAGGAACACTCTTACACTGTTGGTGGGAGTGTAAATTAGTTCAACCATTGTGGAAGACAGTGTGTGATTCCTCAAGCACCTAGAAATAGAAATTCCATTTGACCCAGCAATCCCATTACTGGGTATATATCCAAAGGAATATAAATCGTTCTACTATAAGGACACATGCACACGAATGTTCATTGCAGCACTGTTTACAATAGCAAAGACCTGGAACCAACCCAAATGCCCATCGATGATAGACTGGACTGGGAAAATGTGGCACATATACACCATGGAATATTATGCAGCAGTCAAAAACGATGAGTTCATGTCCTTTGTAGGGACATGGATGAATCTGGATAACATCATTCTCAGCAAACTGACACAAGAACAGAAAAGGAAATACCACATATTCTCACTCATAGGTGGGTGAGAAAAATGAGAACACATGGACACAGGGAGGGGGGTACTACACACTGGGGTCTATTGGGGGGAATAGGGGAGGGACAGTGCGGGGGGAGAGCTGGGGAGGGATAGCCTGGGGAGAAATGCCAAATGTGGGTGAAGGGGAGGAAGGCAGCAAAACACACTGCCACGTGTGTACCTATGCAACTATCTTGCACGTTCTGCACGTGTACCCCAAAACCTAAAATGCAATAAAAAATTAAAAAAAATAAAAACATAAAAATGCAAATTCCTGGGTCACACTCTTAAAAAAAAAATTACAAACTTGTGTGCTCCAAAGGATGCCATCAAGAAAACTGAGGCTGGATGTGGTGGCTCACTCCCAGCACTTTGGGAGGCTGAGGTAGGAGCATCACTTGACACCAGGAGTTTGAGATCAGCCTGAACAACATAGTGAGATCCTGTTTCTACAAAAAAATTAAAAATTAGCCAGGCATGGTAGTGCACACCTGCATTCATAGCTACTCAAGAGACTGAGGTGGAAAGTCACTTGAGCCCAAGTGTTCAAAGCTGCACTGGGCAATGATTGCGCCACTGCACTCCAGCCTGGGCAACAGAGTGAGACCCTGTCTCAAAAAGAAAAGAAGGAAAGGAAAGTTAGAAGAAAATTAAACAACTAAAAGGCAAGACATAGCATGGAAGTTAATGTTTGTAAATGATATCAAATAAGGGACTTGCATCTAGGATATATAAGGAACTCTTGCAAATCAATAATAGAAAGGCAATGTCCCAATTAAAAATGGACAAGGATTCTCTAATAATAGACATTGTTCCCCAAGAGGATAAGCAAATGGTCATTCAGTGCACAGAAGGCCGCCGAGCGTCTGCAACCATCAGATAAATGTAAATCAAAATCACAGTGAGTTACCTCTTCAAGCCCACTAGGGTGACGGCTGTACTAGAAAAAATAATTACAAGTGTCAGGGACAATGCGGAAGGATTGGAACCCGTGTACAGTGCTGGCAGGATTATAAAATGGAGCAGGATACAATGGGGAAGGTTATCACCCTTGCACATGGCTGGCAGGATTATCAAATGGAGCAGCTTCTTTGGAAAACGGTCATGCAGCTTCTCAGAACATAAACAGAATTGTTTCATGAAGCAGAATTGCACCTCCAAGTATTTTCCCAGAAGCCACAAAAACGTATGTTCACAAAACAACTTGTACACAAACATTCATAATGTCATTATTCATAATAGCCAGAGAAGGAGAAACAACTCAAAAGTAAAGAGAATGTGTTATACTCACATCGTGGAATTTTATTTGTTAATACAAATGGATGAAGGATTGAAAGTGGATGAATCTTATTATGGGAAGTGGAAGAAAGAAGACACAAACGGCCAAGAGTTCTATGACTTCATTTAAATAAAATGTCCGGTACATAAACCCATAGAGACAGAAAGTGGGTAAATTGCTGCCAGTGGCAGGTGGAAGGGAGGAATACAGAGAGGCGGCCCACGGGAGCTGGCTTCCTTCTCGCCATGAGGAAAATGTTCATAGATTGATTGTGGTGACGGTTGCACAACTCTGTGAATATACCAAGACCACTGAATTGTTCACTTTACCAAAGGGAATTGTGTATACAATGTAAATTTTATCTCCAGAAAGTCTCCATAAAGCTGCGATGTATAAGAAAAGAAAATTATATGGTTCCTAAGTTATGAAGACTTTTGGCTCTTCCTTCCCCAATTTTGTATGTCATTAGTTTTCCTTTCTTCCTTTTCTGCTTGTCAAAGACCTAATACAGATAGAAAAGAAGCAGTGAGCAGCAACCTCCCTGCCTGGTTGCCAACATTAATGAAATGGCTTCTAGAGTTTGCTGAAGGATTCTGAAAGTCTTGATCACATCAAAGAAGTTACTTTCTATTCTTCGCTAAGCATTTTTATCCTGAATGGGTATTGAGTTTTGTCGAATGCCATTTTGTATCTATTTAGGTGATGATATGTGTTCTTTTATATTCCGTTACTTTTGTGTATCACAATAATAGATTTTCTGATGTTGAACTGTTTTAGAATTTCTGTGTAAAATCATACTTGGTAATGATCTCCGATGCTGGATATGAATTGCTGGAATCTTTTTTTTGGTATTTCTGTGTATATTTTTATGCAAGATTACAAAACAATTTCTTTTATTCTACTATCTTGTCCATTTTAGGTATCTAAGTTGGATATATTTCCTTCTTTTAAAAGTGTCTTTAAAATTTTTCACCTGGTAAAATCTGTTATTGTCTAGAACTGAGTTCTGGCAGATGGATAGTCATTTACACATTGCAATAAAGATATCTTTATGGAAGAGTTGTGACATTTCCCAGATTCCTTTATGCTGTCTGTGATCAACTCCCTCCCCACACAGGTCAGAAAGATCTGTTCTGTCTCAACAGCCGTGTTTCTTCAAGAGTCAGACACATTGAATGGCACTGACTGTAGCGTCTTGAGTCAGGCATCTTGAACTTAGCATAATGGATCTGAGAGTCACATTTGTGTGACTCAAGAGCCTGACGTTTTTAATGGCTGGGACTATTCCATTGCATGGAGGGTAGCTGACTTAAGTGAGGTGGCTTTTGAAGCTTGCTGTAGGCTCCTGAGAGCCTTGAGGAGGTCAGAGAAGTGGCCTTTGTGTCTTTACCTGCTCATCCATTGAAGAGCATTTGGGTTGTTCTCAGTTTGGGGGTGCTGTAAAGACCTCGATCACATTTTTGTGCGACTGCAAGTTCGTTTCTTCTGATACCAAGGGAATGGGATTTCTGAGCCCTTTGGTACGTGTACGTGGGGCTTTTAAGAAACTGCCCACTCCTTTCGCTCAGGACCACGCTGTCTGCTTTCCCGCAGCCACGCGTGGGAGATGAGCTTCCTCCTCTGCATCCTGACTGCTGCTCGCTGTTGCAGGTTTTATTTTTCTTGCTGGTTTCAGTTTCAGTTTCAGTCTCAGTTTTCGTGATTTCGGTGGGTGTGGTATTAGCTTATCATGGCTTTAATTTGCTTTTCTCTAATGACCCACAGTGTTGAGCTGTTTTTCCATCCACATACGTTGTTTAATAAAACGACTACTCAATTTGCTTGGCCTGTTTTTAAATTCGAGCATTGTTTTCTTACTGAGTCCCGAGAGCGCTTTATATATTGTAGATATAAGTCTTTCTTGAGATGTGTGAATCGCCAGCGTTTGCACCAAGTCTGCGGCTTGTCTTTCTGCCTCCTGCGCCTCACATGGAACACAAGGTTCTTGTTCTTTTGGAGTCACTTGTTTTTTCTGTTATGAACTGTGCTCGTGGTGTTCTGTCTAAAAATTCTTCGCCTAACGCAAGGTCCCGGGGTTTCTCCTCTGATTTCTTCAGAAGTGTTACAGTTTACACTTTACATTTAAGTCTGTTCCATTTTTAGTTACTCTTTGCGGAAAGTACAAGGTGTGGGCCAGGGTCTCACTCTGTTCTCCTCTCGCTTCTCCGGCCTGTGTATGTCCAGTTGTTGAAAACATTATTTTTTCCCCGTTGAATTGGCTTGGTACCCTTGTCAAAAATCAGTTCATCATACTTGTGTGAGTCTGTTTCTGGACTCTCTCTTCTTTCATTGATTGTACCTGTCTGTCCCTTTGCCAATACCACATTATCTTGATTATTGTAGCTTTATCATAAGTCTTGACGTCAGTGTGATTTTACTTTGTTCCCCCCCCGCCCTGCCACAATTTATTTGGCTATTCTGGTTCCTTTGCCACTTCATTGACTAGATTCACTTTATTTATTTATTTTTATTTATTTATTTATTGAGACAGAGTCTTGCTCTGTCACCCAGGCTGGAGTGCAGTGGCGTGATCTCAGCCTACTGCAACCTCCACCTCCCAGGTTCAAGTGAATTTTCCACCTCAGCCTCCCAAGTAGCTAGGACCACAGGTGCATGCCACCATACCTGGCTGATTTTTGTGTGTGCGTGTGTGTTTTCAGTAGAGATGGGGTTTCACCATATTGGCCAGGCTGGTTTTGAATCCTGACCTCAAGTGATCCACCCACCTCAGCCTCCCAAAGTGCTGGGATTACAGGTGTGAACCACCATGCCCAGCCTTTCCTTCCAAATCCGAATTAACCTTTATTTGTTTGACATATTCATTTCTTGTAGACTTAAAAACACGCTCATTATAATTATGGCTTTGGAAAATTCTACAAGTTCATGGTTTTTTATTTCTTTTTGGTTTATTTTTTTAGTATGCAAGGTTTGCTTTTAATCCTATTGAAGCTTTTTGCCTTAAATTGTATTCTTTCTGTGTCTTTGCTACATCCCTTCCTATATGTAGTAGTTTTCATATATACACATATGAAATACATAATTTATATATATATAACATATATATGATAATTTTTAAATACACAGACACAAGCACACACACACACACACACACACACAGACACACACACACATATTTAAAAACCCAATAAAACCTTCTTCAAGGCTGCCATGCCCATCACAGGCCCAGAGTACCAGAGCCTTTGGGGAAGAATCTGGGAGGGGCTCAGGGCACCCGTGGGACCTTCAGACTCACTGCCCAGGGTGCCTCAAGTCTCTGCTCCCCACACTCTGGCACAGTGCTCCTCAGCTTGCCCAGCTGTGGCTCAGTCAGGCCTAGGTGAGGTGTGGGACCCTGCCCCAGAGGGTGCAGTTGGTGAGCTCTGGCACATCCATGTGAAGCTAATTCTGCAGGCACACAGTGCATGAGCTGTGGAGCTAGGGCTGCCTCCACCCAGATATCCAAAGATGTTGTAACCGCCCGATGGGTTCACCTTGCCTGCTGCCTAGATAGAGCTGATTTATAAAGACAGGGTCATTGCAGTGGAGAAAGAGTAATTCCTGCAGAGCCAGCTGTGCGGGAGACCAGAGTTTTATTATTACTCAAGTCAGTTTCCCTGAGCATTTGGGGATCAGAGTTTTTAAAGATAATTTGGCGGGTGGGGGCTTGGGAAGTGGGTTGTGCTGATTGGTCAGGTTGGAGATGGAATCACAGGGGGTTGAAGCCAGTTTTCTGTTCCTGGGTGGGATGTCAGAACTGGCTGAGCAGATTACTATGGGTCTGGTTGGTGTCAGGTGATCCATCCAGTGCAGGGTCTACAAAATATCTCAAGTGCTGATGTTAGGTTTTACAATAGTGATGTTATTCTCAGGAGCAGTTTGTGGGGTTCAGACTTGGAGCCAGAGGCCGTGTGACCCCTAAAGTGTAATTTCTAATCTTGTAGCTAATTTATTAGTCCCCAGGCAAAATGGGGGTCTTTGGAGGAAAGGGTTTTTATCAATTTTGTTTCAGAGTCTAACCATGAATCGAATTCCTTCCCAAAGTTAGTTCAGCCTAAGCCCAAGGTTGGAAACAAGATGGAGTCTGTTAGGGATGATTTCTTTCACTATCATAATTTCCTCTGTTATAATTTTGCAAAGGCGGTTTCAATGTCGCAGACAGCTGTGGGGTCCAGGCAGAGACGTGCTGCAGGTCTGGGGACACCCAAGAGAGCCTTTGCTGGGCAATTCCCAGCAAAGCTGTGGGGTGGGGCTGCCAGGAGCTTTGGGTGCTCAAACCCCACCCCCATGTGTGCAGAAAGTGGGGCATGAAATCGATTGAATATTTCTGCCCCGTTGGGTGTTGGACTTAAGACCTGGTATCTCTGTCTTCTTGCTTGTGTGCCCGTTTTGTAGTAGAATTGTTGGTGCTGCACCCGTCCCACAGTGTGTTTTGGAGGCTCACAACTTGTTTGATTTCACAGATTCACAGCTGGAGGAGAATTTGCCTCAGGACAAATCATGCCTTGAGTCTCAGCCATATGTTTAGATATGTATCCATATGTTTGGACTAAGACTTTAAAGTTGATGCTGGAACAAGTTAAGACTTTTTGGGGATATTGAGATGCAATGAATGTATTTAGTACGTGATAAGAACGCAAATTTTGGAAGCACAGGAACAGAATGCTATGGTTTGAATATTTCCCCTCCAAAATTCAACTGTTGTCAATATAATAGTGTTAGGAAGTGGGGCCTTTGAGAGATGATGAGGCCATGAGGGCTCCTCCACAGCATAAGTGGGATTTTAGGCCCTTAAAAAAGAGGCTTCATGCCAGGTGTGGTAGCTCACACCTATAATCCCAGCACTTTGGGAGGTCAGGAGTTTGAGACCAGCCTGACCTGACATGGTGAAACCCCATCACTACTAAAAATATAAAAATTAGCCAGGCATGGTGGCATACACCTGTAATCCCAGCTACTAAGGAGGCTGAGGCAGAAGAATTGCTTGAAGCTGGGAGGCGGAGGTTGCAATGAGTGCCACTGCATTCCAGCTGCTTGGGGAACAAGAGTGAAACTCCGTCCAAAAAAATTAAATAAATAAAAAAGAGGCTTCATGCAGCATTCAGTTATCCTGTCCTCCACCTTCTGTGCTGTGAGGACACAGCCTTCCTTCCCTCTGGGAGATGCAGCAACAAGGCGTCATCTCGGAAACAGAGAGAAGTCCTCCCAGACACCAGACCTACTGGTGCTTCCATCTTGGAATTTCCAACCTCCAGAACTGTGAGAACATAAATTTTTGTTCTTTGTGAATTAGCCAGACTGTGCTATCCTGTTACAACAGCACCAATAGGTAGAGACAAACATTTTTGACTTTTATTCCATGAATCTCGTCCGTTTGAGTGTACTGAGATTACATCCATGCTTAGACTCAGGTCCTGCTTACCCATGTCTTTAGCGTGTCATTAGGCTCAGGTCCTGCTTACCCATGTCTTTAGCGTGTCATTAGGCTCAGGTCCTGCTTACCCATGTCTTTAGCATGTCATTAGGCTCATGTCCTGCTTACCCATGTCTTTAGCGTGTCATTAGGCTCAGGTCCTGCTTACCCATGTCTTTAGCGTGTCATTAGACTCACATCCTGCTTACCCATGTCTTTAGCGTGTCATTAGGCTCACGTCCTGCTTACCCATGTCTTTAGCGTGTCATTAGGCTCACGTCCTGCTTACCCATGTCTTTAGCGTGTCATTAGACTCACGTCCTGCTTACCCATGTCTTTAGCGTGTCATTAGACTCAGGTCCTGCTTACCCATGTCTTTAGCGTGTCATTAGACTCAGGTCCTGCTTACCCATGTCTTTAGTGTGTCATTAGGCTCAGGTCCTGCTTACCCATGTCTTTAGCGTGTCATTAGACTCACGTCCTGCTTACCCATGTCTTTAGCGTGTCATTAGACTCACGTCCTGCTTACCCATGTCTTTAGCGTGTCATTAGACTCAGGTCCTGCTTACCCATGTCTTTAGCGTGTCATTAGACTCAGGTCCTGCTTACCCATGTCTTTAGCGTGTCATTAGACTCAGGTCCTGCTTACCTATGTCTTTAGCGTGTCATTTAGACTCAGGTCCTGCTTACCCATGTCTTTAGCCTGTCATTAGACTCACGTCCTGCTTACCCATGTCTTTAGCGTGTCATTAGACTCAGGTCCTGCTTACCCATGTCTTTAGCGTGTCATTAGACTCAGGTCCTGCTTACCCATGTCTTTAGCGTGTCATTAGACTCAGGTCCTGCTTACCCATGTCTTTAGCGTGTCATTAGACTCAGGTCCTGCTTACCCATGTCTTTAGCGTGTCATTAGACTCAGGTCCTGCTTACCCATGTCTTTAGCGTGTCATTAGACTCAGGTCCTGCTTACCCATGTTTTTAGCGTGTCATTAGACTCAGGTCCTGCTTACCGATGTTTTTTGTGTGTCATTAGACTCAGGTCCTGCTTACCCATGTTTTTAGTGTGTCATTAGGCTCAGGTCCTGCTTACCGACGTTTTTAGCGTGTCATCATTTTAACTTCCTTTTCTTCTTGCCTTGCCCTGCATTCACCGTACCTCCTAAATTTCTTTTTTTTCTTTATTGGTTTGGAATTTATTTGTTGTAATTACATTGTGGTAGTGGTTTTTCTTTACATTTTCAAACATTAAATGTTTAACTGTATATACATTTTTCTAGTGAAATCCAAGTGCTTCAGCATAGGTGTCTATTTTTTCACATCCATTGTCCACAAACTCCTGAAAATTAGAGGTTCTCTGTAAATGTGCTAACCAGAAGTTTATTTCCCCTTATTTGAAAAGGAAAATATTTGTAATGCATTACACATCAATCCAAAACTCTCAGCCAATTTCCTAGAGTGTTTCTAAAACAGAAAAATGCCTAGATAAAGCTGAAATCCTAGCACATTAGGATATAAAATGTTTAAGTATCCGTTCCAGATCACCAGCACTTGTTACGGTTGTTAACAAACCACTGCTTTGTAGGCAGCAGTATATCCAGTTTACAAGCTGTTCTGCAAACACTGTCTTTGCCACACTGCGTGGCGAATAAAGATGAACGTAGATAAACTTTGTAGAAAAACGCAGACTGCCATGGACTGAATGTCTATGACCCTCTAAAATTCAGATGTGAACCCCTAACCCCAATGCCATGGTGTTTGTAAGTGGGGTCTTTGAGAAGCAACAGGTCATGAGGTGGATGGACAGCCATGTAAGAAGAGACCAGAGAGCAAGTCAGCTGTCTTTTCCACCATGTGAGGGGTGCGTAGGGATGCTGGTAGTCTGCCACCAGGAAGGGGCCTCACTGGAACCATGCTGGTACCTTGATCCCAGACTTCTCAGCCTCCGTTAACTGTTGGATATGAATGTTTGTTGTTTAAGCTGCTCAGCCTATGGCACTTGGTTACAGCAGCCCAATCTAAGACACGGCCTAAAATGATTTTTTAAAAAAATGAATAGACACTTTACAAAAGAAGACACACATGAGGCCAACAAACACGTGAAAAAATGCTCATCATCACTGGTCATTAGAGAGATGCAAATCAAAACCACATTGAGATACCATCTCACGCCAGTTAGAATGGTGATCATTAAAAAATCTGGAGACAGCAGATGCTGGAGAGGATGTGGAGAAATAGGAACACTCTTACACTGTTGGTGGGAGTGAAAATTAGTTCAACCATTGTGGAAGACAGTGTGGCGAGTCCTCAAGGACCTAGAAATAGAAATTCTATTTGACCCAGCAATCCCATTACTGGGTATATATCCAAAGGACTATAAATCGTTCTACTATAAGGACACATGCACACGAATGTTCATTGCAGCACTGTTTACAATAGCAAAGACCTGGAACCAACCCAAATGCCCATCAATGATAGACTGGTCTGGGAAGGTGTGGCACATATACACCATGGAATATTACACAGCAATCAAAAATGATGAGTTTGTGTCCTTTTTAAGGACATGGATGAATCTGGAGAACATCATTCTCAGCAAACTGACACAAGAACAGAAAAGGAAATACCACATATTCTCACTCATAGGCGGGTGAGAAAAATGAGAACACATGGACACAGGGAAGGGGGTCTACTACACACAGGGGTCTATTGGGGGGAATGGGGGAGGGACAGTGGGGGGGAGATGGGGAGGGATAGCCTGGGGAGAAATGCCAAATGTGGGTTAAGGGGAGGAAGGCAGCAAAACACACTGCCATGTGTGTACCTATGCAACTATCTTGCATGTTCTGCACATGTACCCCAAAACCTAAAATGCCAAAAACTCAAAGCAAATTCCTGTAATGAACTAGGGCTCTCCAAGTAGAGAAGGGAGATTTGTAGCTCAGTCAGCTGAGAAGGGAGAGGGCTGAAAAGAGGCAGTTTATGTGTGTCCTGGTGGTGGAGGAGGATGAGGGGAAGACCTGGGTGAGAGAGGGTTGTTTTGGGCATTGGTCAGACTCTCAAGGCCTGTAAACGGCTCTCCAAGGTTTGGTGGCTGCTCTGAGGAGGGGGTTTGACAAAGCCTCAGAGGAGTGGGTTGATACCCTTGGGTGACACACTTGCAAGATGCAGTCTTCCTCTTTGTCCTGATGTTCAGTTGCATAAATTCATGTACGTAAGGTTTTAGGAGACATTGGACTGGTTTCTTTTCTTCCCCCATTTGAAGCTTCTCCACCTATCCCAGGCACATTCAGAGCTAATATTTAACCCAGCACTGGTGTGGCCTCATGGAATGATGTCTCTCTTGGGTCCAGCAGCCATCCAGATGCACTTTCCCACCCTGAGATTCATGAACTTTTCAAAATATTTACACGTGCAATTCTGCCAATATTATCTGGAATAGAACCTGAGACTTCCTACATCTTGTTTTGTTTAAAATGTTGAACTGAGTCTTTGGGACATAGATATAAATGTTTTCTAAGTAAATAGTTGGAAATATTGCATTGAAAGATACTTAAGCTCTAGGAAGATCGTGTATTGAACTCAAGAAGGGCTCTCCTGGGGAAGCGTCACGGAAGAAACTTGTTGCAGAGGCTGCTCCTATTTCTATCTTTCCCTGCAACGTGACGTGGACCACAGCAGAATATACCAACCACAGACCTCTCTCTTCCTGCGATCTGCAACTGAGTTTTGCTTAAAAACACTTCAAATCTGCTATTATTATTTCACAAGTCAATATTTAATTACATTCGCCAGTATCTAAGATTACTCTTTTTTTTTTTTTTTTTTTTTTTTTAGATGGAGTTTTGCTCTTGTTTCCCAGGCTGGAGTGCAATGGCGTGATCTCGGCTTACCGCAACCTCCGCCTCCTGGGTTCAGGCAATTCTCCTGCCTCAGCCTCCTGAGTAGCTGGGATTACAGGCACGCACCACCATGCCCAGCTAATTTTTGTATTTTTTTGGTAGAGACGGCATTTCACCATGTTGACCAGGATGGTCTCGATCTCTTGGCCTTGTGATCCACCCACCTTGGCCTCCCAGAGTGCTAGGATTACAGGCGTGAGCCACCGCGCCCAGCCAAGATTACCCTTATATGTGATATGCTGTGAATCCTCTCTGGGTGTACTTTTCCTCTTGAATCCTTTCATAGTTCTTACAGCAAGCATCTTTGGTTTCAAGTAAGTTCTTTTAGCCCTTGCAAGTTTTTATTTTTATTTTTTCCTGAATAATTGTTTATATTGGTGTAAATTGTAGGTTAATAATTATTTTTTCCTCAGTCTTTTCAAGGTATTATTTCATTTCTTCTGATCTCTATCATGGTTCATAAATCTACTGTCCATCTAAGTCATGATCCTTTTTGGGAATCTGTCTTTTCTGTCTGCTAGCTCTTAACATTTTCTCTTTTCATTCTGCTGTTGTATAGTTTCACTACTGTGTCTACATGTCGGATTTGTTTGTTTGTTTATTCTGCTCTGTACTTTTTCTGAGATTTTTTTTTTTTTTTGAGACGGAGTTTCGCTCTTGTTACCCAGGCTGGAGTGCAATGGCGCAATCTCGGCTCACCGCAATCTCCGCCTCCTGGGTTCAGGCAATTCTCCTGCCTCAGCCTCCTGAGTAGCTGGGATTACAGGCACGCGCCACCATGCCCAGCTAATTTTTTATATTTTTAGTAGAGACGGGGTTTCACCATGTTGACCAGGATGGTCTCGATCTCTTGACCTCATGATCCACCCGCCTCGGCCTCCCAAAGTGCTGGGATTACAGGTGTGAGCCACCACGCCCGGCTTTTTCTGAGATTTTGAACTGAGGACTCCTGTGGACGTGGTTTGGCTGTGTCCCCACCCCGATCTCATCTTGAACCGTAGCTCCCACAGTTCCCACGTGTTGTGGGAGGGAACCCAGTGGGAGGTAACTGAATCGTGGGGCTGCGTCTTTCCCATGCTGTTCTCATGATAGTGAATAAGTCTCCTGAGATCTGATGGTTTATAAAGGGGAGTTTCCCTGCACGGGCTCTCTTCTCTTGTTTGTGCCTTTTACTTCTGCCATGGTGGTGAGGCCTTCCCAGCCACATGTAACTGTGAGTCCATTAAACCTCTTTCTTTTGTAAATTGCCCAGTCTTGGGTATGTCTTTATCAGCAGGCATGAAAACAGACTAATACACCTGTTTTTCTCTGAATCTGGAAAAATTAAATTACCAGCTTTTCATATAGTGCTGCTCTATTGTCTTTTGAAATTGTTGCTTCACAGATACAGGACTCCTTTGACTATCCTCCACCTCTGCCCTGCATGTGAGTATGTATGTAGACGTGGAGATAAACACACTTCAAGCGCCCAAGAAGTCCTCAATGGAAGGAGGAACCATTATTTTCATGCATCACTAAGAAGTGAAGGTGCCACAGACAAAGAGTGTAGTGGAAGACCCCTACGCAAGGTGAGGACCCCAACGGGCTGCAGCCTTGCTATGAGAAGAAATGAGAAATAAACCCACTGCGAGGAAAAGGCAGAAAAAAGAAAACCCTGACAATCCCTCCTGAGATTTTAACCTCTAAACTTTACACATTCAGATTTACACTTTGAATTCAAATCTTAATTATAGATTTTAATTTTAAATGATCTTAGGTCAGTAATACTTCCAAGTGACGGGTGGGGCAAATGAAGATTCTCTTTGGAAGGTATCTCCAGTCTAGACAAAGAGTGTTTGTAAGTCACCTTCACTTGTAAGGTGTGCTCCAATTTCAGGTATATTAAAATGAGAACAAGGCGTATAGAATCAAGGAAGTGCACTATACGTGTGATACATGTGTGCATGCATGCACACATCCATATCTATCTACAGAAGTCAGACTGTCTCCCTATGCAATATTCTACGTGAGTTCCTCAATATTGTGTCCAAGTCACTAATTCTCTCTTTAACCCTATTCTGCCTAAAATGCGTTCCTTTCATCACATATTTTCTTTGGCTATATTTTTAATTTCTTAGTTTTCCAGTTGTTTATTTTAAAGAAACTTTTGTTATTTCTTATGTGCCTGTTTTATTTTTCTATAGTTTCTTGTGCTTTGAAAAGCACACTCTCCCTCTTTCACTTCTGTTATCTCTTTAAACACTCTAAACATAATTATTTTAGTCTTAGACAGATTGTCCCCATGCAATTAATTTTGTCTGGAGTTATTTCATGTTCTGAGTATTGATTTTGTTGTTTATTGTTCCGAGCACTGGAACACTCCTATGTTGTGGGAGAGGGGAGTGTTTGGCTTTCCTTTCCCCATGCCGTTTTTCTCCTTCTCTGTCCCTCCTTCTAGAGCAGCTTTGCCATCATCCCCAGTGACTCACAGGGCTGCCAGTGCTCTCCTTTCCTCACGGCATCTCCCATTGCTGCTTTCTCCTGGGCTGTCAGCTTCTCAGTGGGTCCCACAGACTCTTCTTTCTCTGTCATTTTTCTCACTTTTAAAAATTTGTTCAACAAATAGCTTTGAGCACTTACAAAGTACCAGACTCTGCCCCATCTTTGCCTCCTTCATTCAATGATCTGTTTTATGGAACTCGATCATATTCTATAATGTGCTGTTTATACTAGTTTTAATGAGTTCTGGTTTCATTTGCAAGGAGGTGAGTGTGATGGTGCTTATTTATCTGAAGAATTCTTCCTGCTCCTCTGACCATAAATGGATGGCTTTATGTTCCAGGAATCACTGGCCTTCTGTAATGCTACCATTCCTCACTTTCTTATATCACTCTGCAGTCTACAAATGTTTCTTATCCATCAACTCAGTTGACCAGTTGTGATATGAAATAGATGGGACAGATATTGGTCCTGTTTTATCAGGTTTATGCCTGCAGCTCAGAGAGGTTAGGTCTGCTCCAGGGCCACCAGCAAGTAAGAAGCAGAGCAGAACCACACCTGAAACCAAATCTCATGATTTAGACACCTGAGTTAGATTCTTCAGATGAGCCTTAGAATATGTTCTGGTCAAGGGTCACATCTTATGTCCTGGTATCACTCATTGTACCTGGCACACTGCTGGGCATGGCATGTATTTACATCATCAAAATCACATTGAGATACCATCTCACATCAGTTGGAATGGCGATCATTAAAAAGTCTGGAGACAACAGATGCTGGAGAGGATGTGGAGAAATAGAAACACTTTTACACTATTGGTGGGAGTGTAAATTAGTTCAACCATTGTGGAAGACAGTGTGGCAGTTCCTCAAGGATCTAGATATAGAAATACCATTTGACCCAGCAATCCCATTACTGGGTATATGCCAAAAGGATTATAAATCATTCTTTTATAAAGATATATGCACACTTATATCCATCACAGTACTGTTTACAATAGCAGAGACTTGGAACCAACCCAAATGCCCATCAAAGATAGACTGGATAAAGAAAATGTGGCACATACACACCATGGAATACTATGCAGCCATAAAAAGGATGAGTTCATGTCCTTTGTAGGGACATGGATGAATCTGGAAACTGTCATTCTCAGCAAAGTAACCCAAGAACAGAAAACCAAACACCACATGTTCTCACTCATAAGTGGGTGTTGAACAATGAGAACACATGGACACAGGGAGGGGGAACATCACACACCAGGGCCTGTTGTGGGGTGGAGGGGTAGGGCAGGGTTAGCAGGGAGTGGAGGGGTTGGGGAGGGATAACATTAGGAGAAATGCCAAATGTAGTTGATGGGGGGTGGAGGCAGCAAACCACCATGGCATGTGTACACCTATGTAACAATCCTGCATAATCTGCACATGTACTCCAGAACTTAAAGGATAATAAAAAAAGGAAATTAAAAAATAAAGTAAATAAAATATTTGATGAAGGCTGTCTGGGAGAAAGTTGATTTTGTATATTTCATGCAGGGGCTGGGGCAGAACTCATTCTGCTGGGACCCTGCCTGCTCTGCTGTGCCCCTCAGGGCACAGCCCACAGGACCTACAGAAGGGTCTGCACCTGCAGGAGCATGTGAGGGAGACCAGGCTGCCTGTGGGCCCCTCATCCTCTAACGAAGGACGATTTATGACCCAGCTGCAGTGATGGGAATTCAAGACCACTCAACATGTTCACATTCAAAAAATCGGTAGGTATCGATTCACGTTACTGAGTTGACTGAAGACAGAGGCAGTATTTATTTGGAGTTGTGTTCCTGATGTAATAATACTTAGATTACAGTATTTTCTGTAATTACTTAGAAATGACAATTCATATTGGGTTAGTGATAAATCAGAGGCAATTTAAATAATGTCATCAGGAATTGAGGAGCATAAATTCTGTGGCTTTCATCTCAGCCAATGGGCCATTGCTTCGAAGGATGGACAGTGTCTCTGACGGCCAGTTTTGCCCAGTGGAGGTGGGGTGCTGAGGGCCCTGGCTCTGACCCTGGCCTATGATGGCCTGTCATCTCAGCCCGGCAGCTCTGGGTGCAGCCGTGCAGCTCTAGCAGGAACCTGCAGAACAGATCATGCCGAGGGTGCAGTGGAGGCAGGACTGCAGGATGGACGTGACCCCGGACAGCAGCAGGTGAGAGAGGAGAGCACTCAGCCAGGTGACCTGTGACTCATGAAGGTGCAAGCACCTGAGCCTCCCTGCTGGTGCCCAGGCTCCATGTGTGCCTCTCCTCTGCTCCCTCCCTGCTGCTGCAGGCTCTGGGTAATCTGAACACTTTTGCAGGGTCCTTGAAGCTGCGTCTTACAAGAGTTCAGTTTTTTTCAAAAGCTAGTAGGGCACGGAGGTGCCCAGGATCAGTTCTGGAGCCCCATGGGAACCTTGCTCTTTAGGGCTGAGGTCATGCTGGCTGAGTGGTATGATTCCGGTTGCTGGAAGCTGGAAGCAGGGTGTGGAAGGAGGCTGTGGTCACTGAGCCCCAATCATGTGACAGGCACTCCACTGGCTGCCCTCTTCATGGTGTTAATTGAAATCATCAGCTCACAAGTAACAGAAACAGATGTGGGTCCTTGGGTCAGCATAAAGGGGAAGTAGGAGGCAGTTATGGGGTTTGTGGAGGGTCCTGTGTGGCGGGGGCAGGAATGTGGATGGAACCTTAGGAAGGGGTGTGATCGGAATCAGAAGTGAGCAAAGTCTCTCTCCATCTTCCCGCTCTTCCTGCACACCAGGTTCTGTCCCTTCTTCCACTGAGGCTGTGTTATCCCTGTTCCCCTGTGACTCCTGTGGCTTGGTACTGCAGATACAAGTATCCTGTCTCCCAGCCTCTGGGAGCCAGGAACCTGCTCCTGGGCTCAATTCCACATCCTTAGGGAAGGGTGAGGGGCCCACCCAGCTCTACTGGAGCAGTGTCAGGTATAAAATGGTGACTTTTGTCCTGTCAGTGTGGGCCAGGTGCCAGCTACGAGAGTTCACGTGTTATTCTGAGCCTGTAAGGTGGTTTTCTTATGGGTGTTATGGGCGAAGACCAGAGAACTGATTGCCATGCCCAAGATGAGAACAGTAATGCCCCCATGAGGGTTAACTCATGGCCACTGGGTCCAGGGAGCTGCTCTATCAGCCATGCTCTTCCTCTCCCCATTATTGCTCTCTGTTCTAGTTGGAGAAAATGGCACAAAGAGCTAGAGGCAGGCAGGCTGGCATAGCAGGAAGTGTGTAGGAAGTGTGTGGATGGCATGCTGGTTGGGTAGGGAAGAACCTTAGTGGTGCTGGTGGTACTATGAGTGAAGATGAAGGCATACAGCATGGTAATAAGATGGGATGGGGGAGCTGCAGAGGCGGGAATAAGATGGAAAATGAAGACAAGGACCCACAGCAAGATCACAGCACTCAATAATGAACAAGTGTGTTAGTCCGTTCTCACACTGCTATGAAGAACTATCTGAGACTGGGTGATTTGTGAAGAAAGGAGGTTTATTGACCCACAGTTCTGCAGGCTTAACAGGAAGTGTGATTGGGAGGCCTCAGGAAACTTACAATCGTGGTGGGAGGCAAAGGGGAAGCAAGGACCTTCTTCACAAGGTGGCAGGACAGGCAGAGCACACGAGGAGGGAAGTGCCAGGCACCTTTAAACCATTGGATCTCATGAGAACTCACTCACTATCACGGGAACAGCATGGGAAACTCCACCCCTGTGATCCAAGCCCCTCCCACCAAGTCCCACCCCCAACATTAAGGATTACAAGTCAACGTGAGATTTGCGTGGGGACACAGAGCCAAACCGTATCAACAAATAGGAATTTATTTTATTTTTGCACCAGAGAGCCCAGTTTGGCTTCCTTTGTCCATCCCGCTGGCCAAGGCTCTGTGTGGCTTCCCTCATAATTGCTCCCAGAACTTGGAATTCTTACCCCAAATAGTTAAAGACTGAGTCTGCAAGACATGAATCATTCAGATGAGTGTTTTCCTCTTTTCTCCGTGGCACTGAGGGGCTGAGAACATCTGGAGATCTCACAGAACTCTCAATTTCCCATCACAGCCCTGGTCTCCCCGCTCAACAAGGCCCCCCCAAAAGGAGCAAAAACCAGAAAGCTCAAGGACCCTCAGAATCAAGATAAATTTTCTAAGTAACTTGAGAATTTTCTTCCCTCCAGTGCTTGAATTTTCTAAGCTCTACTTGATATTTTAAAAATGTTAAAATGACTCTGATTTTGAATCGAACTCATTGGTCTTGCGAAGAAAATAACTGCTTCAGATGGAGAATAAACAAGTTGGGAATGGAGAGCGAGAAGATCCTCAGCTCTTTCTGGGACCCAGACCTCTCCACCCGCTGTGCACTCCCCGCTCAGGTGCATCTGGAGACCCAGGGTCAAATGAAAGCTCTGCCTTTTGAGTCTGTGTGATCTTTGGTGAGTGACCTCACATTTCTGGGTCTTGGTTTTCTCAACAAAAATAAAAAAGAGAAATAAACAGGTCTACATGGAAGAATGGTTGGGACGAAATGGAATAACAGATACAAAATAGCTGTGCACCTGAAAGTCCTCTATAAATGTCCTCTCCTGATTCATGCCACTGATGATTATAGTTGCTGGTCACTCTTCTCTCAGCCTACTGTGTGCAAACCCCCTGAGCTTCATGCCAGAGGAAGGAACCAGATTGAAATAGTCTACTTGCAAAATTTATAGTATTTTTATTTCAGACTTGTTCTCCCAGAAACAAAATCACTATTCAGTACCTGGGACATTACAATAATACATTTTAATGAAAACTTAATTAATCTGAAATGATTGCTCTCTTGTAAGTAGAATGAAAAAAATCATTAAAAATTGGCAAATGGAAGAGAAAAATGTTTTTGTATAAGTACATAGGAGAGACATTGAGGCTATGAATATTTCTAAAATAAGGGAACATAAAACTTGAATTTGTAAAGTTATTTTCTTAATTTGGAAGGCTGTTCAAACTTGTTTCCAAATGAAAATGAAACAATCAAGTTCTGCAGCTTGTGCAAGTGTATGGGGAAATCAATGTAGGCTTTCTTCCTCTTTTTTATTTTTTTGAGAGAGCATCTCACTCTGTTGCTCAGGCTGGAGTGCAGTGGTGTGATCTCGGCTCACTGCAACCTCTGCCTCCCAGGTTCAAGCAATTCTGCCTCAGCCTCCCGAATAGCTGGGATTACAGGCGTATGGCACCAAAACCAGCTAATTTTTGTATTTTCAGTAGAGATGGGGTTTCATCATGTTGGCCAGTCTGGTCTGGAACTCCTGACCTCAGGTGATCTACCTGTCCTGCCCTCCCAAACTGCTGGGATTACAGATGTCAGCCTCTGTGTTCAACCTTCTTCATTTTTCTTTTCTTTCCTTTCTTCTTCTTCTTTTTCTAAAAAACAAAACAAAACAAAACAAAACCTCCCCTGTTTTCCAGTAAAATTTAACAACATGGGTTCATTGAGGGCTTCAAGTGTTTATTATTTAGCTTAGTTTTGCAGAAAGACACAGAGCTCAAAACCGGAAGCACGACTGAGGTACAACACTCAGTGAGACTGCCTCCCAGACACACCACTGCAACCAGTGAACTGCACTGTTTAGACTGCCTTCAGGGTCAGGGTGGGCTGACGAGACTGGCCTCTTGATGAGATGAGAGGTGACCGAGGAGTGAGAGCGGCTGAGTTTGAGCCCTGCCTCTGCCGTCTGGAACTCTCTCATCTTGAGCAAGTCCAGCTTCAGGGTGGGCTTCAGATCTCCTGTCCTGGAAATGAGAGAATTCAAATCCAGCTCTGATGCTGCAGCCCCTACCCTGTCCCTGCACTGCATGACGACCACCAGGCTTGAAGAAGGAGTGAATGACGCTTGAAGGTCACCTAATCTAAGCCACACCCCTCTCCCATCACACCCCTTGTTGTCCTTTAACTGGTTCCCATTTCCCTTTCTTCTCTTGAGCCCAGGGGTGTGCCAGTGAATGTTTAACAGGAACAATATTGATGGGTGGCATTTGCTGATTTCTTTGCTGTAAACACTCCCACCTTGGGCCGTTTCAAGCAACCACAGCGATGCTGCTGAATGCTGATCCCGGAAGAGTCAGTGCAAGCTGGTTCCAGCACACAGCTGTCTAGGTTCCTCCAGGATGGGGGCATTTGCTCCCTGCTGGCTAAATGTGAAATCGGATCAGATCGTTATCAGCTAATATTCACTGCGTGCTTATTGTGAGCCAGGCTGTCTGCTCAGAGCGTTGCATAGACTGTCTTGTTGAATCATCGATGAGTCCTAGGATTCAATCCCTGGGCACAGATGGTTATGTAACCTGCCCAAGGCCTTGCAGCCACAAGAAGGAAGAGTTGAATGGGCCCTGGTGTCTGAGTTGATAGCCCGTGCTTTTAGGCAATACACTATCCTAGATTTCAGCCTTGCTGCTCTCTGCGCTCGAAAGCCTGCGGAAAAACGCCTTGAGATAAAGCAAGTCCGTTTGCACACGGTTCCTTTATTTTGAGCTTATTTATCGAATCTGATGATGCTGATGCATCTCTTTATTGCACCTGGCCTATTAATACACATATTAGTAAACACACTTCGGTGATATTTATCTTCCCTCTAAGAGCTCACAGATTTCTACCATTTAGTGTTCTGTGTTTTGTTTTTGGGTAGGTCTCATTAACAGGGTCGAGTGCAGAGATGTGGCTCTTACATAAAAAAGTGACTTTGTAATGGCTTTTGTTGTGTGATTAGGAAAAGAAACAGCCTTAAGTAAAGGGAGCTATTTGGAGCAGAGAGGTTTTTAATTAGGGTGATATTCCAGAGCTGAGTGACAGCATTTCTTGAATAACAGAAACCTGGAGATCTCTCCCTTGGAAGGGCACTGCCATATACTAGCCGCCAAGCTGATTTTTCAGGGAATTAAGCCCTGCACCCAAACTGGCAGAGGAATGAGGCTTTTGTCCAGCTGAGCATGGTACAAAATGGTTTGGAACACAAACAATTATCTGGAGAACCGGGGCTGCGTGGATTGCCAAACTGGGCAATTTGTCCTCATCAGCAATACAATGTCCACCCAAGGTATGATTTTGTGGGCCACTCCCCCTGGCCCCGGACAGACTGCCTCCAGGGCAATGCCAATCTCACGCCACTGCACCTGATTTTAAGCAAACTCAGAATATGAAAATGTGGATTTGGAGAGGTGTAACTTGGGTGAAATCAGCTCTGCAGTGGAGAGCATGACCTAGCAGAAAGAGCTTTGTACTAAGTAATGGTTCTGTTGTTACATAAAAATGCCAACTACTAATTATTAAAATATTCAAAAATATCCTGTCATTCAGAAATTGCATTAGCTAGTTCTCACACTACCAATAAAGACATAGCCGAGACTGGATAATTCATAAAGAAAACAGGTATAATGGGCTCACAGTTCCACATGGCTGGGGAAACCTTACAGTCATGACAGAAGATGAAGAGCAAAGGCATGTCTTACATGGCGGCAGGCAAGAGAGAACGTGTGCAGGGGAACTCCCCTTTATAAAACCATCAGAGCTGGTGAGACTTATTCATGATCTCGAGAACAGCAGTGGAAAAACCTGCCTCCATGATTCAATTATCTCCCACCAGGTCCCTCCCACAACATGTGGAGAGTTTTACAATTCAAGGTGAGATTTGGGTGGGGACACCGAGCTGGTGAGACTTATTCATGATCTCAAGAACAGCAGTGGAAAAACCTGCCCCTGTGATTCAATTATCTCCCAACAGGTCCCTCCCACAACACGTGGGGAGTTTTACAATTCAAGGTGAGATTTGGGTGGGGACACAGAGCCAAGCCATATCAGAAGTCATCACATAGTTGGTGACTTTTCTTGTTTGCAGTTATGTAACAGAAAGCCCTGATCCACTGACATCAGGCAAGAACCACTTTGTAATGCTCATAGAATCTGTGGGTCAGAATTTGCATGTGTCTCCTCTCCACTGAGAAGCATGTTGTGACCAGCACACTTCACTGGGGTCCAGTTCACCTCCATTCACCTGCTCCCTTTCCTGGATGTGCTTTGAGGTGGGTGCTGCTTTCTTTCTCTTTTTTTCCTTCTTTTTTTTTTTTTGTTCTTTCTTTGTTTCATCCTTCTTCTTTCTTTCTCTTTTTTTTGACAGAGTCTCACTCTGTTGCCTAGGCTAGAATGCAGTGGCATGATCTTGGCTCACTGCAACCTTAAGCTCCTGGGTTCAAGTGATTCTCCTGCCTCAGCCTCCGGAGCAGCTGGGATTATAGGCATGTGCCACCATACCTGGGTAATTTATGTATTTTTAGTAGAGATGGGGTTTTGCCATGTTGACCAGGCTGGTCTTGAACTCCTGACCTCAAATGATCCGCCTGCCTCAGCCTCTCAAAGTGTTCGGATTACAGGCATGAGCCACCACACCTGGCCTGGGCACTTCTTTCAAACCAGGTTTGTGTGGCCTGAGGATAGGGAGGCCAGTGAAGAAGCAATGGCCATCCCTGAGAGTGGTCCTGGTTTCCCTTCCCATGGGCAGCAGCTCATTCTTGTTTGGGCCCAGAGTTCCTGCCTGTCCTGGGTCCTCCAGGTGCTGCCTGCCCAGGGCTGTCTAAGCTACCTCTTCAAGTCCACTTTTCTGGATTCTGGCCATGGTGCTGTTCCTGGGGATGGGGCACAGGGAGGAAGGGGTTAAAAATTTCTGAAGTTCTAACTCTCACAATCCCACCCCAACTTGGTAAAGGGCAGGCTCCACAGAAGATCAGGTGACATTGGAGTAAACTCCCAGCTTTGGTCAAGGGTCCCTTTGCCTGGCTTGTGTCTGTGGGTGGTCTGGTCTCTCTGGGGTCCCTGGGGTCCTCTGGACGCATAAAGATCGAGACCCTCTTCCACCTTAACTACCTGCCCTCAGGGTAGATTTAAATTTCCATTTTAATACTTCTGTGTGCCTCATTTCCTCCTTTGTGAGAGGGAAATCTTCACACTCCCCACCTCAAAGGGTTGTTGCGGGCATCAAATGAGGTGTTCCATGGAGTGCTTAGCCCGCCTGGTGCAGAGGAGGGGTGCCTGAATGTGAGCACCCATGACCACTGGGGTCATTACTTTGCTTCTGTAGTTGGGGTTAGGAAGTGCCCTGCCACAGGACACTGCCACCACCAGTGAGGTCACTGGGGAGGCCACTGTCTCCTTCCTCCTCCTCCTGCTTTTCCCACGCCTTGGCTCTGACGTAGGTGTCTGTGGGGCCCTTCCTCTCTCCAGGCCTCTCTCCCCAGCTGGACTGTGGGGGTAGAAGATGGGTCCGCTGTCCTCTCACTGTGCTTCAGCCTTGTTGATCCTGGACTCGTGCCTTTCCCTGGGTTGCCTCTCCTGGCACCCTTGGCCTTGGACCTTCCCCAGCACCCAGGGGGCTGCCCAAGCTGGCCTGGGTCTTCCTGTCAAGTTTAAGGTGTTAACAGGATGCTCGCCCCCCACCAGCAACTATAGCCTTACTGCTATTTTAAATGATTTTTACTAAGCAACTCTAACTGACTGCCCATAAAATCATGAAAGGAAAAGTATTCTCATTAAGGAGGAGTTTATTTGGATTGTAAACTCAAGTCTGCTAATTGTGGCCTAATGCCAGGAGCCCAGTGAGGGTGTCTATCGTGGCTGATTGAGAGGCGGTGGAGGTGAACGCTCCCCCTGGCTCTAGCTGGGCACTAGGAGAGGGCGCTCTTAAGGCCACTGGGTCAGGGCTTTGGCATGGGAACACGAGGGCTGTGTGTGCTCTCTCAGGAAGCAGCTCCTTTGTGAGGCTGGGAATGGCCCCAGAACCACAGAAAGAAGGCAGGGGTGCTGGGCTGGCCTGGGCTGAAGGCTCCCCAGGGCCGTCTCAGTCTCATGCCCAAGGTGTGGGTTGCAGGCCCAGCCTGGGGAGCCTTGCTGACAACTCTCAGTGACTGATGAGCCCCACCCAGGTCCTCTCTTCTGGGAAGCAGGGCAGCATGGGAGCTTCTGCAGGCCTGTGGGGGCAGAGGCCAGGTGCAGGGCTCATGTTGAGAGTAAAAAGTTTCTCTTCAAAGTTTCCCTTCTTGTTGAAGAATAATGACAATACATGTTAGAAACAACAGTTTTTTAAGACTAACAGTTTTAAAGACTTTCTTCAAAGCCGTCTTGCTTTACGCTAATAACTCTTTGTTAAGCCCTATACTATGTAGCTGTTAGACATGCTTACAGGCATGTCATACATTCTATGTCCTTGTACTTTAACCAAGATACCTGTGCTGGACGTGCTCATAAGCATGTCCCAGCTCACAGGCTATACCCCTTCCTTATTTGGGAATGTTAGTACTTTTCTAAGTCCTTTTGCAAGCAACTTCTTTTCCTTTGTTCTCCATTGACTTTACCTATTTAGAAAAGTTTTGAGTTGTTAGCCAATCAGGTTCAGTTTAGATTGCGAGGTCTGGCTCCAGCCAACGGAGATCAGACACAGCAGTAAGGACCCAATGGGTAAGGAATAAACATGCCCACCTTTCCTCTGTTCATTGTACTCTTGTGGAAAGATGGCTAAAGGGAGCACCCTTTCTGCAGAAAGTAAAACTGCTTTGCTGAGAAAACTTTTTGTCTGAGTGCTAAGTTTTCCTTGCAGTACCTGGGAACAAGCATTCTGTCTCTAACAGCTCGGTTCTCCACACATAGCTGTGCCAGCCCCCCCGAGCTTTGTTCCTTCTTCTGCAAATTCAAATAAAAATATTGATCTTATGGTGACCTTGTGTGGGTTAAGGGACAAGTCCAATGCCTGGCAAACAGTAGGCACTTAATAACTGGTCCTTTCTTGATGGGTAGTGGCAGTTCCCAGTCCTTCATTCAGGAGGTGGTTGCAGAGCCTGCCTCAGCAGCCAGACGGGACTCCAGGTGAACCTTGCACTCCAGGTCTGGTTCCAGTGGAGGCTGCGGACAGGAAATGGGCAACAGGTGAATGGTCATCATGATGTCATGTCATTGTATGGACAGATGTGAGTCAGGGGACAGAGGGCTATTTTGAGGGATTGGAGAGAGAACTGTAAGAAGATAGCCCTGAATCTGAGACTCCAAAGAGGTAGGGTTGTCACCGCCCTGTCCCTCTGCTTTGGTCATCCCAAGAGAGAGCCTGGGGTGAGGCCCTCGCTGCGTTCTGGCTCTCTGGCTTCTCCCCTGTGGCCGCTGAACTCTGCCTGGTATCTGTGACAGGTCTTAGGAAGGAGAGAGTTTTTTTCTCTCTTCCAGGAGGGGGATCAGATCTTTGCCTCGTGGGATTCTGGGCAGAGGAATTTTCCTGCCCCTCAGTCAATGGCAGATGTCCTCTGTTCCTCCCCTTCCCTGAGTCAGTGGATTCTTACCTTGTTCTTGAGAATGGGAACAGTACTCTTGATTCTCATGTGCAGTGGCCTGGGGAGGTGACTGCATTTGTGCTTATCCTCTCCAGCTGTCAGTCACTGGGCTGCACCATCTGGGTGGTGCCGCTTGGCCCCGCCCTTCTTGCTGGCACACATGGGGGACAGCTTATGACTGAGTGCAGGCACCACCTGCAGTTGGAGTGCTCCCCAGTTCTGAAGGGATCCTGCAGGCCCCATGCAGCCTTTGATGGATTTCTTCTCCTCCCATCTTGGGGTGGCCACAGCTTCCTCCCAGGCTCTGCCAAAGGTGGACGGTTGATTCTCGTTTTCTAGAATTGTCATAGTGGAAAAGACTTGACATCTTTTCATCCCTTTGAAGGCTGTGGAGGCTTCATTGATGCTCCAGGATGTCATGCAGTTTTGCAAGTGTTTGATGTGAGTTCTTGAAAATAGAGTTTATTCGTTGGGTAGTGTGTTCTACGTGTGTATCTTAGTTCTACTTTGTCATTCATGCTCTTCAAGTGTCCTCTGTCTTTGCTGATTTTATTTTTCTGCCTGTTCTCTCAGTTACTAGGACACATATTAACACACCCCAATTGATGGTGGGTTTCTTTATTTCTCCCTGTAGTTCTATCAATTTTTGTTTTAAATTTTTCGAGCATCTGTTACTAGGTTCACATAAATTTATATTTTTAAAACCTTCTTGAACTATGGAAACCTTTATTACAAAGTGTTCCTTTTTATGCCCCCAAAATCTATTTTATCAACTATGAACACAGTTCCACAGCTAAAAGAAAAAACACTTCGGTAGGTGTTCGCATTTCATATACGTGTGGGGTGTGTGTGTGTGTGTGTGTGTGTGTGTGTGTGTGTGTGTGTGTGTTTCCTTTACCTTTGCCAAAATGTTATAGATGTGTCTTTTATCAACAGCATATAGTTGAGTCTTGATTTTATAAATGTAGCAGTCTTCATATTTAACTGGAGAGATTAGTGCTTATGCATTTGATGTAATGACTTGATGTCATGAGTGATCGTTTGGGTTTAAATCTACTAAGTATAGATTTGTCTCAATTTTCCCTTTTTTGTTTTCTCTTTCTCTCCCAGATTGCATTTTATGGGTTATATATTTTATTATTTACCACCATTAACTTGAAAGTTTTAGACTATTTGAACATTCTTTTGGTGGTTGCCCTAAATATTGCAAGAAGCATTCTTGACTTATTAAAGTTAAGTATTTTGTTATTTTACCCTTGTTCTGGACAATTAAGGGTTTAAAAACACGTAAGTTTCATTTGTCACCTTCCTTATTGTATGGCATTGCTGTTCTGTATTTTAATTCTCTCTCTATTTTAAGCCCAATGAGGCATTATTATCAGACACACACACAGAAACACAGTCACACACTCACCCTCTTTGCTCCTTATTTATTTTTCATCTCTTACCTTTCACCTGGGATCATTTTTGTTCTGCCTATAGAACAGTCTTTGGTATTTCCATTAGTGTGATCTATTGAGGATAAATTCTCATTTTTTTGTTTGTATAAAAATTCTCTTTATTTAACTTTAATTTTAAAAGAATATTTTCACTGGATTTAACATCCTTCATTGCCACTTATTTCCTTTTGAGCACTTGATATCATTCATTGTGTTTTAATTTTTATTGTTGCTGTTGAAAAGTAGCTATTATTTTAATAGTTGCTCTTTGAAGGTAATGTGTCTTTTTCTCTAATTTAAAAAAATTCTCTTGGTCTATGGCTGTCAGCAGTTTTGCTCTGTTATAGCTCAGTTGGGATTTTATTTTATTTATTTATTTGTTTGTTTTTTGATGGGGCTAGAACATTTCTTGCTTCTCTGCTTGAAGTCTTTCATCAACTTCAAAAGTTTCTCAGCCATTACCTTTTCAGATTTTCTTTCTTCCCTGCCTAGTTTCCCAGATCTTTCTGGGACTATAATTACAAGGATCTGAAGCCTGTTCCTTATGTTCTTTTTATTTCACGCTCATTCTTCCATGTTTTCCATCATGTGGTAGCTCTATTTTTTTTTAATCCCAGACATTTTATTTTGACTTTCTGTTTCGTTAATTTTCACTTCAGCTACGTCTAATCTGCTTTTAAATCCATCCAATTAATTTTGTTTTGGTAATTTGATTTTTCAGTATTAGAATTTCCATTTTATAAAAAGGAATTTTCATTTATGTCCTGAAATTTCTGATGTTTCCTTTATCTCCTTGAATATGCTAAACATAGCTGTTTAGAAGTATGTGTTGATGATGCCAATATCTAGAGTCCCTGTGTTTACTTCTGTTGCCTGTTGTTCCTGCCGGTTTTGCTCATACTGTCTGGACTCCTTGAAATTGTGCCTGGTGTTGTCTTTTAAAAGTTGTTTAGAGGAGTAAATTAAGGCTTAGAATGATATTATCTTCTTTCAGAGGTGACGTACATTTCTTTTTCATTGCTTTTTTTTTTTTTCTTTCACTGACTTCTTTATTACAAAAAATGGGAAACAATTCAATGTGAAAAAATTTGAAATACACAGATAAGCAAAAGAAAAAAGAATACAAATGATCTAACACTATCACTTGGACATTAATCATAATTAAGAATATGCTGTAAAATTCTTCCAGATATTTCACAGATCTATTAATTTACAAAAATGGTGTCATACAATGAAGAATGCAATTTCACTTTGTTTTTATTTTTATTTTAATTTATTTTTATTACATTTTAGGTTTTGGGGTACATGTTTTTAGCCCTTGAGTTCTGAATCCCGTCACCTCAACCCCCGGTGTTGAGATGATAAGACGTCACTTCCATTTCCTGACAGGCTTTGTCTGTCCTAGTTCCTCACCACTCCTCAGGTTCAGCCCTTTGGTATCTCTACTAAAACCAGGGGCCTCAGCGGGGCCTTCCGTGTTGTCTGGCACCCCACGTGGCTGTGAAAGCGCGGCTAGAACCTCTATTGGTTCTCGTGGGATCAGCCAAGTGCCCCCAGGAGTAAAGCAGCCACACATGGAAGGCCTGGCTCCCATTTTCCTGCCATTCTGGCCTGTAAATTTTTCACTATCTTATTAGTTCTGTAACCATTTTTAAGAAGACATTTTTGCCCAGATATTCTAATTGTGTTCAGTTGGAGACTTGGTCATAATTGCCTAGTCTGTCCTTACCAGAAGAGGAAATACTGACTTAAGTACGTTCATTTTGAACTATTTAAGCTATTGCCACTGGCCAGAACTTCCAGCATCCTGCTTCCCCATGTTCTGGGCTCCACCTCCCATAAGTTATAAGATCTGCTTGGACCAGCCCATCCATTCCCACTCAGGTATCAGCAGGAAGAAGGGAGGGATGAGGGGATGGTGGCACACTGTCCCTTCTCCTTCACTCAGCTCCCCACCTCCAGCCTACGTCTTGGCTTATGGCAACAACATAGAGTCTACTGAGGACCAAATGGGGTCTCCCACAGTTTGTGCACTGGGGACAGAGGAGTTTCCTGGAGAGGAGTCTCTGCCCTCATGGGACCTTGTGTTTCAGCAGGGAGACGGAAAGTAAACATTCATACAAACCAACACTGAACTTCTGATCATGACAGATGCTGCCATGACAACAAAATCAGGCAACGAGACTGGGTGGGAAGAAACTGCAAGGATAGGAGAGGCTTCTAAGCAGAATAAGGAGCCGGGTGGGCAAAAGTCCGAGGGCAGAGCATGCTCGGTTAGAGCATAGCAGGGCAAGCTCTTCCCCTGGAACAAACACAGCACGCCAGAGGGGCTGAAGGAACGTGGGCATCTGGTGTTGGGACAGAGACAGGCACAGCGGTGGCAGGAGGCTGGGGCAGGAAGGTGTGAGAGCTGCCTGGACACTGTGCTGTGGACACGTTATTCTCCCTGGATATGAAGCCTGTGGAATATTTCCAGGGGGAAATGAACTAGAGAGGGCCCGTGTGAAAGGAGAGAAACCAACCCTCTTTTTAGGGAAGTAACTTTCTGAGTCTGGTCTGCTGACCCCAGGGGTCCCCAGGATGTTTTTCAAGTGCCCATGTACTCAAAAATAAATAATGTCACTTTGGCATAATGCCTTATACTTTATTCCTGGGACATGGGGAAGCAGGATCCTGGAAGTTCTGGTCAGTGACAATAGTTTAAATAGTTCAAAATAAGGTGTAATACCTTAATGGTATTATTTAAGGTATTTTTCTTCTTTGTGGTGCCGTATTGGCCCTGATGTATGGTAGCGATGGTGGACAGTACTGTGGGTGCCCCAGAACAAATGGTGGTGATGACTCCACACTGCCACAGTGGACATTGTGTTCTGCACCTGCCGACATTCACATGAAGATGGAAGGGTCAGTTTCACTCAGGAGCGCCCCTGATAGAAGCAGTTACTTTTATTAACTGTTAATTTTATTTAGGCTCAACACTTGAGTGCATGCTGTTTTCATATTCCATGCTACCACATGGGAAGTGCCCACAGCGTTGGGGATAAGGGAAGCTGGTGAGTCCCAGAGGAAGGGCTGGCTTCGACTGTGTCAAGTGCACCCAGGGCTGGGGGTAAGGGAAGCTGGGTGAGTCCCAGGGGAAGGGCTGGCTGGGACTGTGTCAACTGACCCCAGGGCTGGGGGTAAGGGAAGCTGGTGAGTCCCAGGGGAAGGGCTGGCTGGGACTGTGTCAACTGACCCCAGGGCTGGGGGTAAGGGAAGCTGGTGAGTCCCAGGGGAAGGGCTGGCTGGGACTGTGTCAACTGACCCCAGGGCTGGGGGTAAGGGAAGCTGGTGAGTCCCAGGGGAAGGGCTGGCTGCGACTGTGTCAAGTGCCCACAGGGCTGGGGGTAAGAGATGCTGGGTGAGTCCCAGGGGAAGGGCTGGCTGGGACCTGTCAGGGCCCAGACTCTTGAGCTGCCTATGCAATGACCAGTGCTGTGTGTGAGGGGGAAAGAGAGAGAGAGAGAGAGAGAGAGAGAGAGAAAGAGAGAGAATGAGAAAGAGAGAGATAAGAAGGGGGAGGAGGATGGGAGGAGAGAGGGAGCTGAAAATGGGTGAGGGGTGGGCCGTTCCTAGTGGAGGACAGAACACAGAATGAACAGAATACAGGAAGTGACGGAATAAGATGTGATGAATGGATTGCATATTTTTTTTTTCTTTTATTTTTAGAGATTGGGTCTCTATATTACCCAGGCTGGTCTCAAACTCCTGGGCTCAAGCAGTCCTCCCACCTAAGCCTCCCAAAGTGCTGGGATCACAGGCATGAGCCCCGCCCTGAATTGCAGATACTAACACAGAGGAGGGACATAGCATTTGTCAGCCGGGGAGTCAAAGCAGGTTCCCCAAGGAGGTGAGTTTGCAGTTGAGGGCTGAGGTTTATCTCGGAATCTGCCCAGTGGAGTGGGGCATAGATAAGGGAGGAATCAAACATCCCAGGTCAGGGGACAGCCGGTGCCCAGATGGGCCAGGGCAAGTCTGGCCTTCAGAGGTTGTGGGTGCTCCTGGCGGCCCCACCTCCCCCTCCCCCATCTCAGAGCATCATTCATCAGAAGCTTTAAATGGCAAAAATGTTCAGAAAGGTCTTGAGTATTTTATTTAATTCAATTTTAAGAAATCCCATTGCACCATTAGGGTCCTTATACATCTGATGCGGAAAATGGGGCTCAAACCGGGATTTGTGGCAAGTGGACCTGGATCCATGAGACCCAGAACGCTCCCACAGCCGCCTCCTCCAGGCCAGCTGTCAGATGGTGGCAGTTTGATTGGAAACAGAACAGCCAGCACTTTCAGTACTGCTAGCTGGCGGTTATTTTGGGGACATTGGGATGTAGCTGGGATTTAGGTGTCCAAAATATCCCCTAAGAGATGGAGCCTGGCCTGAAGCTCTGATCCTGGGATTTCAGCCTTGCAGAAGGCTCCCAGCATCCTCAGGCAGGGCGGACCCCACGCCAAGGGCCCTCTCCGGGTGAAGGCTTCCAGCTCCCGGCCTGGAGTCTGTAGATTAAGGTATTAATCACAGCACAGTCTGGCTGTACCTTTCAGCTCCTCCAAATAAGTGTGGTGTGATTCTATTTTGCAGACAAAATCCCTGGGAATCCAGCCAGTAGGTGAGGAGGGAGCGTGGGACAAAGGCTGACAGCATCGTGTTTGTATCTAGAATGTATCCCAGGAACAAGGAAAAAGGATCTTTCAGCCCCAGGACCCTGCAGCTCCTGAAAGCTCTCACCTCCTCACCCAGCAGGGTCTGCACGCTGGAGGGAAGCAGCCCTCTTTTGAATCCAAGTCTTCACCCCTGGCCTGGGAGGATGGAAATGGTGACTTAGTCTCTCTGAGCCTTATTGGGCATGGGGAGGGTGAACTGGGAGGCTGCAAAGGCTGGTGCTCACCCCTTTCCCACTGCCCTGGACCAGGACTCCACCACCCAAAGGCTCTTCCCAAGCAGATTCATAGACTACACAGAGATAGAAACATTTCCAAAACCCTTGTCTGGCCCGACAGCCTGTGGGTGTGATCTCACTTGATGCTTTTGACAGTTCTGCCTGGCAGACATGGTTGTTACCGACACTCTAAAGACAAGCAAGCAGGGCATAGGGTGGGTGCCCTTGCCCACGGTGGGGGTCCGGAGCACGGTTCACACCCTGGGCTTGGGCTCATGACCCCCTAAAGGCAGGTGGCAAGTGTGCCGGGTGAGGGTGGGCTGTCTTCTTCTCCTGTACCTGCTGGAACCCCGCCTGTGTGTGTGTGTGCAGCACAGGCCTGTTGCATTGGATTGGATAGGCTATTTTGAGGGGATCGCTAGGCTTAGGTGACATAGCAGGTGCTAAGAGACCTGAAGGAGCATCTGCATTCAAAGCTCTGCTCTTCAGCCATTTATTTTAAGGATACTGTGTGCAAAAGAGAAATGTCTTGCTAGGGAAGGGTGAATGTTGGTGCAGTCAGTAGAATAGTAGCCCCCAAAACATCCCCGTCCTCATCCCTATAACCTGTGAGCATGTGAGGTCACACAGCGTTACAGGGAGTTGAGGTTGCAGGTGGAATTGGGTCACTAATCAGTCGGCCCTGAGTGGGAGGTTCTCCTGGATTACCTGTGTGAGTCCAACATAATCGCCAAGCATTCCCATAGGAGAGAGGGGTGAGAGAGACTAAACCTGCTGGGTGCTGGTTTTGAAAATGGAAGGGGCCCCCAGGCAAGGAAGGCTGCAGCCTCCAGCAGCAAGAAAGCCACGTTTGAACCAATTCTCCCTGAAGCCTTCATAAGGTTGCAGCTCTGCACACACCTTGATTTTAGCCCAGGAAGACCCCCTCAGACTTCCGACCTCCAGAGTGCTGGGATAATCACTGAGTCTGTTACTGCAGTAGGTGGCGGGGGCAGGAGCCAGGCTGCCATGTGGTGGGTGCTCTCAGCACTCAGGTTTGCTGGGAAGCTGCCCTATGCTGGTCCCAGCCCAGCAGGCTCCCAGTGAGTGCCCCAGCTTATCTCCCTACTTATTCGATAGCATTAAACAACTGTCCATGGGGAGGAACTTTTTACCTACGGTGACTTTTAAGAGGACTGGGATGACCAGGGGCACCAGCTGACAAGAATGTTTAGAAACATTTTCTGATTTCCTTACAGTCCCTCCCTAATTGGAACCAAGCCAACACACACACATGCACCCTGCATTAGTCCATTTTCACACTGCTCTAATGAGGTACCTGAGACTGGGAGGTTTAGAAAGGAAAGAGGTTTAATTGACCCACAGTTCCGCATGGCTGGGAAGCCTCAGGAAATTCACAATCACGGTGGAAGGCAAAGGGGAAGCAAGGCACATCTTTCATGGCAGCAAGAGAGAGAATGTGAGGGGTGACTGCCAAACACTTTTAAACCATCAGATATTGTGAGAACGCCCTCATTATCATGAGAGCAGCAAGGGGGAAGTCTGCCCGTCCCATCAAGCCCCTCCCCTGACACGGGGGATTACCATTTGAGATGAGATTTGGGTGGGACCACAGAACGAAACCATCTCACACCCCGGACATACAACACAATGCACATGCGGTGTCCACGCCTTAAGGACACACTCCTATGCACAGACACAGCCTGAGTCTGAGGCTGGTTGTGACCCAGCAGAGGCCTTTCCAAGGGCACTTAGGCTGGCACAGTGCATTGCACTATGTGGGCTGCCAGTCTTGGGAGCGAAGGTGCTGAGGTGGGCTGTGGACCGCCATCCTCAAGTGCAGACTCCAAGCTTCCACTGGGGCAGGCCCATGGCCGCACTCCTCTGCATGGTCTTCACCTGGGTCCCTGCATGGGTGCCCTGCGGCAGCCATGGGGCCCCTCCCTGAGTGCTCTGGGCCAGTCACAGCTTCAGCAGCCAGCGTGTAGTGCTGGGTCCTCACTGCTGCTCCCAACCCTCTGCTCAGGCTGAGTGTCCAAGGGGAGCTTCCGGGAGGTGGGTGGCGGCTTGTTGGGTGCAGTTACTCTGGGCTCCTGGCTCTGAGGATTCCATGTCATCAACCCTCTGGTTCTGTTTTCAGAGCCCAAAGACAGGCTGCAGAGCCAGAGACGCTGGGAGAGGCAGCATGGAGGAGACCACCAGAGCCAGGTGGGGGATGGCAACTGAGCTGGAGGCAGTGCAGGCTCATTCAGGTGAATGAGGTGGGTTCTGGGCACCTTAGCACTGGCTAGGCATGCAGGGTCCTGTGCACATCTCCCCATGGGGTCCCTTCTGCTCTGGTGGTCCTCAGTTTCCACCACCAGAAGGTTCTTCTTGCTCAGAAGTACTGGGTGCAGGAGGAGAGCAGTGCTCAGCTATGCCAGGTTAGTGATGGGGAGGATGGACAAGGCTGTGGCTGGGGGCTCCTGCTGGGTGTCGGCTCTCTGTGTTCTCAGCCTGGGTGGCCAGGAGCAGAGGTGGTTTGGGGAAGGGACAGGGACAGACCCTAATCTGTCCACCCGGAGAAGGAAATCCCAGCACATCACTAAAAAGTGCTCTGGGGGCCTGGCGCAGTGGCTCATGCCTGTAATCCCAGCACTTTGGGAGGCCAATGTGGGCAGATGTGGGTGAAAGATTGAGAGCATCCTGGCCAACATGGTGAAACCCCATCTCTACTAAAAATATAAAAGTTAGCCAGGCATGGTGGTTAATTTTGTATTTTGGCACTGGCTGTAATTACAATGTGCTTGTAATCCCAGCTACTTGGGAGGCCGAGGCAGGAGAATCACAAGAACCCGGCAGGCGGAGGTTGCAGTGAGCTAAGATCAGGTCATTGCACTCCAACCTGGGGGGATAGAGCGATACTCCATCTCAAAAAAAAAATGCGCTGGGGTTGAGAGACCTCTCAGTGTCTTCCCACCACACTTAGGATGAAGGAAAACACCCTGTCACGGCCCTGAGACCCTGCAGGGTGTAACTTCAACCCCACTCTGGCATCCAACCCACACCAGCCTGTGTGATCTGCCCTCAAGCAGCAGCCTTCCCTGTGCCGGTCACAGTCCCTCCCACCATGGGGCCTTCGCACCTGCCGTGGCTGTGCTGAATAACCTGTCTGTCAACTCCTGGGTCCACCCAAGCACCGCTGCCTCGGGTGTGCCTGCCTCTTCCTACCCCACTTGGCCCATCCGCATGTCTTTCCCAGCGCCCCTGCCTCGGTCACGGCTTGACGTTGGTTTGCCCAGTGATCTGACTGGCATCCAGTTCCCCTGCTGGACTGTGAAGTTACCTGAGGACAGGGACCTGGCTTGCTCATGAGCTTGCCCCTTGCATCTCTGGGCTGAGGGCAGGGACAGCATATCGCACTGCAGAGTGCCCCAGGGGTGCCGCCCACTCTCAGTGCTCCGTGTGAAGTGATCCACACATCTTCGGAACAACCCTGGGCAGGCGTTGTTACTATCTCCATTCTACAGAAGGGGAAACTGAGGCACAGTGAGCCCAGCCAGTATGTCTAAGGCCACCCAGAGACATGTCATGGCTGGACTTCAAAGTCTGGGTGAGCTGTGGCACTTTCCCATGCAGGAGCCTCCAGCCACGCATAGCTAGAAGAGATTAAATTAGTGAAGAGGAAATAAAATGCAGTTTCTCAGGTGCGTGAGCCACCTTTCGGGTGCTTGGCATTCCTGTGTGGCTGTGTCTGCCATATTGGGTAGATCTGGCTCATTTCCACCATCGCAGGAGTTTCTGCTGGACGGTGTCACCTCTAGAGTTTGCGTCTACGGCTGGATGTGGGCAGCCCCCAAGTATTTCCCAGTGGAATGAGGAAATGGGGCTCCCAAGCACCTCATTCCGCTCTCTTCTCACACCCTATAAGGGGTTCACCAGCCTCTCTGGAGCTCCTGGACTTGGGAGTGACCTCCTCACTTCAACATTCCCAGGCTTTCTTTCCTGTAAACTGCTGATTTTGACAGCACCTGCTTCTAGCTTCGTCTTACCTTCCGTGTCAGAGACAAACCTTGGTGTTTTTGTTTTGTACAGGGCTAGAGAGGCTGTGCAGACCACATTTGGGCTTTGACGCTTCTCTCTCTCCCCCTCCTTCTCCCTCTTTCTCATTTTCCATCATCTTCTCTTTCCAGTGCTGTAAAGATGCGAACACCACTCTTGGCTCACAGGCTATATCTGGTGGGCGGGCTGTGGTTTGCCAGTCTCAGCTCTAGAGTCCGAGCTTTGATAAGTGCCTTGCTCCTCTCTGGACATCACTGGAGGTTTCCTCCACCTGTCCCACCTGTTCTGTCTGGAGAGCTCCTTCCTGATTTGAGCTGGATTCAGGGTCCTGTGCCTCCCCCAGGGCGTAGCCCCAGGAGGGATCTGGAGCTCAGGAAGCACTGCCTCTGAGCACTGCCTGGGCGTTCTCCCCTCCCTGCAATTCGGGGGCTTGGATGTTATTTTTTGTGTATGCAGGTGATGCATCAGCCCACTCAGTCACTGTTGTCTTTATTGCCTGTGATTTTGGCTGAGAATGTGTTTCTCTCAGAGTCAATAACACATCGTCTCTGAGAGTCAGGATCAATGTGACCCAAAGAACACTTTGGGGGTGGGGGTGAGGGCTGATCCCATCCTCACATCCCCCGTCCTGCGGAGGAGCCCTGGGGGCCTGTTTGCTCTGCTAAAACGGTTTATTTTCCTGCGGCTGAGGCTCGTTGACATGGCCCTGCTGTGTTATTGACTCTGTATGTTCTGCTTCTTGGCCATTTCCTCCCGCCAAAGGGGCCATGATGCACAAGCACCTGCAAAGGGCCATGAGGCCTGTGCGCTTGGCACTGAGAGATGCACCTGGAACACAGGCCGGTTCCGCACTCTGTGGAGAGCCTCCTCTCGTGTGTGTCTTCGGCTGTCATTTGCCAGCAGGTCTCAGTAACTGTCTGCCCCACAAAATCTGCCTGTGGCCACCACCCCTGCATCCAGGCCCTCCTCCTCCAGCTGACTTTGCTGCACCAACCCCGCCAGGGTGAACTGAGAGGAGCTGCCCAGAACCGAGATGCCCCGCCTTGCACATGATGCTGGCCACCTGGATGAGTAGCAGGCAGAGCACCTGGTGAGATGTCAAGGCTGAAAGCGTGGGCTGTGCAGGTGGACAGGAAGACAGACGGACAGGCAGACAGGACAGGCAGACAGGTCAGGCAGACAGGACAGGTGGACAGGAGGACAGGTGGACAGGAAGACAGATGGACAGGCAGACAGGACAGGTGGAGAGGCGAACGGAGGGGCAGAAGGACAGGTTGACAGGAAGACACATTGACAGGAGGACAGGTGGACAGGAGGACAGGTGGACAGGAAGACAGATGGACAGGCAGACAGGACAGGTGGAGAGGCGAACGGAGGGGCAGAAGGACAGGTTGACAGGAGGACACATTGACAGGAGGACAGGTGGACAGGAGGACAGGTGGACAGGAAGACAGGACAGGTAGACAGGAGGACAGGTGGACAGGCAGACTAGGAGGACAGGAGGTCAGGTGGACAGGTGGACAGGCAGAAGGGAAGGAGGACAGGTGAACAGGCAGACTAGGAGGATAGGTGGACAGGCAGACAGGTGGACAGGCAGACAGGACAGGTAGACAGGTGGACAGGCAGACAGGACAGGTAGATAGGAGGACAGGTGGACAGGTAGACTAGGAGGACAGGAGGACAGGTAGACAGGTGGACAGGCAAACAGAAGGGCAGGAGGACAGGTGGACAGGAAGACAGGACAGGTAGATACGAGGACAGGTGGACAGGCAGACTAGGAGGACAGGAGGACAGATGGACAGGTGGATAGGCAGAAGGGAAGGAGGACAGGTGAACAGGCAGACTAGGAGGACAGGAGGACAGGTAGACAGGTGGACAGGCAGACAGAAGGGCAGGAGGACAGGTGGACAGGAAGACAGGACAGGTAGACAGGAGGACAGGTGGACAGGCAGACTAGGAGGACAGGAGGTCAGGTGGACAGGTGGACAGGCAGAAGGGAAGGAGGACAGGTGAACAGGCAGACTAGGAGGACAGGTGGACAGGTAGACAGGTGTACAGGCAGACAGGACAGGTAGACAGGAGGACAGGTGTAGTACAGGCAGACTAGGTGGACAGGCAGACAGGCAGGGTCAGGGTTGCAGCTCAGTTCTTGTCTCACTAACTGTGACCCTTGGCCAAGGCAAACCCTTCGAAGCCTCTTGTGAAATGGAGATAATTATAGCACTGACATCAGTCAATCCGTGGGATACAGGGCCTTCCTGCACTCCGCTTTCCCACCTGCTCTGTCTCTGGCATCCCACCTGATGCTCTGCCACTGTGGATGCTGCCCAGCCTAGTCCTATACACGCCAGGCATGGACTGTGCTCCCTGTTGGGTGCTGGGAGGTTCTCCACAGCTGGGACACAGTCCCTGCCAGCACAGAGCTCACAGTCCCGTGTGCCTGTGGAGGGACTGTCAGCCTCAGCCTGACTTCTCTAGAAAGTGGATCCTGAGGCAGAGCCCTGTGTGCTGTGTTTTGTGAGAGGGTCCAGCCCCAGTGGGTGGGAGTGAGAGGCACTTGGGGAAGCAGGGAGGGAGGGAGAGCCAGAGAGATGCGCATGTGTGACCTTTCCAGCCTCTCCCGCTTCCACTGGGGACCTGCCATGGAGAAGTCACCTAACCATGTCCCAGGCCAGACCTAGGGAAGGCAGGGGCAGGGTGAGGGCAAGGGAATTCATCCCTTGGCTCATTTGCTTATTGGTTAAGCTCTGGGTGGTGGCCCTCTGCATCATCTGTTGGGAAGCCATTCATTCATTCATTCATTCATCCACCCACTGACCCACCTGCTCATCAGACATTCAGGGACATACTCTCTCTACCAGCCCAAATTCTGACCCAGGGGGTACAAGAAGAACTAGAGTGTGTGCTGTCCTTGCAGCAGGGGCTCCTACATGTCCCTGCCTGCACTAGCCACACCCCAGCTGCTGGTGACATCTAACCCCTGTGGGCTGACCCAGCAGGTCTGGGACCAACGGAGGTTTCCACTTGGCTGGGGATAGTCAGGGGCTCTGGATGTGTCCTCGCTTGCTTTTGCCCATGGTTTGGACAGTGATGGTTTTGCATTTGAATCTGAGATTTGGTGACAGCAGTGAGTAGGTATCTCCTCCCTCCCCTCTGCCTGGGTGTGGCCATGACAGTCAGGGCTGGGTTTGGGTGGCTCTTTGCCAGTTCTGGCTGGGCCTCTTTCACCTAACCCTGTTTGTGAGGTCTCTGTAGGCCCCTAACTTGACCTGACCCATGGGTGGGTTTTAGTCCTGTCTTGATTCTCCACAGACTCCACTCAGCCCCCTGTGACCACTCTCAGCCCCCTGCCTCATGTGAGACCCACCCCCTTCAATGCTCCATCCTTAATCTTGACTAGAGCTGGGCTCTATATGGGGCCTTGGGGCTTCCTGACCCCTCCCGCACAGAGAAAAGGGATTATTTCCACTTGGTCCCTGCTTCAGAGCCTCACCACATGGAGCACAGGGCCTGGCCCTGCCGTCATAGCCACCGGCGGTCAGTTCTTACCTCTGCCTCTTCCTACCTGAGTGGCTTTGGACAATTTACTGATCCCTCTGAGTTTGTTTCCTTGCTATGATAATTTTGGATTGTAACATTGTACTGGTATTGTCACAAAACTTCAGTGAAATAATACATGCCAGCCTCCAGGACCTCCAGGGCTGTCACAGAGCTAGGACTCAGAACAGGGCACCTGTTATCATGTCTATCATTACTAACAGTTGGTGACAGCAGTGGTGTGACATGTATCTGCCTGGCTGGGTCTCCCTGTGTTTCTGCCCGCCCTGGGCTGGGGTTTATGTGCTGCTTTCTGGGTGCTGCTGTTGCAAGACAACAGACTCGTCAATCACCTGCAGTTCAGGGTGCAAAGTTAGGGTGCAATCAGGGGATTATGGGAACACAGAGAAAAGGGCAGCCCTCCCCCAGTGAGGAGAAAATCTCAGAGGGTAATGCACTCTAATTTTTTCTTTCATTTTTAAAAGAAACATCTGTCTGCTTAGATCTTGAGGACAGGGAGAGAACATGGAATGATACCAATTGGGAAGGCACCTTGCAGGACCAGCTTCTTGGCTCACTGGAGGACAACATGGGCTCAAGCTGGAAATCTGACCGTTTCTAGGTCTCTCAGCTCCCAGGAGACCCTGGAGAGGCCTCAAAAACAGACTGCGCTGAGTCACTATCGCACCACTCAGCCCTTGCCTGTTGGCGACCCAGGCTGCCTGGCCATTCAGGGCCATTGTCTAGACTTGTGACACAGGCTGCCTCTGTCCAGCCCTGTCCTGCCTAGGGGACTTTTCCATTTTATCATTTAGCTTGGTAAACAAGCAAATTTTACAGTTGTAATTGGTACATGATACATTTTGTAATTGAAATGCCAGGGGTCATGTTTGGGTCTTGATGCTCACCACACAGAAAGCTAATCACTGAGACAACAGGTACTGCCAAAGAAGAAGGCTTTAATCCAGTGCTGCAGATGAAGAGATGGGAGATCAGTCTCAAATCCATCTCCTTGATCAACTAAAATCAGGGATTTATATAACAGGAGAGAAATCTAACTATGTGCAGAAAAACAGGAATGAGACAGTAAGGAAATCACCATGGGTAAAAGGTCTGGAGTCTCATCTGGGAGGCCTGAGGGTTGGTTTCCTGAGAAAGGAACTCAGATAGGACACATGTAAGTTTCTCAACTTTTAAGACTGGAGGGGCAATTTCTAGGTTTATTAAAAGACAAAACAAAACATAAACATTAGCTCTGTGGGGCAAATAGCCTGGTTTCTATTTGAGCCTGTCATTTCCCCCTCACCATAGCCTCTTCTCTATTTTTCCAGTGGCTTCAGTGACTTTTAAATTACTGCAGAGATTGGCTGTGTGCCTACTGGGGGGCTTGGGTTACTGCCTGTTGCCCGAGTGTGTCTGCCAAGGTCCCGAGTCCACTGAATTCTGCCCCACAAGGGGCCAGGAGGCTCTTCCATGATGGAGACACATCCTTGCAGGCTTGTAGTCCTCAGAGTCCTGGGATGGGGCCTGAAATGTTGTCAGTATTGCTGTAGTTCTATTATAAATAATACTGTGATGGACATCTTCCTTCAAAAAGCCACACTCTCCCCTTTTTCCTCCACTCCTTGATGCTTTGAGTTGAGACTGGCAGTGACCCTTTCTAAGCAGTGTCACTTCCTTGGTTTACAGCAGCCTCAGGTTGTTCTCAGCAGGCCTTACCTTGGATGCAGTAACCCTCAGATATCCCTAAAGACTATTTAACTGAATGGGCTCACAAAAGACGTGAGACAATTGCATTTGTCTCTGCCACGCTTGCTCACCTGCATTTTGTGAGCTGCAAAAGTAGCCTCCATCTCACTCTTGCTAGTCTTCCTGGAAGCCCTGAATTCCAGAAGCTTCTCTACAATGGTGGATGGAACAGAGCCTATTATGCCCTTTCCTTTTTGAAAAGCAGGGAAGTGTTCATTCTGAGTTCTGATTAGATTCTATGAACCCTGATTCCTGTGTATAAAATGGGGATAAGAATATCTAACACACATGGCTGAGTGTGGTGGCTCAGGCCAATAATCCTAGTACTTTGGGAGGCTGAGGCAGGCCGATCATGAGGTCAGGAGATCGAGACCATCCTGGCCAACATAGTGAAACCCTGCCCCTACTAAAAATACAAAGAAACAAAAAATGAGCTGGACATGGTGGCACGTACCTGTAATCCCAGCTACTTGGGAGGCTGAGGCACGACAATCAATTAAATCAGAGAGTTGAAGGTTACAGTGAGCCAAGATCGCACCACTGCACTTCAACCTGATGACAGAGCGAGACTCCATCTAAAAAAAGTGACATTAATCTATGTAACAGCCAACAAAGGAGCTACAAACACCAGAGTGACACATACATCGATTCAGCCATTGCTAGTTTTGCTAGTGCTATCACCATGCTAAATGCATCAGATAAATTTCTTATAAATCATAGTCAATACAGCAAACTGAATTGAAATAGGATGCTTCCCCTTCATCAAACATGCAGAAATGATGGATACAATATAACAAAACATTGTAAATACAGAGTAGGATTTCACTTGTTTACTTATTTTGAGATAGAGTCTCACTCTGTCTCCCAGGCTGGAGTGCAGTGGCGTGATTTCAGCTCACTGCAACCTTCACCTCCCAGGTTCAAGTGATTCTCCTGCCTCAGCCTCCTGAGTAGCTGGGATTCTAGGCACGCACCACATGCTTGGGTAATTTTTTAGAGACGGGGTTTCACCATATTGGCCAAGCTGGTCTTGAATTCCTGACCTTGTGATCCACCCACCTCAGCCTCCTAAAGTGCTGGGATTACAGGTGTGAGCCATCATGCCTGGCCATGGTAGAACTTTAAAGCAAGGAAAAGACTCAGATACCAGAAGAAGATGGGCTCAGAGCCAGAGGCAAGAATGGAGGTTGAAGAGCAATGTCAGAAGTAGATACAAGACTAAGCTGCAGCTCCTGGCCCCAGGGATTGGGAAGAGCTAGAATGGAGTTTCCTGCTTAAATTTGGAGTCTGTCACTTCAGGGAATGGGGCCACCAAATGGGAACCGGCTCTCTGCCATAGGTTGCTGATTTTGGAATGCCAATACCGTGATGCATACATGCATACAGTCCATGTTTGTGTCAAAACAAAACAACAACAAATCCATGAAGTGAGGCATCGGAGCCACTTGGCTCTAACAGATGCAAATGCAAAATCACTGCACAGAGATGTCTTTACCACCGAGGGTGCTCAGAACTCTCACAGAAACCAGTTCTTGGCCGGGCGCGGTGGCTCACGCCTGTAATCCCAGCACTTTGGGAGGCCGAGGTGGGTGGATCACGAGGTCAAGAGATCGAGACCATCCTGGTCAACATGGTGAAACCCCATCTCTACTAAAAATACAAAACTTAGCTGGGCATGGTGGCGCATGCCTGTAATCCCAGCTACTCGGGAGACTGAGGCGGGAGAATTGCTTGAACCCAGGAGGCAGAAGTTGTGGTGAGCCGAGATCGCGCCATTGCACTCCAGCCTGGGTAACAAGAGTGAAACTCCGTCTCAAAAAAAAAAAAAAAAAAAAAGACCCAGTTCTCACGAAATATGCACTTAGAGTAAGAAAATGCAGAGAATATCCAGCACACAAAAGAACTTGCGTTCCAGGACTGCAGATGACAGAGCAATCTGAAGATGTTAAAATGAATATGCTTAAGTTTTTCAGTGAGTCAAAGAAATAGAGTTTATAGGCAAAAGTAGGACATTATGACAAAAAATGAACAGGTAGCTTCAAAAAAGCACAAGGAACTTCTGAGAATATAAAAATATAGTCATTGAAAGAAATAAGAGGTTTATAACCCATGTTGCTATTTCTAAGGCAATTGTCTTAAGCATATACAAGCTTTGCTCTTTCCAGTCTTTGGAATATGGCAAAGAAGTTAGAGATGACCGAGTTCCCACTTCACCTCTCCACTGAGTATTTATAACCTATATAGAGAGATAGGTCAGAGAAAATAAAAATAGCATGGAGCATTCATTCATCTCTTACTCTGTCCTGGCACAGGGCTAAGGCTTTACAAGCATTAGCTCATTTAATTTTAACAACAACAATTTCAAGGAGCCCTGTTATTACCTGAGACCCAGGAGGGTAAGGAACTGTGCGCAATTCATCGCATGTCATGGGTGGTGCTGTGCCCAGACCTGGGGCTGTGGACTTCAAAGCCGGATGATGTCATCAGCGAATAGAGATTACTCGACAGAGACTCATGCAATGGAAGAACAAAGGACCCAGTCCACACAGGCAGCTTCCACTCTGACCCTGACTGCATCTCACATCCCCATCTGGGTCAGTTTCCAAAAGCTTTGAAATAAATTTCCTCAGTAATTAATTTGCTAACAGTAAGTTGATGTGTATTGTGATTTTTTGGTTTTTGACATTTTTGAATTATCGTAACTATACTGTTGCACCTGCTCATCTCTGGTAGCCCTGGCAACTCTGGCATCCTTCCCTTCTCCAAGCATCTGTTTGGGTGGTATCGTGACTTTCTAGGAGAAGCTTGATTGATTGCTAAGGGCAAATTCTAGGACCAAAATTCAAGTCCAGCAACAGCTCCTGGGCTTATCTGGGACTCCTGGGATTATTGAACTGTTTACCACCGGGTCTAATGATGTGCGTGGCATATACTATGCATGGTGCAGATTGATCAGACTTCAGGGAGTGTATCAAGAAGCCCTTTAAGAATTCAAAATTAATTTTAAAAAAAAGACACAGGTAAGGATACAAAGCATGTTCAACCCTCTTTAAATGCCTCTCACTTAATAAATATTTATTAGAGTACAATTTTTCTGACATGCTTTTTGGAAGAGTAAGTGAAATGTGTTCTTAAAATATCTCAAAGTACGACCCCTTCCCACCAAAAGGGAGAAAACATAGGATTTAACAGTGCATACAAACAGGCTATACAAAATGTTGACATTTAAGTTAGCTGGAAATTAGGTAACTGATCATCAGGTAAATCACTTTGAGTTGCTGATTTTAGATAAAGTGGTAGGTTCCCATCCTAGCTATGCTGAATCCCTTATTTTTGAAAAGGAAAAGATAGTTTGGAATGTGGAGGAGTCTTGGATTGTGGGCATTCTGAAATACGTTTTGTGAAAGCTGTCACAGTAAAAATGAAGTCACTCACATAAAAAAAAAGCCCTGACAGATAGAGTTGGGGAAGGCCATGCAGGGAGGATTCTCACCCATAAATGCCTGATAACAAAAACTATCACAAAAGCCTAGAAAAAGCCCCAACCTTGCACAAAGGCTATTGCCATCTTACACAAAACAAATTTCTCTAAGGACATCTGCCTAGCAACTGCCTGTCCAATCTTAGACTTAAGGCAGTCTCACCCTTGTTAGTACTCTTTGTAGCCAAGGATAATAATCTCAGAATAATTATACCATCCTCCTCATTTTTTCCTTAAAAAGCTTTGCCTTCCTTTACTTTCCCAAATATGTGCGTTGCTTACTATGGAATGTGTATCCTCATTGCAATGCCCAAGTCCTGAAGAAATACCATTTTCTTTTAGAGAGCTTTCTCTGTTTGTTATTTAGGTTGGCAATTTCCAGTGATAAGTGGAAGAAAAGAAGATTGGAGACCCCCACCACTGTGATATAGTAGATTAAAGATGGCTGCAAATCTTTTGCTAGCCCTCCCATTTAGAGGAACAGTCTATGCCTCGCACCCCTTAAATCTGGGCAACCTCTGTGATACCTGATGCTGGAACACAGCAGCCACCACACTGTGCTGGTTTTCAGGCACAGTCCTTAAGAGGCTGGAATCTGTCACTTCTTGTATCTTGGAATGCTGGCTTTTGGCAGCAAGCCACCATGTTGTGAGGAAGTACAATCAACCACACAGAGGGACCTCTTGTGGAGAGGAGCTGAGGCCCCAGCTGATAGTACCCACTGAGCGCCAGCATGGACTTAGCTGTCCCGGAAGTGGGTTCTCTAGCCCTATCATTAGGCTGCCCTCAGTGACTACATGGAACAGACATGAGCCACCCTTGCTGGGTCCTGCCCAAATTATGGACATGTAAGCAAGGGCAAAGTTTGTTAATGGTATGAGCCACTAAGTTTTGTGGTGGTTTCTTAGGCAGCCACAATAGATAGCTGGAAAAATAGTGAAATGAACTATGTGAGAAACTCCTTTTCTGCTCCAAACACGATACATAAATGTGTTAAAACAACAAAAAAGACAAGTTCTTATTGCTCATTAATATTAAACTAACTTTTCCACATTTAAATTTTAATATTTAATTTAATATTTAATAAAGTATTTTTTTAAAAACAAGTAAACAGCAGATTTGGAAGCAGTCCTGGGAAATCTCAGGTGCTAGACAGTATGAGAGAATGTGTGGATTAGGAATGGGGAAATGGAGACCTGTGCCTTGGGAGTGCTGGAACAGGCGTGTGCCTTAGGGCTGGGTGTCAACGCCCGCATTAGGTCTCGAGTGAAGACTGGAGGGATCAATATTTAAAAGACAGATAGGTGTAGGCTCTCTGCAAAAAGCTTAGAGCAGGGAAGGATTGATCTGATTTATGACAGGAAATAGTACAACTTCCCCTGAGCCTTGGGAAACAGCCAGGAAACAAACTGCCTTAGGCAGAAACGGTTCCTCCCAGGTAGCGAGAACTCTAAGCCCAGACGGTGTGGATTCCAAATCCACATAGTGCTACGATGGGAAACCCTGAAAGAAGAAATTAGGGCCCAGGTTGATTTAAAACCAGTGTATTAGTCTGTTTTGTGTTGCTGTGAAGGAATACCTGAGACTGGGTAATTTATAAAGAAAAGAGTCACAGTTCTGCAGACCGTACAGGCATGGCACCGGTCTCTGCTTGGCTTCTGGTGAGGCCTCAACAGCTTCCAATCAAGCCAGAAGGTGAAGGGGGAGCAAGGGAGAGAGAGGAGGTGCCAGGCTCTTTAAACAACCAGTTCTCATGTGAAATGATAGAATGAGAACTCACTTATTACCCAGGGGAGGGGAGAAAGTCATTCGTGAGGGATCTGCCCCCATGACCCAACACCCCCAATCGGGCCCACCTCCATCAGTGGGAATGACACTTCAACACAAGATTTGAAGGACACGAACGCCCAAGCTATACCAGTGAACACATTAAGCACTTCTGCAATTCTGTACCATAGAAACACCTTCACATTCCAGGGGACTGGTAGGACTACAAATGAGGACAGCTTCAAGGGCAATGAGCTGATAAAAGAATTTATATAGCACGAGGAAAATGAACCCTAATGAAGGGCTGTCAGTACAGCACATGGAGAATTCAGCCCCGAGGAGCTAGACATGATAGAGTGTCCTAGCAAGGCTTCAGTGCAAGCACAATGTGAATAATCAAAGTGATAAAGACAGAGATGAAATTCGAAAAACGAGAAGGGCATTATTAAAAGCCAAAAGACCATATTAAAAACAAAGGCAAATTGAAATTATAGAGTTGGAAAATCTAGCCAAAGGACAATAATTAAAAAATCTCTCAGTGGCGATTTTATATGAACAGCTCTACACTCCCATAGAGAGAAATAGAGTTGGAATGTGCCGACGGGCCCAGCAGGCCCAGCGTGCATGCAGCTCAGAGGGGAGGAATGAGGACACGTGGGATCCCACACAGCCAGCTCTCTCTCAAGCCTCCTGGAATCCTCCCTCTCATGCAAGCTCAGTCCCAAGATTGATCCCTAATTCCTGTGCCCTGTGGTCCCCTAACCTGCGGCTGCATGCCCCAACAGTGTTTCTCCTGTGTCCTGCCTGGCACAGAAGGATTTTCTTTCTTGCTTTGAGTTTTGCTCAATTTTTAGAAAATATTTTTTGTTGTTAGGACTTCTGCATTTCTGGAGCAGGAAGGAGGCTGTTAGCTCACTTTGTCACTTATCTCCTAGCAGAAGTACTAGAGGACTGCACTGTCCACTACAGTAGCTGCTAGCCACATTAAAATGTAAATGAACTAAAATGACATGGAATGAAATTCAGTTCCTTAAGTGCTTGATCTGTCAGTGGCTGCTGGACTGGAGAGAGCATTTCCCTCACTGCAGAAATCCTACTGGACAGCCCCAGAGTGTCCCAGAAGGTCCAGTAGAATGCCACGTGGTGGACGTACACTGGATGTCAAAATCTGTGGGCATATACGTGAATCTGTGGGCATATACGTGAATCTATGTTGCTGCAATGTGATACCATGGGTTAGGTGTCATTTAGCAATGTCTGAAAACGGCTCCCTGAGCTTTCTATAAAGGATCTTTCACAGAGGGCAGAGATTTGGGGAGAAGGTCCCATCAGGTGACTTGCAATTTCAAACACTATCATGGGGAGGTGGGGCATAGGCACTCCTGCTGGCTCCCTCGTGTCCTCACCAGCGGCGGAGGGTGGAACGGGGAGGTGGAAGAAGGAAGTGTGAGTAGCTGCCTGGCCCTGTCTCCTCCTTGTGACCGAGAAATCCTGCAGAAATCTCAGGGAGCTTCTTCCAGATGTTGCTCAACGACACCTTCTCCCATGGCACCGTATTGCAGCAACACAGGTTCATTCATACACACACAGGCTTTCACATCAACTGCATTTTGAAATCAAGCAGAAACAAGGAACCGCAACAGCTTCTGGTTGCTACGATAAGAAGAGAGGAGACGTGCAAACTGTTTAAATTCGAGCAGAAACAGTTGGCTGGAGAGGTTTGCGTTACAAAATGAATGAAATGGAGCATCTTAGGAAGATTGTCCCCCAGCCAGGCATCGGCAGTGAAGGAGGAGGTCCCCTCAGTGGCAGGGGCAGCAGAGCGAGATCTGAACACACGGTGTCCTTAGTTGATGATGCTGAAATATGCAGTACTCAGTCTGCAAGGGAAGCATGGAAACAGCTGTCAACACAGCAAACAGGGTGAGCCCAGCGAATGAGTTCCTCATTTGTACCACCCAGTGCCTGGTACCCAGAGCAAAGCCGGAGGGCCCCATCCATCGAAGGTGGAGGGACAGAGCATGGGGCCGAGAGAGGAGGAATGCAGGAGGCACCAGGAGATCCAGGGGCTGACCCACAGCCACAGCGGGGCCAGGCTATGCTGGGTAGCTTCGTTTCTCCCCACTCACCCTCTGGCTGAGAGTTGGTGATTCAGAGACGTGTGGGACCTTGGGCTGCCCTCATGGGGTTCACTGTTTGGCGGGGGAGTCAGAGAAAGAGCATGGTTAGAATTCATTTTGTAAAGGCTGCCCTTGTAGCATGACCTGAGTTCTCGGGAGACAGAGGAAAGCTTTCTGAGGAGAGGCTGCCTTTGAATTGGGGCCAGGGTGGTGGGTGGGTGCCCTGGGCCAGCTGGAACAAAGTGCCTTTCACTGGGCAGACTTGGACAACAGGACTGATTCTTGTCCATTCTGGAGACTAGGGGTGTCAGCAGGACCACACTTCTCTGAGGGCTCTAGGGGAGCCTTCAGAGGCTCCTGGCCCCTTCCAGCTTCTGCTGTTGACTGGCATCCCATGGCGTTCCTTGGCTTGTAGCTGCATCATTGCCTTCTCTGAGGTCATTGTCACATGACCACCTTCTCCCTATGGGCCTCTCTCCTGGTCTCATAAGGGCACCGGTTGTGTTGGACGAAGAGCACACCCTATTCCAGAGTGACGTCGTCTTAATGGATTATAACTGCAATGACACTATTTTCAGATTAGGTCACATGGGGAGGCATTAGCCATTATGACTTCAATCTCTCTATTTTTTTTTTTTTTTTTTTGAGACGGAGTTTTGCTCTGGTTGCCGAGGCTGGAGTGCAATGGCACAATCATGGCTCACCACAACCTCCGCCTCGCAGGTTCAAGTGATTCTCCTGTCCCAGTGTCCGAGTAGCTGGGATTACAGGCATGTGCCGCCTCACCCAGCTACTTTTGTATTTTTAGTAGAGATGAGGTTTCCCCACATTGGTCAGGCTTGTCTCAAACTCCAGACCTCAGGTGATTCACCTCAGTCTCCCAAAGTGCTAGGATTACCAGCATGAGTCTCTGCACCTGGCCCCAATATATCTCTTTAGGGAGTACAGCTCAACCCAGGACAGGTGGGAGAAGGGAGTTCAGCCGCTGTAGGAGCTCTCCCCATCAGAAACTGAGGGATCAGCACCCTCAGGCTCAATCCGCACACCTGCTCGCTCAGCACACCTGGCTCTCTCTCCTGTGTTCCCCGTCCTCCCCTCCCTCTCTGTCTATGTTGTGTAATTGATCTCCAAACCTGCCCCATCCACTGTTCGGCAGCCAGAGTGACCAGCCGGGACCCCATGTGTAACCTACTCAGAATTCTTCAGAGGGCCCTTACCGCTGGCTGGCAGGATTATATCCAAATGCCTTTTAATGACATATGGGGGCTCTGCACAGCCTGTGTCCACTGTCTCTGCTCAGCATCCCAGTTTTATAAAATAGCAAACATGTACTGGACTCTTCACCAAGTGCAGCTGTTGTGTAGTACCCGCACCATCTCCTCAACTTCACAACAACCTTGGTGGGCACATCATCTGCCCCTGACTACCAAGCTGCTTTCCTGGGGGAGGAAATGGAGGCATAGGGAGTTTGGATGACTTGAAAATGATATTTGCTGAATGAAAGTGTGCCTTCTGCAGGCCACACAGCTAGTGACTCAAAGAGTCCATATGCTAAACCCGGACCCTTGCATTTGGGGGACTCTTAACTCCTCCTGTTCTTCTCTGATGGCTCCCTGAGATACCCACTTCTCCAATATGTCTACTTCCTGCAACAGGCGATGCACCCTCAAGCTCACATCTTGCTCCTGCTTTGGATTCTTCTGGAACTCCCCGTCTATGCCTGTCCACTGCAAGTCCTTTGGGTCTCCATCCAAACCTTGACCCAGCCTCCTCTGCCTCCCTCACCCTGGATCCCTCCCTCCCTCCCTCCCTCTCCTCTCCTCTCCTCCCCTTTTCCTTTTTCTCTTTCTCTTCTTCCTTGTTCCCTTCTGACTTCAGGTGCAGAGAGTTGGGTTAATCACATTCTCCAGTTCCCAACATGAAAGATAGGGCTCTGCTTTTCTTAAAAAAAAAAAAGTATTTAATACTTTAATTGGGTCCTTAATACTCATTCATGAGATCTTATTTACAATTTTATAACATATTGGCTTAATTATTTTTTAATAAATGTTATTTGGCCAGGTGTGGTGGCTCACTCCTGTAATCCTAGCACTTTGGGAGGCTGAGGTGGGCGGATCACCTGAGGTCAGGAGTTCAAGACCAGCCTGGCCAACATGGAGAAACCCCATCTCTACCAAAAATATAAAAATTAGCCAGGCATGATGGCAGGTGCCTGTAATCCCAGATACTCAGGAGGCTGAGGTGGGAGAATCACTTGAATCCGGGATGTGGAGGTTGCAGTGAGCCAAGATCACACCACTGCACCCCAGCCTGGGTGACAGAGCAAGACTCCATCTTAAAAAAAAAAATTTAAAAATAAGTGAATAAAAAATGTTAGTCTCCTGAATATAATCATTAAAAATGTTTCAACCCTGGCTCATTTTCTTCTTCTGTTTGCTATTTTTAATTTCTGGAAGTTCTACAGAATCGTAATTCTGCATATTTAAAAATTTTAGCATCATGGCCATTTAAATAAGAGTTTTTGTTAGGGACAAACCTTGGTTATCGTTTTTTTAAATTCGTTTTTATGAAATAATAAGTACGTACAACAGGCACACATAATATATGAGGAAGCATAAAAAATAAAATGAAAGGCACCAGCTCTTCATGCTTAGTGTGATTGGAGAAGAGACGCCGGAAGCTGAGCGCATGCTGCTCGTCACTGCTCGCTCCCCTTTTCTTTCTCCTTCTAGCAGGTGCGATCCTGATCTTGAATTAGGTATTAATCATTCCTTGGTCCTTTAACACATAAATAATGTATCCTTTAGTTTTGCATGCTTTTGAACTACATACGAGAACTGTGTGGCTAAATTCTCTCTCTCTTTTTTTTTTTTTTGAGATGGAGTCTCGCTCTGTCGCCCAGGCTGAAGTGAAGTGGTGTGGTCTCTGCTCACCACAACCTTCACCTCCTGGGGTTCAAGTAGCTCTCCTGCCTCAGCCTCCTGAGTAGCTGGAATTACAGGCATCCACCAACACACCCGGCTAAATTTTGTATTTTTAGGAGAGACGGGGTTTCACCATGTTGGCCAGGCTGGTCTCAAACTCCTGACCTCAGGTGATCCACCCACCTTGGCCTCCCAAAGTGCTGTGATTACAGGTGTGAGTCACTGTGCGCGGCCTGAAGTTGTATTCTGTTGAAGAGAATCTGTATTCTCTTGGGTTGCTACCAGCTCAGGATAGGACAACTTTAAAATAATTTCTCCCTTGAGAGTTTTTTTTCTTCCTCCTTTTAATCACAGTAGACACGAGTTCAGAGTGCAAAACGCATGAGCATTGGTTCCGGGAGAATTTTTTTTCATCAATAAGTTTGAGCCAAGGTGGGGTCTTTATTGTCTTTTTATGAGGTCTTTCTAGGTAGCATTATGTGGTGGGGTGGCTGTCTCACGGGGCACCTTCACTGACATGACTGTGCCTTGCCTGTGTACCCTGGGTCTATGCAGCTGTCAGTCAGCTCAGGATCTTCTGGAGTTCACAGATGTTGTTAGGGTCAAAGCTGGTTGCAGGCTTCCGTCCCTGGATCCTGCTTTCATTTGTTAATTAGTCCCTGGAGATTTATGTTCTCTTGCCCACTCAGCAACACCTTTGAAAAAGGGTATCCAGAACAACATCTTTTTTTTTTTTTTAATTTTTATTACATTTTAGGTTTGGGGGTACATGTGCAGAACGTGCAAGATAGTTGCATAGGTACATACATGGCAGTGTGTTTTGCTGCCTTCCTCCCCTTCACCCACATTTGGCATTTCTCCCCAGGCTATCCCTCCCCAGCTCCCCCCCCCACTGTCCCTCCCCTATTCCCCCCAATAGACCCCAGTGTGTAGTACTCCCTTCCCTGTGTCCATGTGTTCTCATTCTTCTCACCTGCCTATGAGTGAGAATATGTGGTATTTCCTTTTCTGTTCTTGTGTCAGTTTGCTGAGAATGATGTTCTCCAGATTCATCCATGTCCTTACAAAGTACACAAACTCATCATTTTTGATTGCTGCATAATATTCCATGGTGTATATGTGCCACATTTTCCCAGTCCAGTCTATCATTGATGGGCATTTGGGTTGGTTCCAGGTCTTTGCTATTGTAAACAGAGCTGCAATGAACATTTGTGTGCACGTGTCCTTATAGTAGAATGATTTACAGTCCTTTGGATATATACCCAGTAATGGGATTGCTGGGTCAAACGGAATTTCTATTTCTAGGCAATTCCTCAAGGACCTAGAAACAGAACAATATCTTGTTGGGCATGTTGAGTTGCTTTCAGACGGTTGTTCATTTTCTATATTTTTGTAACGGTTTCCTTTATTACTGCATTTCCCCCTTTATTCTCTCTTCCCACTTCCGTTCTGCCTCAGAACCTCACAAGCAGGTGAGGTTATATTTGGATTAATTCTTTGTCTATGGTGACAACTCTGCAGAATATTGAGTGTTGTACTGGGTAAGTATTTCTCTGACTTCACGTGAGTATTTTACGCGGACGCCATTCTTCTCTTCCCGCCTCCCTCCCCTTGACTGAGTCTGAAGGGTCTATCCATGGTGGCCTTCCCCAGGTTCATTCCCTCTTACTTCTGCCTGTGATTTTGTATGGAGCTTCCACCTCCTGTTGTCCATCCATCCTCTTGCTTGGGCACTTGGGTGGGAAGGTGAAAAGTTAAATTGGCATTTAAAAACTGTTCCTTTGAGGTGAGATGAAGGTTGGCTTTGACGGGGTAGTGCCTGGAAACAGGGAAGCTTCACTCCAGTTCATTAAGTTTGTCAATTACCAGATGAGCTTCTGGGCCAGCTGGATGAGCAGCAACCCTGATGGAGGCTTCCTCCTCGTCTAATGCCTGTGACCCTCATTTGTCTCTCTCCTGGGGCACTGAGCACTCATCTTCACGATGTGATCATAGCATCATCCTAGGGAAGCCCCAGCATGGACACAGGTACCTCTCCTTCCATTCTTTACCCACTAGCACTTGCTGATTTACACTGGACCTGAAGATGTTCTCAGAGGATGCAGGTGTGTCCTGCCAGGCATCCAGAGCTAAGTCTGATGGATCCACTGAGTGTGTGGGGATGGGGATGCAAAGGGTCAGACATGAGATTGTGAGGACTCACCAGAAGGGCTGGTTTTGTCAGCTGGAAGAGCTATTTGTAGAGGCTATTGGAAACAGATGTCTCGATGCCGCAAAGAAAAATTAACACTAAGGAAAAGGATCTTTCAGCAATGCAATTTTTACTTCCTGGAATGCAGGAAGGGTACCCTCACTAGCCATCATGCCAGGAGAGTGCAATTAACAAAGGAAAACATACACATTTATCCCTTACGCATTTGGGGTCGTCCTCACTGATGTGTCTGATCTCTGCTGGCTGGAGCCAGACCTCACAATCTAAACTAAAACCCGATTGGCTAACAACTTAAAACGGTTCTAAACAGGTGAAAGCAATGAAAAGCTGGGGCTTGCCTGTGAGCACGTCCAGCAGAGAGATTTTGGTTAAAGTACAAGGACATAGAATGTACTAGGTGCCTGTAAGCACGGCATGTCTCACAGCTACAGAGGATAGAGCTTAACAAAGTTATTAGCACACTTATGATTTAACAAGAAAGGAAACTTTAAAAAGAAACTTTCCTCTTTCCCACAGAGGTCCTGTCACATTTTGGAGCCCAGGCACACCTGCCTTGGAATCCTCCCAATCAAACCTAACTCCGAGCAAAGATTTTCTTCCCAAAAGTCAGCTGAGCAGTGATGTCACAGCAGAGGTGGACCTCATGGGAGATTCATCTCAGAAAGGCGGTGGGGGCAGGTGTTGGGGGCTTCAGGCCACAATGCAGCCTTGAGGGGCAGCTGGTCTTGGTTCCTTCCATTATTTCGGGATCTCCTGAGAAATAGGGGTAAGTGGGGGGAGACAGAGAGAGAGAGATTTAAAGAATCTTCTTGCAAAATTGTCGAGCCTGGCAAAGATAGGCTGACACCCTGGAAATCAGGGAAGAGCTGATGTGGACTTGAAGCCTGAAGACCGTGTGCTGGTAGGATTCTTTCCTATTGAGGAGGGGGTCAGTCTCTGTTCTCTTAAGACTTTCATCTGATTGGGTGAGGCCCACCCACATTATGGAGAACAGTCTGCTTTACTCAAAGTCCCCAGATTTAAATGTTAATCTCATCCAAAAACACCTTCACAGAGATATCCAGAATATCGTTTGACATATTATCTGGGAACCCGTGGCCCAGCCAAGTTGACTCATAACGTTAGCCATCCTATGCATGGATGCCAAGAAAGGTCGGTTGGGAATTGAGATGTTTATCAAGAGCAGGTGATACCTGAAAGTGAGCGGCACGTGGGTATGTTGGAGCATCTCATGGCCACCTGTGCTCCTGGTCTGTCTGCTCGGCAGACCAAGAGCCTCTGAGGGCAGAGTGTATCCACCACTCCTCCAGGAGTCTGGCACAGGCTTGCTCCATCGAAGTTTGTTAAATTTAAATGTGGATTTTCTGGGCTAGATTATCCAGCCTTCCAGGTGCTAAGAGATCTTGTTAGCCACACCCTTACCCAGCTTCTCAGTCTACACACATCTGCAGAGCACACAGTCCATGCAAGGTCCTGGGCCGGGCATGGCGGGGGAGGGGCTCACTCATGCTCCAAATGACACCAGAGCTGGGAGCATGAGGGTGGGCTGGGGCTTGTGCTGGTGGCTCTTCATGCCCCCCTGCCTCTGGACACCCCAGCTCCCCTCCGTCCCTCCTCTGTGCACTGACAGCTTTGCCATATGGCAGGAGCTGCACTCCCAAGAAGACACCCAGTTTTGTCCATTTGTGTCCATCTCTGTGCTGTGGGAGAGAAGCGGGGAGGGTGCATTTGGGGTTCTACTCAGGTGACATTCACAGTCTGACTCGACATCAGATCGTCTCCGAGCTGCTCCCTTCATGGGACGGGAGGAGCAGAGAAGCCTCCATCCCCGACCTTCACCGTCGGAGCTGCCCGCCATCCACTTCCCCTCAAGCTGGTCTTGGCTCTCTTGTTTCAGCCAAGTACTGCTCTCCACCTCCAAACTGGCCATCTTTCCTGCTTCTCCCCAGCTTTGCCCACGCTATTCTTTTGGTCTGGGATTTTCTGCTTTTCTTCACCTGGCAAAATTCTGTTCATTTCTCAGGATGAACCGTCTCCTCCAGGAAGCCTTCTGTGAATGCTCAGCTGAGTTCAGTGTCTATCTGAGCCCTGTAACACCCTCTCCTGCCTCCACAGTCACTGAACGTGCTGTGTTTTCTCTCTGTTCACCTGCCTACTCGCCTGTGTGGGTCAGGAGGCTGGGAGCAGGATTCCTGGTTCTACAAGTCGGTCCCTAGGTCTGGCACATTGCGGGCACTCGATCTGTGCCCACTCGCTGGGGAATGAAAGGCTTGCTCTGTCCCCTTCAGAAGGGCAGGAGGAGGGGCCGCTGGAATCCATCACTGTCTCTATTATGCTGTCCTCGCTCCCAGAGGAGAGGCTTTCCAGGGCGGTGAGGGCCCTGGAGTCTCAGGCGCAGGGGACTCTCCCCAGGGCCGCTGAGTAGGAGGCGGTGCCCAGCGGGTCGCTGGGTGGCATGGCTGTGGAGCCTTGGGAAGATATTTATTTGTCTCGTAACCGGAGAAATGGAATCCTGTTTCCTTGCTTACATTTATGAGTAAAATGTCCTCTTAGGTTGTTCAAAGAAGCAAGTTTTAGGCCATTAACTTTTTTTTATTTTACCTTTTATGGGAGTTTAAATAACAAGGTGAGCGTGGAGCACAATGCGGTGATTATGAAGTAGTAAAAGGCATTTAGAGCACTCACGGGGCACGCGGCAAAGCTCAGAGCCGGTGGGAAAAGAAAGATTGGCTCCATTGACTCAAAGCACAGCATTTATCTAACCTTTCCCTTTAATGGAGTAACTTGTGGAAAAAGAGGGGATCCAGGTGAGGGAGCTGCGCGTTGGTCTGCGGTGGCTGGCCAGGGCAGCCAGCGATTCTCCAGGGTGGGGGCTGCGGGCCAGGGCCTGCTTCCCATGGGGCACAGCCTGTTTCTTGCAGATGGCACTGAGTGGGCTATGTGGCTACAGGCTGCTGGGGAAAGGGCACCGGGTAGGTTGTCACCAACCTGGGGTTCTAATTCCAGCTGCCACCTGGATGACAGAGCAAACTACTCGAAGTATCTGTGCCTCAGTTTCTCATCTGTGTGATGGGAATGAGGGTGGTACCTGTCCTCAGGTGTGTATGACAGGTCAGTGCGACCGTGAGTGTGAAACTGCCTTGACAACACAGTGAACACAGATTTCCGTTATTATTTAAGAATTATCATGTTCTTTCTTGGTAGTAACACTTGCTGAGTAGGCTTAGGAAGGGGCGTGTGATGCAATTGGGGGCAACCATGCTAGATGCCTAGATTTAAAAGCAGGGGGTGCCAGGCTCACCCCTGTAATCTTAGTACTTTGGGAGGCCAAGGTGGGCAGATCACCTGAGGTTGGGAGTTTGAGACCAACCTGACCAACATGGAGAAACCCTGTCTTTACTAAAAATACAACATTAGCTGGGCTTGGTGGCGCATGCCTGTAATCCCAGCTACTCAGGAGGCTGAGGCAGGAGAATCGATTGAACCTGAGAGGCAGAGGCTGCGGTGAACCGAGATCATGCTACTGCACATGAGCAAAACTCCATTAAAAAGAAAAAACGAAAGAAAGGAAAGAAAAGCAGGGAATTTTGCTGCTTTTCTCTTCTGTTCTCTCTTTGAATCTTTGTGGCGATGACGCCTGCCCCCCATCCTGCCATCTATATTCCTCTTTGTCCCCTTTCGCCGTGGTGGGAGAGCGAGGGCTGTGTTCACGGTGTTTGCAGACCCCCCTTGGCGTGTATCTTGTTTGGATGTGCTGATGTTAATCCTGGGAGGCCTGGAGGGTGAACTTAGGTCCAAGAGATTGGAGTACCATGATCCACTTGGGACTCGAGCAATCTAAGGTCTGCCTAGTGTGCCAAGACCTCCCTGCACACAGGGAATAAGAACCCCAGATGAAATCTCCACAACAGAACACGTGGAGCTCCACTGTTCTCCATTCTCATTAGGAGCCCTCCTGTTTATTATGCCAGGAGAGGGATTGTGACCCTGAGAGGGTGGGCTAGATTCGGAGGTGATTAGGGAAGAAGAGGGGATATTATGGGATGGTGACAAGCTTGTGTGGGGGATGCTGAGACTGTGAAAAGGATGTGTGAGAGTAGGGAGTGGTACCGGAAGGAGACAAGCGGGCTCTCGACCATATATTTTGGAATAAAACAAATTGCTCCATGCCCAAGCTCTACACGAAGTTCTCAAGCAGTATAAGAAATCAGTTTCAGGCTGGGCGCGGTGGCTCACGCCTGTAATCCCAGCACTTTGGGAGGCCAAGGCGGGTAGATCACGAGGTCAGGAGATCGAGACCATCCTGTTCAACAGGGTGAAACCCCGTCTCTACTAAAAATACAAAAAATTAGCTGGGCATGGTGGTGCGTGCCTGTAATCCCAGCTACTCAGGAGGCTGAGGCAGGAGAATTGCCTGAACCCAAGCGGCGGAGGTTGCGGTGAGCCAAGATCGCGCCATTGCACTCCAGTCTGGGTAACAAGAGCGAAACTCCGTCTAAAAAAAAAAAAAAAAAGAAATCAGTTTCTCGGACAACTGATTTGCTGTGATAAGCAACATAGCAGCTTTCAGCCTTCCTTCTTTCCTTCATTCACTTAATGCATATTTGCTGGGTTCTTACTCTGTCTGGTCACTGACAGCCCATGGGATTCAGAGATAAATGGGACATGGGTGATTGACTATGTGAGGTAATAGTCTCAATAAAATGAGAGAAATGGAGGCTGGGCAAGATGACTCATGCCTGTAATTCCATCCTCGGCCTTGGGAGGCCAAGGCGGGTGGATCATGAGGTCAAGAGATAGAGACCATTCTGGTGAATATGGTGAAACTCTGTCTCTACCAAAAATACAAAAATTAGCCAGGCATGGTGGTGTGTGCCTGTAGTCCTAGCTAATTGGAGGTTGAGGCAGTAGAATTGGTTGAGCCCGGGAGGTGGAGGTTGCTGTGAGCCAAGATTGTGCCATTATACTCCAGCCTGGTGACAGAGCGAGACTCCGTCTCAACAAAAAAAGAGAAATGTTCCAAATAATTCATAAACAGGTACTAACGATGTTGGCACAAAGTGCAGGGAGTTTATTCAAGAATTATTAGGTGCCAACTGTATGCTAAGGGAATATAATATAGCGTGAGATGAATATGCACTGCAGGAGATGGGACATAAGGAAGGGGAGCAGGAGCTGTTGGGCTGAGTTTTGGGCAGGGTGACTGGGATGGCATCTCTGAAATATGATCTGTGAGCAAAGGCCAGGAAGTGAGATGCAGGGAAATTAGGGGATGTCAGTTTTCCAGACAGGGGAAGCATCCACGGAGGGGTTACGCCATCTGGCATGAAATATCAGCTGTGCCACAAGGAAAGTGAAGACATGAGGGGGCGGAGGAAAGACAAAAGGAGTGGTATCGTGGGTCATGGTCCCAGCAGGGCTGACAACTGTTAGAGATTGGAGGGGAATGAGCAGGCGAAACTGTAGATTGTACTCTGAGAGCAGGATCTGCAACAGGGCTATTAAGCAGGTATTGCAGATATTGTCATTACACAGTCTCAGAAGGACCAAGGAGAGCAGGAGACCAGACAGGTTGAGAACAAGGGCCCAGGAGGGTGATGGCAGGATGCCTGTCTGGGCATTGACATGACCAAGAATAACAGCAGGAGTGATTGCAGAGTGGGAATGAGGAGGGTCTTTGAGAAAGAAGAGAGAGGTAGCAGGGAGGAGTGGATAGCTGCAAGGAATGGTGGTAAGAGAAGGAGTCAGCTACATGAAATTCAAAACTGGGGTATTTAATGGAGCAGGGAGGGTGGGCTGATGCAGGAACGACAGGCGAAAATGACACCTGCACTCTGCCAGCCCCAGTGGCCCAGAGGTTGTCACATTTTCCCTGTGTGAAGGGCTAGGGAAGCCATGACATTATGGGAGCTGAATGTTGGTGAAGTCTGAGTTCTTTGAATGGACAGAGTGGTGTCCAGACAGAAGGACAGTTTGGGGGAGGCCACTGCCTGAGGCAGCCTGGAGTGGCTGCAGCAACTTAGGAAGATTCTGAGCTTTCAAGCCAGATTGGTTTGGGTCGAAATCCTGGATCCCTCACTTACTGTGGGTGAGTGACTCGACATCTCTGACCCTCTGGTTTTTCATCTGACATTGGGAAATAATTCTTTCCTCCTGGAATTGTTACAGACGTTAAAGAGAAACATATACACTTTACGAAGTGACCAGTCACTATTTTTTGTTAGCTTTCATATCCGTCTCTGTGACCAGTTTTCTTTATCTTTAAATGTATAAATACATACTTTGGCTATGACGTAAATTCAATTAGGTAATACAGTATGCATTTTCTGGTTCATAAGAGGCACTCAATAAGTTTTAAGCTTAGTCTTAACCTTTCTAAAAGAGACACTTGCTTGTAAAATGAAGATAATACCAGCCCTATGAAAAGTTATAAAAAATAATATTATTTACCTCAGCTTATTCTCATTTAACTTTACTTTTTAAAATTAGCAGATAGAAGGAAGAAACACATGCCCCACCTCACACACACACACACACACACACACACACACACACACACACAAAACACGGCAATTTCCAAATCTACCATGATAGTTGTACTCAATCTAATTGAAATAAAATTGAAGTTGATTTAATTATTGGCATTTATAAAACTAAATTGTGCTGGATACATGTGTGCTACATGGAAATCCAAAAGAATCCCAGATTCCAGTAAGTGATTAGTCCATTATGTAGACTAATTGCTTTTACAGTTATAAATAATTTCAAAATATCACAGAGCTAAAGTGCACACCTGTGCACTAATTGCTTTTCTGAGGGCTGTTTCCATGGCTGCAGAGCAGACATCCTGCTACTCACAGCTAGGATGGTACAGGTGGATACCAGAGATGAGCTTCCAAGAGGGCACGTTTATGCCAGGGCTTCAGCACCGCACGTCCCTGGACAGCTCCACCCTGGAGACTGCTAACTACAATTCCGAAAGAACATTAAGTCTGAAAAGTGGTTTTCACTGGTGAGAACACTGTGTCTCAGAGACATTGAGAAGCATCCTCAATGCCCCACAGTGGATACAGAAACAATCTAGAGCTGGTGCCCTGGTTTGTTGGAATCCAAATCCTGGCTCTCCTTTCAGTGGCGATCAGTGGAAACAATGCTTTCTTGGGAACATTTTTAAAAGAAACTAATGACCAGAACTCTGGATGCTTTAGTTAAATATGTGCATTTTAAAAAGCTTTTCTCTGCCTGAATTTGCATAATGGTCCTTTCCCACTGGCCAAAGTTACCTTTTACTCTGTTTAATAGACTCAGTGTTGCATTATTAACGACCGTATGCAAAATGATGACCTCAGGAGGCTCCTTTCCCCCAAAATGCCTTTCTCCCTGATTACCCACCTGTGACCTCTGGGCTGAGTCAGCTTCCTAATGGAGCTGTGGCATTTCTTCAGTCCTGGCGTCTAAATGGAGCCTTGTTGCCTGATGAATACCCAAGGCTGGGAGAAAGAACTTGAGTGAGGCAGAAAAGACCTTTCTTTCCGAGCCTTGAGCACACGCAAAACCTTCTTTCAGACTTTAGAAAAATGAGGCATCTTGGTCTGTGTAATGGAAGACCTGGGGCTGGATAACTTATAAAGAACAGAAATTTATATTTCACAACTCTGGAGGCTGGGAAGTCCAAGGTCAAGGTGCTGGCAGGCAGTCTGGTGAGGGCTGCATCCTCTGAAAGGGAGGAGCACTGCAGCTTCACATGGCAAAAACTGGTAGGGAGAGTGAATGCTGCATGAAGGTCCCTTTATAAGGGTCTTAATCCGTTTCAAGTGGGAGCAGCCCTCATGGCCTAATTACCTCTTAAAGGCCCTGCCTCCTAATACTATCACACAGCCAACACCTGAATTTTGAAAGAAACACATTCGAGCAATAACATTCTGCCCCTCTCCCCCCACCAAATTCATATTCTTCTCACATGCAAAATATATTCATTCCATCTCAATAGCCCTCAGAGTCTCAATTCATTCCAGCATCCACTTTAAAGCCTCAAGCTCAGAGTCTCATCTAGACATCACCCTAAGGAAAACTGCTTTCTGGCTGTGAACCTGTGAAATCAAACAAGTTATGTGCTTCCAAAATACAACGGTATAGGGACAGGCAGAGGATAAATATTTCCATCACATAAAGAAATAGGTAAGAAGAAAGGAATAACAGGGCTCAGGTAAGCACAAAATCCAACAAGGCAGATAAGGCAAACAACATTAAATCTTGAGGCTAGAGAATAATCTTCTTTAACTCCCTGCCCCACTTTTTGGATGCACTGAGCTAGGGGTTGAACCCTCAAGGGTTCAGGCAGCCACACCCTCGTGGCTTTGCTGGGCAGGCCATACAGTAGCTCTCAAGGGTTGGAGTCAGGTGCTGGCAGCACTCGCATGCTAGTGTTAGTTGCCTGTTGGTGGCTCTACAGGTCTGGGATCTTGGGGCCAGTCCTCGCCCCATGGCTCCACTAAGCATTGCCTGAGTGGGGCTCTCTGCAGTATCCCTGACTCAACAGTATTGCTGAACATTGCCCTGGGTGGGATGCCATGGAGGCCATGCTGCTGCAGCTCTTGCACTCTGCACACATACAGAATTGGTACCATGTAGACACTGCCACCAGAAGATAATACCTTCCGGAGCCATGGCCCTAGTGTACCTAGGCCCACTTGGGCCACTGCTGAGCAGCTGAGGAGCAGGGAGCAGATGAGGTGGCCTTGCCTGGAAGCTCTTCTGCCCTTACAGCCCTGGTACTCTGGGCTTGTGTTGGGCATGGAAGCCTCGAAGCTCTTGGAAATGCCTTTAGGGTCATTCTCCCGCTGTCTTGGTGAGCAGCCGCACTTGGCTTCCTCTTCCTGCTCTCCTTAGCAAACAGTTGCTAGGCCACACCCTTGGTTTTCTCTCCTAAACACACTTTTTATTCTTTACGTGGGCAGGCTGAGAATTTTCCAAATGTTGATATTCTGCTTCCCTTTTAATCATAAATTCAATTTTTAAATGATTTCTCTTCTCACATTTTACTATAAGAAATTAAGAGCAGCCATGCTGATTCCTGAACACATTGCTGCTTAGAGATTTCTTCCATCAAATATCCTAGTTCATTGCCCTTAAGTTCTGCCTTCCACAAAGTCCTAAAACATGAACATAAGTCAGCCAAGTTCTTTGCCACTTTATAATAAGAATGCCCTTTCTTCCAGTTTCCAATAAGCTAGTCCTCATTTCCACCTAGGACCACATCAGAATGACCTTTACTGTCCCTATGACTCCCGGTGTTCTATTCACTGCTATTTAAATGATCTCTAAGAAGAATGGAACTTTTCTTATTGCTCTCCTATTCTCCTGAGCCCTCATCAGAATTGCCCTTAATGCTGTGTTCACAGTGATATCGAATTTTTCAGCAATCACTTCAAAGTTGTTCCAGCTTCTGCTCATTACCAAGTTCCAAAGCCATTCCACATTTTTAGGTGTTTGTTATAGCAACACCCCACTCCTGGTACCAATTTCTGTCTCAGGTCATTTGTGCTGCTATAACAGAATACCTGAGACCAGGCATTTTATAAGAAAAATTTCTTTCTCACCATTCCAGAGACTGGAAGTCCACGATCAAGGTGCTAGTAGGTTGTCTGATGACAGCTGCATCTTCTGGAGGGGAAGAACACTGTGTCCTCACATGGCAGAAAGTGGAAGAGGAAGTGTCTGAATGCTGCATGAAGCCCTTTTTAAAATAAAGGTCTTAATCTCATTTGCAAAGGAGAAGCCCTCATAGTCTAATCACCTGTTAGGGGCCCCACCCTGTAATAATAATATCACATGGGCAACATCAAAGTTTTGGAGGGGACACATTTAAACTATAGCATATGGCCATGCATTTTTTTTTATTTTGAAACAACTTCAAACTTACAGAAAAAGTTGCAAAAAATAGTACCCTTAACTTGGAGACCCTATTCATGCCTCATTAATTCTCCTAATAATTTTTTTGTTGCTGTTGAGATGCAGTCTTGCTCTGTCACTAGGCTGGAGTGCAGTGGTGCGATCTCGGCTTATTGCAACATTCACCTCCTGGCTTCAAGTGTTTCTCCTGCCTCAGCTTCCCAAGTAGCTGGGACTACAGGATGGTGCCATGTGCCCAGCTAATTGTTTTCATGTTTTTAGTAGAGGCAGGGTGCAGTGGTGTGATTCTGGATTAGCCACTTTTCTTTCAGTACTTTATTTCTCTCTTTCTTCTTGTTTAGATTATTTCTGATGAGAAATTGCCAACTTGCCTCATTTAGGATGAGAAATTTGCTTTACATTACTTTTTGGTCCTCTGTATAAAACATGTCTTTTTTTCTCTGCATGCTTTTAAGTTTTTTGTCTTATCTTACTTTATTAATCTTTTCTCTTTTTTTTTTTTTTGAGATGGAGTGTTGTTCTTAAGCCCAGGTTGGAGTTCAGTGGCATGGTCTTAGCTCACTGCAACCTCTGCCTCCTGGGTTCAAGCAATTCTCCTGCCTCAGCCTCCTGAGTAGCTGGGATTACAGGCATGCGCCACCATGCCCAGCTAATTTTTGTATTTTTAGTAGAGACGGGGTTTCACCATTTTGGTCAGGCCGGTCTTGAACTCCTGACCTTGTGACCCATCTGTCTCAGCCTCTGAAAGTGCTGGGATTACAGGCGTGAGCCACTGCATCTGACTTAGGTATTTTCCTTGTTACTGGCTTTGAGAAAATTGATTATGATGTGTCTTGATGTTATTTTTTAAAAATTATTTTAGAGACAGGGTCTTATTCTGCCGTCCAAGCTAGAGTGAAGTAGCATGATTATAGCTCATTATAAACTTGAGTTCCTGGGCTTGAGGGATCTTCCTGCCTCTGCCTCCTGGGTAGGTGGAACTACAGGTGTGCACCACCACCCCAGGCTAATTTTTTAATTTTTTGTAGAGATGGGGTCTTGCTATGTCGTCCAGGCTGGTGTCAAGCTCCTGGGCTCAAGCAATCCTCCTGCCTCGGCCCCCAAAAGTCCTGGAATTACAGATATGAGCCACTGCACCTGGGCAGTTTTATCTTTCTTGTGCTTAGTGTTCGTTGGGCTTCTTGGATCTGTGGATTTACAGTTGCCATCACATTTGGAAGATTTCATCAAATACCTTTTCTTTCTCTTTGTCCCACATACTGCTGTTCTCCTTCAGGGACTCAGATTATGCCTGTGTGAGGCTGCTTGAGGCTGTTTAATAGCTCACTTACGTTCTGTTCATTTGTAAATCATTTTCTCTCTGTGTTTTATTTTGAATGGCTTCTTTTGCCATGTCTTCACGCTTACTCATTTTCCCTTCTACCTTTAATCTCATCCAGCGTTGTTTCCTCTCATGTGATGTAGTTTTCTTCTCTAGATGTTCAGTTTGGGACCTTGATGTTGTTCGTCTTCCGTGAACATATGAATTAACCGCTTGAACATACGGAATGCAGTTATAGCAACTGTTTTAATGTTCTTCTCTCTAATTCTAATATCTGTGTCATTTCGGGGGTTAGTTGGTTTTGGCCATTTAGCTCCTCATCCTGGGTCATATTTTTCCCCTTCTTTGCACACCTGGTAATTTTTGGTTGAATGCCAAGCATTGTGGATTTTACCTTGTTGGATGCTGAATATTTTGTATTCTTAGAAATGTTCTTAAGTTGTTTTTTTTTTTTTTTTTCTGGGATGCAGCTAAGTTACTCAAAACAGTCTGATCCTTCCAAGTTTTGCTTTTAAGATCTGTTGGGAATTAGAGCAGTGCTTTGTCCAGAGCGAATTATCCCCTGCTAGTGAGCTAAGAGCCCTTTCTGTATTAACCCAACGTGTGGTGAAAAATGATTTTCCCAGCTTGGCTGGTGGGATGGGCACTCTTCATGGTTCTGCGTGTGCACAGGTCATGATCACCTTTAATCCCCTTGGTGCTTTTTTCCCTGGCCTCTGACTGTGTCCTTCTATTCACATGCCGATGCTGATCCAGCCAGGTGGTCCAGGGCCCCTGCAGGTGTCTGCAGTGCTCTCTGTGCAGCTCTGTCCTCTGTGTCTCTCTTCCAATGAACCCCAGCCACCTTGGTTCCCCAGACTCTGCTTCATCTCACCAACTCAGGAGCCCACTGGGCTGTGGCTGGGCTCCTTCTTCCTGAACTGTGGCCTGGAAACTCTCTGAACTGTAAACTGGAGCAATCCTAGGTCCTCTTCGTCTGTTTCCCATGGCTTGGGGTCACTCTCTTGCTGGCTGATGTCGGGTGTTCTAAAAACCCTTGTTTCACGTATTTTGTCGTTTTAAAAATTGTTTTATGCCACCCGTCTCTAATACACATCCCCAGTTACTCCATCCCTCAGATGGAGGCTTTCTTTCAGAGACTGTGTAAGCAAACTTCCCCAGCACCTTCCCACCCTCCAAGCTGCCCATCACTTCCATCCCAACACGCATACCCCAGTCCCTAGACAGGAAGCCTCCATGTCTAAATTCAGTCCCAGAGATCTTTTCCGTGTCTTTTTGACATGTTCCCATCATTCATTGAGTAATTCCTTGCCTTCTGACCCATCCAACCTCATCTTGCTCTTTCCCTGTCTCAGCTCCAGAATCAACCATTTCTCCAAGGATCCTTGCTATCTCTAGTGGAAAATGGCAATCGGATGCAATTTGGGCACTGCCTGTGCTGATTTTTGCTGGGATGTCACTGTTCGCAGAACTTCGTGGGGAGAAAAGTTTGGAGACACTTGTATAGGAGGACACACACACCTTTACCTGTGGATTTGTTTGTGTGTCTGTAGATTGAAAACCGTGAGCTCACATCATTACCCACAACTCGTACCTAACATCCTGAGCCGAGCTGCAACTTCTCTTTCCATATTTGCACTTCTTGTTCGCACTTCCCTGTGAAATTTAGAGCGTTGCCTTAAAACAGAGTGGTGGACATCAAATTACCTGCGGTGGTATTTGAATCCTTCAGCTAGGTCTGGTAGACCCATGGGCTGACCTTGCACTGTAGGAAAGGGAGCCATTGGCTGCAGGGAGTGCAGCACTCAGAGACCGCGGGTCCAGGCTGGAGTCGAGGCTGCTGCTGCTGCCTGACCTAGGCGGGGTGACTGTCTGAGTGTCAGTTTCCTCATCCACAAAGCAGAGATAACAACAGTAGTTCTGACTGCATCAGGGCGCTCCTGTGATGGCAGTAGACAGCTGTATAGCTTGCAAGGGCTGGTGTGGGTAGCTGCAGTTGCTGCTGTCGGCGGGGAGGATAACCTGGAGTGAGGGCTACAGCTGGGGGCATCACCAGCTCAGCGGGGGCCACATGTGAGAATGGAAGTGTGATGATCTCACATTAAGAGCTCCTTGACACCCTGGCCCAGAATGATCCCAGGGAGGAGGAAAACGCGGTAAGAATCGCTGGTTCCTCTGTGTCTTTATCTTACAGGTATCCCCTGACTGTCCACTCTGCTCCAGGCCCTGTGCTGGTCCTGAGGACATTCCACTGCTCATCAGGGAGGTGTCCTGTCTAGGGGATGGGGCATGCGTGTTGGGGTGGCCGTGATGGGCAGGTTGGAGGGTGGGAAGGTGCCAGGGAACTTTGCTTACACAGAGTCTAGAAGCCTCCATCGGTGGGACGGAGTAAACCGTGGCTTGCATTTGGGGTGGCAGTGGGTGGGGTAAGTAAAGATCCAGCCTGTGCCGACCCTGCCGCTTCTGGACATGGGACAGTCACCTGCCTCTGTGAGCCTCCATTGACTTATGCGGGCCATTGGGGGAGGCTCAGCTGAGGCGAGGGAGACTGGACCTGCTGGACCACGGAGGCCTTTCCACCTCCAACATTCTGTGTCTAGCAGAGTGCCTGGCATAGTTGATGAATGGAAAACAGACAGGGAGGGTCCCCAGGTGTTACAGAGATCCCAAGAGAGGGTTCTTGGATCTCACACAAGAAAGAATTCAGGGTGAGTCTACGGTGCAAAGTGAAAGCAAGTTTATTAGAGAAAGCAAAAGAATAAACAATGGCTGCTCCATAGACAGAGCATCCCCGAGGGCTGCGGGTTGCCCGTTTTTCTGGTTATTTCTTGATGATGGGCTAAACAAGGGGTGGATTATTTATGCCCCCCATTTTTAGACCATCTAGGGTACCTTCCCGATGTTGCCTTGGCCTTCGCAAACCGTCACGGCGCTGGTGGGGGCGCGGCAGTGAAGATACCAGAGGTGACTCTGGAGGCCCTTTCGGTTTTGGTGGGTCTTGCCCGGCTTCTTTATTGCAACCTGTTTTATCAGCAACTCTTTAATGACCTTATTCTGTGCTGACCTCCTGGCTCATCCTGTGACTTAGGATGCCTTCACTGGGAATGCAGCTCCCGTTAAGATAGAGTTGCTCTGGTTCACTCGCCTCTGACGCAGGCACCATAGGAATTTAATCCACTTGAGCAATCTGCCTGCTCTACAGCCTCCTGCTTTGCAGCCTGTTCCTTTTTGAAGGCTGCACGAAAAGCGGTCACCTATTGGGTTGGAAGCAGCTCCTGAGAGATGCAGGGGACCTGTAGATGAACTCGAGGGAAGCTTGCTCATGGCCATGTTAACGTCTCCACCTGGGAGGGGCTGTTGCGTCATTAACACAACACAGGCCCGGTGTGCATCTGCACCACCATGGAGACCCCTCCTCTGAATGCCATGCCACACTCTGTCCCCTCCATCGCCCCATAAAACCCTCCTGTCGGCCGGACGTGGTGGCTCACGCCTATAATCCCAGCACTTTGGGAGGCCGAGATGGGTGGATCACGAGGTCAAGAGATCGAGACCATCCAGGTCAACATGGTGAAACCCCGTCTCTACTAAAAATACAAAAAATTAACTGGACATGGTGGTGCGCACCTGTAATCCCAGCTACTCAGGAGGCTGAGGCAGGAGAATTGCCTGAACCCAGGAGGCGGAGGTTGCGGTGAGCCGAGATCGCGCCATTGCACTCCAGCCTGGGTAACAAGAGCGAAACTCTGTCTCAATAAAAAAAAAAAACCTCCAGTCACTGTCGCTCTGGGAGATAGTGCTGTGGAGGACATGCCCAGGGCTCTCCTTCCTTGCAATGAGTAACAGAGCACTTGCTGATGAAACCTGCGTTCTTGTGGAGTCATTTGTTGCTCATCAGGTGAAAAACCCTTGTTTTTTCAGACAACAGAATGAGCGAGTAAATGATAGAGCCTTGAGGCCCTGATCCCAGCCCATCATTCCTTTGGTAGTGGTTACACTGGCCCGTGCGTTTGCTAGTTCCTGGCACCTGATTCCTGCCGGTACACCCTCACTGAGACGGGCAGCACAGCCGTCCACACTGCAGGGAGCACCCTGGACTGAGGGCAACGGCCTGCCCTCTTCCCAGTGCATCAGAGCTGCAAAGTCCCCTGCTACCATTGATGGAGGCTCACTGCATGTCAGAGGTTCTTGGGAGCTCTCCCCACGTTTGTGATCTCATTGCCTCGTTCTCACAGCTTTAGGAAACAGCACCATTTTCATTCCCAGTTCGAGGACAGGGAAACTGAGGTGCACAGAGGCTAACTTGCTGGCATGTGTGAGAGTCAAGGGCGGGGCTCCCGGGCTCCCAGGATTGTGTCCTGGCTGGACAGGGACGGGGTGAGTAAGAAGGGAGCCTCTGCAAGAGGATAATCAGTATTCAAACCCTCAGAGGGGAAGCTTTGCAGCCACTGGAGGGGCGGGCGGGAGCTCAGAGAGGATCATGAACCTTTAGATATGTAAAGTGCTGTAAATATTAGCAACAAGTAGCCCACTTTCACAATCTCCCGTTTTTCCATTGTGTTGCAAATTCTTGTACAGTTTTCTTGCTCTCTGGGAAAGATGAAGGCAGCTTGTTTAATAACCATACTATTAGCAAGTTATCAAGCATTTGATTGCATTTTCCAGAAAGCACCTCAGTGGCTGGGGGATCATTTCGCATCTGCCTTTTCTACTCACACTCAGCAATTCTTGCCTCACGGCCGGCACTCCTCAGTGTAAAATTGTCTGTGTATGGCGGTTGAGGGAAATTATTTTTTAAAGGGAGGAAAAGACTATCCAATTTACAGATGTCTTGTGTAATGCACGAAGCAAGAATGACTCTTCCTGGCCCGGAGTGTGGACAGATTTAGCAGGCGTCAACAGAGTGCTGGAATGGGGGTCAGGTGGAGGCAACTTCTTCATCTGAGTTCTCGGTAGAACCGTGCAATTGGCTGCTGCTGTTGCACGGACTCCGGGCACCACATCCTCCTCCTGCCAGGGCATGGATGCCGTTGGCGCCAAAGATGTCTGGAGCGTGGGAGACTCCTGGTTACCACCAGGACTCCTGGCCACCAGAGGTGGGACTCTCCTTCGCTAACTGCCGCTAGACTTCCTTCACTAAGGGCCGAGCAGAAGCCAGCCCCTTGGAAAGACCCCACCAACCTCCTGACGCTGCCCCTAAACATCCAGCCTGTGTTCCTTCCTAAGAGATCACCAACCACCGTGTGGTTCTGGCTGGTCCATGGAGGATGCTCAGTGCGGGTTTTTGTGCCCTCTGCTTCACTTCACCACAGCCCAGGGAATGGTGGTAGCCAGGGATAGCCCAGATGGGCTGGATGTGTGCACAAGGGTCCTTATAAGAGGGGGCAAGGGAGAAGCTATGAGAGTTGAAAGCGGAGCCGGGGGTGACCTTCAGAGATGGGGGAAAGGGCTGCGAGCTCAGGAACAGGGAAGCTGGGAAGGGCAGGGAAGTGCCGCTCCCCCAGAGCCTCCCGAGGAACCAGCCCGGTGCTGCTTTGACCCTCTGGCCAACTGTCCTGTGAGGTGAGAGTTCTGTGTCAAGACACTCAGCATGGGGAAATTGTCATCACAGCGACAGGAAGTGGACGTAGGCAGCTGCTATCCACACCAAGCACAAAATCCGGGCCCATGTTCCACCCTCCTGCCATATCTGGTGTGTCCCCAAGGCCGGTGGGCTCTGCCCCTGCCCTGGAGCACTTGCCCACCTTTCTTTTACTATGTTGTCCAGTCTGGTCTTAAACTCCTGGGCTGAAGCCATTCTCCCGCCTCGGCCTCCTGAGTACCCAGGACTACAGGTGTGAGCCACAGTGCTTGGCTGCCTGCCTGCCTTTCACACACACACCTGCCAGTCCCGAGCCCACACCCCCTCCCCCCCTTCTCTAACCCTCACACACCAAACCCACATTCTCCAGGACCAGGTACCAGACAACCAGGGACAGCCCCCATGCCCCAGGGTCTGCCGGAATTCTTCAGATCAGCCAAAGATAAGCTGCCTCCCAAGAAAAGCCCACTGAAGCCTGTGACCGGGGCCTTCCCTTCTTCCTTCCTGCCTCCTGCAGGCCTTGTGTTGCCCCTGCGGCCCTGCGGGGAGGGAGGGCTGTGCCTGTTGTTTCTAGGGGAGCTGTGAGTAATGAGGCTTTCTCGTTCCCCAGCATCAACCCCTTCCTGTCTCTTCACAGTCACCTTTATAAATGAACACCTGCGCTCAAATCATTCATACCACACGGTCTGTGGGGGAAGTGGGACAGTCGTGATGGATAGGCTGCGTTTCCTGGAAAGGTGGGGTGGGGGAGCGGGAGCCTGGCAGGGACCACCCGCCCACCCAGGAGAAGCCCTGTTGCCAGGGGGAGCCTCGCCTTTGCAGGGGCCTCAAGCCGTCCCACCGCCCACAGCCAGGCCTGTCGTCAGCCCGGCGCCGGCTCCTGACGGGCCTCTTCCATCTCAGGGGCTGCAGACATCTCCCCTAATGACTTCCATGCATCTACAGCAGGACCAGCGCTTGTGCTGCGCAGAACCCTTGTTTCCTGAAGGGAAGCCAGGCCTGAGAAATGACAGCAGCTTCTGTGTGCTGCCTTATTCTTGCTGCCTTGCTTATGAAATCAATGTATCTCCTTAGGATCACGCATAATCAAAATTCAATGAATAAAACAGTGAACTCTCCTGGTAAAATGCAGTATCGGCATCCATAGTACCACCAGAGGGACACACGGCTGTTTGCTCTGGTTCTCTGGAGAGGGTGCTGCGGGGGCCTGTCGGCTGTCCACCCACAGAGCGGCGCAGTGGAGCTGGGGTTTCTGCCTGACCCCGGGCGGTCCATCCCGACACTCGCTGGCTGGTTCCATGTTGATGGCTTCGGCGTTTGCTGGGTAACCCCATGAAGGAGTCTCTTAAAATGCATCTTTGAAATTCTGGTGCTGTCGCCTCCAATAAAAGCCGTGGAAGGGAAATTTCAATAAGATAACTCAGGAACATTTAATTTTCTGCTCCTTTGGATTTCCTATATTATTACAGCCATTCAGTTAGCTAATAAATGTCCAATCCTGTCCAATCTTCGTAGTGAGTGGAGAGGCTGGGATTTAAATAATTGGACGGAATGTCTAGGGGGCACCTTTGTGCCAGGCCTGCCAAGAAAATTGGTGGGTGCGATGTCGAACCTGATTTCAGAAGCTGCTTCATCTCATCCTGGCCTGTGTGTCCCCTGCCCTGCCCTAGGCGGCTTCACTTACCTGAACTTGAGGGGCTGTATGGGAAGCAGGGACAGGAGCACGGGTGACATGAGATCCTTGTTTCCTTCGCAGAAAGGAGGATGGGTCTGGGCTGCCGGCTGAGGGGCCTGGTGAGACCCGCAGTTCTGGAAGTCTTCTTTGTCTTGTTGTGTTTTGCTGAGCTGGGCCACGAACCTGGCAAGTTCAAGAGTCGAAGTTCCACCTTCCAGACTGCAGACAGTGCTGGCCTCCCTGGGAGCAAAGCCCGTGCCTCTGGGGGCCTGAGCCCTCCATGCCTGCTCCACGCCACGGACCCTCAGGGTCATGGTGGGGCCTGGGTTTGGCCACATCCACCTGCTTCCAGTTACCCTGCTCAGAGGCCATTCTACAGGGTCTCGGATAGGGCCGCTCAGGGGAGGTGTCAGCCATCACCATTGGGCAGCCTCCTTGGTGAGGCAGCCCCTCTCCGTCCTCACTCACCGTGTGTGCTTGGGGAGCTAACCCGCAGGGCTCTGCTGTAGGTGCTGGGCATGGTTGCCCGTTGGCCTTGTTGGTGGCCGCCCTGCAGCCCTGGGAGGAAAGTCCCTCTGAGGCCACTGTGAAGGCACCTGTGGTTCCAGCCACGCTCAGCAGATAGTGAACTCTCCCAGTAAAATGCAATGTCTGCATCTGTGACAACATCCACTGGGCACACTGACCGAGCGGCTGTGCCATGTGCTGGGAAGCGAGGTGAGATGAGGAAGGGAGTGGCCCTCAGCCGTTCACAGTGAGGGAGACACAGGTACCCCAGTGAATGTGACGGCGTTGAAGGGTGAGAGAATCTGGGGTTCGGGGAGCTCATGGTGGTACCAACCCAAGCCTGGGACCTGAGCCCGTGCACTCCAGGCTGTGAGGGTCAGGAGGGGTCGGCCGGGAGGGAGTCAGGGCCCAGGGAGGTCCTGCAGCTGTGAAGGTAGGCGAGACGTGGATTTGAATCCACACCGCCTACACCCAGGTCCTGGGCAGATTCTGCCAACTCAGGACAGGCTATGATTCTGAGGTGTTGCTGAGAGCTTTTCAGGCCTCAGTTTCCTCATCTGTAAATTGGGAGTGTGGGTGGCACCTCCCCTACCTCACAGGTGACCTGGAGGCTTCACTGATTGCAGACATGGGCCTTCCTTGTGGATGTGACTGAATCTTGGGGCAGATGTGCATTGCCAAATGGCCCTGATCCTGGGATCCAGTGAGTGAAGCCAGAGCCCAGGGCCTGGAGCCCAGGATCCTCAGGTCTGAGGCTGTTATGATCACGATGCCAGTGTACACAGAGCATGTGCCAGGTGTGTTGGTGTTAGGCCCAGGCCAAGGCTCTGTGGGGGCTTGATATGGTTTCTGGGTGTCCCCCACCCAAATTTTGCCCTGAACTGTAGTCCTCATAATCCCTACGTGCTAAGGGTGGGACCAGGTGAAGGCGATTGGATCATGGGGGTGGTTTTCCCCAGGCTGTTCTTGTGATGGTGAGTGAGTGTCACTATCTGATGGTTTTTTTATAAGCACCTGACATTTCCCCTCCTGGCACCCACTCCTTCCTGCCACCCTGTGAGGAGGGTGCCTGCTTCTTCTTTGCCTTCCACCATGATCGTAAGTTTCCTGAGGACTCTCCAGCCATGTGTAACTGTGAGTCGATTAAACCTCTTTCTGGGGCCAGGCAAGGTGGCTCACGCTTGTAATTCTAGCACTTTGGGAGGCTGAGGCGGGCGGACCATCTGAGGTCAGGAGATCAAGACCATCCTGGCCAACATGGTGAAACACCGTCTCTACTAAAAATACGAAAATTAGCTGGGCTTGGTGGTATGTGCCTGTAGTCCCAGCTACTCAGGAGACTGAGGCAGGAGAATAGCTTGAACCAGGGAGTTGGAGGTTGTAGTGAGCCAAGATCATGCCACTGCACTCCAGCCTGGTGACAGAGTGAGACTTCATCTAAAAAACAAAACAAAAAAAACCCTCTTTCCTTTATAAATTACCCAGTATCGGGCCTTTCTCCCCAGCAGTGTGAGAACAGACTCGCACAGGACTGTCCTCCTGGTCCTCACAGCAACACACAGGAATGCCCAAGGCCCCGGGGAGCAAGAGCTGAAGCAGGACTTTGCCGGGATTCCTGATTCCAGCCCCCCAGAAATGTCCTTCCCATGTGCTTGCCCTGTTCAGGCTGTGGGGCCAGTGGAGGGGGCAGCGGAAGGAGGCCGGCCCTGACGTGGCGTGGGTGCTGCCTTCTGACCTCAGTGGGTGTGTCAGGGCCTTTCAGCCTCTTCCTGGACTGAGTGGAGGCGATATCTGGTGACCCTGCTGGACAGGTGGGTTCTTGATGGCCATGGGATTCTCCAGAGGGCTCTGTCTCAACTATCCTTAGGACACATTACAGGCGCCAAAGGCTACACTTCTCCCTTGGTGGGCAGAGATGGAGGCTCCCAGGAGGGGCACTGGGCTTGGTCTATGGGTGTGACTGTGGCCTGGCTGCTCCCAAGTCTGGTTGCCATGGTCCCCATGGTGTTGGTCTGTGAAGCCCTGGGGCGTGTGTGTGTACACATTCAACCTGGGGGTACATGGCTTTCTCTGTGTACGGACTTGGGGTGTGTGTGCCAGCTTGATATAGGGGTACGTGGCTTTCTGTGTATGAACTTGGGGCGTGTGTGCGTACCCGGCTTGATATAGGGATACCTGGGTTTCTGTGTATGAACTTGGAATGTGCACGGATGCAGGTGCCTCTCAGGGTACACAAGCTTATGTGTGTTGGTTTTTATTGTTGTGTCACAAATGGATGCAGGCAGTATGGCTTAGAGTGGCACAAATTCCTGAGCTCTGAGCTCTATAGCTTAGATGTTTGGCAAAGCTCAACTGGGCTTTCTGCTTAGGGTCTCACAAGGCTGAGATCACGGCTCCAGCTGGGTAAAGCTCTTATCCCAGGCTTGAGGAAAGGATTCGCTCCCGATCTCATGTAGGTTGTTGGCCAAATCAAGTTCCTTGTGGCTGTAGGTGGGAAGTCCCGTTCAGCCACTCAGGGTTGTTAGAGGCCAGCCGCTTTCCTCCTCATGTGGTCCCTGCCACCTCTGAGCCAGAAATGACAAGCTGAGTCCTTCTCAGGCTTTCCACACCTCTCTGTCTTCTGCCTCAGCCAGAGGATTATTTGGGCCAGGACCACCTGAGTAATCCCCTTGTCTTAAGGACACGGTGGATGTTTGTAAGGGAAAGATGACACTATATTTACAGGTTCTGGGGATTTGTGCAAGGCATCTTTGGAGATGCGTTTCAGAAATTCTGACCCCCACCCAAGTGTGCAATTCTGACTTGCACACTTTCAGCCCGCAGGCCCCAGTGTCTCCACCAGTCAGGCCCTGTGCTGTGCACCAGGGGTGCCAGGAAGCAGGGGACATCACCCTGCACCCTGCCCCGAAGCCCACAGTCCAGCCGGGAGACAGGCAGCATGCAAGAACCTCCTGATGGCAAATGGGCGCTTTGCCTTAGAGAGGCTGAGGCCCAGGCCGGGGGGGAAATCATCACCTGGGCCTGGAAGGCAGCCCTGAGCTGGGTCCTGAGGGCATCTGCCTGCACCGCACTGGAGCCAGTGTGTCCTGGAGACCAGGCACACTTGGGTGCCACATGGGTGGGTGCAGCAGGCAGAGGGTGGGAGGTGAGGCTGGGAGTCCACAGAGGCCAGAGTGTGGAGGCCTGGGGGCCGGGTGAGGGAAAGCAGGGAACCACACAGAGGGTGGGAGGTGAGGCTGGGGGTCCACAGAGGCCAGAGTGTGGAGGCCTGGGGGCCAGGTGAGGGAGAGCAGGGAACCACACAGAGGGTGGGAGGTGAGGCTGGGGGTCCACAGAGGCCGGGTGAGGGAGAGCAGGGGACCACACAGATGGTGGGAGGTGAGGCTGGGGGTCCACAGAGGCCGGAGTGTGGAGGCCTGGGGGCCGGGTGAGGGAGAGCAGGGAACCACACAGAGGGTGGGAGGTGAGGCTGGGGGTCCACAGAGGCCGGAGTGTGGAGGCCTGGGGGCCGGGTGAGGGAGAGCAGGGAACCACACAGAGGGTGGGAGGTGAGGCTGGGGGTCCACAGAGGCCGGAGTGTGGAGGCCTAGGGGCCGGGTGAGGGAGAGCAGGGGACCACACAGAGGGTGGGAGGTGAGGCTGGGGGTCCACAGAGGCCGGAGTGTGGAGGCCTGGGGGCTGGGTGAGGGAGAGCAGGGAACCACACAGAGGGTGGGAGGTGAGGCTGGGGGTCCACAGAGGCCGGGTGAGGGAGAGCAGGGGACCACACAGAGATTCAGGCATTCTCTGCTTGACGAGCAGCTGTGCAAGAGCACGTCTGTACCAGCGGTATCTGCAGCCCTCTCTTAACTCACAGCCAGGATCCGGAGGCCCTGAGATCCCAGGCCCCTCCAGAACCTCACTGGCAGAAGGGGCTCTGGCTCCCCAGACCTGAGGGCTCCCTCTCAGCTTTTGGGGAACTTTGGTTTCCAAAACTGTCCACATCCTGACTGCAGAGCCCGTGGTCTTGCATGGCTAAAGAGAGTTTCGGGTGTGGTTCACTTATGGATCTCAAGATGGGGAGATGCTTAGAGGAAAGGGGTGCCCAGTGTCATCAAAAGCGTCTTATAAGAGGGTCTGAGGGAGCTCAGACGTTAGAAGAGAAGAAGGCCATGTGACATCGGAAGCAGGGAGAAATGTGGAGATGCATGTGGTGGGCTTTGAGATGGAGATGGGGCTTGGGGCCAGAGCATGCGGGAGCACAGGTGCCTCTGGGAGCCGAAGGCAGGAAACTGATGCTCCCTGAAGGAGCCATGGCTGCAAGCATCGTGACGATAGCCTGGTGACACCGATTTTGGACTTTTGACCTCCAGAATCAGGAAGAGAATGAATGTGACAAACCAAAGCTTGTCATTTGTGACAGTGGCCACGGGAAGCTCACATGGGCCCCACCGCTCGGGCGTCGGGGTGGGGTGGAGCCATCCTGGTGGATCTGGGATCCTAATTCTTGCTCTGCCCACAGGAGAATGGCCTGATCCTGAGACTGACAGTTCCGCGGAGGTGCTGACGTGAAGGGTGTGCGGGCTGCGGACTCACCTGGGGAGTCTTACGAGGTGGTGGGAGACACTCAGCCTCCCAGTGTGCGATCAGGAAGCCAGGAGGGTGGAAATGGGTACAGTCACAGAGGAGGCACAGGCTGGAGCTGGGCATGAGCTGGGGCAGGGAGGGTGAGGCACTCACAGCCACCTGGGGTGAAGAAAGGCCAGGCTGTGCGTGTGTGCATGTGTGTGTGGGCGTGGCCCTGGAGACTGAGTGTGAGCGTGTACTGGAGGGTCTGTCTATTCATCCAGCAAGTGTGTGTTTTGCCAGGCCCTGGGCTGCTGCTGGGCTCAGAGGTGAGCCCTGA